>OY282450.1:54145047-54777547 GCA_958295655.1 Palloptera scutellata
GTACTTCTTGAAAAACTATAAATGTACATATTTTAGAATTGGATCTTAACATTTTCTGTACGAAATATTGTACAGATCAAAATGGGGTGAATGAAATGTATTCGATATATGTATGTATGTATGAATACAATTGTAAGTATGATATATTGGCAATTTCCATGGTGAAATTTTAGGTATATGATTTCGAATGAGGTCAACAAATACGATATTTTTTATAACGATAAAAAAGATTAAAATGATCGCTCATCCCTAGGAAATGGTAGATAAGAGTCCCATTTGAAAAGCGTAAGCGTACTTCCATAACGATGTGCTCTACCGGACATGGAAAAGAAAAGAGGGTAATCAAACGATTAATCTGTTGGTTGTGTCGAAAAACTGAATCAAGGAAGTCATAGCGGAGTTCCACAACGGATGCAGTGGTAGTCATCTAGGAAAGAAGAAAACAATAGACAAGCGATTCTACTAAGTTGGCTGTCAGGACTCTGCGCATATTGTATTCGTCGATGTGAGCACTGCATGGTGGAAAAGGACCAAAAAGAAGCACATTATCAAGGAAAATATTCATTAATTGTTCGGGATGCGCCATGACACTGGATGGCAGTATGACGATACATATTTTTAAAACAACAGCATTCGCATGCATGCATGGATTAAGAAAACAAAAACACACCTACACTTAGCCACACAGTGGCTTAGCCAGGTCGGGTGACACCCGGGGCAGACCTAAATGGTGTCACTCTATAATACCCCTCCCCCTCTTCTTTTAAATAAAAATTATAATATGTGTAGGTATGTACGATTATTTTTTATTTAACAGTAAGTAGATAATACAGGAATTCATAAAGATGAGTGAACTTAAATTAATACGTACTTAATTTAAGTTACAAAATAGTTAAAACCTCGACGAGTATGAGACCAATAAGGGAAATTTTTATTTACAGCATGTTCTTCAAGATCTTGGATGATTTGGAAGATTTGATTTAATTAGATTTAACTTTGAAAAACTTCTTTCACATGGAGCCACAGAGACACAAACTGTTAAGAACAATTGAAGAGCTAAAGATACATTTGAAACAGACTCTATAAAGTCCACTTCTACAATAAAAGTTAGAATATCAAGCGTAGCCCATTTACTTGCGACTTTAAATTCAATGTTTGCTGCCTTGACTTGTCAACGAAGTCTTTCTACTGCTATTTTAAGTTCTTCTTCTACAACTTCATCGTAGTGCGACGCCAACTTTTTTACTTTGATATTGAGTTCTTCATCCGTGCAAAACAGCAAGTCATTTGTTTTCACAATTTGAAAGATATCGGCTATATCATTGAATGCCATGGTTCGAGACTTTAATTCTGTCGAGAAACGATCGATGCATTCAAGCATCTACCTCTTGTTTTCTTCTTTAGCAGTTAAACCAATATCTCGTTCCGTTTCACCCGGCATTCTTTTCTTGTATCTTATGCGCCAGTTGATGCTTATTCCGAGCTTTGAGCAAATAATACTAGCCTTCTCCAATGCACCTTCCATTAAACAATCCCGCTTTTCTTGTAAAAAGAGAATTAGGACATTCGATTTCGCTATTACTTTATCGACAGTTAGGCCTGGAGTTTGCAAATATTTTTGTGTAGCATCCACTTCCTCCAACATATCGTGCAAAAAACAAATGAAAGTATAATTTTAGACATTCACACCTACCTAGGTAATTATAATATTTTTTCCGCTTTTTGGACATTGCGGGTGTCACCCCAAAAATGGTGACACCCAGGGCGGACCGCCTTCCCGCTTCCCCCCCTGGCTACGCCACTGTATCCACATACGATTACAGTTTTTCGATTAACTAAAGTAATAGTTCGAATTTAATAATTTTTTGAACATAGTTATTTTTGGCGTTACACTAACAACAACAACAACAAGCAACCAATTTCTTTTTAGCAAAGCATATAAAATGAATAGAAAAGGGGAATCGCATAAAAGACACATCTCACAAAAGTGTACATACTCTTTACTGATATTGGATTTACCGTTATGCAATAGATTTTGTTGTTGTTTTTTTTTTTGATTTTTTTGGGTGGTCAGTTTTCTTTTAATTGCGGCCGTGAAAACATAGTTTCTTGTTTATATATAGGTATAGTTGGATAACGTGAAAAAGAAAAAAGACATCATCAGATCTACGAAAAATCGGAGAAATAACCAATTTATCGAAGGCAACGGTTCAAGTGATAGTTGAAAACTTTAATGAGGCTGGTAGCTATGAAAATAAGCCTCGCCATGGGCGACCGCTTAAGCTGGACTTGAGGAAGCAAAGGCAAATTTTTCGTGCAATCAAGGGATCGGAAATAATCATGCAGTTATTGCGCATCTAGAAACCATGCGAAGTTGATTTAAAAAAAATTATTTGCATTGTAGAGCAGCGAGGAAAAAGCTATTGCTAAGAGATACAAATATTGCTAAGCGGCTTAACTATGCCGAAAAATACAAAAACATCCACCAAACTGATCAAACTTTTTGAGAACGTGTCATTTCAACGATGGTCAGACAAAAGTCTGGCTTACAAAAAATACTTCGCTTCAACGACAAAATATTGTTCTCACCGTTAAGCATGCTGGAGGGTCAGTGATGGTTCATGGTTGCATGGCGGCAAGTGGTGTCGGAAACATACAATTTATCGATGGAATAATGGAATATGTATATTGATATTCTTAAGGACACCTACATCCAAAGTCTAGAAAAACTTGAATTGCCAGTTGAGCCTATCATGCTTCAAGACAATGAATCGACAATCGAAGCACACCTCCGTCTTGGTGAATGGTGGCTCTAAACCATGAAATCGAAGTTGGATCAACCTCCATAATCTTCTGACCTCAATGTTATTGAGTATTTATGGTATCATTTGAAGAAACCGATTAAGAAAAGGCGTGTAACGTCAAAATTTAATATAAATTTTTATAATTGATGAATGGAAAAAATATCTCCATCTCGTCTATCCGAGGTGATTAAGGCCAAAGGAGGCCATACAAAATACTAAATATTTGTTATTAATTACACTTACATATGTGACACTTCCATTTAACGAAATTTGACTTTTTTGTTTTTGTTAATCGTTTTACTTTGACTGAATTGTTTTGTTGGTTTTTCCAGGGTTTTAAATAATAAATTAAATAAAACTGCATCAAAAGAACTTTAAATTACAGTTATTATGTTAGAAAATCGAAAAATAGTAATCGTATGTTCACTTATGCGGCTAAGTGTATTTATTTATGTGGTTAAGAGCCATTCACGGTAAAATTAATACTGAATGTACACTACACACTGAATAGATCATACCGAGAAATGCATGATTAGCTTAGGTCGTGGTCATGTTCAGATATTGCTCGGCGAACACCATGCAATTGTTGTTGCACCGAACACGAAGAGAGAGCTTTTACTCACTCTCACAACGAACACGATATGCTGGGTGAAATGTGCAGCCAGCACGCCGATTATTTAGGGTGTCAATGAGTTTTTCTACAAAAAAGGAACAAAAATGTACATAAAATCGAAGGAAAACGTGCAAACCTGTACATCATTATTTTCATTTGCAGAAAAGCGAAGTTGCGAATATTCTTAGTGTTTAAAAGTGAATATTAAATATATTATAATAATTTTTCAATTATATTGATAAAATTGTTGAACCACTCCCCGATAGCGAGTTTTTAACAAATTGTTCCACAGAATTTTATGCTTTTGGGCAGCAAACTAAATATAAAAATAACATTTATGAACTTGTCGTAGTTATGGCTACGGCGGGGAACTACTGTGTACTTTCAAAATTTTATTTTTTTATTGCTACGACAGCTGACAACTTTATTTATTTCTGTTTATTTATACATACATACATATATCCGTATCTAAGCGCTGGTTTCATTTGCTTATTTGCAAACATGCCACCTAAAGCAGCAAAAGGCAAAAAGACTAAACAAGATAGTGTAGTTCGAATTGATCCGAAGAAACATGAAGCAACTTTGAAGGAAATCGAATTGAAGCATAAAATGGAACTTCTTGCAGCAGAAGAAGCGGAGAGAGACGAGGAATATCTCGACGAAGAGGAGATGGGTTCGGAGGAGGAAGAAGATTGGTCAGATATTGAACCGGCCCGGGAAGTAGGGCGCATCGACATCTCGTTTCCGGAATCCACTGCAGAGTTTAGCGAGTCACCTCAATGCTATCCGCCTAGCTACTACACACTCTCACCAAAGGAACGATTATTGCTGCTGTATGCAGAGAATTTCCGAAAGCAGTTCGTTATCAATTATCCAAGAAGACGGCCTCTAGTACTGGCCCCTCCCAACGAATGTAATGTGCAGGTATATTTTCATGTGTATATCAAAACCAAATCGAAGACAAAATTCGTTTCGTCAATCACTGATCCGCGCCGAGAGAAAACAAACCAAACATTTTATATTTTTCACTTTACATCAATTCGGAAGCACTATAAAAAGTGATTAGCATACTGATTAGCCTTAAAAGGTCGTGACATGAACGATTTGGAAAAGAATATTGATTTTGGTTTTCTCTTGACACGAAACGCGTGATGGCCTCGATGATTGCGAAAGAGTGTACTGCATAGTTATAAGTAAGTATAATGGAAAATCAAACTTTGCTGAATTTATTGCATTTTTCAAGATTTTCAATAACCACACGGCAGTTACCAAGTACTCCAACAGTATTTAAGGACACAAATTTTGTTCCCACTCTTTTTTGTTTTTGTCATAACTTTGTTCTTTCGCTGATGCAAAATCAAGAAGTTGTCTTATGGTTCATCATATATAGTATATTTAAGTACCATATGTACTTATAATTTGTAAAAAATCGGCAAAATTTAGGGCCGCGTAAAAAAAAATTGGATGTGAACTTTTAAAATGCCGAGACAAGTATAACTAAAAAAAAATTTTTTGGTCGTACAGTGAAATCAGTTATTTACACATAGTTTGTATTGAAACTTTGATCCGTTGTAACCTAGGTTCCGCTTCATCTCGCTCAAAATGAAAAATTGGAATAACTAGTCGAAGGTGAAAGCAAAGTCGGAATCCGTACTATTCTCTCCAACGATTTACAAAACTTGACGATCGAATATCAAATAACAAAGTTATGATAAAAACAGAATACTTAGTTAGTGCTTTTATCGTCAGTTAATTTGCTCAGGTGTTTTTTTTTTTTTTTAGTAGTAGTTTCATTTTTCATGTTTTGAATTTGATATTTTAGATTTTGACATATTCGATTCAGGTTAGTTTTATAAAGAGGTGAATGAAATGTTATTTGTTTTAAAGGTATCTAGTTTTTTTGAAAAATAAATTTAATTTATGAATTATAAATTTAGTTAGTTGCAATTTTGTCCGAAGTCGTCTTTTTTCAGCTAAGTATCATAATTTTTATTTCTTTAGGATAATTAATTCCAAACGTCTTTCGCTTAATGACTGGTGTGCTTGTCCATAAAGCATGTTGTATCATTCTTTCTACTTTTCTTTCTGCAATCTCATCAATTGGAACTATTTTAAAAACTTGAGTGCTCTGATGCAGAAGAGTTTTGAAATAGCTCGAGTTGTGAACTTAGAAGTCTGCTCTCTTAAAACTACGCCATCGCTACCAGTGGGATAAATAGGATGAAATGTGTCACACCTATTTGTGACACACAATAAGTCGATTTACCAGTTAAGAGAAATTCATATTCCGTACCATGCGCTGTTTTTAGGAGCTCTCGACCTTTTTTTAGTTACAATGGAGCACACCCATTAAAATCAACACCAATAATGCTTTTGTTTTTATTTTTCAATATGAGATCTTTATACTATTGTGATTATATTTTATGGCGTGGAGTGCTGTACACAGTAGTTAACACTAAGTATTAGCTGTTTGTTGATTGGCCTTAACGGTTAGTGTTGTGGTTTGAAATTCTTCGGTACCAAGTTTTTCTTCTTCTTATTGTCTAACAGTGTGTGTGACTGTTATGGTGCTACCACCTCTGTCGTAATTATGCATATATATGGAAGGATCGTGTGGTAAATTGAATAGTTATTGAGCGGCGTAAATGGTTGTTTGGTAAAGTGAGTCTCACATACTTACATAAGTATATCTATTTGTTTCGAATCAAGGTTAACTTGTAGTTCATTTCTGTGCTTTATTAAACCATTGTCATTCGCAAGCATAATGTTAAGCATGTAAGTCATGTTTCCGTGTGTTTGAATAATTTGCCTCAAGCCTTTCAAATCGGCTATTGAGCGTAGATTTAAACAATTTTTGTCTAAGCAATAATCTATCTATTTATATAAGAATGATTTGCTGTTCGTTGGTAATGACATCACTTGAGAACGGCTGGACCGATTTGGCAAAATTTGTAATAGTTTGAATCAGTTGTTACGGAAAGAAAATTGGAAAAACTGCGCGGAAAATTGGAAAATCCGGGAAAAACTGAAAGTGATTTTATACATGGGATTTCTGTATAAATTCGCGACTATTTATATGCGTGGATTTGTGTAATTCTTTATTTGTTTTGTTCATTATGATCCTGGAAAAGTTTTTATCAAAAGAAAATTCGGGAAAGCAGATAGTGTAGTCGCTGTGGCGTAGTGGTAGTGCGTTGGATTGCTGCGCAGAGTGTCCGGGATTCGAATCTCGGCACAGCAAAATGAAAAAGTAAAAAAAAAAAATTTCTACATGGCACCACCTCTTAGCAGGTCCTGTAGGTCTTGTAGGTCCCTTCCATTCTGGTACAAATATAACACGCACAACATGAGTAGATGCAAAAAGCTCGGCCTAGGCCCTCCATAAGCTGTTGTGCCATTAAAAAAAGAAGAAGAAGAATGTATATTTTTGACGACCATTTAATTCGATCTTAAATAAAAGATCGATATAAATAAAAATAAATACAGAATTGTGTTTATTTGGACGACGGATTGAAGCAAATACTTATAAATTTGCCCTCATTACTATTAATAATTAAGAAGCGCACAATAACCTCAAGAAATGTCCAAAGACTTTAAATGCAAAATTTCATGAAAATGTAGGAGCCCATTGAATTTATATGTGTATTAGAAGATAGACATATGTATGCACTATGTATGTATGTATGTATGTGTGTATGTGTGTGTGTATGTGTGTATGTATGTATAAATATTTAATGCAAAATATAACAATTAATTTTTTCAGAAATTCGTTTGTACAACAATACGTCCCGCGAGCTTTTTACATATACCTCTAATAGGTAGCGATGAGAAATGTGCGAGCTTCGTCGCTGATTTTATTAAATATGAGCCGCTTGAGGATATGATGAGGCTGGTGAGTATTATACATATATACATATCTTAATATATAAAAATGTTTGTGCGATATATGTGAATCTTTTATTTGGTGCCTTAGAAGGTTTATCTATTTTTTGGACCCGTATTTATTTTTTGGTCCGACTTATTCAGAATAAGTTATTCAGTTACGTGCAAAGGAAATTTTTACAAAAAAATGTGGCTAGAGTCGAGATATTTACGTAGATGTGTTTTTATGGTCTGATTTCGATTATATTCCGAATATGTTTGTGCGAAATATTTGTATGTTCAAATACTTCCATTAAGTAATTTTAGTCCCATGTGCATATTTCTATATTTATATTTATTATTATTTGACATTTGGTTATTAGTTATTTCATTTGTACAAAGTGTTGAACATAAAATAAAACATCCTTTCCCTTTATCTTTCCCACTTTCTCGATCTCTTACTTTTCAAATATTATCTTTTAATTTCACTACAATTGAACTTTTCCCGTGTACATATGTACTATATGTACGATCGTGCTTTCGACTATTCTGCTTCGTTTACGAGTAACGACTCCTCTTACCTTTTTATTGTATGTGACTCCGCCTTGGTCTCCCTATCCAAACGTAAAAACGAGGTGAATAATATCAAAGAAAACAATCTGTAACTAAGATCTTTGGTTAACGGTATTGTCGAGGGGGACAAGGGGGGGAGGGGTGGGGGAGGGGAAAGAACAGTTGTGATGAGCTGTATCGTTTTTCGTGTTAAATGTTGCGTATATCGACTCAGACCACTTCTTGGTTGCAGCCAAGGTCTGCACACTGATAGGTACAAAGGGAAAGCTGGATGTCGAAAAGCTTCAATCACAATGGACAGCTAAAGCCTTCGCCATTCGACTCGCCTCCTATCGAAAGACATCCCTCAACTTGACTCGGGACAGAACGAAAATTCTTCGAAGGAATAAGACACATAATTCACGGTTTGAAGACCAGAACTATTCCGGAAATAGGATGAAGACGGAAATCTGGTGATAGATGTCCAAGGTGATATGAGGTTATGGAGGTATCACTTCTCATGAAGGCAATTCATTAATAATTCGACAACGTTATGATGGTGCGAATAATGTATTCGCTCTGAAAGATTGATTACAGTGAACGAGATGGCGTTGCAATAAGGACACTGCGGCGGGCTAGATCCAGTTAATAGTTATCCGTGTGCGATGTTTGTGTGACCGACGCTTAGGTGAATAAATGCTTTTAAGTCGTTGCAATGACTTTCGGATGGAGGAATAGCTTTCTTTCCCTCCTTGTTGATATTGGAGTATTGATGGTGATAGTGATTACGCTGAAAATATCTCGTTTGCTGAGGAGGTTCGAGATGACAAGTGGTTATCATGCTGCCAACTTTGCTCGCAGGGCTGCTGCTGTGTTACCTTTTATTCCTACATGGCTTAATTTTAATTCCTACACGGGAACCCACATCAATTTCAGATTTTTTTTGTTTTCACCAGTATGGATATTGCGGATTGATGTTATTATGCGGTTATTGTTTCTATTGTTTAACAGCGATTTAAGTGTTGATAAACTATCCGGACAAGTAGAATAATGATAAAGAACGATATAGAACAATAGTGGTGAAGGGGACCAGTGGAAATGATGTTACCATCTTCGTAGTTGTGTTGGGTTTTTTTTCTTTTTTTGAACCGTCTGTGTATACTATAATGCTTGACGTTTCAGATTGCAGCGGGGAGACGCATTCCCAGAAAAGTGTCCGGTATACTCAAATTAATACCTAGTTCTTTGGCTGACTCATACATTTGTCGATGGTTGACATTCTTCTTCGTTTCTTTGTATGACTCAAGACAGGTTTTACTGTACTGTATAGCATGGCACTATTCGTGAACAAAAGTTTTGGCATGAGCCTCATGGTGTTGTACAACATTCTTTGTTTGATAGTTAGTATCCCAACCTCTTCAAGTATACATCTTATTGCTGCTGTTGGAAATGCGCGGTTGCTCCTTCTTGCAACAGTGTGATATGGTGGTAGTATCCTTTTTATGTTGCTTTCCACACAGTGTCCGTATATAGCAAGTCCGTAATCGATTTAAGACAGTATAAGGGATTTAGTGATATTCACTACTATTAAGCCGTAAATTTTAAGGTTATCTGAGTTTATAATATTTACATTGCTAAAGGAGAGATAAAGAGTAGTACGATTTTGTTTGTTGCAAATATGGAAAGTTTTACATTTATTGTAAGAGATACTAGCAGCTAGCAGCTTTTGTAATTAAGTATGATATTATTATTATGAAAAGTGGACATATTACCGCTTCTAAAACGTCGATTGTCTCTGCCAATATGCAGAAGCAGTGGGTTGCGATAATCCCAGATTAACATCATTGCCTTATCTGGTAAGAGCCTTGTGCCAAGAAACGTTATTATAGTATTATATATATACTACTGTGGGCAAAAGTTAGTAAGACTTTTTAATTTAAATTTCGCGCGGAAACCCATTCATCAAAATATTATTTTTTTTAGGTTGGTATGACTGTCGGTGACATCTGTGCCAAATGTCACATCAAAATAATCATTAGTGTTTAGTATACGCTTGTCTTTCTGAAGTACAAAAAGTGCATTCGGCGATTTTCACAATGAGTGAAATGAACAAAGAAGTTCCATTAAATTTTGTGTGCGGAATCAAATTTCTGGTGCCGAAACGTTCATAATGTTGCAAAAGGCCTTCGGTGATAATTGTATGTCGCGAGCAAGTGTTTTTGATTAATGCAAATTGTTCAAAGATGGTCGAGAACGCGTTGACGACGAACCACGTCCAGGACGGCCATCAACATCAACTGATGATCAACACGTCAATAAAATCAAGGAATTGGTGCTCGAGAATCGACGATTAACAGTCAGAGACCTTACTGGCATCGTTGGAATATCGGAAGGATCAGTGAAAACCATTTTAAAACATCATTTGGGCCTAAGAAGAGTGAATGCACGATTGGTTCCAAAATCACTGCATTGGTTTTACGAGACCATTTTGCCAAAAATTCGACTGATATCGTTCCGCAACCAACCTATTCGCCTGACTTAGCACCGTGTGACTTTTGGCTATTTTCTAAACTCAAAAAACCGCTTCGTGGACACCGTTTTGAGTCAATTGAAGACATTAAACATGAATCGCTAAGCGCATTGAAGGAATAGCCTTGACTTTAACAAGTGTTTCGAGAATTGGAAAAAACGTTGGCACAAGTGTATTGGGCCGGGGGGGATTACTTTGAAGGGGACGAAATAGATTTGGAAGAATGAATAAAAAAATTTGAAATTATGAACAAAGTCTTACTAACTTTTGCCCACAGTAGTATATTATAACGTTATATATATATTATAGTATAACGTTATTATAGTCGTGGTCGACGTCGTTTTCAATTCTATCTCAACGTCGACATCAACACCACATCAATGCTAAATCGATATTTACTAAGAATGTCGTGTTGACGTCAACATGTTATACTTAGATAATTTAAAATATGGAATCGTCATTTCTAAATTTTTTGCGTCAGCTGTTTCATTTTGTTTACAATTTGTGTCGAGAAATGTTTTTATTTCGAATTCAAGTGAAAGTTCAAGAAAGATGAAGAAAGTAAACAAAAAATGCGGTTTCAAAGAAAAGTTATGAGGCTAAGATCGGAAATCTTTGTTTTGCAGGATAGTAAGTATGTACAAGAATCTGACATGTTAGTGGCCAATATGGTTTACTATGTGCTTCTATGTATTGCATTGCTTTATTACAAATTTGTTGATTGTTTTCGCTTGGACATATCGGCGTTTAAATTAGTTTTGGAGAAAATATCGCTTCCGATGAAGCAGAGTGTACGATCCACTTTAATTTCGAACACATTGAAGCTAGCAACAACGCTACGTTTCTTGGCACAAGGCTCTTACCAGATAAGGCAATGACTGTTTCTACAGTATTGGCAGAGACAATCGACGTTTTAGAAGCGGTAATATGTCCACTTTTCATAAAATTTGAAATGTGAAGATGAGAAAGCTGAAGCCAAATTGGAGTTTTTTGAGAAGACTGGATTTCCTGGTGTTATTGGTTGTGTAGATGGAACGTACATAAATATCTTGGCTCCGAGTAAGGCAGAACAAAATCTATTACAACAGCAAAGGATTTTTTAGCATAAACGCAATGATTGTAAGTTAAAAGGATGGGTTATTTTACATAATAATTATCAACTTTAATGAATTTACTTTCCGATTTGTGATCACAAGATGGTTATTAGATTTTTAGATGCTCCTTATGAAGGCTTATCTCATGATTGCCTCGTTTGGAACATAAGCATTTCAAAACAATTGTTACGGCAACGGTACGATGCTGTTGATAGAAACGGTTAGCTTTTAGGTACATATTTATGAATGTAATAAAATTATATTATACAAAAATAAATTTTGTACAGGTGATGCTGGTTATCCTCTGTGGCCATATTTAATGACGCCCTATCGGTCCGCAGCAGAAGGAAGTCCAGCGGCTATTTTCAATACTACAGTCGCAAAAGCGAGGACCATTGTGAAAAGAACTATTGGCGTTCTAAAAAATAGATTTCGTTGTTTACTCGACGCTCGTCAACTGCATTATAAGCCCTTTAAAGCAACTCAAATAATAAACGTTTGTGCTGCGTTGCATAACATTTGCATTAAGTTTCACAACGAGATAACGAATTTAGGGAAGATTATTTTGAAATAGATAACTCAGGAAATTTGCAAAATGTTGTAGCTTCGGAATTCCAAGAATAAATAAAAACAAGTTTCTTGTAGTTCAAATTCAGTCTAATTCAATCTTTAATTTTTCAGTAGTCTTCATAGCATAAAAAATTAATGAAATAAGGGACAATACATTTGTAATTCAGTTAAGGTAAAAACATAAACTTCAAATATAAATAGATAACGATAACGATATAACAAAACTATAAGCTAACCTATATTAACTTTGGCATTGCTGGTTAAGGATTTCCAATTCTTTTTCTCTTATTTGGATTTTTAGGTCTTTTAATCCCATTTGCCTTTCATGTGCTCTTTGTATGAGTTTTAATTTTTATTTTTTTCAACTTTCCATAGATTTCGTTGATATCGCGATAAGTCCTTCATGGTGTTTTCCAATGAAGCCAGAGTGGTGGACATTTCTGTCAACAATTGCTCCTGCATCAAGTCATGCTTTTCTAGCAGGCGCTGGCGTTGAATGTAATCGTCTCGCTTCTTCTTCCCCCTGGCAGAAGTGACCATTTCTGGCAGCTGTACAGGCGGTGGAGCTGATGATGTTGAAGGCTGCTCGTTCATGTCATTTTCATTTCGTATTTCAAGCGGTGCTACTCTTCGCGCTGCACCTTCAGGATTAAGCTGTGTCTCAAATTGAAGTAAATTGGAGACAGCTTCCTCCAATGGGCTTCTGGACATTTGTTTGTAGCTTCCACAGCCTGTTGCGAGAGCCTCTGCTTTGTTGTGGGCTTATTTTTTTTCTCTCCACACCTACAAATTACATTGGTTATTGAAATGGAAAACTGTTATGCACTTTTTTGTTACCTTTTGCCAACCATCACCGACTCTCATTGGTGGCCCGGAAGCATTAAATTTTTGGGAGATGCTATGCCATTGTTTTTTGAAATTCACAGGAATGTTGCCACTGTGAAAATCTTTGGCAAGGCTTGTCTTTTGTTATAATTCTGCAACCAGCGTCAAAAATTGACTTGAATTTGTAATTTTCATTGCCCTGATTAATTATTTATTTAAACAAATAAAACAAAGTTTACTTACAAAATATTGTTCGAGTCGTTGAAAAAAAAAATATTGTGTCGACTCTAATCGTGTCGTTTCTAGCCGACGTCGAAGTCAATATAGGAACTTTAATTACAGTATACCCAAGTACCCAAGAAGTGTCAATAGTTGCCAATTGTTATCGAAATCGACAACGGCGATGCCAATTAGGCGCTGTCAATATTATTCGTGTCGACGACGACAACCATAATAAGGGCGATTGTTTAATTTTTCAAAGCCGATGATAAATAAGATATGCGAAAGATATGCAGAACCTTTCGGTATCCCATAATATAAATTGTAGGCTTTTGACTACTTATTATTAAGTTTTACACAGAAAGTTCGATTTATTAAAAAGGTTTTGGGAAAGTTGTATGTTTTCCTTCCAATATTCCACTTGGTTAACTAAGTATGTGTATGGTTGGATAAAAAGAAAATTCAGAAAAGGGATACAGCAAAGTTCAAAGTACGATAACTCTGTAAGTCCGATCTGACCAATCTTTGACATCTCTGAGAATCATAAAAAATTTTTACCAATTGACATATCTTCATTATTCTACTGTTTTAACGTAACTAAAATGAGTGCAGAATCGGGAAAAATTTGTTACATTTTACTTTACTTCTTCGAAAGTACTATACGGCTGCGAAAGCTCACAGAAAAATTTGTCGGAAAGGACAAAGGGAAAATGGTACGATCGACTCCGCTCTGGAAATTTTGATGTAAAAGACGCACCTAAATCTGGTTGACCATGCACCGAAAAAGCGGACGAAATTCTTGAAAAGGTGGAGGAAGACCGACATATAGGCACTTACAACATCGCTACGGATCTTGGCATTGCTTATCAAACGGTTTTGGATCATTTAAAAAAGGCTGGCTGCTCCAAAAAACTGGATATTGTGGTGCCACATATTCTGAGTGAAAAAATTTAAAATCACTATGTGAATCTCTTCTGAAACGGAATGATCTTGATATTTTTACACATATTGGATAACGTATGATAATAATGTGCGAAAAAGATCATGGTGAAAATGAGGTGAGCCTGCCCAAACCAATGCAAAGCCGGACCAGACGCCAAGGAAGGTTTTCTTTAGTATTTGGTGGGAATGCAAGGGTCCTGGGTACTACGAGCTGCTTCCGCGTAGCCAAACGATTAATTCGGAACTGCACTGTCAACAATTAACAAGATTAGATGAAGGGCTTACGGAAAAACGTCCGGAATTAGTCAACAGAAAGGGAGTCGTATTTCATCACGACAACGCTAGGCCACATACTTCTTTGGTGTACCGCCAAAAACTGAGGGAGCTTGGATTTAAAATTTTAATGCATTCACCATGCAGCCCAGACCTTGCACCTTCGGATTACCATTTGTTTCACTAGTTCCAGAATTATCTTAATGGTGGAAAGTTGAATTCCCAAGAGGACTGTAAAAAGGCCTTGCCCAAGTTTTTCGAGAAAAAACTCTAGGAATTCTTTAAGGACGGTATATAACAATGAAAAATATTTGACTCAATAAATTTATTTTGATATATGAAAAAAATTGGTTAAACTTATCTCACTTTTCAGAACTTTCTTTTTATCCAACCTTATATGTATTTGTGCGGGATATCTTTCTTTAAAAGAACAGCAATACCTTGTTTGCTTGAAGTGTTTTAGAGTAGATTATGAAAGTAACTTTAATATTGTTTTGGGGCAGGTGCGTTTGTGTTGTTAGGTAGATGGGTTGCTTGTAGGGATCAGAATGAAAGGGATATATATTTTATAATAAGTTGCAGTACATTAAAGTTGTTGTTGAGGTTTATGCTTGAAGGTGATACAAGTGGTCCATTCTGAAGGTCCAATGTTGGCATTCTTTTTTACACATTTTGGCCGGAATCTAACCAATGATGCGTTTAATGTTGGCTTCCAAAGTAGCAATCGTGTTTATCTTGTCTCTGTAGACAAGAGACTTATCATAGCCCCACAAAAAATAGTCTAACTGCACCAAAACGTGAGATTAACTGCTGACCAAATTCGCCTCTCAATTGATGCATGGTTTCGCACCAAACAGTACAGTAGCTGCTGAATTGCCTCTAACTGGTCTTCATTCCAAATACGGCAATTCTGCTTATTCTCGTATCCATTGAGCAAAAATGAGCCTCGTCGCTGAAGACAATTTTGCGATAAAAAAACGGATCCTCAATTTCCATAATTTGCAAACGTTGTTCAGGCGTAAGTCTATTCATGATGAAATGGCAAACCAAACTGAGCATTTTTTACTTTGATACATGTCAAGAATCACGCGTGCACTGTCAGAAACCAAGTAGCAAAAAAATCACCCTTTATAAGTATATAGAACAGTGTTGTGTGTCTGTTGCAATAATATGTATGTACTATTCAGTGAAAATATTTGAAATTCCTGTAATGGTATAATTCTCGATAACTTTTTCAAATATTAGTAACTTATATAGATTATAGAAAATACCACTAAGATCACTAATGAGGAAGCATGGCTGGTTCCGAAAATATCGTCTGATCTGCCTGTTCCATATACATTGTTTTTATTCTCTCTATGACAAACTTAACTTGCATTGAAGCCTGTTAAAAGAAAAATTTATTGTGTGCGTTAGTAGGACGCCCTACAGAAGTTTACTTCTTCAGATCGTTTGCGTTTTGGGTTTTCAGGTTAGATTCAGTAATCTTGTAAAAACCAAAGTTTATCACAGACATTACAGGCGTGGCCGAAGGAATTTTCAACGAACATGTTTTGTAATTGGTTATGTGTTTATTTATGCAAACGATAAGCCTTGTATATAGTTCAGTTTGATGATTCTCTGATCACAGGTGTGCTACATCCGGATTAACTTCGTTTTGGTCGTTTGCATTTCCAATGCATGCAACGCCCTCTGCAAAATCATCATCTCCATCAAAATATTTATACTCAAAGTATTCGAATTTTTTTGCTAAATCATCATCATTTGCCATTCATGCTGTCTCTCCGCATTAGTCTTTGGGAGTTGTTTTTTCTCCTTTGGGGCCTCCGTTTTACGACGAAGTCTAAATTTTTGCTGTATCTCTGCCGCAGTTTTTTTTTGTGGAGATTTTATAGTAACACAATCGTCAATTGTTTGTGCCTTTTTTTCAGTCTGTAAATACACCCACGTTGATCATCCGTACTGTCTCTTTTGTGATGGGGAAATCGAGAATGCTGAACATATCTTATTAGAATGCGGCAGATTTGTGGATGCCAGAAACCAACTTCGGATGATTGTTGGCGATGTACTCATCCCAGAGGGACTGGTGAACTCCATGTTGTTTGCAAAAGAGAAATGGCATGAATGCAGCGCGGTCATAGCCCACATGATGACGCAAGTGCGAAAAGACGAGCAAGCAGCGAGGCGAGCAAATAATTAAATAGAGAAGTGGGTAGAACCCCTTTTCCTGCCCCGCGAAGTAAATCCTTCACTGGTAGTCCCGCGGGGATACACAGGACAGCGCTCGTAGGAGGTGGGTTTAGTCCGTAAGTGCATGGAGGCGAATCGGGCATGTGAGCAGTACGGTGCTACTCATATCTATAAAGATTCCCACCTACATGGTCGAAACCGAATAAAAAAAAAAAAAAAACGAGTGGATGCGAAAAGCTTTGGCACCACATGCGGTCATAGTCAACACTGATAAACTGAAGTTCATTGTGGTAAACGCATAACACTTGCCACAATGGCTGTCTATCCCTTTATGATGTCCTGTGTGATCGCATTTCCCACTCTGATTCTCCCTCCTTCTTTCTCCCACCTATCAATCTTCCTTCCATTCAACACAATGCTCTGCATTCATAGGGGTACACCCTGAGTGTTGAATTTGTCAATTAAAAAAAACAAAAAATAAATTTTTATAACATTTAAATTCACTCAATAGAAGTAATTAGGGATGAAAAAAAACGATTCTTCGAATTTGAAGTTTAAAGCGCCATAACCGTAGCTCTTGTCCGTTTTCACTTAGGCAACCTAATATCACAGTGTTCGCCATAAAATTATCTTTATTTTGATATACTCGTACAAATATTTCAATGAGAAAACAAATGAGCATGTGGAGCAGTAAAAGATATACAACCTAGCTTTTCCTCATTCCTTACGTTTCGTACTATCGATTGGTACTGAATTCTTTGAGAATTCAAAATATTGTAGAAATTAAAAAAGAATTGATTACATTTATTTTATTTAACGTAGCACTGACTTCATATAATTAGGCAACCCATCCGCGATTAGTTTGTTCACATAATATATTTCATAAAAAATACCTATCATTAGGAAAGCAGATGGCTGAAGGTCTACCTAAGGTGTGATCTCAGACCAAGTATATTGCTGAAGAGGTTACTTGACGTATTCAAGTCCAGGATCATGAGTATCGGGAGTAGTGCCAAGTCGATAAGTGAAGATAGAATCAAAATTAAGTCGCTGCATTATGTTAATTTCGAGCCATAGTCATCTACGAATAGCGCTCTTATGACGAAGAAAGGCAAAAACTATCATACTCAGAAATCGCAAAGAAGAAAAGAAAAGCTACGTTGTTTTAATCGTGATGGCATTTGTAATTTTTCATTGGAATGGCCTTCAAAAATAAAGAAGAAGACAAGAAAACAAGCAGAACAGCATGATTGCTGCATTAAATACTGGTTTACAAAACCTAAAAGATTTTAGTGGTAAAATCCGTATGGCAAATGATGCTGACGAAGTGGAGAATAAGCTGAACCAGCATATTAAGATCATGCGACCTTACGTCGTTGAGACTATTAAATACATGGAAATGCATTGACATGCCCACTGGAGTAAATGTAATTAAAATGTAAATGGGTTTTTAAAATAAAGAAAGCAGGAACGCAAAGTTCGCTACGAGGATCTACATATATGACGTTGACCGACAAAACCGAGATATTGCGATTTAGAAAAATTAATCTTTTGGAGTTGGTTTACAACATAGAATCGATTGATCTTCGTTAGGAGGTGAAACGAAGTCACCTAAACAATCAAATATTGAACATGAAGTTGACCGACACACAAAATGGAAATCCTGACTTCAGAAAAGAACCAATACACTTTTTGGATATTTTGTGAATCATATTTTGCACTAAATTTCAAATACATTCTACAGATTGTTCTTTTTTATTTGATACGCATATCGTAATCTTTGGATAGGCTTTAAACTGAAAAACAAAAATTATAAAAAATTTGGTGCCAACTTTTAAAGTCCAGCCAAAACAAATCGTGACGTGGTGGCGGAAAACAGACTTAACATCTTCACTATATTTGTGCTCCATTTTCATGTCTATGTACATTGCAGCTTTTCCAATATCCATTCATGTTGTGCGTGTTATATTTGTACCATACATGAATAGAAGGGAACTACAGTTTTATGCCGAATCCGAACGGCAATTTTTACTCTTCTAGATTTGCCATTGCCCGCCAAGAGGTGGTGTTGGGTAGAAAAATTGTTTTTTTCTACTTCTTGATTTTGCCTGTGCCGATATTCGAATCGCGGATACTCTGCGTAACAGTCCAACGCACTACCACTGCGCCACAGCGACCATTTCTTATGTTAATTTGATCTTGTAAAGGTGTAGGCCAAGATTTGTAAGCAAAATTCGCCAAAATAAGGACTGAGATATTCCCAATTTCTGTGAACGGCATAGAATTGACTGATTTGGCTCATGTTGACCTGAAGCACTTACGGCTGCGATATTTTCGTTATTTCGACCGTTGCGTCGTTTCACTAGCGCAGCAACATTCAATAGTGAATTTCTGGACTCGAATTTATCGACTATGTATAGCACGCACAGCCTGTCTGGTGGGACGATTATTACGACCGAAAATTGGAGTAAGCGCTCCTTGACTTCGAAAAAAACGAACACATTTAATCGATGGCGAATCAATGAGAGGTGCCACGATGTCAGTTTCCTAGGTTACGAGGTCTTCGGTAAATTATAAAAACGTATGCATTTGACTGACACAGTGATTGATCCCATAGGCAAAATTCATAAAAATAATTTAAAATAGTTATCCTGCCTTAAAAAAAATACAGTTCATCGATGGAGAATCGTTTCTAATCGTCTCTAAGTTCATTGTGGTAAGGGCATAACACTTACCACTGTGATTGCATTCCCTCTCTCATTTTCCCTTTTTCTTCCTCTCACCTGTCAATCTTCCTTCCAATCAACACAATGCTCAATGCATTCATAGGGGTACAACCTGTGTGTTGAATGTATCAATAAAAAAAAAACAAATATTTGAAAATTTTTAACACTGATGTCGGATATTTACATTTTGAATACATTTCGATTGGTGCTTCACATTGGAAGTTCACATTTATAGTTATCCAGACGGTGTTGGTGTTCAAATATCAGATTATTAGATTTTTATGGTTTTGTATGAAATAGTTTAAATATCATCATAAAGGGGATACTTCCTCCCCCTTAGGACATTTTTATCATTGCGGAGGTAGGGATAAATGGATAAAGGCGATAATTGCTCGACCCAAGTCGAAGAATTTTTTTTTTTACAAATACAGTACATGTTTTATTGAATGAGGAACTGACTTTTAAATTTTGAAATATTAAATTTGTTGATGTTCAACTTCTGGCCTTTAATTGCAAATGTAAAAGTAACTTTAAAGTACATTTGTTACGAAAACTGCACACATTTTCATTTGTTACACTGACAATTACAAAAGACGTTTTATGGTTTTATATTTTTCAAAATATTGCAAAATAAGTATTCTGTAGTATTTATAAGTTTGTATTTACAGTAATGTCCACTAATTGAACAGATGAAAATGAAAAATTGATGCTTCAATTAACCGGGGAATGCAATTAACCAAGTAATTTGAAACGTAATTAAGTGTGGTTCAATTAAGCGCTAAAAAAATAACAAACAAACAAAACAAATTATATTGGAAACTCGAATTTTTATGGCTGAAAAATCGGAAAGTCCTTGAAATTATGTGCTGGTTTTCTCTTTTAATATACGAGTATATTGTTATAATCATTTAATTTCTACTGTTTATTTATTTTCAATAAATACAAGCAGTTCGATCACTGAATTGTGTATAAAAGAAAATTGTAGCAACTTCATTAAAAAAGTTGAAAATTACTTCACAATTGAATCGAATTGTGACTCACTATATTCCGCTGCTGATGTCGTATTTGTAGCATAGATTTCATAGCCATCACAAATATTCCAGAGCTCTTAAGTTTTCAGGGCATGCTATCTTTAATGTCGTTAATTTACATACCATAGCTACGAATATTATCGTGGCCGTAAACCTTGAAGTTTATTCGGTGTTTCTATTCTAATATTGTACATTCCGAAGTCGATAGATGGCATATATGTGTAATAACTACATTTGTATGTGTGTATACCACTGCAGATCACTACACATATACCTACATAAGCATGTGCGCCTGTTTTATGCATAAATACATACTGGGATGTGAATGCTGTTGTTCTGGAAATATCGTCACAATGTACATATATTATGCAAAAAATTACCTATGATTTTTCTCTTGAGATTTTTGTGATTAGTTTTTAATTGATAAAATTATTATAGGATATTATCGATAAAGTTGGAATACAATTCAAGAATACATTTTTGAAATACTTACATATCTGTGGTCTTTTGACAAACAACCTTTTTCCACATACAAGGTTTCATCTTCTCTTCTAAATTGTAGTGCTTTCGCTTTTTCATTCTTTGTATCTCTAGTCCTTTTGGTTCAAGAACTATATCTCGTATGTGGAAAGTGGTGGTTTCGTCAAAAGCCCATAGGTGTATGTTTGCCATAACTAACTTCATATTTTTAGAGTATCCATATACTTCATTGTTATTGTAAATTACTTGGTGTTTTATGTTTCATGAGTGGACAAGTATCGCCATCTCGTATGTATGTAGGTACATATAAAAGGCCACCATGTTCTATTATAATAAACGACATATAAAAAGCGGTTCGAAAAGAAAAGTTTTAAAAGTCCACCTCCTCTTTTAGTGTACGTAGAAACAAAAAAAAATATTTTTGAACCACCCTAAAAACAGCTAAAATAAATTTTTGTCATAACTTTGTTATTTTATATTGTTGTAAATCGCTCGAGTCGCTGTGGCGTAGTAGTAGTGCGTTGGACTGTTACGCAGAGTGTCCGGGGTTCGAATCTCGGCACAGGCAAAATCAAAAAGTTAAAAAAAACAATTTTTCTACACAGCACCACCTCTTGGCAGGCAATGGCAAACCTACAAGAGTCAAAATTGCCTATGAAAAGCTTTTCATTTCGGCGTTCGGATTCGGCATTAAACTGTAGGTCTCTTCCATTCCTGCACAAATTAACACGCACAACATGAGTGGATGCGAAAAGCTCGGCCTAGGCCCTCCATGGGCTGTTTGCGCCATCAAAAGAAAGAAGATGAGGCTCGTGTGTTACATTTCCTTCTTAGTTCTTATTCTTCTCTGACTTCATCGCCTTTCACGAAACTTGTAGATCAATATTTTTTAGATGAAACTGCACGTTCTCGTGTACTCGTGTACATTCTCAGGAATTGAACGTTTCACGAATTTTGAATAAAGACTTCATTATGAAGCCATACAAAGTTCAATTGGTACGACAGCTGAAGCCACGTGACCATCCGCAACGTTTTAGGTTTACTTATTGGTCCCTGGGCCGCTTGGAAGAAGATGAAAAATCATCTTTTCTGACAAAGCTCAATTTGGTTAGGTTAATAAGAAAAATTGTCGCATCTGGGGCTTAGAAAATCCATGCCGATTGTTGAGAGGCCAATGTTATTTAATGTGTTTTTTGACCGCCGGTATCATTGAAAATGAGAAAGGAAGATGCGTTACAGTAAATGGCGTGCGCTACCGCACAATGCTGATTATTTATAACTGATTATTTGTGTCCTATTTTAGAAGATATGGACTTAGGTTCCAACATGATGGCGCGCCATGTCAAAAAAGCCGTGCAATAATCGATCTTTTGCGCGGGAAGTTTAAAAATCGCTGTTAGCCGTTTTGGTGAAGTGCATTGGCCCTTACGTAGTTGCGATTTGACTCTATTGGAGCATTATTTGTGGGCAGCCGTTAAAGAAAGTGTTACGCTAACCGTCCAGCAACGATTTAGGATCTTAAGGACGAAATTGGTGCAGCTCCATACTGTCGACATACAGGGTGTTTTTTTTCAGAAGTGTGGTTTTCAAGAAGAAATAAAGCGCATATAATTTAATGTTATGGCCAAGAATTAGCTTTATTATAAAGATAACGATTTGCCATTAGGTTTTAAAAACAATTTCGAGCAAGTGGCCGCCGCGCGGCTGGTTCGAATAAATTCCAGCCGAGAGGCCCAGTTTTCGACCACTTTTTGCAGCAATTGGGGCCGTATGTCAGTAATAACGCGCCGAATATTCTCTTCCAAAGCATCAATCGTCTTGGGCTTATCTGCGTAGGCAAGCGACTTCACATAACCCCACAAAAAATAGTCCAGCGGTGTTAAATCGCACGATCTTGGAGGCCACGCCTTTCAACCAAAAGTGAGCTTCATCGCTGAACAAAATTTTCTTGTGAAAATCGGGATCGGTGGCCATCTCGCTTGGCTTCAATTCTTGCACGAGTTGGATTTTGTGCGATGGCGGATGGACTCATTCGGGTCTTCTTCGATACTCTCCTCCACAGCAGCAATAGCGTCTTCGGTGCGCACTGTAAGGCGTCGGTGGTGCGAAACCGATCCATGGTTGCTCGAATTTCCGACTCTGCTGGGCGATTATGACGACCGAATATTGGAAGCGGCGCGTGATGCGTCGCGCGAACCGAACGATTATTTTGGTAATAAATTGTCACGATTTGCAAACGTTATTCAGGAGTAAGTCTATTCATTATGAAATGGTAAACCAAATCAATAAATCAAGTGACAGATGTCAAAAAGACAAACTCCGCAAAAAGTATTGCCAGATTGAAAACCACACTTCTAAAAAAAAGACACTTTAGAAAAAGAAGCGAGAAATATTAACTTTTGGGTTGTTGTTTTAAGATTTTAAATATAGTTGAAGTTTTGTCCTTTGTACTGGATACGGGGACCGAAAGGCTAAACTCGAACCATAATCATCGAAAAGGCCTAGAGTATTGATTATAAACAGATAAGCTTTGTAATTCCATATAATTTTAATATACATACATATGTACATATTGCCATAGATATTTATATGTAATAAAAATTTGCCAAACTTGAAAAATATAAGCAATTCCAATAAAAAATGTACATATTTCAAAGGAGAGTAAGATTTTTTGTGAATAAAAATGTGTTTTTCCATTGCTACATGATCGAAAATTTTCTGAATGTTTATTGAATTTATATTTTAGTTAATCCCCTTGATACTTAATATTTTTATATTGTTACGATTTAATTTCTACTGTTTATTTATTCTCAACAAAGAAAAGGTTCGAAAAAAAGCAAGTGATTGCAACTTTAATAAAATCACTACTTTATAATACCTAAAATTACCTTAAAATTATCTTTCACACTCTTTGTTTTCACTAAGATTCACAAACTGTGACTCCCCCTATTCCGCTGCTGCAGTCGTATTTATAGCACATATTTCCTCGCCATCACGAACATTTCAGAGCTCTTCGAAGTTTCCAGATGATGCTATGTTTTATGTCATTAGTTACGAACAAATAGCATAGCCACGCACCTCGTAGTTTTTTCGGAGTTACTATTCTAATACATTCTGAAGTCGCTAGATGGCGTAGATGCGTACTATGTTATAACCGCTTTTCAAGTGACTGTGTTATGAGTAAACAAAAAAAATGTTTGACAGCGATATTGGTTACTACTTTTTATAGAGTAAAATTTTAATTGTGGTTGAAAGTTTAGTTGTGGTAATTGTTATGGGCAACCAAAAAACAGCAACGGTTAATGTGTGACAAATATTAAAAACTTTCCTTAGGCAATTTTTACTATTGTAGGTTGCCATTCAATTATATTTTTGGCCGCCCCGCAAAACTGTGGGGCGCATATCACGACATTCTGCCATTAACTATGGGTGGCTTAGTTGGTACTTAATATGTGTAAATCTTCCATCTGAATTTCCCTACTTGGTCCTGATTGTATAAATTCTTTGCCCGCAATGAATGGTGTCTAACTAACTTTTCTCTTGCGATGCCACACGCTGGGCTTCCCTTAAATCGACCAAAATTACCTTCTCTAATAATGTAAAATGTAAAACAATGATATTTTTTGTTAAAATTTTTATTAATTAGCATATTTCGTAGTCAGTTAAAATTTGTGTTTTTTTATGACAATAAAACAATTAAAATAGAAAAAACTATATTTCTACATATGTAAGTATCTTATTTTACATGTATCTTACATTTAGTTATTTATATGTATGTACGCACTAGGTACGTATTTATGAATATTAGACCGGATTGATTTCTACTGAGGATTTTTAAAGACGAAATGGTCATATACCTATATGTACATATTGCTTGAAGATCTGGAAGAAAATAAAATTTGGGCATAATTTTTTTTTTAATGATTTTAATCCTTAAATTTTTTTGAACGTGAAAAACAGTGAATGCAAATATATTTTATTAAAAGTATACAAAAAAATACAAGACAAAATAAAAATTCATTGCATTATAGTGTGTGTGCTTGTGTTTTTTTTATGAATG
The DNA here is from genome assembly GCA_958295655.1 of Palloptera scutellata. Lineage (NCBI taxonomy): Eukaryota > Metazoa > Arthropoda > Insecta > Diptera > Pallopteridae > Palloptera > Palloptera scutellata. The sequence continues at coordinate 54,169,818 of OY282450.1, forward strand.
ACCATTTTAAAAACAAAAATCAATCCGCCCTAATGAATTTACATATGTATGATGTATAGTATGTACTTATGTATGTATGTACAGTTTTGCATATGTTTGCCATCTCTTAATGTATACGTAGTAGTAGTTACAATACTTGTCTATAAACTTTAAAAATCGTTTTCAAAATGTATTCAACTAATAACACTTAATAATTTTTTAATAGAATAACATTTCTTCTAGTTAATTTAATAGCATTTCAAAATTTCTCTCTCAATATAATTTATAGTTTATACTTAGTACAATAATGAAAATTTTACAAAAATTATACTTTACTTTGTATAATGTACATACATACGGAATGACAATTCACTCAGGTAAAATTAAAGTTACAATCAAATGGAATAATTATAAGCTAGTAAGCGCAATATAAGGAAATACTTCGTTTGAGTCGATTTGTATATCTACATGTTTAACAATTGCACATTAATTTAGCATCAGATTATACTTATATACAAATGTGAAATCTTAATATTGTACAATATTTATTGCATTGTTTTCTTAAAAATATTTATAAATTTACTTGCGAATATGTTACCCTATTCGTCACGGATTTTTTGGGCTTAAATGGAATAGCTAGGAACTCAGAACTTTCTGTTACTCAAAATCCATCTAAATTCACCAAAATTCTGTTAAAATTAGATCACTTCCTGACCGGAACAGATATCGGTTGATAAAACTTCACTGATGTCGGGAAAACCAATTAATCTGCATAATCAATGACAATAAAAATATGAATGAACCATGTGAAAGAGCAAAACACTTGATTAAAGTCGGCATACTTATGTCCTATATTCACTTATGAGCTATTAGGTGATCTAAAGGAGTTGGTCTTTTTGACAACTATCACTTGATTTGGTTTGCCATTTCATAATGAATAGACTTGATTGAAATTTATTATCAAAATTCGTGCTCTGTGAAAAATGTGTGTTACTATCGCAAAATTGTCTTCAGCGACGATGTTCATTTTTGGCTCAATGGATTCGTGAATAAGCAGAATTGCCGTATTTGGAGTGAAGACCAACCAGAGCCAGTCAGCAGCTACCAATGCATCCTGAAAAATGCACTGTTTGGTGCGGTTTATGAGATGGCGCCATTGGGCCGTACTTCTTCAAAGACGATGAAGGCTGCAACGTTGCTGAGAAATGGAGAAAGGTACCGTTCGATGAAAACATACTTTTCTTTGCCGAAAATGCAAGAATTGGACTCGTCCAACATGTGGTTCCAACAGGACGGTGCCAAATGCCACACTGCACCAAGCATCAATTGAGAGGCGAATTTGGTGAGCAGTTAATCTCACGTTTTGGTGTAGTCAATTGGCTTCCAAGATCGTGTGATTTGACCCCGTTAGACTATTTTTTGTGGAGCTATGTTACGTCTCTTGTGTATAGGGACAATCCAAACACGATTGCTGCTTTGGAAGCCAACATTGAACGCGTCATTTGTGAGATTCCGGCCGAAATGAGTGAAAAATGTGCCAAAATTTAACCTTCATAATGTACCACTTGAAGCGTAGCCGCAGGCAACATTTAAGTGAAATTATCTTTAAAAAGTAAATGGCAGGAATTGATTTATCGATCCAAATAAAAATTTCATTCACTTTTGTAAAATTTCTGTGTTGTTTTTCATTATTAAACTAAACTCTTATAAAAATCACCCTTTACAAGGCCTGTCGTATAAGTCGTGTGGCATGTAATGTTAAAATAGTTGTAAAAATGTTGTTGTTGACCTCCATACAAAAATATTATAGTATAATACAACTGGGCAACGTATGTTCTTTGAGCATAAATGAAAAAATGTGTTTTTGTTTAATTTTTCAAGCAGTTAACTGAATACGAATTGCAATAAATAAAGTCTTTTTCAATAGGACCATAACAATTGTTAAATAAAATAACACAGAATAATTGTGATATCGGGCTGAATTCCAGGTGCAGTACACATGCTACATTTAAGTATGGAATTCGATATCGGTTATAAGACCACCGCGAGCGCGTGTCAATTTTCCACCACTCTTTCCCACATAACGTGTTCGATATTGTTCCTGAGTTCCTCTATCGTTGTTGGCATGCTGGCATAACCAACGACTTAACGTTACTCCACACAGAAACGTTCAATAGTGAATATGTTGACTCAAATTGGAGTAAGCACTCTTAAATCTTAAAGTGGCGACCACCGACTCAGGATTTCGGTAGTCATTTTTAATAATTTCATTATTTACATGAATTCCATACACAACCTACAATAAATTACCGTCAATGCCGAGACTTTTTGAATTCACGCCTATAAATGCACGTTGAAAATGTTATTTGTATAGGAAGCGTCGCATCGCATCGATTTAGTTATTTACTATTGAATATTGCAATTATTTGTGCTAGGTTCATATATACAGAAATAAGTATCTTCCTATTTGTATTGAACTTAATCTGTTCAAGAGCATCAATTTCTCTGAAATGTTGACGTGTTGATTTACTCCAGTTTGCTTGTTTATAGTTTTTATTAATAATAGTGCAAAAAGTCTGGCAGATAGTTGGTCAGGTTCAGGTGAAAAATATTATCTCTTAAGAAATTAAATAAACATGTAGGAAAGAAACGTAAGTAGGTAATTAAAATGTAACTAAAAATTTTTTTAATTTTGGTACTATTGCACTATTGCATTGCAAATAGTTACTAGTTTTGCATAAACTACATATTTATATAGGGTGTTTTTTTTTAGAAGAGTGGTTTTCAAGAAGAGATAAACGCATATAATTTAATGTTATGGCGAAGAATTTAGCTTTATTATAAAGATAAGGATTTGCCATTATGTTTTAAAAACGATTTCGGGCAAGTGCAGCGGCAAGTGCAGCGGTTCGAATAAATTCCAGCCGAGACGCCCAATTTTCGACCACTTTTTGTAGCAATTGGGGCCGTATGTCTGTAATAACGCGCCTAATATTCTCTTCCAAGGCGCAAACGTCTCGACCAATGATTCCCTCTGCCCATAGAGCACACCAAACAGTGATTTTTTGAGGATGTAACGGCGTCTCAACAATGGCTTGTGGATTATGATCACTCCAAATGCGACAATTTTGCTTATTAACGTACCCACCCATTCAACCAAAAGTGAGCTTCATCGCTGAGCAAAATGTTCTTGTGAAAATCGCGCGAACCGAATCATTATTTTGGTAATAAATTTGCACGATTTGCAAACGTTGTCCAGGAGTAAGTCTATTCATTATGAAATGGCAAACCAAACTTAGCATAAATGAAGTGACAACTGCCAAAAAGATCAACTCCGAAAAAAGTATTGCCAGATTGAAAACCACACTTCTACAAAAAAACACCCTTCATAAATATAAAGAAATAAAAGGTAAAAAACCATCTTTGTAAATCCAGTTAGCTTTAAAGAGTTAATCTTACAATATATAATAATAATAGTTGTTTATAATTTAAATGGATATAATACATATATTTTACTTAGAATATAATTACATACTTTTCGCACGCTACATAAATTTTGTTTTTACTTTTTATGCGATGTAGATGTCTTGTAAAGTAAAGTAAAGTGCCTACACCTAGATACATATATATGTATTGTAAATAGAAATTGATTTTAAGGCATTTGAGTCAAAAATTCGAAGAACAAAGAAAATAAAATATCACAGGCTTGTAGGCTTTGAGATTTCAAACCATAAATGATTTTGAAAAAAATCGTTACGAAAGTGTACTGCCTGTAATCCATTATTATTAGCATTTATATTGTAAGATTAACTACTTATATATGTAATAATAATATAAATTGTAATAATTGTAATACTTAATAAAAATACTGTAGCACAAAAACATAGAAGGCCTAGGGCGAACTTTCAAAACTTACAAACTTATGTATGTGAATAAAGAAAGATTTGTATCGAATCTAAACCAAGAAGTGCTAAGCAGTTTTTAGGTCAACCCTCTGCATGAGAGGGAGCGAATCTCCAAATAGTTCGTATATCTATCTAAAATAGTAAACTTATGACTCAATTTGGTGTCATGAAAAAGCTGTTGTTTTGTACAAATATGTAAAAATTGATTACGTATAAGAGGCATTTGTTTGTGTTATTTGAATTGGAAACCGGAATACAGCTTTTACTCTTTTTTAACATATTCCACGAAAAGGAGCTTCTGTAGGGCATATTAAAGTTTGTTTCATTTAGTAAATACGAAGTTGATATGAATGTTATATTCAGCATTTTTCTTCTGCTTATTAATGTCGGTAGATTAATAAGTTTTAATTGATGTTCATACAATGGAAGTTTCAAAACAGAATTCCAACAAGAACTACTCAATGCAAAAATAAGAAATTGTTTTGAATCGACTCAATTTTACTTATATAGCAATTATATTGAGGATTCCAGACAGGAGATGCATACTCAAGAATGGGTCTAACAAGTGAAGTGAATAGCGTTTTTGTTGTATAAGGGTCGTTAAACTCCTTTGACCAGCGTTTAATAAATCTTAGCGAACTTTTAGCTTTGTTCACACACGAGTTGATATGTAAGTTACAACTTAATTTGGAGTTCATTGTCACACCAAAATCAACAAATATCAATACATGATTCAGAGTCTGATCCTGTAAAGAGTGTTTAACAGACATACATGGGTTGTCTCCTTGTAAATGTCATAAACTTACATTTATCAAGATCAAGTAACATCAAGTTTAAACGGCTCCAATTTAAAAAATTATCATGATCTTCTTGTTGGATTATAGAGGTTGTAAGATTAGAACAACTTTACCATACATCATCAATTTCGAATATCAAATGGCAAATCATTAATAAACAGAAGAAAGAAACATTGCGCACAACCTTCTCTGAATCTGGCCTAGGTTTATAAACAAACTCTTTCACAATTGCACCTTTTCAAAAGTTAATATCAACGATTTTATCAAACATCTCAGCAGGAATACTAATTTTAAAAGAAGAAATATTTCTTTGGTATGAAACGTTAAACTGCAGAACAGAAATGTCATTGATTTCAATTTTATATTTTAAATGGAATTTTATGTCATCAATAGAAGCGTAATGAGAAAAACGATAGATGAAACAGTTTTTATTTGGTGCAACTACTTAAAGTTTTTTTTTAGCAGGCGCAACACATTCAACTGTTAATTTTTTTGGAACTGGTATAGCACATTCAGTGATAGATGAAGGTGAAATTTCGGAGATTGATTCATGGCGAATTAAAAAGAAAATAATGCTGGAGAAACATCGATGGCACTAGACGGGGTAAGAGATTCCGTAGCTTACTTACCCGCACGGTTTAAATAAGTTAAGTTAAAAGGTTTTTCTTACTTTTCAAATTTTCCTCAAGCACTGTCAGCTCCTTATCAGTCTCACTAAATCCGTCCTAGTTGCATTGAACATTTTACTAATCTCAATTTAGGCCGATCTAGACTTTAAGCAAGACCAGCGAAGACCTCTCCCTTCAAGTATAATGTCCGCGATTCTACCATAAAGACTAGCACACTTAATACTTAATATGAGTGAGGCCATCAGCGAAGCCAGCAAGATACCTGACGCTCAATTCAATTTGTATAATCGCAACTCATTAATATATACAGTATACAAAAAAAGTACAAAAGGATTAAAGAAGTCTAAGTATAAACAAACTAGAGTAAAAAGTTTGGGAACCGCTGCACATAAAAACCACCGTACAGTTACATTTTTATGTATATATGATGAAAAGTTTGGTAATGGCTGCAAATGAAAATTACCGTATCGTTTGCAGATAATATATATACATATATTATATATGTTACTGGTCGCTGTGGCGTAGTGGTAGTGCGTTGGACTAAAAGTAGAAAAAATAATTTATCTACACGACACCACCTCTTGGCAGGCAATGGCAAACCTACAAGAGTAAAAATTGCCTATGAAAAGCTGTTCACTTCTTCGTTCGGATTCGGCATTAAACTGTAGGTCCCTTCCATTCATGTACGAAAAGCTCGGCCTAGGCCCGCCATGGGCTGTTGTGCCATTAAAAGTAAAAGTATATGTAGGTATATGTTGAGAGAGCACAAAAAATAGACGAAAATTGTGAATATCAATCGAGAAGAGAAAATAAAATTTACAGTTAATTACAAATAAAATTTGGTTCTCACTGGGAAAAATGAAGTTAAAAAGTATAAATGTATAAAGGTATGTATAATAATAATAAAAACAATAAAAACACAAAAATAAGGAATCTATAAATTATGTTTTAAAAATATTGATTTGAAATCAACAATACATATATAGCGCTTAGCTGGACTTATAGAATATTGATGAAACCACTTGTAAAACACAAATTCACAAAATAAAACAAATTAAAAATAACGCAAAAATAAAGCAAAGTATAGAGCGCAGAAAAAACAGGACCGGTTGCTACGAAACTCTCTTTTTACGAATTGTCCAGCAATGGAAAGTACTTTATGTACATAAAAAAAGTAATTGTATGGAAGTGCGCTTGCACTTTAAAATCATGGGTATTGTGAATGGTTTTAACGAATTCCAAAGTTTGTAATTTCATCTTGAAAGCTTTGCGTTTCGTCCTGCTGGTATTCCCCAGTAATTTGGCAGTCGTCCTGATCGTCGTCTAAATCACAGCGGACATACTCGTACGGTGGAAAGAAGAGGGTACTCAGCAATGTCGCGGATGACTGGTATATAGCAGGAGCAAATATTTGTGAGCGTAAGAAATCATCTATCGCTGATTTGCTACTGTTGCAATTGTCTTGGAGATTTCGGCTTAATGTTTCAAAATGTTCATACGTATTTTCTTCAGTAAACAAGGGCCTCTCACTGTTAAATAGACTAATAAGATTATTACTGCCTAACTTGATATAATTGTTTGGCTCCAGCGGTGCCAATTTCGGTTGTTCCTATTTGCGACTCGACTCATCGACATTCTCGTCCGATTCGGTAATTAGTTCAGATGCGTTGTTATTGTTGTGGCGTGTCTTTTCACCCACACTCATTTTTATTTCGCTGCCCGATTTGATATCGGAAATTAGGGTTCTAAGCTCCATAAGTTGTACTGTAGTCACTCGTGGATTACTGAAGTTCTCCAGACATTTGAGGAATTTTTCACCATGCTCAATGGCCTTAGCGACTTCGTGGTCACTATAGGTAGCACGTTCCTCTTCATTAGCCTTATTTGAGTGATTTATGTTGCGGTTTTCACAAAGCTTTTTTTCGTTGGCGTAGATGGTATCAGAATCAATGCCTCTTTCGGCCGGGACCTGATTGTTATTCATGAGGTGGAGAGCATTTTCGAGGGCGCCTTTGCAGGCGGCATAAATTTCACTACTTTGTCGGTGAGTTGGGGATATGATTCGATCGCAAGCAGGGCTTTTTGCTATTGGACTTTGTGTTCGGCTGGGAGTATTGCTGTGGGTAGAAGCTGGAATAGAACTTAGCGAAGGAGTTGCTGTTTTTGTTGATTTGGTTGAGAGATCTTCTGGTTCGCCACTTGAATTGTTTTGGATATTCTCAATCGACGACGAACTGTGCATGGATGGACTGCCGGAATCCTTCGTAAGATGTGAATAGAGAATATTGTCCAAAGTCTTCTCATTTATCGTACCTGAGCAATTGGATCCCTCAATTGTGGTTGAAGTAGGTGGCTGCTGGTGGACTGCATTTGCGGCTGCTGCCGCCGCTAACATTCGGCACCACAACATTAAAGTATATTGGTCAAAGTTGGTGGTTGGTAGAATGGGAACTGACGGTAATGCAGTGGAGGGAATTGGTGGTGTATTGGAATGATGATTTTGTCGTTGCGGAGTTGATGGCCGATTATGACTTTCAGTGCTAGATGGAAGCGATGGTGCAGTATATATATTATTGAGACCCGCCAAAGCCTGCTGAGACTTAAACAAATTTTGAACTAAAACGTCGTGAGCTGGCTGCAGCGACTGAATATTGTTTAGAGATGAAGGCATCGAAGGACACGGGGAGGCTGGGTATTTGATTTTGTTCCTGCCATCATTGTGATGTAAACTATAATTTCCATTACTTAAAGTAGAAGTAGCAGGTGTTTTCTGTTTGGCCCAATTCTTTACTGACAATCCTTGCTGACTGTCAAGATTATGGCCCTCGCTGCGGGAGGTTTGAGATAGCGGTTGTGTTTTTGGTTTTATATTGCGCAGCGTATTTTCGGTTGCACCCAAACCATTTATTCCACCAAATTGAGCGAAAAAACTGTACCCCAATGCTGAGTTTGTCATTCCATTACCGGAGAGATGTGATAAACTGGATAATGGGCTGAGAGCTGCTAGTGCTTGTCGTGATATTTCTGTGCCATACATTTTACTATTTGCTGTATTATCGAAGGCGGAATAGTCAGGCACCACACCATTAAAATTGGTAGCATTGTAGTTCAGCCCGTTTAATGGAAGTCGCTTGTAAGCCAACTCCTCATAGTTGGTTTTACCTGAATAGTTAAGGGGCACGGGTGTATCAAGCTTTTGGCGTTTCTCCGGCAGAACGCCAATCATCCCACAACTGCTATCCAATTTTTCAGCAGGATCATCACTAACAAATTTGTCGGCAACATGGCGCGCCGCAAACCGCAGCTTCTCTTCATTTTTGCACCAGCCACGAAGCGTTGATTCTGGTACTCCGATGGCTCGAGCGACAGAAGCTTTAGACTCACCATCGTGAATACGCTGTATGGCGACAATTTTGTCACTAGGAGTTAAGCTTCGAAACGGACGTTTACCTTTTGTGCTCATTCGGACGTTCAGAGATCCGAAGCAGGAAATATCCAACTTTAAACTATTGTTGAACAGTTTGAAATCTGAAAAATTCAAGTAAAAGAAAAACTTGTTATTAGAACTATGTACGTTAGAAGAATCTTTGAACAAAAATATAATTGTAGTACACGGAAAATGTACGGTTGGTTAGGTCATAAAAACTTCTATCTTCATGCATTTGCTAATTTTTTCCATCATTTGTTTTTTTTTTTGTTTGTTCTTGGACGGTTCTAATTTTCGTACTTGGCGTACCTCTAGTGATATCAACTTAGCGTATAGGAAGCAGATTTTTTAAATCTTTGTAATGCATAATAAGTAGTGAGATCGAAAAAATCTTAACATATATAAAACTCAATAATTTTTAAACGGTTGATCTTAGAGTTTTGATTTTTTTTTATTTAATTGATAATATTTTACAAATTACAGAAAAATAGAACTTTTATAGTTCTAACCACTATTTATGAACTCGTGGACCTTTTTGGTAAGCCTTCCATTAGAGATTTGATAGTTGTTTCAGACACCTTTTTTAAGCAGTTTGCCCATCTCCTTTTAAGATCTTCGATATTTTGGGACACCTTTTTTGTGCTCTTTAAATTTCTCTTCACAAGAGCCCAATATCTCTCCACTGGTCTTAGCTCCGGACAATTTGGAGGATTGTCCGGATTGGTATAAAAACTATGTTATTACTTTGGTACCAATCCAGAGCTTTCTTGCCGTAGTGACATGATGCCAAGTCGGGCCAAAAATATGTGGACACATTGTGCTCTCTTATGAAAGGAAGAAGCTTTTTTTTCAAACATTCTTTTTATGTATATTTCGGTATTTATAGAGCCCCCTGTAACAAATGACTTGCTTCTTTTGCCGCAACTGCATATAGCTTGCCATACCAGGAATTTCATAGAAAATTTTGTCTGCTTTTGGATTCTAAATTGTTCTTCGACATTTCCTCGAGCATCAGCAACATAAAAATTTTAACCCGGGAGCTGTGTAAAATCTGCCAGTACATACGTTTCGTCGTCCATTATGCAACATGAATATTTTTGCATGAAATTCGCTATTAATTTCCGAGCCCTACTTTTGGCATCTAAATTTCTTGCAGCATTCCTGTATGGAACTTTTTGGACTTTGTATGATTTCAAACCTGCATTGGCTTTAACTTTTCGCACCAAATAGTCAGAGCACTGGGCTAACCGGGCAGCTTTTCTAGCAGATGTGTTTGGAAATCCTTTCAATATGCTTTCTATTTTCTTGGCTTTTCCAATATCATGTGGTCCTTGTTTTGTTCCCGAACCAGGTTTCCTATCCATGGTCAAATTCTAATAATAACATTGGAGACAGTTTGACGACAGATCTTCAATTCTTTGGCCAATTTTTGTAGGACCAACTTGGATTTTTAGAAAATTTTTAATAATTTTAAAACGTACTTCTTTTTCTTCACTCATTTTGATCAAACTCACAATAAATCAACATGTTTGTCATTAAAAATAATAACTGACATATTTTTCAAAGATAACTAGATCAAAGAAATTTTTAAATTTTAAACACAAAAAAAATTATTAGGTTAAACGTGTGTTAAGATTTTTTCAATCTCACTCCTTATATGTTTGTGTATTAATTTTTTAATTATGCAAATCAGTAAAGAAATTCAAAATATCGGCTGCTCAACATATGGCGACTTGTTCCTCTTCAATTACTCTAAACAATAGGGCTGGGAAATAACGAAAAAAAAAAACGATCGATACTTACCGTTTTTCGCAGCCCTACTAAACAAACATAATTTGCTATCTTTAGAAAAAATCATCAAAATCGGATGACAGCTAGAAATCCAATAAATTCAGTAAATTACTGAAATGTATGAAAAACTACCAAAAATATTAAAAAAGGAAATGTTAGGATGCTGTCTCACTTTCCTTTAAATATAACTTATGACCAGTGTTGGCTTGATGATTTGATGATTTGAACTTTAGTACGTCTGTGTCCGTAAAATAGTAGGAAATAAAGCAAGAAGGCAGGAAATAAAGAGAAAGTATTAAATATCTGAGAAATGTTTTAACTTTCCAACTAATTACACAATTATCAATGCCACCTCGCACCCTACCTCGTGCTACAGTTGCTTGGCTTCTAACATTTGGCAGAGCTGTAAAAGAATGCAGTCATTTCAAATTTAATGCTGTCATTTTTAAATAAAGTCCATTTAAAAATGACTGAAACTTTTTTGTGAATGAAGGATTAAGACTATGATGTCATAAGTCATTTTGAAGCCAATGACAGATCAGACGTTTGTAAAATAATTTATTGACGCCATGAATGCCAAGTCTTTTGTATTGAATCTCGATCTGAATAATTTATTGAATGACTTGAAGTCATTTAGTTGAATGCCATCGAAGTCATTGAATTCAATCGAATTCAATTGAAGTTAATTGAAGCCACTGAAGTCCATTGAATTCATTTTAACCATTTGAAGCCATCATTTCAGATTAATATTTGCCAGAATATGTGTTACTTTTAATATCCATATCTGAAACGAATTTTATTTGTTGTTACAAACATCTGCCTAAATCCAAAATGCGGTCTCACAAAGTGTAGTGCATGAAAAATCAAACAGAATCTCTCATATTCATATTTCCGTAAGTTTGTTGTCACCGTTTCATACGCACCCTCTGCAAATTTGAAGAGTGTCAACCCATATGTGGTCGCTGTGGCATAGTGGTAGTGCGTTGGACTGCTGCGCAGAGTGTCCGGGGTTCGAATCTCGGCACAGGCAAAATCAAAAAGTAGAAAAAATAATTTTTCTACACGGTACCACCTCTTGGCAGGCAATGGCAAACCTACAAGCGTAAAAATTGCCTATGAAAAGCTTTTCACTTCGCCGTTCCGATTCGGCATAAAACTTTAGGTCCCCTTCCATTCATGTACAAATATAACACGCACAATATGATTGGATGCGAACAGCTTGGCATAGGCTCTCCATGGGCTATTGTGCCATTAAAAGAAAAGAAGAATGTATGCAAGAGATAAAGCACAGGTTTGCTTTTGTGAAGTTTTTGGGCACTACATTTTATGATACTGCATGTTAGGTTAAGGCAGATGTTTGGAACAACAAAAAAACATTTTATGCAGGTATAAAAGACGTAAGCAAAACTTAGGAAAACATATTTTTCTGTTGTCGCCGTTGCGTATTTGGTAGTGCGCTAGCATTCTTTGCAGAGTGCAGGGGGACAAATCTGGGCACTAGTAAAATTAAAAAGGAGAAAACCTATTTTTCTTGGCAGGCAATGGTAAACCTTGTCTAAGAAAAGCTTTTCACTTCGCCGCTCGGAAAGGAGAAGATCGGCTTAGACCCATGGGCTGTTGTGCCATTAAAGAACAAGAACTGCTAGGCGCATGATAAATTTTTATAATAATACAGTTTTTATAAGATTTATTAGGTATTTGTGTGCAGCAATTCAATAAGGTTTTGAAAATTATGTAACAAATTTAAAAAAAGTCGAAAGTGGCAAAATTAATGGTACATCAAGGACTCCTTTAATGGTGGAAAATAATACAAGATGAGCCAAAAGCAATCCTATATGGGCAAGAAAGGGTGTACCCGTTTATAATTTGGACTTTGATTTTGGTGTAAATAAGAAACGAATAATTTTTTTTTAAATGTGGATTTTATTATTGTGGAACACTACTTCATTCAGTTGAGTTCCTCGGCTGGCCCATACGATCAACCCAGTTTTTCAGTACATTTTCGACTGTATGGAGCTGTATCTGACCGATGGCTGCACCAATTTCGTAAGAGCTCAATCGTTGCTTGATGGTTAGCGCAACACTTATCTTTAACGACTGTGCACAAACGAGTTGATGTGGTTGATTCTTTTCCAAGCGTATTTCAAGCTTATATCGACCAACTTTGTTAGCCGCAAATATAATACAAATTGTCCTTCAAAATACGAATGACGTTGGAGTTGCTACCCTTTACTTATATATGTAGAACATGTACAAACATATAGTAGTGGTTAACGAATTTATTCCACGCAAAAGAAGTAGCTCTCTACCAATCATATTAGCATCCATTGGACTTGGTCTTCCAAAAAACGGGGCGAGAATGCCGAGAGAAGACCATTAACCACATATGACCATCTCCCGACAGATGACAATTTCGTTAACTCTGATGGCAGTAACCTTGCTGTTACTGGCCCTCGTATTTGCACAAATTCTTTCTATATCACGTAGAAAGATAATATTGGTTTAAATATGTAAGTATATGGTAACCTCTAACAATTCTCCTTTTGTAAGAACAATGGGGGGATATTATCTCGTTTTATAAACTCTTGAATAAAACAATTTTGTTTCAAGAAAATTACTAATCGCGAGATCACTATTAACAGACCATTATCAATTTCCTTTGCTCTGAATATGGAACTATGGACTGACACCAAAACGTAGATACGTCATCTACCAAAGTACGTCAATGTTAGGACAGATCACCAAAAAGTACGCGTTTCATACTAAAATGTACGTTCTGGCAACACTGCTCGATATTAGAAATCAACAGTTTCAGCTGATCAAAAATCAAATCAAATATTTTCAATATAAAGTATTTGCTACTTTCTCTGATGGAGTTTATAGACAATACCACTGTTGCCACCTTATTCATGACACAATGTACTAAGACACATATGTATGTGCATATACTCAAAGTCACCAAAAGTAAGTTAAAAGTATATAAGCCATACATTTCCGTAAAATAAAACAGATCTTATTTAGCTGGGAAACTAGCCTAATTTTATTATCATCGTTTACTTTTGTGGCGTTTGGCCAACGTCACAAGAGCAATCGGTAAGCTCTCTGGTTATCAAGGTTTCCTTGAATCAATCATCCAACATTACATGGCGATCCTGTCATATAGTTAGTCTCTAAGTTTTTCCAACCTCATAGATGCGGATCACAACTTCGGGACACAATTTCCTGCATGTCACCCAACTTACCGAAACCGTTGACAATAGCGATAGAAAACCAAGAATTAACAATATTAAGGTGGTCGCTGTGGCGTAGTGGTAGTGGTAGTGCATTGGACTACTACGCAGAGTGTCCGGGGTTCGAATCTCAGCACAGGCAAAATCAAAAAGTAGAAAAAAAAATTTCTACACGGCACCACCTCTTGGCGGGCAATGGCAAACCTACAAGAGTAAAAATTGCTATGAAAAGCTTTTCACTTCGCCGTTCGGATTCGGCATTAAACTGTAGGTCCCTTCCATTCATGTACAAACATAACACGCACAACATGAGTGGATGCGAAAAGCTCGGCCTAGGCCCTCCATGGGCTGTTGTGCCATTAAAAGTAAAGTAAAGTAACAATATTAAGGCAATATTAACATCGATACCATACGTCAACCCCAGCGTAGACAACAAGAAAAGAAGAGACGGCGTATTAACGCAGCTGAAAAGGGAGAGAGACACGCTGTTGCAACGCCACAAATAGACCGATCCATTAATCCCCTGGAACATGTCGCAAGACAACTTGACATGCAAAGATATAATGATTCTAAGAAAAAAAAAAATCAATACAATAATAAATAAACAAACAAAATAAATATAATCATAGAAAATAAATTTGTCTACTGATTTCTATAAAGAAAACAAAAATGTATGAGTTGGGTTTGGTAAAAAGTAAAGAAACCACTATTAATGAAAATATACTATATTTGTATCACAGGCTACACAAAAAACGGCAGACATAACTCTGATGGCAGTAGCACTAATTACGTATATACGCAATAATGAATAAATAAATATCATAAAAATTATGTATAAAAACATTGCCCACCAGGACAATAAATGTTTAAAAACAAAAAATATTTTTTTAAGTTTACTTCTCTAGAATCGTGTTTATGGTATATACAGAGAGTAAACGGTATTTATATTACGAAGATGATCGTAGCAGCCAAAATTGTAACGGAAATGAAGGGTGATGTTTCGTGTATGATTCATACTTGATTGTTAGGAGGCGCTGTCTATAAGTTTCTTGTAAAATTTGACATTTCAAACAAAAATCGTTAGAAATGGCTAGAGTTGAAAAAATGAGAGAGTATTCACTGAAAAAAAAACCCGAGGCACAAACAAAAACTGCCGCGGAGACCATCGAGAATGTAGAATTCGTCGAAAAATGGAGGCCCAACAAAATTCAGATTCTGCTATCGTGAAAAGAAACCCAAAAACCCAGCACCGAGAAAGTGTAGACTTTGGGCAAGCAACTTGAGGCACAACAGAATTCGGATTTCATGGAAAAAAAACTCGCAAAGACTAATGCGGAGAGACAGCACGAATGGCGAATGAGTAAATTAGAGCCAATAACTGCATCAACACTCATGTCATTGAGTCCCAACGAAGGTCCTCAGATTATACAGTCATTGAGGTGGCCGAATTCTCAGCTTCTCAACGAAAGAGAAGGGCAGAAGATTTACTTGAAAATTTGTCTGAAATTCTTTCCTCCATGGAAAGAAAACAACTCACATCAGCGCAACAAAACATAGAGATTTACCAAATTTCTAGTCAACCTCATAACATTTGCGAGTTCCCAGACCGGCCAGTGGCAAATTTTGATATGATAATGATGATGATGGTACGATTATAATTATAATGATGCAGCAAATAAATTCGCATGATTTGAGTATGAATATTTTGTTGGAGATAATTATTTTGCAGAGGGCGTTGCATGCATTGGAAATTCAAACGATCAAATTTAAATTAATCCAGATGTAGCACACATGGGATCAGAGAATCATCAATTTCAAAACATGTTCATTGAAAATTCCTTCGGCCTTGTATCCTTGTAATGTCTGCGATAGACTCTGGCTTTTACAAGATTACTAAATCTAACCTGAAAACCCAAAACGCAAATGTTATGAAAAAGTCAGCTTCTGTAGGGCGTACCACGGACGCAACCTATTTTTTTTTTATTGTTTTGTAATGGAAATTCTGATAATTATTGCTCGTCAATGTGGCTCTACTTTGGTCAAGCTCGGGATTACCAAGGTATCCCTTTTTCTATATACATGCATGTCTAAATGCGGAATTAATGCTAATGTTGGGAAAGAGCGGTAGATGACACCAGAATAAAATTTGCATTGCTTGTAGTGAAATCCTATTAGATTTGATAATTAGTTCAGATGTGCTTGGTGTTCATTCGCAGAATTTCAGAGTTAGTATATTTAGCATATTCACAGAGAATTCTTATTCGCTAAAATCGGGTATATACGTAGCATATTATGTACAAGGGTTGTTTTTTACTCGAAAACGGACATGGAAACAGTTTTAACCACCCGCATCCAATAAAATCACGTCGCGCTTTTAAAATGCCACTTTAACATTTCACCGCGACTTGATGACGATGCAAGCCACACGCTGCACGAATTTAATAGGTAGATACCCTAATGCCTCCAATGCAAACTTGTGCGTGTGGATACAACGTATAAATGCGAGTGTGTGGCTATGTGTCTTGTGTGTGTATTGAGAGATAGTGAGTGTCAAACATGAAAAAGCAACAGCGCCTGTCGCCCCTTTGTTCTCATTTGCATATAACGTGGTGGGGGTTCACCGCGCAAAGACAATGCGACACGAAATGGAAAATGCTAATTGGCGTGCTGCCGCTCACTACCGCTCCTCTGCCAGTTTTGAGGGGCGCGCATCACTTCGCGAATCAGCAACGAATGAGCAACAAGCAAACACACAGCATACAGTCTACTGAGTCGCGCTCATGTCACGTGCTGTGCTAGATTTATGACTTGTTTACCTGTTGTATGCATGCAAGTATGAGTGGGCAACGTTAGCGAGAAACATCCCCAAAAAACTGAGTGGCACTGGAGCATACGCACGCACAAGAAATAATACGAGTGGAGAACGGCGAGGAATGCCACAAAGATCCTCGGTGAAGTCCGCCGCAGTGGAGAGGCAATAGCACCGATTTTAAGCTCCGCCTTCGTGTGAAAAATATGATAAGGAACTTGTTTCTTGTCGTAGGATGAACGGGCCAGGCAATTTTAAAATACAGAACCGTTTTGCGCATGCACTCTCTTAATGCTCACAAATTCCGCGTTGTCGTATAACAAACGGAAAAGAGCAGCAAAGAGAAAGGAAGAGAATTCGTACATTGAATAAGAGCGGCTAATTTGCAAGATATGAGTGCTCTTATAATCGGTGTAAAGTAAGTAAATGTTTAAATTAATTAGTTTTCCAAATTTGTTAGAATAGAATTTTTTTCTTTCAACGTCGGAAAATGAATTACAAACTTGTATGACTTCGAAGGAGTTAAATTGATTCACACTAGAGCAGTGTACACATATTTGCATATAACGCCACCGTAGCACGTGCGTTAATAAGTTCCTAAACAACACACATGCATTGATCCAAGTAACGGTCACAAACATATACTATGTAAGTAGATAATGAGCACAAACACATGCATAAGCACTTTAGGGTGGAGTAAAAAAGTGTAAACATGTTAGGTTAGGTTAGAACTGGCGGCGGATATCTCAAATAGATCTCTAGGTCAATAGTGTTACCACAAACTCTAAAGAGTCAATTAGCACCTCGAGCTGCATCCATCACTGTTTCCAGTTTGAAAGTCTCCGTAGTATGTTACGTTTATATTGGTTTAATCATTTCAGGAAAGAAAGAAAGCGTTCCCTAGTCATAGCTAGTATCGGGCAATGACAGAGAATATGTTCCAAAGACCCCTTAGTCACAGAAACAGGAAAGGAACCGTAACCTGTATGACTCTGAAACTAACACTTGTTAAGTTATCTGCAATCCGAGGCCTTTTTATTTCTTCTGTTTATTAATGAGTTTGCCGTCTGTTATTCGAAATTGCAAAATTATAATGTATGGTGATGGTGTAAAGTTGTTCTTATCTTACAATTCTATAATCCAACAGAAGGTTCCACAAGAAGATATTGATAATTTTTCAAAATGGTGCTGATTAAACTTGATGATACTAAATATTGATAAATGTAAGTTTATATTAGTTACAAGGAGACAACCTATGTCTGCTAAATACTCTTTACAGGATCAGACTCTGAATCATGTATTCATATTTGTTGATTTTGGTGTGACAATAAACTCCAAATTAAGTTTTAAGTTGCATATCAGCTTGTGTGTGAACAAGGCTAAAAGTTCTTAAGAGTTTGTTAAACGCTGATCAAAGGAGTTTAACGACCCTTATAAAAAAAAAACGCTGTTCCTTGAGTATGCATCTTCTGTCTGGAATCCTTAATTGCTAATTAAGCAAAGTTGAGTAGGTTAAAACATAATTTCGTATTTTTGCACTGAGGAGTTTTTGTTTGAATCCTGTTTTGAATCTTCCATCCATTAAAACGTCTTAATCTACCGACATTAACAAGCATAAGCAAAATGCTGAATGTAACATTTTTTATAAAGCTTTTTAATGGCATTTTATCATCTTCGTTTTTTCGAAATTTTAATAAACCCTGTAGAAGCTCACGTTATTTTATTCCCATTGAACTTGGCATATGCAGAACAAACTATATGCTCAAAATTATACTTTTCGTGGAATATGTAGAGATTTTAATAAACATTATAATCTATTCAGCATTTCCGATTCTCTGGACTTACCATATTTATACTAAATCAGTAAACAGCTGTTGATTTCGTAACTGTAGTTGTAACTAATGCCTATTTGATTACATGCGGATCATTACATATTTTCGTGTAAAGCGGTTGCTGAAACTTTGTCTTTAGGTATGTAATGGCACAAGACCCCATGGAGGGCCCAGACTAAGCTTTATGCAACCATTCCTGTTGTGCGAGTTATATTTGTACACGAACGGTAGAGACCTTAATTTCATTCCGAATCCGAACTGCGAGTTAAATTTTAAATTTTTTACTGTGCCCAGATTTTGGTAGCACATGAGCAAATAACACAACTACGCTATTGAAAGAGTTATTGCTCCTTGCATATTACTTCTTTCCTGAGTAACCCAAATATAGTTATTTAAGTATTAATTTGCTAACGATCTTAGCATAGGGATTAATAATTTCGTCGAATTCGCCCATTAGTATTATTAAGAGGGATTGTTATTAGGATATTTTTGGTAAGAATAATATATAATGAGCCGTCTGCTATAAGCTAATACCAAGTAGTGCTCTTTCTGAGTCGACCCGTGCGTATCCGTCCAGGCATCGTTCGAGAGTAAGTGAATTGAAGTGAGATTTACTTAAGTACTTATTATTACAATAGACAACTCTTCTTAAAACTCAAAGATGCTATACTCGTCCCTACAAAAGTTAGATGATCCTGAAAGTTACGTATGAAAGCTGGGTTGATGTCAAACCGTTGTTTCACTCACAGAGAAATGCTTGTTCCAACACGTGATCTGGTTGTTCGGAAAGTAGTCGAAAGAGTTTCTGACCTTCCCAAACACCTGGATTTCCAGGGAAAAATTTTCGTTCGATAAATCAATCGTCTCCTTTGGACAATCATCTTACTTCTATAGATATGCACGTACTTTACTTAAATCGGTTTCCAAACAGATTTCGCAACTGCAAGAATACTTTTTAGTAAAAATCTGGATCCGAAAATAGCAAACTAGTTTTCGAATCACCTTATTTTACCCACATACTCTCACACACACATTTTTACACTCATATACATACGTACATATGTATGGATGTGTGTTTGAATAGAAAAAAAATCATGTATGAAACAAAAAAACAGCACAGACACATATTAATTTCATATACGAGTATCTCAGTGTGCTTGTGCATCTCCCTCTCCTTTCTCCCACCGCACTCAATTGTCTACTCTATATATTGAAATAAAACTTTTACTTCTGAATAAAAAATTACAAGGACTTTTAGTTACTTGTGCTTTTTTTATTTGTTTTTTTATTTGTTTGTTTGTTTGGTATGGTATCCAAAAGAATTTTTCCACTTTCTCTTTCTGTCGATTGTCTCTTTTTCATGTCCTTCTAGGAGCAATACCCACTGCATGGCCCACTGGATGTTGAGAGTAAAGGAAAAATCATCATTTTATGATAGAAAAAATTATAAAATATACATATTACTCGTACTATAAGTTATTTTATATGTTGTTGTTGTTGTTGTTGTTGTTGTTGTTGTTGTTGTGATTGTCCTTGTTTATATTTGCTGTTGTTGTCGTTGTTGTCGTTGTTGTGGCTATTATGTATGTATGTATGTAGTGCGATTTTCCTATATGCTATTATAATTTTATTATATCTTTTTATCGTTTACTATGATGCTACATAGATAATGCTAGAGTAGGTATATCGAACCGAGCAACCGAGCAACCGAGCACACATGTACAAGAGTCTGGAAAATAAAGGTCAACAGCAAAAACTATTTAATGTATGTGTGTGTGTGTGTGTGTGTGAGTGTGTGCAAAAAAAAAGCAAAAACAGAAAAAAACAAAGTTGAAAAAATGTGTTACAAACGTTTTTTCTTTCATTCCGTCTGTCTGTCTGCTTGCTTTTTAGGGTATTACTATTTTTTCATTTTTTTTTTATTACTTCAGTTACATATTTGTTCTTATTTTCATGTATTTTATGGGTTTAGGTTACGCAGAGACGAGACAATGCAATAAAATAAAATGAATTCGATGATAATTCTTTTTTCTTGGCTTTTATATACTTCTGTGTGATGATGTTGCGGGATGAGGGAATGTGATAAAGCTGTGAAAATGTAGTAAATGAACTGTGTGCACATGTTTGTCTGCTTTTATTTACTCTCTTTCCGGCTTATGAATGAAAATCAGCTGTTTGAGTTTCATACGTGACTTGAGAAATTAATGTATACATAGTATATACTATGTATGTGTGTGTGTATGTATGTCTGTGTGTTACAAACAAACTGTTTATAAACAATTCCTTAAAATACATTAAAATTAAAACTGAGGCTTATACAGACACGCATAGAAAGTTTTTCTGCTTATCATTCGATTGAAAGAAATGCGCCTAAAGCTTTGGGTGCGTACTCGAAGTCGCCTAAAGCTTTGGGTGCGTACTCGAAGTCGAATGGAGACATTTTACGATTTAAGTACTTACTACATATACGAGAGCGGTCCCATTAACGGGTTAACTAGTAACAATATGATATTATACACATATAAAAATTAGTTGGTAGCAGCGAAAAATACTGTATTCGATAAAACTCGATTCAGAGTTAGAGTTCGTTAGAGGTAGTAAAATTATGTATTATCGATATCGTATTTTTTAAGTTGCAAAGTAGATTACCCCATAAGACAACTACTAATAGCAGTTTTTCCATAGGCTACTTGCATGCAGAATGTGGAGAATGACAGAGTTTTTACAGAGAGGTACACAGTTAGAATTTCTTTTCATTTGAGTTATTTAGCTGCAATCAACTGAAACTTACAAATTGAATATTCCAGCGCCGCAGTATAATGATTTGCTGTTTTTGGTAGAAATATAAGATAATTAACCATTAGGCAAAAAAATTAACCATATGAAAGGGTAGTGCTCTACCCACTAGACTGTTGAGTTCGCCACCAGGGAAACCAAATCAAGGGGAATTTTCTCTTTTGCGACGAATTTGAAAATTTGGCAATTTTCTTTTTTTGGAGGTAATTTAAATTTTTTTAAAACATTCTATATTTATTACACTATGTGACAAATTTCAAATTCATCTCTCGGGAATGGTGTTTTGCATACTATATGGAATGGAAAGGCTCCGCTAGCTGGAATCTTTTTTATAAAAAATTAATAAATCTAAAAAATTACATCTAAGTTACTAACCTTGGGTATGTACCCTTTATATTACAAATAAAAAACCCCATGCTCGAGAGATTAAGTTGAAATTTTTCGCATTGTGTTATTTATCGCTACTTCAATTTGCTAAAATTTTGCAGGGGGGAAGTAAAAACATTTTGAAACATTTTCAGTTATGTTTTTGTTTTTAAAGTAAAATATTGTAATTTAAAGTTAAATAAAACGACGAAAGTTTTTGGTGTATAGCTCTAAAATCTTGGCAGAGATACGCTTAATCATAACCCATCAACATCTCTGTTCTGAAAAATTTGAGGTAAGGCTTTTGCAAATTAAGGGAGCGGTATGTATTCTGAATACTTTTTAATCATTTAAACATAATTGATTTTTTTTAAATATAATCGAACCTCGGGAAATTTGAAAATAAATCGGGACATTTCCTACTTCATATCGGGGAATTTGAGATCCCTGGTCGTCACACACAACCTGATTTCACTGCATCTAACGAAATCAATTGTCTAACTACATAAGTTACTTTACTTTTAATGGCACAACAGCCCATGTGGGGCCTAGGCCGAGCTTCTCGCATCCACTCATGTTGTGCGTGTTATATTTGTACATGAATGGAAGAGACCTACAGTTTAATGCCGAATCCGAACGCCGAAGTGAAAAGCTTTTCATAGGCAATTTTGACTCTTGTGGGTTTGCCATTGCCTGCCAAGAGGTGGTGCCGTGTAGAAAAATTATTTTTTCTACTTTATGATTTTGCCTGTGCCGAGATTCGGACCCCGGACACTCTGCGTAACAGTCCAACGCACTACCACTACGCCACAGCGACCACTACATAAGTACGCACAAATATATTAACCCATTTTGAGTATCGGTACGATTTTCCGTACAGCAACTTTGAAAATTTGTCAAGTGTAAATTGATATCTGTAACTGGCTACAAAGTCTGCAATTTCATATCGCCAAACTACAAAATATTGAGTAATCTAAACGCATAGTTGATACAGTCAAAAATGGATGATTCAGCGAAGTAAGTTTAGTTCATGTTTTTATTGTAAAAACAATCAATAATATAAAAAATATATAGATTTACCATTTTGCAGTGAAAATAAATGAGCCCACAGCTGAGCACTAAGAACATCCTATGTATAATGCCAGAAATAAACAAAGCATACATACCTCGTACATATGTTTGCAATGTTGATCAGTGTTGCATATGATGTGGTTTAATTACCGTAATTGAATTGTATACAAACTTTGTATTAGTACGTTTTAACGTTTAAGAAGTCAGCCACTGCCTAATATTTCTACACGTGGTAGCTTTGAAATTGCTTTTACCTAAACAATTTATCGGGCCGGAGCTGCTAAAGTGTCAAGTAAACCGACATGCCTTTTTGGTAGGTAGTTTTGAAAGCCAACTTGATATAGTGGATCTATTTATTTTGCATTTCAAATTGTTCCCATTTCATTCGAATAATATACGAAACAGACTTGATGTAGAAACTATAACCTCACAGACTTGCTATATTTTTCAGAGACTGCAGTTGACTAACTACGTTACCGAAACGTAACGAAAAATTGCTGTAACTCTTATACTAGCACAAATGGTAAGCAAATTTTAAAACATCCTGCTGGCTTTTAAAACGGAAAACAAATTTCATCAAGTATTCTTGACTACAAATAGAAAAGTGGCGAGAATTTTTAAATAATATTTTTTTTTCGGTATTTCTAGTACAACCTTTGAAGTAGATATCGAGTCTTATGAAATATTGTTATATTTTCTGTTTTAATTAAATGCTATTAAACTCACTCAACCAGAAAATACAGAACAGATTTTTACTGATCTTCACACTTTCATTTCCTCGGGGTAGACTAAAATCTATTACACTCTCTATGATTCTCAACAAGCTTTGTAAAAGGTTTTTAATTGATGATATGTTATATTGAAGACATATGGAAGAGATATTTTCAATATTGGGATTACTACTTGTAGTACCTGTTCAAAATGGGTTAAGGGTTAACACCTTAATTTATGACTATATAGTATGTAGTATTAAGACATGCATGTTTTCTTCTTCTTTTAATGGCACAACAGCCCATAAAGGGCCTAGGCAGAGCTTTTCGCATCCACTCATGTTGTGCGTGATATATTTGTACATGAATGGAAGGAACCTACAGTGTTATGCGGAATATAAACGGCGAAGTGAAAAGCTTTGTTTTTTTTCTTCTCTCTGATTTTGCATGTGCCGATATTAGAAACCCGGACACTCTGCGCCACAGTCCAACGCACCACCACTACAGCAATCAAAATCATTTTTTGTGTTCAAATTGATGGACTGTTCAACTGTAAAATTAACGTCACTTTTCCCAGTAATCCTTATTATGCTTATGAATTTGACAATTTGTGCCATTGAGGCCTAATTCGCAATTAATGGAAATGCTGTTTTTGTAATTTAGATGGTTTTTTTTTGGAGATGAGACAATTAAAAAAAAGTTAAATATTATTACATTTTATTTGTTTAAAATAATTTAAATATTTGGAATACTTCCACTATTTATTATTTATTTTACTTCACAATACACTTAAATGTAAAAAAAAATTAATTTTCTAAATCGTATAAACGAAAACATTAAATTGTTTAATTTCATTGAATGTCGAAACGGTTTTTTATGTACTTATTACC
The DNA here is from genome assembly GCA_958295655.1 of Palloptera scutellata. Classification (NCBI taxonomy): domain Eukaryota; kingdom Metazoa; phylum Arthropoda; class Insecta; order Diptera; family Pallopteridae; genus Palloptera; species Palloptera scutellata. The sequence goes on from OY282450.1 coordinate 54,194,050, forward strand.
ATGACTTTCTAATGTGATGATTTCTTGAAAAATGATTATTTACGTGACGAATTGAGCAAATAAGAAGAAAAGTTGTTCCAATTAATACATGAATTTCATGGTATAATGTTGCCATATAAAATGTAGACCCATAAACGGCATCTGCAATAGTTAAAGGAGCAGGTACTGTATATTTTAATGTTTTGAACAATAAACTTTAGGTTTTCCATAGAGAGAATAACAACAGATCAGACGATCGCTTGGGAACCAGCAATGGTCCCTCTTCGATAATCCATATAAGTTACTAAAATTTAATAAGGTAATCGGAAATTACCAAAACAAGAATTCTTAAAATATTTTCACTGAATTGTATTTTTTTTTTTTTTTTGATATTTGCAACACTTAGGGTGCAGAGCATTGGGAGGAAGAAGGAGGGAGAATCAGAGAGGGAATGCAATCACAGATATACTACCCTGTACTATATACCTATATTTATTTTTATTCCCTTATTACTCCTCAACCCGTTATGTGTTATCTGAATTATTTTCTGAAATTAGCGTTAGCAATGCAATGGAAAAATGTTTTTTTCATACTTATCCGAAACGATCGTCTGATCAGACTTATACATTGTTGTTGTTAACTCTATAAAAAATATATAAAAAAACATAAAAAAATTGAAAAAAAATAAAAAGCAACAACAACAAAATTTATACACGGCACCACCTCTTGGCAGGCAATGGCAAACCTACAAGAGTAAAAATTGCCTATGAAAAGATTTTCACTTCGCCGTTCGGATTCGACATAAAAATGTAGGTCCCTTCCATTCGTGAACAAATATAACACGCACAACATGAGTGGATGCGAAAAGCTCGACCTTTGGCGCTACATGCGGTCATAGTCGACACTGATAAACTGAAGTTCATTGTGGTAAAGGCAATACACTTGCCACAATGGCTGTCTATCTCTTTATCGGTGTCCTGTGATTGCATTCCCTCTCTCAATCTCCCTCCTATCAATCTTCCTTCCAAAAAAAATAAAAATATAATCTTACTATCATCATAATCATCAAAATATTCGGTTTGTATGATCTCAACAGGTGGAAAATATGCCACATGCCGGTCTGAGAAATTGCGAATGTTATGAGGTTTACTAGAAACTTGGTAAATCTCGTCATCTCGTCTATGTTTTGTTGTGCTGATGCCAGTTATTTCTTTCCACGAAGGAAAGATTATCAGGTAAATTTTCAAGTAAATCTTCTGCCCTTCTCTTTCGTTGAGAAGCGTGGAATTCGACCACCTTAATGACTACCTGGGGCTATATAATCAGAGGACCTTCGTCGGAACTCAATGAGATGAGTGTTGATGCAATTATTGGCTCTAAGGAACTTATTTGCCATTCATATTGCAGTTTTTGCTGTAGATTTTATAGTAACATAATCGCCATTTTTGTGCCTAATTCCTTCAACTCTAGAAATTTTTGTTTAAAATGTAAAATTTTTGTTTGAACTGTAAAATTTTACTAGAAACTGATGGACAGCGCTCTCTATCAATAAAGTTTGAATCGTACGCGAATCAGCGCCCTCTATCTATCGATTTTGATTCGTACTCGTGGAGGCATATGTGCTGCCCATCATTTACGTGTTATACATAGGCATCCCCATTTTTTTCATACTTGATTGATAAAAGGCGCTGCTCGTTCTTTTCCGTGACAATTTCCGTTTTGCCATAATCATACCCCCTCGTAAATGTAAAAATGATTCTAAAGAAGTAAACTACAAAAAGTTCTTAAAAAGTTCACTACCTTTGGGTAGTGAAGGCAGTGTGCGAAGAATCCTATCACGAACAACTCACGCTACGTTAACACTGATTGCGACAACACTCAATCCACCATTTCACATAATACCTATGACCAGTTCTTTCTAAAGAGTTGATGGAATGGAAGCATGCGCAGAAAGAGTATTTCCCAATTGTTGTCTCAGTAGGCGTAGAGGAATTACCAACAAAGTTTATGCAAAATATATATAATACCTAAATAAATTTTAATCACAGATGAGCATGTTAAAAATCGGAAAATTCAATTCCGAAATAATCTCTCGAAATAATTCTCGTCATTATTAATGATGTGGTCGACCGAGCATTGTCCTTAATGTTTCTGTGATATGTAATTTTCGCCTTTGTTATTGTCTCAAGTGTGTAGCGAATTCACTGTTGTCCTATTATATATTTGATGGCCAAGAATATTTGGCCGCTGAATGGCGGTATTTCACCCATTACCTGTGTTATATGGCTAACCTTTTTAGTTGACAAAATCGACTAGATAAAATATGCTCAGAAATTACGCGATGAGCAGCAGGTCATGATCGTGTGAAATCAATTGTTAGCGTTTTGTGATTAGGCTGCGTTTCTTCTCTTTGTCCTTTTTTGGCACTGTAATTTAGTTCACTACCGCACTTAATTGTTGCTTTCACGTACAAAATATAGATTCACTCAATCCGTTGTGCCTCGAGAAAGATTCAGTTTTTTTGGCCGAATTTCCAAATTAACTATTTAAGGCAGCACTTGGAATAGTTGCAGCTTTGGAGCAATTAGCTAATTATTTTTTTGCACTTTATTCAAAATGATTCAATGTTCACTTGTTCACAGAAAACTCATCGGTGTTAATTTTCTTTTTTGCAACGACGTTGTTTGCTTGTCCAAGTGTCAAAGAGATGTGATTCTACCTCCGTTCAACTTTGCCAGGCGAACCTGTAAACTTCGTGTTCGGCGACAAACTACCGCGAACGTAGCGAATTATTTTGTCGGCGACAAGGATTTGCTTAGCACGTTATTGTTTCGAATTCGTGTTTGTTTGTTGTGTCGTCGTTGTCCTCGTGTTATTGCATATGTGTGTGTCTGAGTGTACATGTGTTCAGTTGCGCGCGCTCTTGACCAAACTGCCGCCGTTTTCAGTAACAGCGAAAAGTACAATGATTAATAACGAGTGGAGAAGATGCGAAGCAGCAAAAGCAGCAAAGACGTCGACGACCACGTTGCAGTGGCATTCGCTCGAGTGCGACTTCGTTGCTCGAGAGACGCACCATTATTCTTGGCAGCAGCAACCGGCCTATTTTCTTGGTATGTCGACGGATGGGTGGATGAAGGATGGCAATATTTGTACATATGCGAAGACCGGTATGAGAGGACGGGAGAAGATTGTGTGCAGTTTGATGTGTCTCGCCTGGTTTTGCGTGCACGGTTTCAGCAATGCTGCCAAACATGTCATCCCGACTACGACGAGCATAGCCACAATGGAAGTAGAAAAACGGAATAATAAAAGATGAAAATGAAGATGAAGTTGAAGTAGGAGTACACACACCACTTACGCCAACTATTGCTTCCTATATTATACGCCGAGTGAACAACTGCGAGCGCAAGTTATAATGTTACTGTTTCTTTTTTGTTATGAGACTGAGGCAATAAACTTGTTGTTGCTATTGTTTGTTTGTGTTTTTACCGTTTTGTTATTGTTCGTAGTTATCTTATGTTTTTATCTCTGTCTCTCTCTTTTTGCACTCTTCAAAACTAAACAAAACACAATCTAAATAAAGAGTAACGGAACGTGTGTGTGTGTGTTACGTCCAAAGGTAAAATGTGTAGCTGCAAGAAATTGAAGTGTTTCGAAATGAAATGCTTCTAAGGCGCTTTCGGAAGAGAATGGTTACAAAAATTATTAAAATCGGGTAATAACCACACCTATCTCCTTAAAAAGAATCAAATAAAGAGAATAACTACTCCTACCTGACATGTAAGGAAACTTTCTATGGAATGATATCAAATAGATATTAATAGATGATGATATTAATAGATCAATATCAAAGAAAAAAATTTGAAATGCTACTTGAAGCGTGTTGATAGAGAAAATTTAATTAATTGTAGTAAATAATATAAAAAGTAATTGGTTCAGAAAGGTAGAATATATTTTTATTTTTTGAGACTGAGTATCTATAGGCACACATTATTTTGCGTAGGATTACAAAATAAAAAATATGTTTTTATCCCATTTTTCTAAATCGTTAAAGAAGCATTTTAATCTTTGATCGAGTATGTGATGTTGAAGTAAAAAGGAAATAGGGGAAGCGTTATCTATATCAAAAACTGCAAACCAGAAGCGCTCTTGGTCTATATGTTCTTCCGCTGGGGAAATACATACCTACATACGTGTGTTACATACTTATGTGTGAATAGAAATTAGAATTTTGCGTTGAGTTGCCAACGGTTGTGACCGAGCTTGTATGAGTATGATGGGTAATGTGCATGAAAGAGAGTAACTAGCAAGAGAGCTCGAACTCTCAACGAGAAAAGAGACGCACTTTAACGTTCTTGGTATAACACACAGGGCAATTAAAATTCTGTCGTAGGAATCACGTTTCACAAGGTAAAATATCATTATATTTTGATTTTGTAGGAATAAAATAGCAAATTGCAAAACTTAAGAATTTCCCTTTCTAAACCGAATATTTTTAGACAAACTGAAAAGGGAAAATACAATATTCCCCGGTCAATTTAACCACGCTTAATTGCGTTCAAAATGTATAAAAATTACTCGATTAATTGCATTCCACGGTTACAATAAATTAACTTGGTAACTGTACTAGTATCTACACATGGTGATTTACTTAAAGAAATTTCTATTCTAATGCAATTCAGTTCAAATTCGTTGAATGAATTTCCTTCGTTGCGATGGTTTAAGAGCAGAGTACTTGACTGAACTGTTTGATCTCGGCTAGACGAGATCTTATTATTTTCCACAATGAAATTTCCCATGTTATATATGCAACACCCACCCAGGCCCCACGTAATAGATTCATGATACTAAAACTATACCAAAAACATTCTGAAATTCGGAAATTTCTTTATGTATTAAATAATTTTTTAATAGCATTCAAAATGGAGTACATAGTTATGTTTATGTTTTTATTGGAAAATTTAAATAGAAACTATACAAGGTGGCGCAAAAATAATTGTAAAAAAATAATAAACAAAATAATTTCTATTGGAATATCGCGCACATGATATTTTATATAAAGTTGTTGCTTCCTGCTGGAAATACATATTCTCTAAACCTATTTTATCAATTTGTGGCAGCAGAAAATTGTTTAACATGTTGCTGTAGCGTTCGCCAACCACTGTAGCAGTGGTGCCGGCCAATCACATATTTTGTGTAAATACCGCACCAAACAGTGACTTTGAAAGCATGTAATGGCTCTTGGTGCTTACTAACGTTTCTTATTAACGTATTCGCATATGTGCTTCATCACTCACGATGATTTTCGAACAAAATCCGCTTTCTGCAATGTTACCACGACAATTCCGAGCCATGACTTGTAGGCGTGTATTTTACAGTTGTCTTCTTTACAACTGCTAAAGCCACGATTACAGATGGTGCTTCCAAAAATTAGTGCATCTTCCAATAGGATGAATACTTTTGATTACGTTGTACATGGAGATATATTTTTATTTGAACTTATTTGGCATTTCTTAGCAGCAATATAGGTTTATCGATATTTGCGCGAGAATTTTTATACATTTTGAGCTTAACGAATATCAATTTGAAACTTATTTTAACAGGGATCATTTAAATGGGATTACAGTACTATATATCTCCATTTATAATACAAGTATACTGATGGAACAAAACATTTAGCGGCGTCATTCATCCAGATATTCTTTTGTATTTCATTCGAGGCATTCGTATATCGGATAATATTCGTATTTCGTAGAAGAACCACGTTAATTTGGGCAAAATATACGAGATCTACTGCAAATTAAAATGTGATGAAAATATTTATCGAGAATTGCTAAAAATACCAATGTTTTTCCTAGCTCGAACAAGGCTCAAGCGATGCGCCAGAGTGGATTTTATATCTACACAAATTTTATACACAGCAACATACTCGTACATACTTAGTATGTATATCTCTATATACACATGTACATAAAAGTATATACTCATGCATATGTTTCACTAACGACGATGGACGATGACCGTCATCTTTTTCATTCCTTCATCTGTGTGTCGTCGTCGTCTTCGCAATCGTCTAAATTATGCTACACACGTCAATATACCCGTGTGTGTTTGCTTGTGTGCTTACTTATTTGGTTGCTTACTGTCTTCTCATTTGGCATCTCTCTGATTCATTCTTACGTGTGTGTTGGTGGTCAGCACTTGGTCTGGTCCGGTCCAGCAGCCGATGTTCGGTGCTCGGTCGTCAGATGTTGAGCTTCAATTGTTTCTCAATTTCTTGACATCATCGAATTCGATATTTACATATGAGTCGTCCACATGCGAAACGGGGACGAAATTCTCACGGCAGGTTTGGCTCACGCCTTACGCCATTGCCTCTGTACATGTATGTATGTATGTATGTATGTGGCCAATGGGTTATTCTGCCTGGCCGGTGAAGGCAGCTAGCAGAAAGCAGGTAGGCAGTCAGGCGGGCAGGTTGTCAGGTTGTCAGGCTACCAGGAGGATTTCGCTTCGGAATATGCAAATGGCAATGGTCGCGCAATGAGGATGTGAAGCTTGAGGAGAAGAAACTCAACTTACAAGTGCAACTGCGGTTTTAGTCTGTTCAGAGCACTTCTCGTTTCTCGTCCTTCTTCTTAACGCCAACATTTAGAGAAGAATAACATTAATAGATATGGTCTGGTGCTGGTGAAGATGTATAGCAGGCGGAAGATGTGACGGTCGGGCTTCTTGGTGGTGGGGAGTGGACACTGTGAATAGTTGGGCTAAAATCAAAAAGGATTAAATTGATGCTATGCAGTACTCGAGCAAAGAATGGAACGAAGCGGGACCAATATTAGGGAGTTTTTCTTTTTGCACATACATACATATGTATGCGTGTCTGGGAGTGTGTGTGTGTGTGTGTGTGTGTGTGTGGGTGTGTGTGTGTGTGTGTGGCTTAGTTTGTTACACACGTAGTTTTGATTTCTTGTGTATTTTATGCGTACATCTCACCGTGGTCAGTTTTCTTCATACATAGCATACATAAGAACGTATATTGCTGTTGTTGTTGCTGCTGTTGTTGTTTTATAGTTGCTACTCCTTCAAGGGGCGCGCGCGCTCTCTTTTTCTCTTTTGTCCATCATATCCTTGCTCTCACATATGAATGTAGTAGTTTGTCGTGCAGTTGATGTTGTTTTTTGTTTCCAATTTATTTTCATCCTTATTTCGGTGTATGCTTTCGTTTTTCTTCCTTGCGAATTTTCTTATCTTAGAGGTTTTTCGTATGTAGCAATGGGAGCAACCACTTCAGTTTGATAAAAAAATTTATTATATGTACATACATGCAAACGTGTATACACGGTGTTTACAAGCAGTGCCTCTTTTATTACAGGGTGACTTACATACATACATATGTTCTTGTGCCATTGTTTACAGTAATACTTGAATGTATGCATCTAGCAACTATAGTTTCGCGAATTACCGTCTTTCTGATCTATTTTAACTAGAAACCCTCTATTCTTTAAAAAAAAATTTTATACAAATTTGATACATCCCATTCTACGTACTACTTGGATTGATATATGTAAATACGTACATATGTACAGAATTTTGAACAAGAGATTTCGAATGGATTAGTTTTCGTCCCTTTTAAAAACTGCAACGACCATAACTTAAGGATATTTATCAAGAGGTTGATTTTAAACTCCAAGCCCCTTGAAGGTTTAGGCTTTAATTTAAGGCCTGTAAGACAGGTTTTGTCGAAGGAGGTAAAAATAACTTGAGATCACCATCATTTAGCACACGGCGTGTTTATGAAGATTACAGTTTGCAATGTGGGTTAAACCATTTTATTTGGTAGTTATAGAGGTCGAAAAAAAAATGTTTATATTTAAAATCCACGATAGAAAGGTCTTGAAACGTAATTTTTGAGGGAGCGTCCAAGGGTGAATTACTATTACACAAATAAGATTTGAAATTTTAATCCTTTAAATGGTCCTGTTGCATATGCGCTCCTAATTAAAAAATTACCTATTCATTGTAGCTCCAAATTATTTTTTCAAACTACTTTAAGCTATGGTTTGGATTTGCATTCTGTGGAAAAGTATCGGAAACTTATTTTACAATGCGCAGATAACACAGGGTAATAGTAAATCACAGCACCGAGATCCGAATATCTCGGAAACTAGAGTCATTCCAGCAAATTCAACGGCAATTCCATGGTCAAAGTCAACGAAATTGTTTTCAGTTTAGTTCCCCTGTGTTATCTCCGTGTCAAAGATAGCAAGGTAAAGTGTCTTAAAATGAGTAGGATACTGCTAGGATACTTTGAAGGCGATACAATAAATTTGAATGAATAATAAATATTTATTGTGGTATTGACCGAATCGCGGTACTTTTTTAACAGAATGTTAACATGAAGAACGTTGGACGGTCTATATTTGTACACAATGGAAAGAACACACAGTTTTACGCAAAATCCGAACGGAGACGAAAAAAACAACTTTTCCTAGGCAATTCCTACTCTTGGAAATTTGTCATAGTAAAATTTGTGTTTTCAAAAGATGAATTTTGAACGACCTCTAGGCCAAGAATTTAGACTTTTTAAACAAACTTACTTACTTTACTTTACTTTTAATGGCACAACAGCCCATGGAGGGCCTAGGCCGAGCTATTCGCATCCACTCATGTTGTGCGTGTTATATTTGTACATGAATGGAAGGGACCCACTGTTTAATGCCGAATCCGAACGGCGAAGTGAATGGCTTTTCATAGCTATTTTTACTCTTGAAGGTTTGCCATTGCTTGTCAAGAGGTCGTGCCATGTAGAAAAATTATTTTTTCTACTTTTTGATTTTGCCTGTGCCGAGATTCGAACCCCGGACACTCTGCGTAGCAGTCCAACGTATTACTACTACGCCACAGCGACCACTTTTAAACAAACGTTTTCATAAAAACTTTATATTTATTTTTTACGACTTCAATTGTGTTTTATATTTTTAGTTTTTGGTTATGCCGAGTCTAGAATTCTGCCAGTCCAGCGCACTACCAATTATCCAAGGCGACCACAACCCGCTATCTTTCAGAACTTTGTCGAACTCCAACTATTTCATTGGATTAATACAAATTTGAAGGTTTCCGGAAAGACTATGTGTTCTGCCCGTTTGATTCTTTAAATAAAAAAAAAAATTTAAGAGTGTGCAGTGTGTGATTAAAACAGGCCCTTTGGCACATCAGGTACAGATTTTAGAAAATATTTTTGTATACACATTTTCAAAAGCAAATTTTAGTTTTTGTTAAATATTTTGGTACACATTTCTAATACTATAAGTTTTATAATTTAAATGCCTAATTTATGTTAATAGTTTCAACATTTTATTAAAGTTTTCTCATCGCTGCAAATTAAAATTAAAATTCGGATAGAAAACCCTTCGGAAATATTCTCCTTTTTGTTCAGAGTGGGGCAAGGAATGTATTCTTATTCTGTCAAAAGTTTCCTTTTTTGCATACCCTTTACTCGCATACTCGATGGTACATGCTGTTGCGAAGTTAGAGCCTCCTCCATTTCAACAATATTGCAAGCATATAGGCGAGGTAGTGCAAGGGAAAAGGCTGCAAATTATGTCCGTGCTAGGAGTGATCCTAACAACAACTACAACAGCACCGTTGACGACGCTGGTCAATGCTAACATGCGCCTTCGTTGTTGTCGTCGTTCGATTTACGCGAAAATTTTCTTCAATTTGTGGGGTGTGAGGTGAGTAGCCAGAGAAATATGTAAATTTTGCGCTGGACCTTGCAGTTGTTACTTTTTCCAGTACCTACAAGTATACAAGTTGCACGTCGTAGGGGAAGGGCAAAGTGGGGGAGATAATGGCAAACGCAAACGACACGGTGACGAAGAACACATCATCCTCTTGCTGCTCTGCTCGCATGTATATCCTTGCCATTGGAGAAAGGAAGACGGAGAACACTCCGTTGGCGATGATGTGGTGTTGGTACGTTGTACGGTGTGGCGAGGTGCGATGCGGCACTGGACGGTGAACGGTGGACGGTGGTCAGGACCGCACTCGTACAACTCTAAAAACTATGAGTTCATTGTATGTGTGCCGTTGTAGCTGTAGAAAATTCAAAGAGTGCACATTGCGATAAATCAGAAATTTTGAAAGTGAAGATGCGGGGAAGATCTAAGCACAGTGTGGGTCTACTCCGCTCCTCGTGCATTTTGTTTCGTTCTTTCATTTATATTTTCTTTCGTTTGTTCGTTAGCTCGTTCGTTGGCTCGTTCGTTCGTTCGTTTTCGCATAGTTTTCAGAGGCCTTCCTTAGCGTTTTCTCGAATTTATTAGTGTCGAGTGAGCACTTCTCGCAAGGATGACTGTTTTTGTTGTTGCCTTTGATGGTATATGCTGTGTTCTTGCTGTTGCTAATGTTTCTGCTTCTGCTGCTGCTGATGTTGATGCTGTCGTTGTTTTTGTTGTTGCAAGTGCTGTCGGTATCAGTGGAGGGAGAAATAATAATGTCCTGTTGCGACGCGATAGATGCTTCTTTGGTCATCCTTATGGATACATGTTTACTTTGCATACGGTTGCCATCCTTTTGTTTTTTGTCTCTTTATTCGTATGGATGTATTCGTACATACGATTGCGTGTATGTATGTAGATGCACATATACATATACCTATGTACATATGTATCTACTTACATACAAAAATCTAGTATGGATGTACGAGTATGTTGTATATTTAGTGTTCTGAAAGAATCTTTCGGGTGTTTTTCCGAGGGTCTGTGTGTGTAATATGCGTGCGTTTAGGTTTCTATGTAACATTCTAATGTCCATCTGAATTTCATTTTAAAATAGAGAAAAGCTAAGATGGAGATATGTAGGTACATTGGAACGCCTTTGCCTTAACCAAGTATGGTGAGGCATTCTTCTTCATGTTTCATGCTAATAATCTTTTTGCTTAACACACATACATACATATCTACATAGTACATTCATATATATTTTTCTTGACAACGTCATGACAGTAGATATTTGCTTTGTCTTTTTGCTATCTTGGAAGAGATTGTACTGTACGAGTATTAGCAAAATACATATATACATATGTAGGTATATACGTATGTACATACTCGTACGTAACAACATTCGTGCACATGTAGCTGCATACATAGATACATATATACTGTACTTATATATGTACCTACTATGTTCAGACGAATATGCATACAAATTAGTGCATTTTTTTTGTACATGTAACTCCAAATAAGTTTAAAATTACTGATATAATTTACAATTTTTTCAAATCAGAGGATCGGATACCGTTTTAATCTAAAACATCACTCATGAGAAAGCTTGTTGGAAAATACTTTATAAAACAAGTTAAGATACTTCTCGTTTCAATCCAAGCGCTAAAATTTTGTTCTGCTACTATTATTGTAATAACAGTCATAGCTTGAAGTTCTGGGAATATTCTTCCTCTACTTTAATGGCTCCATGTTTTACGAGTAATATTCTAACCGAATGGAAGAGACCTATAGTTTTATTCCGAATCTGAATGGCGAAGTAAACAAATTTTCTTAAGCAGCAGTGAACGTGAACTAATTACTTTCAGGCTTATATATCACAAGTAGGGAAGGGTTGCTGATCTCTAAGCCAGCAACGAGTAAAAATTATTTATTTTGAATTCAGATGATGGATATCCTCGATAGATATTGAACAGACTTTCTAAGAAACTCAATGGACAGGCGGAATTGCTGCAAAGAGCAACCAGCATACTTCAGGCTGTGATATCTTATACAGCTGTCATGATCATAGAAGTCGATTTGGTGTTGGACTTGTTGTCCGCATCAAAGCAAAGCGTTATGTGTTTCCACTCCCCGATGAGGGGTTATAATTTCTTTATCAAGTTTGTTAATTTACATTACATATAAATAAATTTTTCATTTCAAAAGCTAAATAAATAATCCTATTATTTGTTGTTAATTTTCAAAACTACCTTCCAAACAAACATCATGACTGTGTACCTGACCTCTTAGCCATTGAAAACGTGAATATGTAGAAACTTTAAACAATAGTTACTTTTGGGATGATCTGGACAGGAACGAGGTCCGAAAATTTTTCGAAAGAATAATACGCCTGACTAATGGTTGTAAGAACGGTCCTCTTGCTGCAAGGACGAAGACGGAAATCTAGTGACAGATGTCCAAGGTATTATGAGTTTATGAAGGGAGCACTATTTGCTACAAGAGTGCCATGCTGCTAGCATACGCTGATGATATTGACATGATTGGCACCAACGCGCGAGCAGAATCTGCAGCATTCTCCAGTCTGGAAAGGGAGTCTCGTCGAGTGGGTCTAATGATGAACCACGACAAAACGAAATACCTTGTGTCAACAAACAAAGAGTCATGGCGTCTTCGACAAATTATCACTGTTGACAATTATACTTTTGAAGTCGTCAAAGATTTCGTTTACCTAGGATCCAGCATTAATACCAACAACAAGGTCAGCCGGCTGGGTCATGTTGAGGGAATAGAAGAAGACGCTCCGGCTAGAAGGGTGTTTCATTAGACCAATTAAGTAGAAGAGGACGGCCTAATCTCCGTGGAAAAGACCAGGTATAGGGGCACTTAGCCTTATCAACTGGTACTATCGCGCGCATAGCATAGGCGACTGTCGAAGCTTTATTGAGGCGCCCAAGACCGATCATCGGTTTTAGTGCCAGTAAGTAAGTACTTTTGAGAAATGTTTATAAATGTAAAGTAAGTAAGAAGAAAATACTCCAGTTCCCTATAGAAAAATTCAAACTATACGTGCAGGAAGTTAATTCTGCCCTAGCTTTTCTACTTTTTGAATTAATATACATATTTCAGTACATTTTTGGCACAAACATTTTGAATATATTTGGATTTTTTGTAATTAGAAATCATGTGGATGTGCCCCTCCTGCGGTTGGGATTTGATCATTAAAAAAAACTTTATTGTCGTAGGTCATGTATTTGTTGAGTTATTTTCTTTTTATACCCTTCACACTATGTCGATAAACTTTTGATTTTCATACAACCGTCTGAACAAATTGAATTTAGTCGATCGAAAGCCATTTCTTCTTATGCAATTCGACCAAGTCGATCGACAAGTGTATGACCGCCATAACCTCAAAGTCTGAAATTAATAACGACTCTCTTAAATCAAAACTAATCTCTTTTATCAGAATATTCTTGATTTAAGAAAATAAAAATCTTATCGCAAAACTTATCGAACGTAAATAAATGCTTTGATTTTGATTGTTATAGAAACCAGGGATGCTAAACAACATGCTAGTTATCTACCCAGCTTTTGTTGTTGTTTTCCAAACAGTTAACGCTGCTGTTGCAATCATTCTCTTTAGAACATACATATCTTAATATCGATTACCTTCAAAGCCAATTTAATCAGCCAACAAATTAGATCACTTAATTATTTTATATATTCAGAGTCACAGTGGCGGAAGTGGAATGTGCGCGGATTCGCCAAATGCCTGAGTGCGTTACTCTTAAAATTTTTCCACGTGATATCAGCTCCTGGGTGGCCTCTTCCAAGAAGAAAACGTGAGGAAAAGAAAACGTACAACACGAGTGGATGCGAAATTTAGATCTACAAGCTGTTGTGTCATATTAGTTGATTGTCCTTTTAAATTTGTAGCTATGTAAACACATACTTACCGCCGTCTTTGCGTACGTAAACTATGAAAATATCTTTTACAACGGTTTTATTTACCTAACTCCATCGATTGCACTATTGAAAGCAAAAAGTTTTATCTGTAACAAATACGAAATGGACGACGCTCACACGTTGATGTCCTTCCGATTAAAAGTTTCGCGCGTACTAAAATTGCAAACGACTGATTTGGTGACTTGTTCAATCGGATACTGCCGCTCGTTCACTTGCTTTTCGCTGTGACTTTAGTTGTCGATTTTTTCTTGCACCGCGATAGCACATGCTCAAAACCCAAGCAGTTTTCAGCTTGAAAAGAAACTTATTCGACTCAATGAAATGCAAAACAATGCCATGTGTGAAAAATGTACACTGAGAAAATAGTATTGGTGTATTGTCCGTCATTACTCTCAAAATTTATCGATTTGTTTATTTCAACGCCTTCGAAACGTACTATTCTTAGAATTTTATTTGTGCAAATTCATATATTTATTTTACCGCACTGTAACGTTTCCCGTGAAAAATATGCATAACTTTTCTCCGTGTGCAAGTACCTATTATGATGCCATCCGTTGATGCGTTTATATGTATGTGTATACGTTCATATGTATGTGCGAATTCGAGTAACCCGTTAGAACACAATCGAGTCTTTTCAGTCGATGGTGGCATGTGATAGGAGCACGTTTTGAAACCTGTAAGTGAGGCACTTACTCTGAGGAGAAGAGGGCGAGTTAAGAAAGGTTGAAACGGCTGAAGCGGAGGACAGACGTACATACGTATACGTATGTATGTTGTTATAGATGTGGCATGTACACTCACATGCATGTACATACACGGCATCCGGCATCTATAATGTCCACCATCATCTAGACGACCGCCATCGTCAGCGCATGGTACTGCAGGATGCAGAATGCTTACGTATCTGTATTGGGAAAAGGCGCGAAATGTCGCAACGTCATTTAGTTTTTGTTAGTCACATGACTGAGCAGCAGCAGAAGTGCAAAAAAGCTGAAGAGTCGTGCCGAGATGCTAAAGAAAATTGTGATGGCCCCCTCAGTTTCGCTTCTCACTTGAGTTTTCGCAAAATTCTCTGATGTTGGGGCATTTTTCAAATATGCTGCAGTGCTTGTTCTGAGAGCGTCGTCCTTTGCCGCTGCCACTGCCGCTCTAGTCAAGCGAGTTAGCAGAGAGGCATTCCACTTGTCGAGCGAGGATGTGAGTAGTATATTACAATGCAAACGATGTGTGGTGTAGAAACGCGATTTGGCGCGAATTGCCTTGATTGTTTGATTTGGATGCATAGACGAAGACGTGAAAGACTGAAAACGTGGGTTGCCACGTCTGAGTCAATTAATGCAGTCAAATCACAAGTGTCTACCAACGCAATACAGCAAATAGCATTCGGTAATGTTGCTGTAGGATATTAAGATATTAAATTTCCTCGCCAGCTGGCAACCCTATTTTTCTTGGTTGGATGCACACAATCGCGAATTTTCATCGAAATGGAAAACTGCATCCGTGCCAAAACACGGACAAGAAGGCAACGAAAAACCTTCTCAACCATTTCTCTACTTTCGTAAGTAGCAACCCTCTTTGCCCTCTAAGTGCCGTCTCACAACAGCAACGACTCGCCCTCAATCACCACTTTAGGGTGCATTAGAAGTGGTGAAAACCGAATGCATTGGCTGAGCAGTAATTACAAATCCATATTCTATGTGCACCAAAACGGCCAAAGGACATGGAAAGCAAAAGATGCAAAGATCTGTGTAACTGACAATTGTCGATCCAAAATTAGAAAGCAGCTATGAAAAAGCTGCTTCAAAACGCTTTCCATTTTTCACTCCATCCTAATGCACGTATGAAAGCAAGACACATCAAGCGAGCAAATATGTACAAACCACTCGTCTCGCCATCGTCAGCGATCTAGGCAACAGTCACACATTTCCTCGTTCTCGTTTTCGCTTTTGTTCTTCAGCAGTGAGGAAATGCTCTGTGATGGAGGTTGCCTGCCTTTGTATGTGCATATGTATACTTTAGTGTCCAGCGTGAATATGTACTAGTCGCTGTCGCTGCCGCTATCGTTGTCGTAGACGTAGTCGTAGCCGCAGCAACTGCAAAATATTCTTTTGAACAAACATTGGCAGCACATGCCGCGTCCCACATTTGCTACTACCGTAGAATGTGGCATTCTTAGAGCAGCAAATATCCAAGCTGCGGGCATCGTTGCGACATGTGCTAAGTGTCCGACTGGGGGCCCTCATTTCTCAATCCTTTCTCGTATCTTTTCAATGCGCTACTGCGGCATTTGATGCAGAGCAAGTATAAGCAATGGTGTAGTCGTATGATATATGTATGTATGCACATACTTACATATGAACTCATACCTACTAACATTGGCAACGGCAGCCATACATACATAAATATACACACACTCGCCGTCGTCATCGCCATTTAAATCGCTATGACATTCAAGTTGTTTCCAATACACTAATGCAAATATGTAGGGGTTTGGGATGTAGATCTCAAATATTGCGCAAAATACTTACATACAAAAACAAGAACAAGAAAAAGCCATTGATTTGGTGGTATTGGAATAACATTTACTATGTATGTGTGTGTATTCTTGTCAAAAGCTTCTCGCAGCGCAACGTATGCTATGCAAATTCTATCTTTGCATTATAAATCCAACATAAATACATTGTTGATTTCAAGAATACTATTTTCTGAGCCGGACGCTGGTCAGTCGGAAAGAAATTTTCGTTTTAAAAATATATTTCAAATTGATAGCGAATAGTCATTTCTTCTGCTTCATTTAATGGCACAACAGCCTATGTAAGGCCTAGGCCGAATCCGAACGGCGAATAGAAACATTTTTGTGAAGGTATTTTTTTGTTTTTGGAGGTTTACCATTCCATTCCATTCCAAGAGGTAGTGTCGTGAGAAAAATTTTATATTTTCTTCAATTTGGTTTTTGACGGTGCTGATTGGTTTTCGACGTGGATGTGTGCTTTGAATGTCTTCGATAGCAATGGTGAATAGGGAATAATCCATCGGTTATCAACTTCAATGTCTTGTTTATTCAATTTGACAATTGTTGACCTTCCATTGTCCGCGCAATCGATCGCCGACGATACTGCTACTAATACCCGTGGATAAAGCTACGAACATTTTCCGTCGAGCATACATGTGGAATTGTTATTCAATGTTCCACAGGGGCCATATTCTTAGTAGCAACCTCATGCAAGCCTGGATATTCTCCTTCATTGGGAATTTCCGCTGATATCACATCGTCCACTTCAATCGGCCTTACCTTCTCGATCAACCAAATGAGAATATGGTCGTGTGGCAATCCGCGTTTCTGCCACTCCACTGAATACATCCAAAAGTGCGTTTCGTCGAGAGTCGTCATTCGGTCGGCATTTTGTGCATTTACGTCATCATTGATGGCATCTCGAAGGTGATTATACTCTTCGGAATGGAAATTTGTTTAGTTCAATCTGATGAATGTCAATCGCTCAGTTTCAACTTTGACGAACATATCGAGAGCATATTGGTGAAATAGACACCGATGTTTCAAGATGTGATTGTCTTCATTTTCACGAACCATCAGTTGATATGAATAATAGCTATTTTTAAGTGAGTTCATTGAACTAACTTTTTTGTTCTGTAAAAGTAAGTTATGTGTCAATGGAAAGAATTAAGCTGAATAGAAAAATTTTCTATTGACCTTTAAGCGGATTTATCATCTTGATCGAGAAATGATAAATTTCTTCACCTTGGCAAAATATGATGGCATATTGCAACGCATTATATGATCAGTGTGTTTCGATCACACGCTGCAGCTGAACGTTCCGCCGATGAAGAACGATATCACTGGATACCAGATTTTCTCCAACACTCATTGCGTGTTCTCTATAAAATAAATATGATCACCTGTCAAACAACAATTGTGAACGTAGAGCCATCTATTCGAATAAAAATTAAATAACACCTTTTAACATAATTCAAACTAATTCAAACTATTACGAACTTTTAAAAAAAAATTTGCCAAATCGGTCGAGCCGTTCTCAAGTGATGCCATTACCAACGAACAGCAAATCAGTTTTATATACAGGGTATTTTTTTTTAGAAGTGTGGTTTTCAAGAAGAAATAAAACGCATATAATTTAATGTTATGGCCAAGAATTTAGCTTTATTATAAAGATAAGGATTTGGTTCGAATAAATTCCAGCCGAGAGGTCCAATTTTCGATCACTTTTTGCAGCAGTTCTCTTATTCTCTTCCAAGGCGTCAATCGTCTGGACCAATGATTTCCTCTGCCCATAGAGCACACCAAACAGTGACTTTTTAAGGATGTAACGGCGTCTCAACAATGGCTTGTGGATTATGATCACTCCAAATGCGACAATTTTGTTTCTAAAACGTACCCATTCAACCAAAAGTGAGCTTCATCCTCCAATACGCTGAGCAAAATTTTCTTGTGAAAATCGCGCGAACCGAATCATTATTTTGGTAATAAATTTGCACGATTTGCAAACGTTATTAAGGAGTAAGTCTATTCATTATGAAATGGAAAACCAAACTGAGCATAAATCAAGTGACAGCTGTCAAAAACTCCCTAAAAAGTATTGCCAGATTGAAAACCACACTTCTAAAAAAACACCATTTATACAGATTGATCGTTTCCTATTTTTGTGTTCTTATTATCTATATATAGTATAGTGGTCGCTGTGGCGTAGTGGCAATGCGTTGGACTGCTACGCAGAGTGTCCAGGGTTCAAATTTCGGCACAGGCAAAATCAAAAAGTTAAAAAAATAATTTTTCTACACGGCACCACCTCTTGGCAGGCAATGGCAAACCTACAAGAATAAAAATTGTTATGAAAAGCTATTCACTTCGCCGTTCCGATTCGGCATTAAAATGTAGGTCCCTTCCATTCATGTAAAAATATAACACGCGCAAGGGGGGCCTGGGGCGTAGGACACAAGGTAAAGTTCGTGACAGTCGCAGGTGCGTCCATGGTCGGACGCCCCGACGGATGAGAAGGATGAAACGACCAAAGATAACTTCTACGAGCTCCTCGACAAAACTTATGAGCATTGCCCCCGTCACGGTGTTAAAATCGTGTTAGGCGACTTTAATGCCAAGGTGGGCAAGGAGAGTCTCTTTGGTCCGACGATCGGAAAATTCAGTCTCCACGACGAAGCCACCGATAACGGTATGAGACTGATCGACTTCGCCGCCGCACGAAACATGACAGTAGCACCAGATTCCAACATAAAGATATCCATAATGCCACGGCTGTCCCGTGATCAAAACACACGAAACCAGATTGATCACGTTGTGATCGACGGAAGGCACGCTTCCAATGTACTAGACGTACGCACAATACGTGGTGCAAACATTGACTCAGACCACTACTTGGTTGCAGCCAAGGTCTGCACACGTATATGTGTCGCAAATCGCGTACGGATAGGTACAAAGAGAAAGCTGGATGTCGAAAAGCTGCAATCACAACAGACAGCCGAAGTCTTTGCCAACCAACTTGCACTTCTCCTTTCGCAAACCACCCCTCAACTTGATGATATATGCGCGCAGAGGACGCACATTTCCCGCTCTATGCGTACGGCTTCCGAAGAGGTGCTAGGCTACCACCGTCGACGGAGAAATATGTGGTACGACCAAGAGTGTCGCGATGCTACTGAAGCAAAAAACGCAGTTCACAGAGCCACCCTGCAGTCAGTTGCAACGCGAGCTGCTAAGGAACGATACAGGAAGTTGAGGAGGGAGGAGAAACGTCTTTTCAGGCGCAAGAAAAAAGCTGAAGAAAGACGCGAGGTCAATGATATCGAAATGTTGCGGGACAGGAACGAGGTCCGAAAATTCTTTGAAAGAATAAGACGTCTGACTCTTGGTTTGAAGACCGGGCCTCTTCCTGCAAGGATGAAGACGGAAATCTGGTGACAGATGTTCAGGGCATAATGCGATTATGGAGGGAGCACTTTTCGCAGCTGCTTAATGGCGAAGACGGCAATAATCCCGCCACTGCGGAACCCACTCCGGAAACCCCAATCACTGACGGCGTTGAAGTACCGCCGCCTGACTATGAGGAGGTCTTAACAGCCATTGCTCGGCTGAAAAACAATAAGGGTGCAGGTGCAGATGGCCTGCCTGCTGAGTTGTTTAAGACCGGAGGCGAAGAGCTCAAAAAACGCATGCATGAGCTTCTATGCAGAATATGGCCAGATGAAAGCATGCCAAGTGATTGGAATCTCAGCGTACTCTGCCCAATCCACAAGAAAGGTGATTTCACGATCTGCGCCAACTACCGTGGCATAAGCCTTCTTAATATTGCATATAAGGTTCTATCGAGCTTACTGTGCGAAAGACTGAAGCCCATCGTCAACAAACTGATTGGACCTTATCAGTGTGGCTTCACGCCTGGTAAATCAACCATCAACCAGATATTCACACTACGCCAAATCCTGGAAAAGACCCGAGAAAAACAGATCGACACCCATCATCTATTTACCGATTATAAAGCCGCTGCCGCCTTCGACAGCACGATTAGGGATCACTTGTACGCCGCAATGTCTGATTTTGGTATCCCTGCAAAGCTCATTCGTCTTTGCAAAATGACACTGACCAACACCACCAGCGCAGTGAAAATTGGGGCAGACCATTTGATACCAAAAGAGGTTTCAGACAAGGTGACTCCCTATCGTGCGACTTCTTTAACCTTATGCTGGAGAAAATAATTCGAGCTGCGAACATCGACATCTCTGGCACTATCTTCTACAAGAGTGTCATGCTGCTAGCATACGCTGATGATATTGCCATCATTGGCAAAAACGGTCGAGCAGTCAGTGCAGCATTCTCCAACCTGGAAAGGGAGTCTCGTCATGTGGGTCTAGTGGTGAACGAGGACAAAACGAAATACCTTGTGTCAACAAACAAAGAGTCACGGCGTCTTGGACAAAATGTCAATGTTGACAACTACACTTTTGAAGTCGTCAAGGAATTCGTATATCTAGGATCCAGCCAACAATAATGTCAGCCTTGAGATCAAGCGGAGACTAACTCTTGCCAACAGGTGTTACTACGGGCTCAGTAGGCAATTGAAAAGTAGAGCCCTTTCGTTTTCGTAGGAAAACTTGGAAAACCATAAAATTGGATATTAAAAAAAATAGCATTTTCTTTACTCTTTTGTCGGTTTGCAATCTGTCCAAAAAATGTCGTTATATCGTACATATTTATGTATTTATGCCCATAGATGGCGCTATGTGTTCCACTTTCGTTTTATAAAAGGTGTTATTTAATTTTTCTTCGAATCGATCCGCAATTGTTGTTTGACAGGTGACCATATTTATTTTAACGGTTATAATCTGAGCCGATAAGCCGCTTGTGGTGTAGAACAATTTTGTAGCGCCTCAACTTTTC
Organism: Palloptera scutellata; assembly: GCA_958295655.1. Classification (NCBI taxonomy): domain Eukaryota; kingdom Metazoa; phylum Arthropoda; class Insecta; order Diptera; family Pallopteridae; genus Palloptera; species Palloptera scutellata. The sequence continues at coordinate 54,215,146 of OY282450.1, forward strand.
AACGAAGTGTCTCTCAGTTACAGTTTTTTCTGGAGATTTTATCGTAACATAATCCCCATTTGTTGCTGACTCGCGTTTGCTTTTTTTTTATAGTTTATACTCGCTCATTCTTTCAGCTGTAGAAATTTGTAACGATTCATAGCGGCCGCTATCAATCGAGTATGAATCATATGCGAATCAGCGCCTTCTATCAATCGATAGAGGGATGCATCTATAGAAACACTCGTCGATAGAAAGATAGAGAGCTCCTCTATCGATTGATAGAGGGCGCATTGTGGATGCATATGTGCTGACATGCATCCTCAATTTTTTCGTACTTGATTGATAGAGGGCGTTGTCCTTCATTTCCGTGACAATTTCTGCTTTTCCACGATCATCTTTTACCTCCTCGTAAATATAAAAACGATTCTAAAGAAGTAAACTTCAGAAGAAAACTTCAAAAATTATAATTGATTCTTATTTCCTATTACCCCGTTGTTGTTCGTATTTGTGATCGGTGTGTAGGCATAATTCGCGTCGGATCGTGTACTTAAATTTTTTGTTTGTTTTACATATTTACTTTGTGCAGCGATTTCAGAATACTGCCAAAGTACGTGTAAGCTTGTAAATGAGGCACTTTAGATGGGCAGAAATGTGGAGGCACATTAATTGTTGCATTGGGTATGCACGTATGCATGAATGTGTGCTCGTGTGCGTGTACAAAGAAAGACACACATACAAATCTACCTCCGCGAAATATTTCGTTTAATTTATCACCCCCTTCCATATTCTCAAGATTGCGCTATTTTGTGCACAAGTAAGTGTCCTGCCAAAAATTGAATTCGTCCATATCAAAGCATCAGCACACAAACTCGCACACACATCCGCATTGGCGTCTGCATAATATGTCAACTGTGTGTTGTATGTAGTCGATTTGAGCATCATCACACACAGGCACATGCTGGCTGGCTCATTGCACGGATGTGTTGGCAGCGATTTTGCAAAATATTTAATTTTTTCCTTCATTGCTTGCGTTGAACATGTGAGCAAAGGAGCGGAGTAACGACGCAAGAATCAACGAACGAATACAAGAACTAAATGAAAATCATGAAAATCGCAGAATGCGACAAAACGCCAAAGGCTATTCGCGAAGTGAATTCGCTGTCGCCGGACGGACCCTTTGCCAATATTTTCTAGCTTTTTGCTATCCCTGAGCACACACTCACACTCAGACTTACACAAATCGCTATTGTCCACCCCATTCCACGCTACTTACAAATCTTCACCCCATCATATTCTACATATGTAGCATCGTGTATGTGAATAGTCTCCGTCCATTTGCCTTCAACATAAGAAACAACACAGAGAGTACATGTGTGTGTATGTGTGTGTGTGTGTGTGTGTGTGTTTGTGTGTATGGATGTGTATATTTGGCATACATATATGCTAGCGCAAACGTGTCTTTTATTCAGAAGGACATATGAAGCGCGTGTATATCTTCTACTGCTGCTGCAGATGGAATACACCAGAACTGAGTGTTTGGCAGCCAGAATTAGATTGCTGTGTATATTCGCTTCACAAGTAGACCGTTATAATGAATCGCACAGTCAACGATGGCGATGGCGATGGCGATGACGACGACAATGATGAAAACGGGCATTGATGTCCTCGTCGTCCCCATGAATACGATGGAGTGATGGTCTTTCCGCGAATTCTAATATTCCATTGCGAGCCACACGCGAATCTTGTGCGCACTCACATGCCAGGGGATGCGGGAGGATAGTTGAATTACGTTGTCATGGTCGGTCCGTTGTGTTTTGTGATGTTGTCTCAAAAATACTATAGTTCACATAAAGGAGTAGTGGTGGTGGTGGTGGTGGCGGCGTTGACGGAGACGGTTTTCAATAATATGTAGCATGAACATATGTACATATACTTGTGCATACATACATATCTACATATGTATGTGTACTCGTAGGTAAGTACATATGTATATGATGCTGCGACGTTATGACTGTTCGAAAGGTTTCTATTACATGGAATTTATTCTTTGCAATTGAAAGAAGAATTTAATATTTTTGTGTATGTTGACAACTGCATTCCAGTGTTTTCCAAAGTTAAAATTTGATCTTGCATAATGGACCACAATAAAACGAAAAAAATATCTCATTTGAATTTCTGAACGGGATTCCACGACGTCGGTACTCCAAATGAAACAAACACCCAATGAAAATCATGGAAGAAGCCCAACAGACTTTCTAAGGATTGATAAGAATCTTCCAATAAATCCAAAATTAATTTGAGTTTTGCTGAATGTAAACAGGTTCAGTTCCTAAAGAGTTTTTACAATTTTCCTTAATTTTTTCAAAATGGGAAGATGATATCTAAATAATTGTTTTCAACAACGTGTCGACTTTTAATATACTTGGCCAGAGTTACTATCAAAAGCTTTCGCCTACTATTGGGTACCCTTGGTTGAGTTCCCGGCAAGGGAATGACTTCTTATCTATCTCACACTTCAATTATTTCATCCAAAAATATTTTTTGACTTGGAATGGGCGACTGACTCAACACCATCTACATTACGTTCCTTGAAATAAGTTATAGTCCTGAGTCGATAAGCAAACATTTATTTTAGACTTGTCCCAAGTGCACGAATTTGTTCGGAAAGTTAATGTGTGTGCCCACAACAATGTGCTCAAAGGATATACAAATTTACCAAGTATTTCATTGAACAATGAATTAATGGTTAAGGCTTCGGTCACACAAATTGCATAAGCTCTAAATATCTTCAAAGCTGGAATGACATGACATGAAAAGATCCTCTGTCTTGAACTGAAAACTGTCTGCTAGTTTGCTGCTCTGGTGACTGAACATGTAAACTTCAAGTATGTATCATCTGAACAGAATGGATCTCGGGTTGGGCGATACCTACAAACTATGTCTCGATTTCAGTGATATGTCAAGATAGCGTTGGCATGCAGGGACGTAATTCGTCGAATAAACAAGTTTTTAAGATGTTCTACATAGGTATTCTGCTCAAATGGTTAACGAGTAGGTGTCGAATTTCTAAGATGTAAAAAATACAAGATTGGGGAAGGAAGTCTGACCAACCTTATAAAAATACATATGTACATTTATTTATACTGTTCTTAATATTTCCACTTATCTAAGCTACTTTTTTGACTAATCTGCATTTTAAAAGAAGGATTAAAAACCAAAGATATATAATTTCCAATAATTGCTTTTGCTTCAACTGCCATACACGGAATGAACTGCGATTTACTAAAGACTACGTTATTAGACATAAGCTACTCTGTCAAATTGACACAGATATAAATATATATATATATATAAATTATGGCGTTGGCATTCCCACTACATACATACTTATCCATACATAACAAGGCTCAGAAATGAAGTCAGCGCTTTCGATAGCAATAATACCAACAACAATGATAAGCTGAGGATAAAATAAAAAACTCGTATTTAATCCGGTACTATTTATAATTTGCCACTATTTAGCTAAAAAAAAAAAAAAAAAAAAATATAAATATTTTTTATAAGAAACACTTAGGTGCGAATTTCATCAGAATAGTTAGGCGCACTGCAGCATTGCAGAAGTTCAGATTTCAGTAGAGCGACAGCAGTGGTTTGAATATCATCGCCCATAACCATCACCCCCGCTAACATTCACATTAACTTAATCTCACGCGCAACATAGCCAGACATTGAGCGAGATGCCCTCATAAGCAAGCACAACATTTTATTTTCATTATTCCAACCCCAAAATGGCTCGAAGAAAGCGAAGACATCGAAAGGGTCCGTAATCGCCCAAAAGGGTCGATGACGAAGCATCGTTTTTAACGCGAAACTAAACTAATTAAAATGTGTGCATGTGTGTCGCGTTAAATTCGCGTATTATGCTCATGTGTGGGATATCAATAATAATGATACGAAAGTGCGAGTGCACACACACACACACATACATATGTATGTAAGTATGTATTTATTTACGTGCATACACCGATTCCCTGATTTTCTTTATGGCGTGCACACTGTACACCACCGAACCAAACAATGATGGCGGTTCATAATGTACAGTTTGGGCATGCGGTCTTTTCCTGTAGCTGCCTAAGATGTGAGTGAGCAATAATTCCAAATCGCTGCTACATTTTTTTAACGGAAGACACTGAATCGCCTCGAATATGAAGTAGTAAGGATAGTGTTGTAAAAATGCGAACGGATTATTATTGTTTACTTATTTATTTATTATAATTAAACAGCTTGTTACTCTCAAGATCTATGAAGTCGTATTGAAATGAAATGTAAAACACAATATAACTTTTAATTAAAAAATAAATGCAAATTGTATGGGCATTGACCCATACAATTTGAGAATTCGTGGATCTAATTTGGAATAGCTCGCAGTGGTCCGAATGTAACTTGAGCGGCCTGATTGATTTATTTTTGAAAGAAGTTTCTCAGTAGGTTTCCGAGATTTGACTTTCAAATGGAAAACAACTTTAAATGATTGCATTAAACCTGCTTAATCTTTTACCATATTAGAGCAATGCGCGTAGGTATTTAAGTTGGTATGTACATACTCTTTCATACACGTATGATTAAAATGTATAAGCTTGTGATGTTTTCATTTTGATCCCTAACTGTCGCTCGCGGTGCTTTTTAGGCTTCTAAATGCAAGTGTCAAACTGCCATAGTTTTCAAAACTGCCATCACAGATTAGTTGGGGTTTCCTTTAAGGGCGTTTATTAACAAAACTTAAAACAAAGAAAATCTCCAAATCATAACATTTCCATATTTTGCTCCGTATACGAACACAAATTGCTTCATGCCAACCTGATCCCCATTTCATCTACACACTCGTACCACAACGGCTACGAATACTTCCGCTGATGCCTCTTGGCTTATTTTGGCGCATTCATGTCTTAATCCTTATTACGCTTACTTAGCTCGCGTGTTATTACATTTTGTTTCTTAACAGTTTTGATGGACTGACAGCGGGTGGATGGGTTCTGTGCTCCCATCGGACGGTATCATTCACGAGGCAGGATATGTGATACTTGACGCAGCGGAGGTGGTGTCTCATTATTGTTTGTGATTACGCTGGATTGTGAGCGTCATATGCGATTGTACGGTGTGGCAAGGGGAACGGGGTGGGGTGGTAAGAGACCGTCGCATTATGTTTATTTGTAATATGACTTGGTCTTGTGTGAGTGTGTATGCATGTGTGTACTTGCAAATATGGCAAATATGAGTAACGAAATGTCCTTTTGTCCCGAGGACAATAACAGCTCGGTGCGTTACATTATCATAAAGGGGTTAAGTCGCTTACTTTCATCGTGTGCGCTGCTTTGCAAATTTATTTCTTCCTCGCAGCTTTCCTTCTTCAATGTTCGTTTGTTCCATCATTTGTTCTTTGGTCGGTCGTTATTTTGGGGTTTCTTCCAAGGGCGAGAAACATACAAAGATGCGCGCAACTTTTCGCTGAGCTCTTTCAGTTACATACATGCATACTATGTATGTACTTACTCGTACTATACATATAAATATGTACATGCGTTGGCGTTATTATGCCTTGTGATAAGCGATGTATGTCCCATGTGTGTCCTTTGCCCGAGGTCGGTCGATGGCTGATGTGTTCGTTAAAAAGCGAGCGTTGATTTTGTTTAACTTTCTTTTTATCATCATTAGATGAAAACATGAAATGTGCGCGGCAATGATAATGATCAGCCTCTGGTGTAGTGCGCTGCGGTGCGGTGTGATGTTCTGTGGCATGGGGAATATGAGGTGAAGAGGCAAGCCAAAGCATCGCCACTTTACATTGTTTTCATGGAGACTGCTTGCTTTGTCCGTGTTGTTTTAACACTTTCCACCCTTTTTTCGAAACGCGCGCTGTCTTTGTGCAAAAATCCTCTTTCGCTATTTGTTTCGCACTAGGGAGCGAAATAATATCACGCGCTGGCTACCCCCCTATTCTGTACGTTTTATGCGAGTTCGTAAGTACTTCGTCTTTCGCGTAATTTGAGATGTGCTTTGTGTTCATGTGTGTGTGCGTCCAAGGAGCATTTCATGAACCACAAGTTACTACATAGCTTTTGTTTATTCATTCTTTGTCGCGTTTTACGCAAAGTCCTAATTTGGCACGTAAAGAATTATTTACTTCTCTACTCGTATACAGCGTTTCATATTTCGCGCCTCGATATCATCACCCTGTGAGGGGTTCACTGAACTGCCTTAGACTCGTATGTAGTTGCGCATGCATATTGACGTGGTAGTAGATAATGTTCAATTTAACGTCAATGCATTTCTGTTTCATATGTACTTAGTAAATCCGCATGTCAATGTCGCTAATATGTTCACTGATGTACGGCTTCCTTGAGTAACAAGAGAGTTTTAAAGTATGAAAATGCAAATGCATTGGTGCTTCATTGGTGTATGTATTGTATATCACGGGTATTCTTCAGTATTCAAAGAGTTTATCAGTAAATATATATTATATTATAAAAATGGAAAAGCTTGTACATTGCATTGAAAATTTCCATTGCATCGACAACGATGCATATGGTAAAACCTTTTTTTTTTTTTTTGTATATATTTAAAAATCAACAACAACTAGTCGCATTTGACCAACAAGAGGTTTTTTAATCTAAATGGTAAAAATGATGAAAATATGGTAAAACTGATGAAAAGTTAATTTACGTAGTGAATTCTTTCATTGGTTGACTTTCAGCTACAAAATCATTGAAAATCAGGAATATTGTTTTCAGGAAAACATAGCCCAGTCTACTGGTGTAATGATGACAACGCAGTCCTGTTGCACTGTCACAACAGTCCTAAATGAGTGTAGAAAAAAGATACAGATGTATACAGATGTCTATATCACTACCTAAAAAAAAATTAACTGCTAATTAAAACGTGAACCAACCAGCTTAAAACTGATGCAGCTAATTGTAATCACGTTGTTCCCTGAGCAGGAATGGAATTGCAGTAATGGTAACATTCAGTTTAAGTGCACTGCAGACATACATCCAAAACAGCCGTGAACCGGAAGAAACTTCCCGGTATGAAATACGCATAGCATTGTACTCTCCTGACGTTCTTGTCAGATGCCACCAACATCCATAACCGTCTGAGGGAAAGAAATAAAGTCATCCAAGCCCGGGGCAAAGAAAAAGAGACACTGCTACCAGGTACAAAGCAATAGGACGTTCAATTGTAAACTATGCTGCCCCCTTTTGGTCTACAATCATCATTGCAATCCTTTGAGGGCATGTGCAAGTTTTCGAAAACATAGGTCATACTGTGAAGGGTGCGATATAACGATTATAACCCACAAGGACCATCTCCAGAAAGAGACCCTACTTACCAAATAGTTCCTTTTGACATTCTACCAGGATGGCCACCCCAACCAACAGTTAACTGAACATCCGATACCACACTGGTTCATACGAACTAACCCTACAATATTCGGGATGGAAGATTTATCATTTGGAGTGTGGTCTAAGTAAGAAACGAATCATTCTTTTTCTTCAATGTGGTTTTTATTTTTCGAAAGTACAATCCTTCCGGTTAATTGTGGAACATTAATTCATTCATTTTCGACTGTATGGAGCTGTACTTGACCGATTACTGCACCAATTTCGTCCTTAAGAGCCGCAATCGTTTCGATCTGGTGTAGGGATGAAAAAACCCTGTAGAGTAAACTGAATGAGTGATTTTTGTGTGATAAAAACCGAATTTATTGAGTACCTTTTCCAACGTAAATAAACCGGTGGAACGATGGAAAGCACTTTAAACCGACTATTCACTAAATGCTTAGTATCAGGTCAGAAAAGTAAAATAAACTTTTATAATGTACTATTTTATAGCCTATGTTTTGTATTTTATTTACATTTTCAGCTTTCTAAGCTGTTTTGTATTCGTTCCGGTTTTTCGGGCACGGTTCAAATCGAGGAGGAACCGAAACTGGTTAACCGATAACCGGGTTTTTCTCGTTACTTTGCATTCCGAGTGTGGTGGTGGTACATTTTTATTTTATTTTAAAACATCATTTTCTATATTCTAACCGATATGAATTTGCATTTTTATTGATCTTCCCTTTATAAAAAAGTGTGAATGAAACCCAATTCATTGATTCTATGAGTTTTTTAATGAGATGTGTGATGATGTAGCTTTTCGTTATGTTATTTTTTCGTTGATTTTGTGCAACTTTTTTAGTTCCGCGCAGTATAGCTGCTTCGGTGATAATGGAGCTGCGGCAAAGAAAAGAAAAAAAAAAACAAGTTCGTAATTAACGTGGAATAGCTTAACACTGATCCAGGCCCGCGAAGTAATACATACATGTCTAGAGGTAGTCATGCGGGAAGAGTGAAAGAAGTAGATGATTGTAGTCTGTAGGATAAGGTTAAATAATCGGATGAGAAGACTTAATAATTGAACATAAGTTGTTTAGCTACACGACTACCGTTGTTCTTTGAATTCAAAAATGATTGAGAAGACGTTTTATATTATATCAACATCCCAAGATGGGGACTGTCATATAGGTGGTTACTTGGTGGGGCCGCTTGCATGCGGTCAATTTACACGATTTAATATGAATGCACATGTATGTACCTAAAATGTTTGTAAATACTTATGTATAAACGTACAAGAAATACATATATTAAAATCACCCTTTAAAAAATGGTGCATAATGGGTGGTTATTTGCAAGTCGGTAAATTCTCAGCACTTTCTACCTACCTACTTACGCGTACATAAGTATCTCAGTTATTTCAATTTAAAATGCTTGAATGGTTAATGTATGTACAATGTCATTGTTAATCACTTTTCGGAAAATTAAAGTGTTTCCGTGTGTGTCTGACTGTAGGTACACAGTGAGTGGTGAGTGTGCGTTAATCTTCTTCGACAACAGAACATGCAAGATTATTGAGAACTGTTCGGTAGATCGATTATACTCGTAGATACGGCTGGCGTGTAAAAGAGATTTGCGCGTTTTTTCAATCTGTTGCAACGGAATTTCGCTATGGCTTAAAAATGCTTTGTCCCTTTGCTGTTTATTTCGCATTGCTGCACGTTATCCTTTTGCCGAGTTCCGAAATTGAAACCCGAAGCTCTTTCACTTGCAATAGTAATTGTTTTCTTGGCATTCCGGTCTTGCATAGGCATAAGTAAATAGAAATCACAGAAAATCTTTCACAGAAACGGAGGAATAGATGTGGAGGATTATGAAATACCAAGAATTCTTTTCTCGTTTTGACATTATTTTACTCTATTCCTGTTTCTTGTCCTTGTACATTTACTATGTATATGGAAGGTGTGACCCAAGAAATTAACTGTTTTTCACCTTTCAACAATATGTTCTTTTGGTGTTTTAATTGAGGAGTATTACGAATTTTATTTTACAATTTGTCGTTGTACCGCAACTATAGAAAACGGCACAAGGCAAACAACTGAAGGTAGAACAGTATAGGGTAGTAAATTCAGCATCATATAAAGTAGAGCAAACTGGCAGAAGCTTACATTTGAGTACAGTGCGAATGTTACATAAGTAATGCAGTTACATCTGAGGGAATAATCCTCGATTAACGGCGTAGCGCAATGAAGTCGCGGTATACCGACAACGTATGTAAGTATATGGTACATACATTCATACTTAGTTCGCACCGTGACTTTGTTTTGCAGAAAAATATGTTTTGTATCGCGTGACTTTAGCGCGGGCTTATGAAAGGTACGAGCATGTGTAGAAAGTCATAAGTTTTCAAGTGTTTTTGTAATAGTTTCCTTTCTAAATAAAACTTATATTTCAGCAACTCTTAGTTGATTCTTAATTTAAAATTTGCAATTGATTTTCACAAACACAAAAGGCTGATAAAAACAAAAAAGCTGATAGTTTGTTTGACACTTTTAACCTCTTTTTTACCCAAAGAAAAGAAGCCGGCTATTTGGTGCAAGAAGAACAAGGGAATTACTCTCTTGTCGTCGCTCTCATTTGCAAGTTATTCGAATACGGGAAAACGCTTTGGAACGGACCAAGGATAACGACAAAGATATCAATAACTACTTTTACTTACTTTTAATGGCACAACAGTCCATGGAGGGCCTAGGCCGAACTTTTCGCATCCACTCATGTTGTGCGTGTTATATTTGTACATGAATGGAAGGGACCTACAGTTTAATGCCGAATCCGAACGGCGAAGTGAAAAGCTTTTCATAGCAATTTTTACTCTTGTAGGTTTGCCATTGCCTGCCAAGAGGTGGAGCCGTGTAGAAAAATTATTTTTTCTACTTTTGATTTTGCCTGTGCCGAGATTCGAACCCCGGACACTCTGCGTAGCAGTCCAACGCACTACCACTACACCATAGCGACCACTATCAATAACTATCACTATCAATCACTACCACTATCAATAACTACGCAGAAATTAAATATTTGTAGAATAATTAAAATCATGCATGAATTCATTGCGCTATGATATTAAATTTGTTGTATTATTTCAATGACACAGTGCGACGAATTAATCTTGAATTGATATTAATTTTAAATGACATGTTAGCCACGTAAACCAAAAAACTGTAGTTGCGTCGTTATATCTCACAACACAGACTTACTTTACTTTAATTTTAATGGCACAACAGCCCATGGAGGGCTTAGGCCGAGCTTTTCACAATACAGACCATTCTGTAAAAATTCCATAAATTAGCTTTCTAATGATTCAAGCTACCAACAAGCCATCATTCATCCAATACCGAAAATCTTGTCGCACTTTATGGTATAAGGCGCTTTTAAAATGAATGCTTTCAAAATTGCCAACAAAAATTTTATTAAATCATGATACCCCCGATTGCAATCCAAATAGAAGAGTAGTGATAGCAATTGAAACTGCCGCCATTAAATGCTTTCGAAGTGCAGCGATTTTGATCTCGCTCATTATCATGTCGTGCGGCATTAATTCACTTCCAAATCAGTTAAAAAGAAAACTCATGACCGGTTTTCACAGTCGCAACCCCGCTTAATTTTTCCCCATATTTGTACTTAATCCTGCATAAAACTTCAATAAGGAAAAACCGCCTTACAAACCAAACGTACAGAAAAGCATGGAAAATTAAGATTTGAGTTTTCCAATTAATTGTTGTTGTATGTACTCGTATATTGATAATGCTCATTATTTCTCATACATGCAAATAATGTTCGTTCTTACAATACATGAATAAAAACTGTGTCTGAAAAAAAAGTTAGTATTTCGTTGTGTGTGTCCCACGGCCATAATTTCAAAACGTAACGACAAAGATCTGCACAAATTCCTAAAAAATTTCAATTACTTTTGGATATTTTCATGTTTGTTAACAATTGAGGATGATGCTCGCACAGAAAAAAAAAACAGCAATGAAATGTGTCGCTACACGATACAAAGCAAATGAATGCATTTTCAGCGCACATGCATTTTGTGGATTCCATGAAAAACGAATTAATAGCAGCGAGCTATTATACAAACAGGTAGTAAAATATTTTCGCTTAAAACTCGATTTCGAAGTCGCTGTGTGTCCAAACAACAACAATGCAGTTTTTAATTCTTTCAAGCAAATGCTCATTCTCGTTTACATACCTACCTACCACTTTTCCCTTATTTTAGGCTGCCATCTCCCACTGTGCGACAATTCGTTTTGTAAGTAGGCATCCCTACCCGGTATGGTAACAGTATTTTGCGCGTTGTCTATGTATTTTGAAAAATTAAACGCGAAAAAATAGTATACATATTCATTTCTAGTAGATATTTATGAGCAGAAAATACCCGGCGTTGCCCGTCGACGTATGTATATGGTACGTAATATTGCTTGATTGATTTAAGAGGGGATGTGTGCTACGACCTTTTACCCTTGTACCCCCGATAGTAGCTTGGTAGCAATCTGTCAGAGCAGCAATCCAATCTGACTAGGGAATCTCAGTAATAGATGTGGCTTCAAGGCTATGATGGTCCCTACTTTCTGGGTGATAGTGTACCAGGTATCTTTTTCTCTTGCGAACACCTTGCCGCGTATTAGGATATGTTCTGGTATTACCCCATTAGTTGGACAAAACCTACGGGAGTTGTTCTGATTAATGCCTAAGTTCTTCATGTGCTCCCGTCATGGGTACCTGTGTGCCCGGGTATCCAGAACATGGTAGCCTTATTTGTCTTACATATTGCATTCAGGAGCTTTATGCATTCCTACACCAATTTTGGGGGTCCTATGTTGAACATATTTATAAGATTTTCCCTATCTCTCAAGATATAGGGTATAATGGGATATAGTGTTTATTTGAATGGGAGGTGCATGCCTGTTTGTTAACTTTCCTCCACGGAGCCATGAGTTAAATTCTCAAATATTTCTTCTTACTGGAATTCTTCACCACGGAATAGCATTTACTTCAAAAATTGTGTGCTTCCAAGTCTTGTATGTTTATAGTTTAAGCGGGGCGTTGATGAGTGAGCGAATGAATGCGTCATTCAATCGGCCCAAGAGCATTAATGTATATCGCTTTGAAGTATAGCAGGAATAACACGTGGCAAACGAGTTCGTGATAAACAAAAGGAAGGAAGACAAAACAATTCGAACCGAAACGAAAACACATGCTTATAGAAATCTGGCACAGACTAATGCTACAGCAGAGTTTTATGTGCATTTATGTCTGACCCGATTGTTGTTGTTTGTCTATACCCCATGAATGCATTTTTTTATTGCAATACCAACGCAAAGGAAGGAAAGGACATTCATTACGCACCCGCAAGCGCGTATGTATTAGCCTTGGATAAAGGTAATGAACCAATACAACAAAAATGCAAGCGACACCATTAACACAAAAACTGCTGCATGCTACTTCCGTCACCGCCAAACATAAAACACCCTCATATTGTGTGCACAAAGAAATCGAATAGTAGGATCCTATAGTTTTATGTCGAATCGGAATGCCAAAGACGGACAATATCTACTCTTGTAGGTTTGCCTTTACCAGTCGCGAAGTAATTCATTTTTTATTCTTGTTTTTCTTTGATCTAAGAATTGAAGTCTGGCCTTCCTATGAAATACGTTACCTTACATTTGGATGCGAATAGGTAGGGCAGAAGCATTTCACAGCACTCAGTACTTTGGATTATTATATTTTGCCTAGATTGAAGAAAAAGGACAATTTTCTCTATAAACTTAAGCAGAGCAACATAATTATCAGAGCTTATTCTTAAGATAGCGCTACATGTCATGTGTCTTTCCTCACCCCAAATACTGGGGAATACTAGCGATAATGCTTTGTTGCGTCACTTTCCTCCTCAAGGTAAGTTCCAAATTCAGTTTAGTTCTTGCTAAACTGTTGGCATTGATTGGCGCGATAGGATTTGCAGGAAGTCGAAATGACCAATTCATCTGCCCTTTCGTTACCAAGCACAACGCTAGAATTCACATAAGGTCCAACTTCTCGAGACATAATTTAGTTTTGCCTTACGAGCGCATACTATATAAGGACAGCTGGCGTGGTTCCTAAAGCGAAAACATCCCATGCAGTTCTACAGATTTCTATACATTTTTCTCTCCAACCGTTAGCAACATACAAAATGACAAAGATGTCGCTTTAAAAGAATGTCGTCATTTCTCTTTAAGTGCAGAAGCACCGGTAGCAATCCAAACCGATTCCAATTTTTGTTTTAGAACCCATATAGTAAAATTTTTATAACAAAAATTTGCAAATCTTAATATGGGTCACACATAACCAATGAATCATTGATCAAAACCTAGAAAAAATAAAAAACTGTACAGTGCAGAGCCACTGAGAAGGAGAGTTGGAGAAATCGACCACATGTTGGCAGTGGAACAACGCAGTCATCTGTTTCTGAGAAAATATAAAAAATTAACGAATTTGACACAGCACGATCCTCTAAAATGCATTTATTTAATTCGAATGTATGTACTTACATACATACATACTTACATATAGTACGTCCCTACATATTCATATTTCTAAATTTCTTTCGTTTCACAACTACAATCACGAATTCAAACAATTATCCTATGACACACATACATACATACATACTACATGTTGAGCCCAAACAAAGAACGATAGGCTCATTTCCTAATCCCTGAAAAGAGGATATGGTCACTTGCACCATGTAAATCATGGCAACTTTAAATAATACTAGATTTGTCATTGTTTGGTGCTTTGTACAGAAAAGGTCAGGTATTTTTGTTTTTCAAGCTACCACTGTGTCGAGCGCGAAGTATTCTCGAAAAGAATCTAATTTGACTTATCACTTTTATGTCGACAACGTCGAATATTAAACAAAGAAATAAAGTTCATAATTAGTAGTAGTCCCACAAGACTCCACCAATTTGGGGCGAAATAGTTAGCAAGGAAACTTAAGAACAGGAGCTATGATTATGATCTAAGTACCTGAGATCAGTGATCCTCAAAATAATGCGTTACTTATGATACTCAAAATTTTTGATCCAAGCTCTATTTCTTCCGGCCGGGGTTAAAAGTGATTTCTATTCTTCAACTTGTTTCTCTTTTCTTTTCATTTCGTTTCTATGATACCCAAAATACTGTATGTATTCAATCATAGACGTAGTATGTACATAATTTAGCCTGGCTTTGGCGTATAATGCAAAAAGTCTTTACATTTTAAAGTGAATTTACATCATTACGTGTCTTACGGAGTATTTACGCCTTTAATTGAATAGCCATACTATATTTCTTAACTATTTGGAAACAAGGGCTGGGAAAAACATCGACAACTATCGATTAACATCGATGAACTGCGGTCATTGGTTAGTATGGATAGTTTCTAGTTGAACCCATCCTTGCGAGCCAAAAATAACTGGTAATAAATCTTACAGACTATATACAAAATTCTGTGTAAAGTGGTTTTCCAGGTTTTCCACCATGCAACCTACCAACAGTAGTCGCAAGTGGCTAACCAATAAAAATAGATTATGGCGTAGTTGAAATCAGTAAAAAAAAAAATGCTTCACAATTAAACAGATTCCATCTTCCCATTATAAAGCAAATTTGTTCTTGTAAAATTCTAGATATCTATGATAGAAACCGCCTTTCTATCCATACTTTTTGATCAATCGCATCAACACAACCATAACAACAATATTCCAATATCTTCTGGGATCAGAAAAATGTTAAGAAATAAAAGAAGACGGCAAAGAGTTTGGTAAACAAGTCGAAGCCCAAGAGGTAAAACAGCATTCCATTATGCTTGCAAACAATTGAATATCGTTTGTCCGAGTTGAAACACGAGTTTGTTCCTGAATTATTATTAATCTAAGAATGACGAGCACAAACTGTAGCAAGCTACGAAGTATCTGAAAAGACATTACAAACCGTAATGAACATGCATATTCAAAATATTTCCTACGAATTGTGCAGATCAGACAAAAGCAAGGCTGAAGTCTTTGATAATCACCTTAAAAACACGTTTCAACCATTCTCATTCAACAGTAGGGAAGACGTTGCTGAAATAACTGCAATTTATTATGGCTCAAAATTTAATCCACATCTTCCCCTTTTCAGATTTCAGTAGTAGTAAAAGGAAGTGTGATTCTTATCCAATGCCGTCATTTTTAACCTATTGGTAAAAATTTAAACTTATGGACATTTTTTATACGATGGTCATCGTATGCAAAAAAACAAAAAATTCTGTTGAATGGAACGGACTATATCGACAGAATAAATGACGCTGCTCAAGGTTTACTTACTTAGTTTTTCATTTTCTGTACCTGCCGCATCTATTGTCTTTATTAACATTAAATCGTGCGCTGCTGTTTCCTGTGGTCTTCGTGCTGCATTTGGCTCTGCTGCAACTACTTTTGTGTGGCTTTCTTCGTGGAATTGACACTTACTTGATGTTTTTTTTTTATAGGGATAACGCTTTTCGCTCCGTCACGGTGCTAGGCACCAATAGTCTTCGCTAAATTGCTCTATCTATTTCTCAGTAACTGTTTATTTTCGTAGGTATAATAAATTTGTCGTAAAGGCGCAAATTTTACCATGTAAACTCCACTTCCAATAATTTTAGCAAAACTACAATTATTTTTAGAGAGAAATACAATTACTTATATAATACCATATATTTTGGCTTCACTATCGTTTGTCTTGTTTACTGCAATATTCTTCTCACGTAAAGAGTTCATAAGATAAAGATATGATTTTCTTTACAAAAGGTAAAGCACTAAATAACAGTTATTTCTTTATGCTTAACTCGAATATGGGAATTTAACTCTATTTTGTCTATCACTCCCAACAAATACCGGTGTACAAGTATGAAACTGGTAATTTGTTTAAGAAAATACACGTTTATTTAAGAAAACTGGTTGGTTGGTTATACATTCAATCTTCAAAGTAATGGCCACATTTTTCCTATCTCTCTGGCAATTTGGGAATGCCTCGCCACAAAAACTGTTCGTTTTTTGACTCAAACCAGTCTTCGAGCCATTTTTTCACATTTTCGTACGAATCGAAGTGCTGCTCAGCAAGTGCGGGCCCCATTGATGAAAATAAGTGGCAGTTAGATGGAGCCAAGTCTGGTGAATAAGCCGCATGGGTGAGGGCTTTCTAGCCGTACGAATCTACCAATTCCCGAGTCTGTTTTGTTCGATGTGATGGTGCATTGTCACCAAGAAAAATCACTTTGTGTTGCCTAGCTTGATATTCTGGGCATTTTTGGCGTAAAGCAGTTCAAATCACCAATTGTTGTCGGTAGCGTTCACCAAAAACTGTTTCACCTGGTTTCAGAAAGTCAAACCAGGTAACACCTCGCTGATCCCAGAAAACACAGAGCATTGTCTTCTTACCGAAACGATGTGGCTTTGCTGTCGATTTGGCCGGTGTACCGGGCTTAACATATGTATGATCGTTTACGTTTGGGATTCTCGAAATATATCCATTTTTCATCGCCAGTAACAATTCGATGAAGATATGACTTTCTTTTGTACCTGACGAGCAACATTTCACAGGATGTTTTTCGATTTTCTTGCTGCCTTCCAGTCAATTCATGCGGCACCCATCGTCCCACCTTCAAAATCAATCCCATGCCTTTTAAACGTTGAGAAATGCATTGTTGGGTCACATTTATTTGTTCTCCAAGTTGTTCTTGCGTTTGACCATCATCCTCATCGAATAAAGCTTGTAATTCGGCATTTTCACACTTTTTTGGTGGTCTTCCATCTTCTTCTTTTCTCACATCAAAATCGCCACTTTTAAACTTATTGAACCACTCGTTGCACTGTGTTTTGCCTAGAGCGTGCTGGCCGTAAGCTTCCACAAGCATCCAATTCTTCTTAGTTTGTAGGCACAAAATTCGACATTTTTCGAGCGGAAAAAATATGTTGTATGAAACTCGATTGTATATGCGAAGAAATGGCGCCAATGATTTGACAGAGGTTTCACAGAGCGTATAGTTTTACCTAGCGACACTTCTAACATGAAGAGTTCATATGATACAGTTACGATTTTTTTTACACAAATTAACCATTACATAAATAACAGTTTTTTTCTGTATGCTTAACCTGGACCTTTTTTTATGACAGTATTGTAGCGAACGATCGATACATCATTTCGCTTAAAATTTTAAGTATGAATTTCCTTTTGTTGTAATTATGAATGCAGTTGTGCACTGTTATTTCTACCTACGGGTTCAAAATTTGTATTCAGTTGGTAGAAAAGCGTTCTTGGATAAAAAGGCTCACGTTATTCTACATCAAGCAATCATACGAATTTTTCTGGATAATGGATAATGTAAATGACACGTCAAAAACAAACAATACTGGTAAAGAAAATATTCCGGAGAGTTGTTCGGCCGGTGTAAATCGCTGTTGGAGCTGAGCGGTGGGAGCTTAAAAATGTTCGGGTGTATACCATGCTGTGTTGTCTATATCGAAATAACAAATAAATGGCTACTCACGTTTGCCCAATTTGTTTGTTTGGCTGATGAATATGGAGGATACATCGATGCATCGAATTTTTTTTATACAATGTATGTAGATTAACACGGATGTTTTTTCTTTTGATACATCGAATTTTACATTCTAATTTTATAACTTTTATTAGAAACAGTAGCTGCGTTTTATTCGTCACTCACAACTAGTTTAGTATTGTGTTGCTCAACATCCCTGGTTTGTGCAAAAAACCTAACGTGAACTGTCAATAACGAAAAAAAGGAACAGTTTGACATAAAAAATAAAACATATACAATATAGAATACATATAAAAATGTCGAACAGCGAAACAATGTAAGTAAAATTTAAATAAACAAAAAAATTTACTTTTATTTTGCATAAAATCTCAAAATCTCTCAATATAAAGAGATCAGCTGCCATGGGATGTGCTAATTCTATTTATTTCCAACAGCTTATCGATGTTTTTTTTTTAAATCAAAGGCGTTTTGTAATTTAATACCTGTTCGACTATTTTATTCAATAATATATTGTTAAATATTCTTATGAAGAGTAAAAACCAAAAAAATCGCTATTTCTTAAAATGTTTCACCTTCATCTCTATTGGGACTTAACAACTTAGTCGTTGTATTGGCACCCGTTAAACAAGATGGCCAATAAAACGCACCAATAATGTAAGTATAAGTAGCTATAACTTGGTTGTTTATGAATTTAATTGAACATTTGGGCAAGAATGATTTTGAAAGGCTGTAATTTTGTAAAAAGAAAAAATTGCATTTATGAGTGTACACTGTAAACTTTGAGTTACAGACTTAACTAGTGAAATATGAATTCGGATTTGAATATCAACTAATAAGAAAATGTAGTACTTTTCAAACCTTTTTAGGGGTGGGCCCAAATTTTTTTCATTTTTATTTCCAGGTACTCTACACATAAGCTTTAAAATAGAGAATATAATTTTTTGGCGTAAAACTAATGGGATTTATTATATCTTTCATTATAAAAGATTAATTCATGGTGGTCTCTCATATATACGAGATGGCGATACTTGTCCACTCGGGGAACATAAAACACCAAGTAATTCACAATTACTTCAACAGTGAAGTAAATGCATACACTAAAAATAGTATATTATATTAACTGACGCACATGTGGCAAACATACACTTATGGCCTTTTGACAAAACAGCCTCTGTCATCGTTATGTAATTCATGAAATTTCTAGTATTTTTAGTTTAAGCTATAACTCTTTAACTAAAAGGACTAGAAATACAGAGAATGAAAAGGAAACAGCGCAATTTAAAAGAGAAGACGAAACCTTGTGTTTGAATGAATTGAAGTATTTATTGTTAAATAAAAATAGTAGTTCCTGAATAAGCTGCCTTACTTACTTAAATAAAAATGCATTCTTCAAATTTGAAATTTTTTATTTACATACAAAATTTTGTGTTTTATTAAATATACTCCTTTATGTTTTTTCGTGCAGGAAACGTAAGTTGTCTGATTAAGTAGAATAGGTCCAATAATTAAATATATGTCCTTTCATGTTTTGGATAAATTATTGTCATGTAAAGAGTGTTTTTTTTAGAAGTGTGGTTTTCAATCTGGCAATTCTTTTTTCGGAGTTGGTCTTTTTGACAGCTGTCACTTGATTTATGCTCAGTTTGGCTTGCCATTTCATAATGATTAGACTTACTCCTGAACAACGTTTGCAAATCGTGCAAATTTATTACCAAAATAATAGTTCAGTTCGCGCGATTTTCACAAGAAAATTTTGTTCAGCGTATTGGAGGATGAAACTCACTTTTGGTTGAATGGGTACGTTAATAAGCAAAATTGTCGCATTTGGAGTGATCATAACCCACAAGCCATTGTTGAGACGCCGTTACATCCTCAAAAAGTCAATGTTTTTTGGTGTGCTCTATGGGCAGAGGGAATCATTGGTCCATATTTCTCCAAAGATGAAGCCGGTCATAACGTTAAAGTCAATGGGGAACGCTAGAGAGCCATGATTAATGTATTTTTCGTGCCTGAATTGGAGGATGTTGATGTGGACGACCTTTGGTTCCAACAAGACGGCGCTACATGCCACACAGCCAACGAAACCATCAATTTGTTGAAGGAAACTTTTGATAAGCGCATTATCTCGCGTCGTGGGCCTGTGGTGTGGCCTCCAAGATCGTGCGATTTAACACCGCTGGACTGTTTTTTGTGGGGTTATGTGAAGTCGCTTGTTTATGCAGATAAGCCCGAGACGATTGACGCCTTGGAAGAGAATATTCGGCACGTTATTACAGACATACGCCCCCAATTGCTGCAAAAAGTGTTCGAAAATTGGGCCTCGGCTGGAATTTATTCGAACCAGCCGCAGCGGCCGCACTTGCCCCAAATCGTTTTTAAAACATAATAGCAAGTCCTTATCTTTATAATAAAGCTAAATTCTTGGACATAACATTAAATTATATGCGTTTTATTTCTTCTTGAAAACCACACTTCTAAAAAAAACCCCCCTGTATTATATATACATGCATATTATATAATATATGGTACAGTGACAGACGACAGATTTCTTAATATAGAAAGCTTTCGCTACAAATGTATAACCGAACATGTCGACAGATCGAAGAGCAAAGGCGCAGATATATACATACATACATACATACTTAGATGAACTCAGGGGTAGAACATAACATTATATTTTTTTAATCTATGTATCTGACTCTCTTACGGCATCAAAAAACATTCGATTTTAAAAATATGTCTTGCATTTTGTTTCCCGATTATTAGGGGTAATAAAAAGGTAATGAAAGTTGAAATAACACTGGCTAAAATATTTTTAAAAATCAAAAGTTATGGAAAATTTCCAGAATTTTCAAGACCCATGTGGGGCCCGAAGATTTTATCTGATTTCAAAACCTTTTCTCTCCTTTGCTTATCTATATGAGTTGAAACTTTCTGAGCTGTTGTTTATCGATTTGTCGCATGTTTGGCTATTGATTCTTAAGAACACGTTTGTTCAAAACTGTATAGCAATGAATTACGAAATATGGGCGAGATACGCGTGATTAAATTTGCCATAATTGTATGTATGTACATAGTATATTTGTGTCAGATAATTAGCCCTATGAGATGTTATTACAAATAAATTGTCATGGCGAATGTGTTTAGCAGGGACATTAAAAGTGATAAGCTCTTGTAAGTAACTCAAGACAATCCACATTGCCACATATAACGTAATAACATGCAAATTAATTAATTTGCAACGTGCATTATATGATGCTGTTGCGTCTGAGAAATTCAGACTTTTCAATGCCATTAAAATGGATGCGCAGAATAGAAACACATCCCTTATTTATATATTCAGTCAAAAAACCGGGAAATTATCATTTAAAAAGTCGCCAAATTGGCACCAGTGTCCTCTATCCTGAAGTTTGAGCTCTATTTGTCATTTAATTTGTTTACAGTGCTCGACTTTGTCAGTTCATCTCTAGTGGGTTTTGGGATTTTTAACATGAATAAAAATATCGAACAAAGAATTTGTCTCAAATTTTGTATTGCAAATGGAAATTCTTGTGCCGAATCGCTGAAAATGCTGCAGAACGCTTACAGCAAAGTTAATATATATACCATATAAAGATGTCTCACTCTCTCACTTACATTTATTTGTCCGCATAATGTATGTATGTTAATGCAGAAGAGAAAATATTATTTGAAATGCAAGAGAGTGAGGAAACCAAGACTGTTGAAAATACAGTAAAGAACCGAAAGAGCAAGTTTTTTTGTTGGCTGTTGCAAATGAAAAGATTAGAAGCGAACAGCAACTGTACTTTCAGGAAAAGATTTTCGTGTTTTAATTTTTAATATATGTAGATACACAAATTTCCTGTTTTTTTTGTACAAACAAAGGAAAATGTGTGGGTGAGTGGCAAATTTATACCAATCATGTGATCGTAACAACTGTCGAGCAATACGTATCACTTTTTTCGGAAGAAGAAGAAGAAAAAGCTAGCGATCATGTCGCTAGTAATTAGTATTTGTAGGTTTAATTACGATTTATTTTTTGAAAATACCTGTAGAATGTAGACATAAATGGGTTATATAAATTATATAAAAATTAAGTTCTTTTTTCAAATTGGGAATGTTTAAAACAAAGTAATTTGTGATTCAAGCCCAAACAATCTCAAGTATTTGGATCTTCTGGGTGGATCCGTGTAGCAACCATATTTTTTAAACAAAGACGTGAATAAATATATTTTATATGATGTATTCAAATTCAAAATGTATCAAATTTTTAAGAGTTGCCCTTCTTAAGGCTTATTTTGAGAGTACTGATGGCACAGTTCAGTTTGACGTCATAAGAGAGATTTGTGAATTAGAAACTGTAAATGTCACAAAAATTACAAAATTTATAAAGCCACATATTCACCCAAAAAATGTTGAGAAAATTCGCGTACCTTGCAGTTTAAACTGTAAGCCACAGTGTTGTTGCTATTATAGAATCTGCAACCATTAGTAAACAAATGAAAATAAATAATACAGGGCTCATCTAGGTCCACTGCCAAATTTGTAAACAAAATTGACATATTTTTTGATTGCCTTGCAAATCTGCAAATTTTTTAAATGTACCTTACTATGTACCAATGTACCAATCTAAACAAAAACGTTCAACTAAAATTGCAACAATTGCAGCTGGCTATTACATGTACAAAGACAAGAATTGTTTTGACTATGTGTGACTATGATTTACTATTTATATTAAAACTAACTAAGCGGTGAGTGCTAGCTGCCTTGGCCTTCCGCTCGGTTTAATCAGGACCAATTACAAAAAAAAATTCGTTAGTTCGCGCTAACGGTAGACATGGGTAAAACACATCCGTTCTTCAATTTAATGCTACAATTGCTAAATTACTGGCTTACGCCAACATAAATAAGCTGAGATTATCTAATCTAATAGATTATATATTTTAGATTTAATTAATTTTGAATTTCTATATTGTTATATGTACATATGTACATATGTATACCATATACGTATAGTTGTAAATATTTTATTTTCATTAGTTTTTACATAATTTATACCACCCATTTTTGTTATATTCTGTTTTGAAAAATGCACCTTTAAATCGTTAATAAAATACTTATTATATTATGTATGTTACTTGTTATTAAATTTTTGCTATTAAACCCACAAATACTAATTGCCCACCTGCTTCGGTGTAGAATAATTACTACGCTACATGACCGCTCATTTTATTATTCTTCTTCCGAAAAAAGTCATATGATTTACTCTACTGTTGTTACGGTCACATGATTGGACATTGCCACTCCAAGAAAGTGGAAAATTTGTGTGTTCATATTAAAATTTAAAACACAAAATTTCTTTGCTTCTGTTTTGACAAAATCTTTGTGTGAAAGTACAGTTGCACTTCGCTTCTAATCTGTTCATTGATATTTAGCATTTACGATTGAGTGCAATTTTTTATAAAATGTCTTTGCTATTTCTTTCCATGCCAGGGCAATTTTTTTTGCTTGATGTTTCGCAATCGAGTACGTGCACATAAGCAACAGCAAACAAGAAAACTTGCTCTTTCGTTTTATTACACTATTTTTAACTCTCTTGGTTCCCGCACTCTCTTGCATTTCAAATAATATTATCTCTTCTACATTAACATAAATTTTTATGCTTGAAAATAAATGTAAGTGAGAGAGTGAGACATCTTTATACATTTTTAACATCCTTTGATTATATGCAATTGCGCTGCCATTAATTAACATAGGTTTAGGTCACGTTTTCGAAAAAAAACAATAAATATTTTAAGGAATCTTTATTAGAAAATCCTAGAAACTAGATGCAGCAACTAGCAAAAAATTGCTAGTTTAATTCAATTCTTTACCTTACGTATTTGTGATATTTGTTTAAATATATACTAGCTTCGCTGTCTGGCATTGACAATCCACTTTTTTGTAAACTCTGTGTTACGTAGCAAAAAAAGAAATTTACAAAAAAAAAATCAAATCAAATTTACAAAAAAAAATAATTCCCAAGGGGGAACTGAACACACACCTCACAAC
Source organism: Palloptera scutellata (assembly GCA_958295655.1). Taxonomy (NCBI): domain Eukaryota; kingdom Metazoa; phylum Arthropoda; class Insecta; order Diptera; family Pallopteridae; genus Palloptera; species Palloptera scutellata. Next base: position 54,239,152 of record OY282450.1, read on the forward strand.
AAAACTTTACATCTTGTATTCAAACTTTAGACTTCATTTTATTTTCCCTACATATGATCTATTGATAATATGTAGATCATGTACATATGTATGTACATTGTCGGACAATCAAAATAAGAAAACCTTGTTCTGAAACCAAAAACCTTAAAAAATATTTCTCTAGGCTTATGATAAATTTAAAAGGTATTTACTTTTATTCATTTTTTCCATAAGTTTAATTTTTTCTTAAAACAAAAACAAAATCAATTTAGAGTAAAAAAGAAATTTTAAAAGTTATACATAAAATCACATTTCAAAAGGACAAAAATTAAAAACACTTCAATTAAAAAAAAAAATTTATAAAATATTGACTCAAATTGTCGACTATTGCTAATATTTTGTAGAATAGCCTTTGTTAATTAAAACCGCCTTACTACTTCTAGGCATTGATTCCACCAGAGACGCGCATGTAGCCTGGGGTACGGAATACCATCTTCTCTTTGACAATATTCCACAAGTTTTCGATTGGATTAAGGTCAGGAGATTGTGCAGGGCAGGTCATAACGGGAATTCCATTATGGGAAAACCAATCACGAGCAAGGATTGAGGTGTGCTTTGGGTTGTTATCCTGTTGCATTTGCCATTTCAGGGGCATTTCCCATTCAGCATAAGAAAGCATCACCTCCTGAAGGATGTTTACGTAAAGAAATCTGTCCATCGTTTCTTTTATCCAATACAGAGGGCCCACACCATACCAAGAGAAGCATCCCTATACCATGATGCTTCCACCTCCGTGCTTAAACGTCTTCCTAGTATATTTTGGGCTCAATTCTGCATTTTTCGGGAGTCTAACCCGACGTTTGCCATCACTTCCAACAAGATTCAACTTGCTTTCGTCTGTCCATAATACGTTAGGCCATTTTTTTTCATTAATTGAACCATGCCACTCAATGAGCGCTTCAGCGAACTATATGGGACACTTTCGATGTTCTCCCATCCATTTTTTTCCACAAAACGTCTCCTTACTGATCGAGCACAAATTTGAACTCCTGTCTCCTCTCTAATTGCGGCAGCTGCCTTAAATGAATCGTGTGCCGCCAAAATTTGTATGCGATTGTCATCTGCACTTGTAATTTTGCGGCGCCTCCCTCTCTTGCAATGAAATTTTTGATGTAATAAAGATTTGTAGACAAATGTCGAGGATCTGTTAATAGTTTTAGCTAATGGGCGGATGCTTTGTATGTATGTATGTACATGTATTATTTTATCAACAATGGGTGGAAAGTGAGATAGTGACAAATGAGAAAAAGAAGTAGCGTCTTTTTAATTCCACGAAACTATTTTGATAATACTATTTTTTGCGCAATGGCAACACTAAATGGTATGCAAACGAACTTAAACAGTTGTATCATGGGATGATATCACTGCGTGTCCTATTAACATAATATCGCTCGTTTGCTGCAAGACGGTCATAATTCCAAAACCCAAAATTTCGAAGAAAATGCCTCTAACTCCATACAGTTGATAACAACAATTGCCCGTCTCACGTTACACAAGATAAAGCACTATAACAGTTATTTCTGTTTACTTAAGGAAAATTTTGTTTTTTGATTTGTGACAGACTTGCGGCAAATTAAGAATTTGGAAATTTTTTAATTTTAATTTGATTTTTAAGATTCTCATGATAAAGTTTTTTCGATTTTTATTTATTTTTGATGAAATTTGAAATTATGATCTGAAAATTTGGATAGGTCCACCTACTATACATACACATGTTTATGCATACATACATATATGCAAACTACAATACCTCATAATCATAGGAGTAATAATTGAAATAACGTTACATATTTTTTATATCAATTTGAGCACACAACTATGTAATATCCAGACACACTGTGTATGTATGTATGTATGTGAGTGTACATATGTACATACTAATCAAGTTCATCAATGAATAATATGGCATTAAATAAAATATAAAATAAAAGAACGACAAGAAAAAGGCGATATCATACTTAAAACTGACCTATGACAAACTAATTCTAGTTACGATTTCTCATAGAACTGAGAGCAAGCAGGAAAAAGACGAAAAACAGACGGAAGGAAAACTCATACAAATCCATTTCGTACATAAGAAAATAACTATAAAACTTTCAATGGCTGAATATAATATAAAAATATTGGTGGCACAGTTTACTCTATGTGTGCAATCATGTCCATATTAAGTATGTAAGTAGTATACTACATTCATTTGTACATATGTAGTATATGTATGTACATGTGTATGTGCAAGTGTGTATGTAGCATGTACATGTGTAGATATGTAAATGTGGTGGCTGTATTAATAGGGCTTATGTATCAAATTATCAGAAAAACATATTAGAGAAATGATGGTGAAAAAACGAGGATTGTATGAACGAAAGCAACAGATACTCATAGTCGCATGTAGTATTTACTGCTTGCAGAACAGTCAGAGTATGAAAAGCACATGGCAAAACCGGCACTTGTGAATTGAATATAAAAACAAACATAAAAGTTTGATCCTTTTGGTAGGGATTCATGTTGCCACCTAAAAATAATTTCAGCACCAGCAAGAACCAACACCATCACCATCACCATCATCCCGTTCTATTCCATCCATTTAGATACATTCATACATGTAATACATACGAGTATATATTTGTACACTCACGGGAAAGAGATGGTAAAAATGATGCCACATTATGTGTGAACCAAATGTACGAGTGCTTACATATGTAAACATATAAAACTGTTAATTATGGTAAGTTTAAAAATTAATTCCTCTCGCATTGGACCAAAATTAAAAATATGTAGAATTTCTAACGCGTATTTCAATTAAAAAAGTTGCAGCCCTCCACAATACAATATTTAATCCGCTAATGTCTAATATGTGGTTACAAAAAATATCCAAGAAATATTTGTTTGAGTTGCAATGAAAAATTTAAAAAAAAAATTAACACAATAAAATATGCTTTACAAAACGGATATTGAGATTTCTTATTTATTTATTATATGCATTTAAGACCATAAACATAAAATACAAAGAAAGAACAATTCAAGCATGGATTTGTAATTTTCGAAAATTAATTTTAAAGTTGTGGATTTAAAGAAAAACATCTGCAGATGTGATAGCAGCGAATTTAAAAGTAGCAATTTGAATTTAGGAATAGTTTTCTTCTCTCTGAAATCTTTCTTCGGTCAAATCAAATGTACCCAAAATTTCTAATTTAAAAAAATCTTTTATTGTTTTTAAACAAAATTCATTTATTTGGTATTTGCTTTGCATATATTTTCTACCTGTCATCATCGATAAAACTGATTCGCGTTTTTACAGTCTAATGATTGTTTAATAAAAACCAATTCGTTTTTTCCTTAATTTTTTGATGTACGAAGAATCCGTCCGAATCGTCCAATCCTGTGATCAATTCCACAAATTTCTTAAAATTGGTTGCGTAATATTTTACTGCTTCCAATCATGTTTCGCACCCAGTTCCGCCAGTTCTGGCGAAAGTGGTACATAAATCCAGTAAGTTTTCTTTAAAACGATTTACTCGTGAAAAAGCTTTAAAGAAAAATTATTCCGTGTGATATCAATAAATCGACATTTACAAAATTAATTTTTATTACTTCGGCAACTCGATGCATCGAATGGGCCGAACATGTGACATGTTTCGAGCCCACCAGCCAACTTCATCATGTGATATAGGCAGGCCGCATCTGTCAGTAGTTGAAGCATTACCGGCGCTGGCAGTAGCGGAATAGCAATTTTGTTAAACAATGGAGTGGTTAAAAAAAAATGGTCAACTACTTGCACGATACACAAAAATTGAAGAAAGATCTTGATGAATATAAAGAATATGTAAGGAAATATGCATTTAACTCAAAATATGCAAAAATACTTATTAATATTGTTTTATTTAAATTGTTTTTAGTGTATCTTGGAAAAGCATGTATTAACACGGAAATCCTCATCCTACATAGTTATGTTCTTTATATATTTTATCGCAGTCTAAAACGAAGCCTAAAAAGTAAAGTTCAAAAATATGTACTCTTTCGTAGCACTTTCTCTTCTCATTTAGTTGAAGGCCAAAACATCTTAAATTAATAGCGACTGTCTTAAATCCAAATTTCTTTCTTTCAGGAATGAAAAGGATAATTTAAAAACTTTTCAGTGACCCAAATGACGTTTCTCGTACATACTTTCAAATGCACGATGCGTATTACAAAAAAGTATTGATTGCGCTTTAGTTATTGTATGTAGTTAGTTGTAATTTTGGGTGTCAACTAACGGCAATAGATTTTTTTAAACGATAAACGATAAATCCTTATTCACATTCACGCCAAAATTAAATATGAATTGGCCTTTGTTTTGAACAAAACAATTCAACGATTCAAAATTTATTTGAATAGATCAGGTCAATGCTGATTAATTAAGACAGTAGTACTTTGCAAAGTTTTTCGTTGAGCGTGCTTCCACTTTTGTCCATGCCACTGTGCGGCTGAGAAAGGAAGACATTTTTATGTGTTTTGCTGCTCATCCAGTGGCAGTGGAAGTGGTAAGGGGGGGGAGGCAAAAGTAGCAGCAGCAGAAGTAACAAAGGCATGCAGACCAAGTCTGCTCGTAAAAGTGCAAACGAAAAATTGGTTTTATGATTCAAGGACATAAATCTCATTATTTTTCCAGCAGGAAGATGCTGCCCACTGCAGCCAGACAGTGGGCAGGGGGTGCTGGCTGCGAACTTCATAGGGGCATGTCTCCGTTTGAACGCTTCGAACGTGTTCTGTTATTTCTATTTTATTTTTTCCTTCTTTTCGTTTGCCTTTCACTGTTGGTGCAATATTTTAAATCTAACATTTTTATTGCTACATAAGTGGAACAACTTTCGCTTTCATTGAAAACGAACGCTGTGGGTTGGGAAGCATTGCCCTGCTCCACTCGCCTGTCTATCTGTCTCAACTAGTCCATTAAATATATACTATTTTTTCCATTGCTTCAGTTTATTCTGACTCTGGCTCTGGCTGGTGGTAGATTTTGTTTATCTTTCTTTTATTGTTTAAGTTATTGACATTGAAATTTTTATGGAATTTTTTTTCCTTTCGTACTTTACTTCTTCAGTTCGAAATTTTATGTTTTGTTTACATACGAGTACATTTGAAAGAAGCAGCAGCACTGATAGAAAAGAAATGATAAAAATAAAGACCGGCAAACGTTGCCCCCATGACCCCATTCTAGGCACTTGAGGTAGAGGTGTGGGTGGGCGTGATTGTAGGCACTACTTCGTTGGTTTTGTGGTGCATTGTGTTGAATCGATCTGGGGATTTTATTTCATAACTCTTATTTTAAACTTTCGCTCTCTTTCTGTTGTTCTATTTTAGTATTTTAGTCGTCGGAACAAGTAACCAAATCTAATTGAACATTGTGTTTAAAAGTGATAAAAGTGTAAAAGTTCAGACAGACTTTCTTACAAGAAGTCATTTATTTTATTTTGCTTACTTTCTTTTTTTCGTATTTCTGCAAGAAACTTTCAAGTGTAAGTATTTTTACGAATTGTATGTGAGCGGGGGGAAGTAGGAAAGCGGGTATGCGAGAATGTTATGGCTTCTAATATTATGTATGTACATACATTAATAAGTTGAGTTTTTTCTTTGGCGCAGTCGTGTCTGGAAATATTTTTTCCGCAATGTCTGCCGCCATGCTTGTGTGTCATACTTATATCTACTACCTATGGACGTAACTTGAAAGCGTATTGAACTTGAACGTTAAAACTTTTGTGGGTCAAGGCAGTAAAGTTTTTGTTATATTGTACAATCATTGTAAGTATTTTCTTCCTTTTTCTTCCGAGGAAATTATTTCGTAAGACTTTAAAATAACATATATCTTTGCATGAAATATGAAGTCACTGTTGTTGTGCATATACATTGTTGTGCACGAATCGTCGCATCGATTCGAAAACCACGGATATGCGCTTTCTCGGAATACTGAGCCGGGTAAAAATTAAAAAATTACAATATTTTCGAGCTGTGACTCAGGGTCACATGTCACATGAAGGACCATACGCATAATTTTTGTACCTAATACATAGTAGAATTATAATATTTGTTTAAAATTTTACTAGTTTTTAACCATGATTTGAAATTTTGATTTGATTTTTTGAAAATTTGTTTTTTATAGTTTACAATAGTATGTGTGGGTGGTATTTATCATGTTTTGCATTTTTTCTATTTTTCAACGTAATCTACTTTTAGTACAATACACTTTTTCCAACATGAAGCCACGTTTTCATGTTGGGGAACAGAAAGAAGTAGCAGGGAGCCAAGTCGACCGAGTACGGTGGGTGCGGTAGCAATTGGTAGTTCAATTCATGGAATTTGGCCGCGAGAATTCCATATCCACTTGTTGTCCACCGTAAACAATCGCAGCACCCATCGGGCCGACACCTTTCTCATGCTTAACCTATCATGTAAAATATTAATTACCGTTCTGTACGACTCTTCTACGGCCTCTGCTAATTCGCGCACTTTCGTTCGGCGATCAGCGATAATCATGTCGTGGACCTTTTCAACGATTTCCTCGGTAACCACGTCTGCCGGGCGGCCTGGGCGCTTCTCATGAAAAACAGATGTACGACCACGTTTAAATTCGTTGAACCAATATCTGACGCTTGTCATAGACGGTGAAGGGTCCCCATAGACAGCATCCAACTTCATTTGTATTTCTCCCGACACTTTACCATTGGAATTGTGCTCGAAAAACTGTAATCCAACATTTACTTCGTGGATGCCCAGTATTGCAAGAGTGACGTCCAGTGCTGCCTTCTCCAAAAATCCTTAAATTCAGTTTTGCAGTTATGCAAAAATTTAAACCATATTTTTAAACTAAAATATATAAATATGAGTTTGTGGCACTTATGGCATCTTTTAAACTCAATATGTAAATTCAACCAAAGACTTTTAGCAAAATAATTAATGAATGTTTGATGTTAGAACTATAGAAAATTAATGATTAAGACACATGCTTTGCATCTTCAATGCAGTCTGGTGCGTAGTGAATGCAAGTAGGATAATTTTCGTGGCCGAATCTGTGTAGATACGCCTTGAAACAACGTGTCGGCTGAGCATCTCTGTCACCTTAGCCAGTCAGTTAGGTTGGGAATGAGTCTATTTGTCCACTTTCCAATGCAGTTGGTATTAGCGCGTTGGTTACAGGTTGTTGTTGCTACTGTATTTCTTATTGCAGGTTTTAAGATCTTGTGGATACAATCCGTCTACGACGAGTGCAGCATCTTCTGAAACATTTCAGAACGCGCAGACACACTAAGTGCGAAGATTCGGTATGCGAACTTTATTCCGCGTAGATACGACTTCACTTTGAATGCTTCAATTCATATTTGAGCTCCGTTGAGGATTATAGATATCACTAGTCCTGCTAACAGTTGTCTTCGTCGTTGTATGCGTCCTCTGGCATGTATTTTAAAACCATATATTTTCAAATTAGCAATATCTACTTACATATACTTATATAAGAACTAGCCGTGCGTTCCTGGTAAACTTTGGGTAATACTTACGAAATTTTTCCAAAAACTGATTACCATTTGAACGAGGCATTCTCCTATCAAATTCACATTTTATTAATTTCCATGGGTAATTTAGTTAATTTCTTAGTTAATACTTCTAAAACACAGCTACCTTGATCACTTTCTTGCTAGACTTTGGTGAGTCAAGTATATTGTTTGTAAGAGAGTTGTTACGCCTAGTTGCCCAAAAACGACCAATCTACTCAGTAATTAGTACATACATATGTACTACAATACGAGCGGCACTGATGTATATGTGGATTTTGAAAATAATTATTCTCCCTGAAGAAACTGAAAATAACTCACCGACACGTTGGAGTAAAAAACGAAGGTGTATTTTTTACACATTTCGGGCGGTATCGCAGCCATAACTTGACGAATGTTCGCTTTTAAGTGCTCTAAAGCTTGAAGTTTATCCCCATAATCACGGTCTTTCGCATGCCCTACATAAAAGTCTATTGGCGGCCGATTGACGTCGCCGAAACGTGAAATTACGGGTTGTGGAAACTTCTTACGCAATAAAGCCAAAATTGGTCGTGTTGTGTGGCTTGTCTCATTGAGCGCCATCTTGTTGCATAAGCTGGACTTTATTCGGATGGAGGTGTAAAATACTCCATAATGAGCTGTAAGGCAGGTCCAATTGCTGACAAATTCGGTTCTTCGGCCACACTTTCACTTACATCAGCGATATTTTCCCCGGAGCATCCATTACAATGATGCACAAGCAGTTACACATTCGTGACAGTACTAGTTTCTCCAAATTTCTTCACTATCTTTCCAATTGCCATAAAGTGGCAACGTAAGAATCGCATTTTTGTAGTTCTTGTCATATCAATAATTATTCAGTAACGTGGAACTGATATACATACATATGTACTTAGAAGAAATTTAAGAAATCTCCGTGTCTAAGCTTTGTCAAAGTTGGTAACCTTGGATGGTCTTGTTTACGAATAGAATAATATTTGTATTATTCGTTAGGAGTCTTTTTTTTTTTGTCTTTAACTTTTGAGATCTAAAGCTCTCCGCACAGAATATAAAAACCTTTTTAGGAACAGGTTGAAGGAAGGGAACATTTGTGACGCTTTACTTTGACCTTCATGGAAGGACTTTACTAAATACAAATAATCCATTTGCTTTCGAGTTTGAGAGGACTAAATAAACATTTTATTTCTTCTAAATTTTATAAAATATTACAAAGACAATTAATAAAAAATGAGTTTAAGCGTTTAAAATTAAGTGGAAAAAAAAGAAAAAATTATTTATCTTTGAAGCTTACAGCATCTGGTCACTTTATCCTAACATACTACATATTGCTATGTTGCTCCGGTGCTCGCCAGTTCCCACTCCCCCAACTTCTTTTACGGTTTTAACACTAAAGATTGATGATGCTAAAAAAATAGTAATTTTCTGATTTATGTGGTGAAAAGCAAATATCTATATGTAGACAATAGATGGGCTTCCTCCCTGCAAAGTTTGGATAATATGAAAATTATATCAATACAAAGTTTACAATGTAATGACCGATCTTAATATTGTTATTGTAATTTGCATGGTTCCCACTTGTTCCATATTGTCTACATTCCTCTCTGTTAGTTCTACATTTACCCCGTCTTAACACAGAAACATCACATTCCTGCTGGACTTTGGCAGTTCAAGTATGAGAGGCACATTCTGCCCACAAATTACATCTAACGTACCGCTTTTTCTTACAAACTGTTATTGTATACCTTACCATGCTTCCCCAATTCCGACACTTTAAGTATTCTGTTTGTATGGGAGGTGCCACGCCTACTTGGCCAAAAACGACGATATTTTGCTCAATAGCTAATACCAAATAAAGGTCAAACATACCAACTGCTTTGTTTAACGCTCTATAATTGCCCTGTTCCGACGTTGTAGGTATTTTACGAAAGAAAGCCCAGATTTGTCCAGTAACCAGTACCGTTTTTTACCAAAACTGTCATTATTTCTTTAAATTATGGTTCCCCAGTTTAAAATTTTCCTATCTTGAATTTAATACCTTTAACACTTAGGAAATGATCCATTAATTGCTAATCAGACGCTTACGAAGAATTCTTTTACAACCGTTATGAAGTTCTAGAATCCAAATCCAATATCATAAAAATAATTTTGTTAATTCGAGACCAGTTAATAATTCTAGCATGTTTCGACAGTACTTAAGGAGAAACCTCTATTCATCTTACAGGGATCTAAAACAAAGTTAGTCACTCTGTAAAGAAGAATCCGTTATCGAGTTTGAACTATAAATCAAAAACTAATAAAAAAAGATAAATTGGGCAGTTATTGTGCGTAAACTTTATGATCGCTCTTTATTTGAAGAAATTTTATGGAGCATTTACGCGTTCACCTGTCACCTCCCGTAATAAGGCACCTGCGAGTATATGAAGGGGAAACAAACTGTGCACAAATGCCAATTTTATATTGTATTGGTTCAATTAAAAACTGCAATTTGTATTTCCAAAAAAGTGCATGAAAGAAAATAAAATGGCTACATTGCAGCCGGGAGCTTATTTACATTTATAAGTTTTACAATTCGGAAAATCGCCCTGACCTCATCGCTCCGGCTAGCTAGAACCGCCTGAAAGGTTATAAACTCGAATAAGTACACATACAACTTCAGTTATTCTTCTTCTCTACTTCACATATGTACATAGAATGTGTACATGTATGTAATGCATCTTTTCGTCCTGTATTTTACGTATAGTAAGTGTATGTGTTTCATCTATGTATGTAGCTCTTCAAACATAATTCTCTCTAGTTTGTGAAAATCTCTTCACAATTTTTATTTCTTTAGAACCAAACAGTTCGAGTATATATGGTAGGTATCACATGAATCTCCTTCTCATATCGGACTTCGTTCAACGCAGAAGTACATTTTTTAAATTGTGGTTTAACGCTTCAATACTAGTTCTAACAAAACCAAAACTAAAGAAAGAGTAAACTCGGTATCTTTTTTAAGAGATATCCCCTTTCTGAATATAATCGGAAACCTTGTTAATATTCAACTCATTTGGACCCAATAATTCATTTGGAAAATTCCAAAAAATGGAATGATAATAATTTCGTATTTCGGACCTTTGGAAGCGAATAGCAGGCACCTACCCATTTTCACATAATTGATTACAATGAACGACAAAAACCTAGGCACTTTTTGAATTCTTCCTTTGATATTTGACTGTAATGCGTTGTGGTTTATTTTATAGCGTTGTTTTCAAAACTGTAAATCGTTTGGGCTATCAGTTTAATGAAAAAAGGGTCTAATCGTAACTATTGCTTCCTAAAGAAATGACCACCTCAAAGAATTATGAATTACGAAGTGCGAAGTGCGAAAAACCTGGTCTCATTTAATAAAAACAGTACTACTGCATAGAAAATTTGCTAAGTGTATACATACATACATGCACTGACACACACATACAACCATTTATTTTGTTTCATGATGCTTCACTGTGCATTTCATCTGACCAAATTTTCAAGTATTGTGAGCACTACTCGTATACACTGACTGAAACCGACAAGATGCAGGTTATGTCGATCTTAGCCACGTCCAAAATATTCTTAACCATCATCATAGGCAGGCAGGATAGCATAGCCCCAGAGAGGCGAGCAGGCAAGCGAGCAAGCAGGCGGCCAGGCTGGCAGGCAGGCAGGCAAGCGGGAAGGCGAATGTACAAGTTTTATGCTCAAAGTTGGTTATAGCATACTTGGTCGAGCTTTGTCTTGCGATTGTTGCTTGCTTATTTGCTCGTACATTTATTCCTTCGTTCATCCTTACATGCAATCGTTCTTTTACTTGCTCCCTCGCTTGCCTGCTTATTGCATTTGCTTGTTTGCTAGCTTGCTTGCTCGCTCATATTTTACTTCAATTCGTGTCTCGCATTTTCCCGGATATCTTCTTGGCCATTGCCATCATCTTGGCCCTTGATTGCTGCTGCTACAGCTGCTTCTACTGCTACTTGATGGTATTGTTGTTGCTGGTGTCGGTGTCGGTGGTGTTCTTTGCATAGAGTTTCCATGTGCATGTGAATGTCCGTTTAATATGCACGAACTGATGGAATTTTGCTGTACGAATGAGGTGCGTTCGCATCATTGAAAGTAGTAAGCTCATACGTTTGTATGTATGTATGTATGTACTACATGCATATGCAAAAACACATACCTACCTAGCTATGTACAGTATGTGTATGTATGTATTTATATGTATATACATATGTGCACATACATACATACATACATACATACAGATATGTCCCACCCTCTCCATTCTGGACCACTCAAAGTGACCTGCACTGAACCCACCAAACGCCATGCAGCACTTTGCATTCGCAGCTGCTGCAGTATACAAATTAAATTCGAAATAGATGCGATATTGCTTTATGATACAACAGCAACAGCAACAGCAACAACAACAGCATCAAGTATAACAAAGACGACGACGACGTGTCCGAATGCCATGATGTTCGTGCATACGACGCTGAGAATGTGGTGATGGTGATGGCGATGGCGATGGTAAGGACTTCCTAAGTTGCTTTTGTCCAACTGCACGATGCTCTACACATCCTTGGTCATACGAAAAGAAGCTCACTCTCCTCAGTCTTCAACTCAGATGAAAGGCTGACTTAAGCAAAGAAGGCAGGCAGGCAGGCAGGCAGGCAGGCAGCAAGGCAGCCGGACAAGCATGCACACTTGGTAATATATATTCTGAGGTATGAATGAGTTGGTATGTTTTCACCGAACTCGAACTAGAAATGGAGTTTGAATTTTAGAGCTTCAAATGAAGGCTGTAGTCTTTGTTTCATTTTCGGTTGTGTTTGCGAATCACTGATTGTGATTGCGAGCGTGTAGAAGTGCATTTTAGACCATTTTAGTGAGGACGAAAGGGGAAACGTTCTCGTAGTTCGGTTGCATCTGTGCAGGAATTACGAAAATAATTTTGCACCGCTCGGTGATGCAAAACTCCACGATGTATTTCATCTAAAGTTAAGACAATGACACAAAGGACCCGGCATAGCAGCCAGCCATACTCTTAAGTATCGTAATTATAATGTATACATATTTACAGGCATACATACATACATACACAAATTGTCCGTAGAATATTATATGAAGTTATAGTTGGTGTATTCATTTTTGTGAAATTATGAAATTACGAGTTATTCGAGGCTCTCGCAGTAGAAAGGTTTCTAAATTACAGTAAATTTCCTTTCTAATTTCATGATGTTTTCTTTTACCCTTTTCTGAGGGGTAATGCTTGTTGTAAGAGGTTTTCATTATGAATTCAGTTTCTACATACTTACTGAACACAATGAAATATATACATACGAGTTCTTACATACATACTTACTACATACTTATGTATGGTACATATAACAAAAAAATGTAAGACTTTTATTCAGACTTTAATTTAGGCTTTTGAATTTGCCTTTTTAAACACAACTAAATATAAACTCAAACTTGAAAATAATTATGTGCCTGGAGACATAAGTATTACATAAATATATTACTTAGTAATCAGAAATAATCCACACGTCTGTTTAACATTAACTGTTGAGATAGCGTCGTTGAAGTTAAGGGCCGTGCGCTGACCTGCTAAACAGTGTCCGAGGTTCAAATCTACACGGCACCACCTCTTCGCAGGCAATGGCAAACGTACAAGAGTAAAAATTGCTTAAGAAACAGCTTTTCAATTCGCCGATCGGATTCGGCATTAAACTGTACGTTGGTTGTTGTGCCATGAAAGAAAAGAAGTTAAAGTCCGTATGCTACTCACAATTGACGTCTAATAGATGAAGAAATCAATGAAATATTAGTAAAAAGTTAACATTTGGGCCCTCTACCAGAAATGTAGCTTCACTTGACCGTAACTTTGTAACCATTTACTAGAACCGACATTTGAAGTGGGAAGATTTTTGGGGTTAACGTTCAACTAATTAGTAAATAGAATTCATAAATCCACTATATCAGATAGAATTCAAGAAGCTATGAATACTACGTTAGAATGGAGCGTTAACAATTAAGCCAAAGGAAACTGTACTAATTCCCTTCACTTCATTGAGGAGAAAGCTTCATTTTAAAGCACTCACACTCAACGGCTAAGCTAAATGCTACAATTTGTGTTGAAAAAAACATCATCGTTTAGCATGACTGGGTATTACAGGGGCAATGAAAACGTGCCCTACGACCGCAATAATCGGACTTCAAAACACTTGACAGAGAAAAAGTAATCCAGTTTAAGTTCCTTTGAATGCATAATTAAACCTTACAGGAAGGACAGCTATCAATTTTGAATATATTTCAAAACAGTCCTTGCCTGAAAATCACTGACTCTATGAGTAAAACATATACATAGGTATATTCGTTAAATGTGGAAGAAATGTGGCTGGGGCTGAAGTCTACTGACACTTTTGGCTGGACAATCAAGCGAAAAATGTGTATTTAGGTCCCTAATAGGTACCGAAAACCGTAGATCGCTTTACCTCGGAGAGGAACTCCTGGAACCTTCCGAGTTATTAAAATGGTCATTTGTCTTAAATTAGAATTGTGTTATAAGCAAGGGCTGGACAATAGATCAACTATGGTCGAAGTACACTTTAAGCTGTCCAATAATATGTAATAGTAAATATTTACTTACTTACATTTGAGAGTAGTTTCGATGCCAGTGGAATTTAAATATGCCTTAATATTTCTGAAAAGCAATTTACGATTCAAAAACTAAGCAACAACCAAAATGAAAGAAAAAACTATGACTAAATGAATCTGGACAAAGGTTCAAAGGAATTACTTTGATGTTCACAAGGACAAAGATTTTTAACAGAAAAATGTAAAACAAAGAAATTCGAAAAAATATGGTGATAAAGCCTAAAAAAACTTGCTGTTGCAAGTTTTTTCTCCAAACGATATACAACTATTTCTCCATGTATCCGACAAATACGAGTGTGTATGTACGTATGTATGTATGTCTATCCTATATATTGCACAGTTCATAGCTAAAATATAACTTTGGTTTTTTTTGTCTTGTATAGATACATACATAGAATGAAAGTTTCTTTTGTCTTAAACTCTTTCGTGTTTTTCCTAGTGATTGTTTTCATGTTCCCAATGAACACGAAAATTGAAGAATGAATGTACAATATAATAAAAAACAAAAACAAATTCAGAGCAGAGTACACTATGAGGTAGTAAGTCCTGAATATACCTAACGGCAAAATGTAATGCGCTTGAGCTCCTCTGCGCATCTTAAGACCCCATATGTATTTGAAATCGGGTTCCGAGCTAAGTAAACTTCCAACTCTAAAAATAATATTTGTCTTCGAAAAGCTGTTGTACCTATTTAATATATGAAAAAAGTTAAAAAATTTAATATCCATCACTAAATATTAATATTGCACGATGAAAACTGGTAACGATAAAACTTAGGTATGCATTGAAGTAATGAGGCCAACAAATTGTGACATTTGCGAAAGTAATAGAAAACCTCAGATTTAAAATGGAAGCGAGGATCTTTATTTCAATTCATAATTTCTTTCTAAAATTTATTGATGTTTTTATTTGGAAAAATATTTCTGTATTTGGCAAGTTCATATAGTAGTTAGAGTATATCTAAGTAATGTACAAATTTGAACGAGCTTAATGGACGTCAGGGTTGCCAGAGAGAATAACAACAGGCAGATCAGACGATCGTTTCTAATTTCTTTCAAAGTACATAAAAACAAAAGAAAAAACAAAAATAATATTTTGTGAATTGTTTTCCGCGTATAAAACAAATTTCAATAACTTTCATAAGTTAGCCATTCAGCCATTCCGACCCTTGAATGAGAAAAACTACTCTCTTAAATTAAATATCAGACACAAGAACCTTTAACTCTCTTTTGCTTGCGAGAGGTTGCTTTGTATCGTAAATGATTTTTTTCTAATCGAAGTCAAATTAATTCTAAATCGAAGTCAAATAGGAGATCTGTTTTGATAACAAACATGTTTCAAATCTTGCCCAGTGTCAAAGGATATTAATGAAAATATATTTGAATCTTTTTTATTTGAATTTGAAATTGCTTTGCTAAATGAAGTACGCGTCATCGACATGCCTTTTAAAGACGAAAATAATAGGATGCGGTACAGTGTGTAACGAAGTGCACTTCAACGCTTCCAAGTCGCATCCTTCCGATGCGCATCTGTTAGCCCCTGGGTACACACATACTCGCACGTAAACATAGCTGCATTGGTTAGTTCAAATATCATTCTTAGGATGAAATGAAAGCATTTGCCTACAGCAAAATGCCACTTTCGAAATGATTTATTGATTTTCTTCTTATGCAAAAGAATAAAGAACTGCTGCAAAATACTACACAAAATACACTAATACAGAATGCTTCGTTAGACGAGAATACCGCCGCGCTATTTCAGCCATGACAGCGCTTGAGAGACTTTCAGTCAATGACACTTCACAAAGCATAAACCTCTTCTTGCTTAAGTTTCTCAACCTCATTTCGTAGTTCTGACATCGTTTTTCATTCTCAGCTGATAAGTATCTTTTACTGTTGCTAGGATCTTTGATCTTCACAGTTTTTATTACGTATTATACTCATGCAGTGCATGCACTTACTTACTATTTTGCAGCCAACGCGTTTAATGTCACCAACCACTTTGCTGCGACGACGACGAGGCAATAGCTTTGAAATGGCCACTCTTTTGTGTAGTATGCTTATTGGTGCCGGCTATCCCGCCATGGTGGTGTCTGGTGTGGCACGCGCGGAAACCGTGCTCAACGATCAACGCAACACGCCGTATCCCCATGAAATAGTGGAGATAAAAACAGAGGAAGATATCAAACCAAAAATACAAGCAAGTCAAAAGTACAAGTTGAGACCTATGCCCGACTTAGAAAGTCATTTGGAAGAAAATATGGCAGAGATGTTGAGAAAGAAGGCGGAAGATGAGAAGCGTATACACGACGAAGCTGAACGATTGGAAAGAGAAGTAAGTACATACTCGTACTTACATATTTTTCGATATCACAGTGCAATATGTGGTTTCCAAATGGAATGGGAAGGATAGATATCGAGAATTCAACATTGGTGTTTGCGTTTCTCGTTTATTAAAAAAATAATATAAATACTTGAAGACGTTGCACAGTTAATATGCATCTTCATTTTTGCGAAGAAACATTATAATATCCTTTTTCAAAATTTATTTATATTTAAATTTAATTACTGCCTCACAAAGCCAATAAGGAAGCCGTACAATTAATGCAGATCCCCAGGAAATGAAATCATGCTTAGGTGCATTATTTGCAACTTTCGGTCCACTTCTTTCCCCATTAGACGTTGATATACTTATGTACTTATCCTGAAATTAGTTCACAAATTTTCCAATTTATCGTAAACGATGTTATTTTTATTTACTTATGCTAACACCGTTCAACATTGGTTGGACGGCCTTTCATGCAAATTCCTTTTGTGTGTCGAAACGATATTCACTGCTGAGTTAAATTTATGTACTAATCTATGTGACCAGCTTCAAGAAATAAGTGAAAATGCCACAAACACAAATGGCCCAACAACTTTCCGGGAAAAATGCCCCTTACAATTTGTTGACGCGGCAAGTTTAGTAAAAAACAATATAACAGTAGTTGGAACTTTCAAAACTTTTGCCATATGAGAGATATTGGCGTGTTGCACAACTCTCCATGTTGCAAAACTCCCCACACTTTCCTATGCATTTGGGTCTTTCTCGCATGGATTTAAGGAGGAAAATTTAATATTTTTAAATGTCACGCACATTTTTTTTTGGACCTTCCCATTTATTTAGAGATGTGGAAATTTATAGTTTTGGTTTTTTCGGGATTTATATTTTATATTTTATTTATTATCTCCTGTTCTACTAATCGTATCGATTTCGTCCTTTCACGATTTTATGTGTTGTAATGTTAGCTTTGCGTTTTTCTAAATAATTAAAGAGATTGTTTATTATTAATTAAGTAATACAAAATGGTTGAATGGTCGAATTTAGCCCACAACGTAAATTCGAAAAAAATTCATAATTTTCTATGTCTAAAAACCAAGTTTAAAAGAAATGGGGTCTCTATTATGTCAAAGATATTAAGTAAGTAATTTCTGACGCGTTTAAGGTAAAATTAACTATTTTAATTTTATTTTTACGACGGATTTTACTCTATCGAGAAAAATATAATTTCCTTATGTATTCAACTATTCTAAGCAGTTTTCATACGGTTCAAGAGAACGGAAATGAATTGGAACAAAATCCAATGTTAATGAAAAAATTAAATTTGTAAATCGCAGAAGTTTTATTTTGCTGCCAAGTTGTGACCAAGCAAAGGGTTTAATTTCCTTACTATCAGTTGTAGTTGCCAAGCCACTAGTAATGGCGAAAGGTTTTCAAATGTTAGCTAGAAAACAAAATGGGCCTTGAAACAATAGCTAGAAAACTTCTAGCACACAACGAATAGTGGCGAAAAGTGATTTTTTTGACTTTCAAGTAAATAAGCAAATTAAATAAAATTCTCTTAGGAACTGGAATTAGTTGCCGTCGACAGATATCATTATCGGCGATGTCATGCGTGGGTGGTGATTATCGATAATGCACCATGGAGCATTAAGACTGCAAAAACGTTTGTCAACGAAGATGGGGATACTGTTTTAGAACCGCCGAAAGCACGTTTCATTGAGCCTTCAACTGGTTTTATGTGTGAATCGCACTGCAAGGAATACATTCTAATTGATAGCGTTTGGAATCAATACAACTACTATGCCAATCTGCAGAAATACCTGCGCGTTGGTGATATACGTTGGGACCTGCGCAATACCAGCGATTGGGAGCATATGCTGCTCGGGGAACCACCGGAAATGCGCACATATTTAGTGGCTTCAGATGAGAATTTAGTTGAAACTGAGCACCCTTTAAGCGACGAGAAGCACTTGGACACTATCCGCTCATGGGTGACGAATCTCCATATTGGTCTTAAGGAATTTGAAGAACGATTTCCGAAATCGGAAAAAACAATTCGCTATTCACGCGCTATACATGAACGATTCTCACCGTATTCGCAACGGGATGGCAAAGTAATGCAGTTGACGCTCTTTTCCGACGATGAGTACAAGAAGCCCACAGTGCGATGGCAGTACTTTGAGAACCGCGCCGATATGCTAAAGCAAATCAAATATATTTATGCGATGGGGCGAACAGAAGAAACCTTTGGCAAAGGGCGGAATGAAAACCTTCGGTGTAAGTTCTCCTACGATGGTTAAGCTCGCCGATATGTTCAGTGAAATATTGAATGAGCTTAACCATCAATAAGTCGGTATCTGCAATTACAAAATTATAATACAATGCAATATTAATATTATATTGTTATTGTTGTTGTACAACATTAACATTGGTAATTGCAGCTTCTCAGAGCTTGATGAAATTCATGCAAATTATTTTCTTCCACTTTCCCTATTAGTTATGGAATACAGCACCAACATAAGCGAACCGAAAATTTTGCATTTCTACTCTGCTCCTAGGTTGGATTCTTTAAAGTATATGGAGGTATACATGGATCGAGTCGTTTTGATGTTTAACGACCGAAATGACACATGTATTTATCAAGAGTTCGAATTCAAGCAAATTGGGCAAACTTTAAAGGTCTGTTTAATTGCATAGGGAACTGTGCTTTCAAGTGTTTCGCGATAGAATTTATTTATACGAATGCACGTGTCTCATCCTCAGAGAATCATTGAGAAATTCAGTCGAGCGACCAACAAACAACCGAACAAAGATATTGCTGTGAGAACTTTTTTTTTGCAACAACGAAAAATTTTCGTCAAATTTCATTACGCACGTGGAGCGCTTACAGCCTCAACAATTGAATTCAATAAGCCACAAAAACCGAATTACGGCCAGGAAATCAAATTTGATCCAACCCTAACAAAAATATACAAGGTAAGTAAGCAATTAAAATTGCATGCTACAAATCCAATAAATTCTTCGTGGGATTTACATGAATACGTTTGTGATATTTTAGGCTAATATCACTGATCCAAATGCCACGCCATTGGAATTGTACACTTTCCTATTGGAACAACTGAAGGCTGAGGAAAAAGTAAGAAAACAATTTGAGAAAATTTTGGAAGAGATCAATTCCATATTCGATCAACGGAAGCAAGAAATGCGTCGTCCCATACTGAAATTCCGAATATTTGATCCTTTGCGAAATGGAGCCGCTAGGGCAATACGAATGAAACAGGTATGTTTTTGTATACTACTTATACCGAGGTAAGTCTAATTCAAATGCGGAAAAGCGATAATCTGTTCGTCTACTAAACTGCTCAGATAAACCTTAATTTCGCTTGCACCTTGCACCAATCAAACATGCGCCAAACTTAACGGGACTAGATAACTTGAATCAATTATCAGGACTTTCTCTCAGCTGACAAAAATTCTTTGACTGAGATTAGATTCACAGACAACAGCAAATGTACGTAACTACTTTAACTACAGTTTAAACCAAATCCAACAGATTTTAATTGTCAAACAGCCTCAGAACAGTTTCCTCTAAATAAAATCCTTGGACCTTGAGCAATCGGACCAAATGGACAGGTTTCACCTGTGTACTGTAAGCATTCACCCAAAATATCCCAGAAAAAGTTCACGTAGATAGTTCCAGAGAGAGCGTCTTGATATTCTTGCACAAAATAGCCCGTACTATTTCTTCGAATAAAACTTAAATGTTGCTTGGGGAAAGAGAATGCAAATATGAAATTAAGATATATCTCAGACTTTCTGAAAAAATTAGTTTTATTTATAAGTATGTATGTAAAATGGGAAATGTTCAAGAAATGCTTGCAAGAAAGGTGTGTTTTTTTTTGTTCTGGTACTTTTGTACATTTTTATCTCTCGCGGAGAGTATCTTTTATGTACTCTGCTTCGATATAAAACTTGGTCCCTTCCACTCATATTCAAATATAACACGCACAATATGAGTGGATGTGAAAAGCGCAGACTATAACCTCCATGGCCTGGTGGCTATTAAAAGAAGAATAAAGAAGAAGAATTACTCTACTTTGAAGAAAATTAGTGCGATAATAGTCGTGCTGATGAACCAAAGAAACCTGCTTCATGAATACTTATTTCCCTATTTACCAACTGAACACAGACCAAGATAGAAACGCATAGCTTACCTTAAATAGTCCGTTTGAAGTTTATTTTGAAAGTGCTACCTATGGTGTCATAAATATGTACAGTAAGAAGCTTACCAAAACTTTTATAAAATGTAAATTTCTGACAGATAAAAAACTTTAGTCCGAACTAAAGTACAACACCTTCCGCTACGTATCAATAAAACAATACGAATGTATGTAAATATCATGTATAAATACTTAAGTGTCAAAAGGAATTTAGTATGCATTACTCTATTTCTACTCAACTTAATTTAAGTTTGCTTGCTGGCAGCTAATGAATCATGGGACCTTGAACTTAAGTGAGTAGGACAATGCACTTTCTACATTTCTATAACTACTATGTGGCACAACTTCACACATACATGTGTATTGTATGTATTGTGATTGTTAATAAGTATGTATGAATGTATATGTTATATGTACAAATGTAATTATAATAATTATGTACTAAGCTTAGACATTAACTCATATATAGTGCGCTCAGCATCATACACATATTTCCTACCACCCATCGGCTTTTCCATCACTGATTTATTAAATAAACATTTGTATATGTGCAGACACACCCACACACCCACACACACACACACACATGCGAGTTGAGCAAATAGATTCATACATATATATATATGTATGTATATGTACTATGCACTCGTAAATTCCATACAATTTATTAATGTGAACAGCATCAGAATAAAGTGTTAATGCATATGGGTTAATGAGCGAGTCTCTTTGTATTTCCTATAGAGTGCCGACGAAGAGGAGCATAAACGAGAAATGGCAAGAAGACCTGCAGACTTTCTGGCTCCCTATCTGGTGCCGTACAAGAATCGGATGTTGACATATGAAGAGTCCTGGGCGGCCTATAATGCGTGTCTGTACGATATGAAGACGCGATTCGTTGGTCTTTTGAATGATTTACAACGGCAATACGAAGATGTAAGTATAACAAAACAACAATCGGTACTTTTAAGCGTCATGTGATTAATATTAATGGGTTTTATGTTTAGCTTACAACTGAGGCCAAGGCCCTGAAACACTTTCTGAACAAATTCGAAGATCAGTTTGATAACTATAACTATGGAAAGCTGGTGCAGGATGCAAATGTTATTGAGTTGCATAAGCGAATGGTACAGCAACGTTTGACTCTAACGCACGAGGAATCTCAAAAGAAGTATGAAATTGTGAAAGAATCCTTGATGAAAGATGAGCGTTTAAATCTCCGAGCTAACAGTAAAATAGATAACAACGATATGCCCGATTAAAATTAAAAATATATAATCTTGTACTCCTTTATGTAATTTTCTCTTGATAATAAAATATAAATTTCTTTTATATCCGAAACCACATTAAAATTTAAGTAAGAAAGAAAGGAAAATATTGTTTTAAATCAGTTTTAAGGTAGATTCTAGGGCAGTTCAGTATGGTTCATTTCAAACATATGCATAGATTAGTAATAATATCGGATATACTTATATAGGTAACATTTTCCTAGGTCATTTGCATCAGAATTGATTTCTTCTATTTTTATTACTGTATTATTTATTGTAAATGAATGTTCGATACAATCTTTTATATGCGCCAGATGAACTCAAAAATATCAAAACTTACAAAAAAATTAACAACAAACTGATTAACGTAAAACAATTGATTAACAAAAAATAAATACCTTACAATCTAGGAGTTATTCAAATTTAGATATCTCATTTTCATTCTGATGATTATATTAATGATTAGAAAAATGCTCAATGATCAAATTTTGAAACGGCTTCTGTTGGATACCCAAAGAATTCCAAATCAGTTCAGGTATTTAAATTTTGGCGGAACCAGGCAACTAATTCTAGCCAAATGGTTGAATTGCTATTTATCATATAGTAGGTATGGTTTTGTTCTGGTCGCAATAAGTTTATGTAAGGGCAAACAAACAGTTCCTAACCTTTAGGGATCATTGACCTGAGATCTGAGATAGTGAAACCAAGTAAATTCTTTCTTCAGTCCGACATATGATCGTATTTCCATATGTCCATATACTATATATCGAGTGGTACTTACTATATTTTTTCACAATTATGAAGAACTATCCTTTTTCTCTGCTTAATCCTATATGATGTCCGATAAACTTTTGTATTTATACGATTCAAATGCCGCTTATTCCAAAACAATATATAAATTTTATTTAGCCATTTTTAAAAAATTTTGCCTTTTCACTTTTTACCGCCTATATCTGTTATCTTTTAGCCGATTTTTTTTAATAGTACATAATAAATGCCTCTTTTGGGGTCTACATATTTAAAAATTGACATTTTTCTGATCTGGTATGTATGCAGTATTTACTTACTATTAGTTAAAATCGCTTATCGATTAATGACGAAACTGCTGAAAACTTAACTAAAAAAAGAAAGTCGTTACTTAAGAATGCCGAAAGCAAAGGGCAAAACAAAGGGAAACCAGTAAATTTTAGAAATTTTTTATTTTTAATTTGGGGTTAGTATTTTTAAAGAAAACCTACTTATATAAGAAAAAACTAACTAAATTTACTTAAAATACAAAAATTATATTACTTATTATAAGCGTCTTCATGTTAAAACAGAAAGGTCTCTCTTTTTATAAATTACCCGTTTTAAAAAATTTAAAATTCTTTTTTTAATTTTTTCTGATTTTAGAGTACCTTTTTTTATTTTTATGCCACCCTGTTCGTAGTTTTAGCTTCACAAAATTTATTATCTGCTAATTTGTGTTTAGTGAAGTAATCAATCAATGGTCGCCGTGGCGCAGTTGGTATTATTGCGTTGGCCGGCACAGACAAAATCAAAAAGTACCATCTCGAGTAAAAATTGCCTAAGAGAAATTTTTCACTTCGCCCTTTCAGGGCCCTTTCATTCATGTTTAAATATATTACGCACGACATGAGTGGATGCGAAAAGCTCGGCCTAGGCCATCCATGGGCTGTTGTGTCATTAAAAGAAAAAGAAAGAAATAATCAATGTTGCAAAAATTATTATTATTGTACATATACTGATTAATTACATATATGCAATCATATTAATACTTAACAAGTTAAATTTAAGTTAGCAAGTACTTAGCAAGAATTTTTTTTATAATTTGTTGGGGGAAGGGTGTTTAGCTCCCTGCCCCGAATCTGCCACTGAGCACAGTCAAAATTAAGAATCTAAACCATATTCTACCTGGCACCAGGTCTTGCCTAGCAATAGCAAACCTACAAGAGCACAATTCCCTCAGAAGAGCTTTTCTCTTCTTCGTTCGGATTCGGTATAGATTCCTAGGTCTCTTACATTAGTGTTAAAAAAATAAAACTTTCAAAATATGCATGCAAAAGATTCGGACTAGACCCTATCTGAGTTTTAAAAAAATCTGTGTCGAACCTTTTTTAATAGGCGATCTGCGGAGATCAGTGTACCTCGAGTATAACAAAATAAAAAGAGTAGACTTTCATAATGTAATTCTGAATTAATTTAATTTTTGCAATTATCACATAAATCCTGCAGATTCGACTGTGCGGGTAAGTTAGGTTCAAGGGAAGTGATCAGTATATTTGAGAGTTCACAAGGGTAAAAATTGGTCCATTATGAAGTCACTATATGTGTCACCTGTCTCGCTCTATTTTCGAGCACGTGTGATATCAATTTAAAACAAAAAAAACTACAAACGATTCTTTACGCATCTTCTATTTCTGGTTTACGCTTTATATATAAACATGATTTTCCATTCATTTTGTTGACTAACTCGACCTCTGCGTCGAAACAGCGTCCTCGTGACGACTCCTGGATAGCGAACTGACACCCGTCAGTGAGCTAAATAATGAGTGCGGCAGGTTTCTCTGTGGCCATGAATGAACGGTTGTGCGTCGAGCTTGGAACCCACCACGTTAAAAACAATTCCAATGAATCCTCAAAGAAATACTTGGATAAAAAACCAAGTAGCACCAGATTCCAACATTTCGAAAATTATAAGGCCACTTGTACCTCTTCATGTGTAAGGCTGCCGAAGAGTTGTTAGGCACCCACCGTCAACTGAGAAATATGAAGACAGGGCCCCGGTCTTCATATTTCTGCAAGGACGAAGACGGAAATCTGTTGACAGGCTACTATGAGGTTATGGAGGCAAAACTTCTATCGTTTTTTTTAAATCGAGATACTTATATTACTTACATATGGTACAATGAACCTTATTGGGTCTGCTGAACAAATCGCCGCCTGTTTCTGAAATTCTTCAAACAATTCGTCCGCTATGAACCAAAGTTCATGTATCTGAAGATTATAGCAATGGGACTAACATATGGGACCTTTTGACCTATATTTTACGGATATTTTGCGATGCCCTTATCCGTAAATATAATTTTCGCCACCTTTTGGTCGAAAAATAAATTGACCCGGCCTAATGTATGTACATTAAAGTGAAAAAAACCCCTCCTATTTGACCACCCCAAAAACAGGTAAAATTAAATATTTGTCCCATTTTTATAAATTATATCGATGCTTAAGCTAATAGATGTGTTAAGCTAAATTTTATGTGAAAGTCTTTTTACAGATTTTCCAGGCCATTTTTTCTAGCGCCAGTTTTTCCAATATGTGGACCGACCAATGTATTAATCCCTCACCTTAATGTACATAAATACATACATACTTATGTATATATTACTTTATCAACTGCCAGATCTTTTTCTTAAATTTATATGAACGAATAAGCAAGAACTTTGCTTGACTCCATGATGCACTATATGGGAAAAAAGCACAGATCCAGTACCCTCTTCCATTTCTATATAACAGGTAAAATACCATAAGCACGAGATAAAATAAGCGAGGTTCTGATACCGGGAGATAATATGCTAATATTGACTTTTATATTCCAATTTAAATAAAATTTCTGTACATTTTTATCATTTTACAATGCAATGAGAGATTATGTTAAAATCGTACAGAAACGAAAAGCCCGAAGCGCATGGAAAAAAAATTACGTTGATGCTAAGCCCAAAACTATTCTTTAAAGTAAGATACTTCTTGATATTGGCAAAATGAGCTTCTGTAGCAAAACATTAAACATTGGGATATTTGAAAAAATAAGTAGCATTGTGTGAAGATACAAATATCTATAAGTGTGTGTGTGTGTGAGAGAGTACAACTACTGTTGGTGTGTCGGGTCAAAACCCATAGGATGACCATGACAACATCAAAAAATATAATGCATGTGTACATATGTATATATACTCGTATATATATACATGTGTATGTATAGAAGACACACATGCAGATGCGAATATATCCTGCTAAAAAAAATGAAAAAATATCAGCGTTTCAAGAAAATAAATAACGCGTACATCACCAAATTGCTTTTGAGAAAACGTCTAAACAAAAACATGACTATCCGTAAATATAGTAGGTATATGTATGTGTCTACGCACACACACACATGAACTCTCATGACACGAAAAAAACTTGACACATGATGCGTCCCAACGTCAACATTCGTCGTCCCTGTCCGCCGTGACCGCCGTTTGGGGTGACACGAAGAGAAAATAAACACTTTAGATGCTTTTGGGTCCAGGCCGTAAGCAACGGTACCTTCGCAAGGCGGTAAACACACACGCGATATTTCATATGCCTTGTTGTAAATGAATGTACACATAAGTAAGTTTGTATGTAAGTGTATGTACCCTATCGGAATAAAGCAACCACTTTCCACTAGTTGGAAAATTGGTGTTCGTTATCTGAGCTACGCATACAAAGACGGATTCATTGAGACAACGGCAAAACATCGAACAACAGTTCCTATTTTTTCACTACATATTGCTTTTAAGACGTTCATATGTATAACACTTCATATGTAGTTCACCTAATAAGACCTTTGCTCCATAATCCAGTCACTGGTTCGAGCCCAGTAAACTTTATAGAATTTAATAATTTATTTGAAAAAACCGAATTAGTTGAAAAGTTGAACACGTGAGTTCGCTCAATTTGAAACATAGTTGTGGGTGAAAAAAGTAGTTTTAAATTACTTTTAAATTAGTTTATTTACCTAAAGGGCATTCACAGAAAAGCGCGAGCACACACAGCTCAAACATTCATTCATACAAACCTACGAATACATACTACATACATTTGTATACATTATTTAAAGAAAAAGAAAAAATATAAAACTCTTGGCGTTTTTTTATTTGTAAGCAGAATATATATGTTTGTATGTACATACATACACACATGTTGTATATGTGTAGATAAATATACAACATACATACATGCATACATACACACATGCTGAAGCCGACCAATTGAAGTGAAAATACATTATCATCTTATTTTGTCTTGAGCTGGACACATTCGGTGCCCTATACTGCTGATGCTCTACAGTGGAGCATTTTAGTTTATTTGCGAATATATGTACATATAACAATTGTGTAAATTTTCATTTTCATATACAAATCAGTAGGTTTTCCCAAATTTGTGATCATGTCAAATTTTATGCTAAAACTACAACATTTTAGCTGAGCTAATGGGAAATGGGAAAGGAATTTTCGCAATACAATAATCTACCTATACATATGTATGTAGTATGTAGGGTAATTGATGAGTAATCGATTCAGTGTGCTAAGAGGCACACTTTCTCGGATTAAAGCCATGATCTGAAAATAAATCGAATCAAAACCAGTGGGCCAATGTCACTAAAAACTCAAAAATAATCTTTAAGGATATGGAAGGAAAAAGCCAATTAATTATCAATCAGATTTTGAAATGAAATTTTGGATAATATGATAAGTTGGCACTTTCACATATGTATGTCAAACAAAAGTTTGTTTCCAGCAGAAATTTCTTTGGTGAAAACTTTTAACTTCTGACACGAAGAGGAATTCATTCACCCTCTCATCGTTTTTCTTCATTTCTGAGCAGTCGAATTGTTGTAATTCACTCCGAAGTTCATAGAATTTCATAACATTTCGGAGTGAATTATGTGTCAAGTTATACGTTTACGGGCAAGATGATTTAACCCCCACACACGCTGTATGGAAAGCTTTTGAAGTAAAAAAATTAGAAAAACTTGTAAATTGGATTAAAACTTTATAGTACGGGGAAAAACTATTTTAACCTCAAACTCTTACTTTTAATGGCACAACAGCCCATGAAGGGACCTACAGTTTAATGCCGAATCCGAACGGCGAAGTGAAAAGATTTTTATAGGGAATTTTTTACTCCTGTAGGTTTGCCATTGACTGCCAAGAGGTGGTGCCGTGTAGAAAAATAATTTTTTCTTATTTTTGATTTTGCCTGTGTCGAGATTCGAACCCCGGACACTCTGCGTAGCAGTCCAACGCACTACCACTACGCCACAGCGACCAGTCAAACTCATTTGGTTTTATTGTCATATGAACATTAGGGTGTCTCACTTAAATAAGTAGTAGTTTTGCCCTGGTAAGGACTCAAAACATTTGGCAAACCATTCCTGAAGGCTGCAGACTGTAATCTCAAAATTATGCCGTCATTCCCCATGCATCTCAATATCATCGAACTCAAGTCTTTCTTGCTTCTTTTTTCTTCCGGCTGAAACTAAATTGCTCCTTCCTCCTCAGCTCTCTGTATCTCTCCTTAGCAACCCGCGTTGCAACTGACTGCAAGGTGGCGGCAATATATTGTAATTTCGCTTCAGTAGCATCGGGATACTCTTTTGATTTTAAATATCGAAACGTTAGAATCTGGTGCTACTAACTATCATGTTCCGTGCTGCGGTGAAGTCGATCAGTCTCATACCGTTGTCGGTGGATTCATCGTGGAGACTGAATTTTCCCATCGTCGGACCAAAAAGACTCTCCTTGCCAACCTTGGCGTTAAAGTCGCCTAACACAATTTTAATATCGTGGCGGTGGGAATGATCATAAGTTTTGTCGTTTCTCGAATCATAACAGCTGCAGTAGATATCACAGGATGCTCTTTTGAAGCAGCCCTGTCCCGGATTATTTTTACCGTGGTGGGCGCCAAGCCCGACGCAGAACCGTTCATTCATGGCCACAGACAAACCTGCCGCACACATTAGTTAGCTCACTGACGGGTGTCAGTTCGCTATCCAGGAGTCAACAAAATGAATGGAAAATCATGTTTATATATAAAGAGTAAACCAGAAATAGAAGATTTTTAAATTGATATCACACGTGCTCGAAAATAGAGCGAGACACGTATAGTTGTCCAAGGTGACACATATAGTGACTTCAAAACTGATCACTTCCCTTGAACCTAACTTACCCGCACAGTCGAATCTGAATACATGACTGCAGGATTTATGTGATAATAGCAAATTTTACAAACGTTTTTGTTAAAATTACATTATGAAAGTCGGATTTTTTTTTGTATTTTGCTATACTCGAGGTGCACTGCTCTCCGCAGATCACCTATTAAAAAAGGTTCGACACAGAATTTTTCATAACTCAGATAGGGTCTAGTCCGAATCTTTTCCATGCATATTTTGAGAGTTTTATTTTTTTAACACTAATGTAAGAGACCTAGAGATTTATACCGAATCCGAACGAAGAAGAGAAAAGCTCTTCTGAGGGAATTGTGCTCTTGTAGGTTTGCTATTGCTAGGCAAGACCTGGTGCCAGGTAGAATATGGTTTAGATTCTTAATTTTGACTGTGCTCAGTGGCAGATTCGGGACAGGGAGCTAAACACCCTTCCCCCAACAAATTATAAAAAAAATTCTTGCTAAGTACTTGCTAACTTAAATTTAACTTGTTAAGTAATAATATGATTGCATATATGTAATTAATCAGTATATGTACAATAATAATAATTTTTGCAACATTGATTATTTCTTTCTTTTTCTTTTAATGACATGGATCATTAGGCCATGGATGGCCTAGGCCGAGCTTTTCGCATCCACTCATGTCGTGCGTAATATATTTAAACATGAATGAAAGGGCCCTGAAAGGGCGAAGTGAAAAATTTCTCTTAGGCAATTTTTAGTTTTGTAGGTTTCCATTGCCTGCTTAGAGGTGATTAGGAAAATATTTGTTTCTAATTTTTGATTTTGCCTGTGCCGAGATTTGAACTCCGGACACTCGGAGTGGTAGGCCAGCGTATTGCCAACTACGCCGCGGCGACTACTAAACCAGAAACAACTTGGTGGTGCGGTGGAAGTGCGCTCCCGGATGGAAGCAAGCAATGGTGTATCTCCTACCTTTGAAATTCAGATGAGTAAAACTTTCAGTAAATCCCACTTAACCTCTCGAACTTGAATTTTGCGTGGTGTAGCGACCGATAAGCAAGGGGGAATTGAAATTAGACTAAGATCACTGATCACGAAAATCATCTTTATTTTGAAATCGCTCCACAGGAGAAATTGTCGTCGTCAAAAAGGCTCAATCTCGTTATTTGATCTCTCTTAACCCAATCTAGGTGTGATTCTTATACGACCTTAGTCAATTTTGAAACTGTTCATCTGTGATAAGCAGTACATATACTTATAGAGTCAATATGTACGAAGTAGGGGCCTTGATAAAATACATTTTTGGAAATCTGTGCTCCTACCACTCTGCGATTATAAATACTTTATGATAAAGTTAAAAGCAAAGTACCCACTGAACTACGTCCAGTGGTAATCAGTTCCCCAAATTTATTAAGTTGCTGTGTCCCCTCAAATGGTCTATGAAATTTCGCAGTGGAGAGCAATATACATATGCACATAGTAAAATTACACTACGAGTATACGAGTAAATGTAACTAGATACATATATGTGGAATTTCTTTAAAGGGCTACATTCTACATATGTAAACATTCATACATACAATACGTGGTTCTTGGTAGGACGATAATCAGAAGGAACGAGAGACGCTCAACTCCGCTTTGTTTCGTGTACATTCGAATGTCAATTTTCTCGCGAAAATAACTTACACCCATACAAACATGCATGCATGGAGACATAGTACATTTCTACACATCCCCTTCCATCTCTCCTTGCAGCGGTCGAATTTAGGCAATGACATGCGATGGTAGTTGATTAGGGGGAAGCTGCTTCAATGCTCGAGTGGAATCTGAAATGTAAGCACATCGATGTAAAGAAAGGCAAATGCTCTACGGCCAAATGACCGGAGGAAAATATCATTCTCCTTACTCAACTGCGCCCGAATCAAACCATGGACGAGTACTGGTTTGTTTATCATTTCATGCACACACACACACACACACATTGCCATCTACACACATACATATGTACATACATATTTATATAATACTATTTATGTATGTCTGCGAGACTGGCGCATATAAGTATAAGAATATATATTTATATATTATATATGTATGCGAGTATATACATACATATACATAGCATCCATATATTTATACTTAACTATGTATGAAGGTATGTGTGGTTGTGAGTGCGTCAAAGGAATCACCGTAAGATGAAAGCGTAGCCCGTTTGCAGCGCTGGAAATTTGCTCGTAGCAAGAACACATGTGGCGCAATTTTCGTCGCAAAATTCTTTGAAAAAAAAAAAAAATAATAATAAAAAAAGTATTCGCGAGCTGGACAAGAAAAGTACACTGCAAAAAAATTCAGCATTAGTTAACGGCCAAAATCCAGTTGCCGGGCCACAGAGCTAATGGTGAAGGCTGATAACGCTCGCTACGTTAGTAACCATCAGTAAAATCTAATACTGCCGTAAAGATTTTAGTTGAGCTGCTAGAATTTAAATTTTAACGCTCCACTTGATTTATACATAATTTTGTTCTGTGTTGCGTTGATTGAGAAAAGCGAATGTCCCTATCCCCTCTTGTATTCGCATGTGTGAATGTACGTGTATGTGTACAGTTGTACTAACACACGTTTCTATCGGACTGTCCGACCCAAGAATTTGTATTGCATCAGCATCATTCGCGACGCGTAGTCAAGGACTCAAAATATTTACGCGAAGGATATGCCATGCAGTGTAGCTGATGTGTTTGTGTGTATGTTGGTCTGTTGGTGGGTGGTTGTGTGGGAGAGAGTTTCGTTTTATGGTATGTGATCCCTTCCATTCAGCCCTAAATATCCTTCTTTGAATATTCCAACTGAACGGCCCGGCGCGTCCTTTCCTGTTCCTTTGGTTTTGCTGTCGTGGATTGTCGATGAGAAAGCGGAGGCTGGAAGGGAGAAAAACTTTTAGCACGGCGCATTTATTTTCTATTCTACTTATAATATATGTCAGAAACAGGATACGTGCATTACACACACTCACATGAGCATACAGACGTATTAGGTATACGTATAGTACATATAAACACATATGTATGTACATCAATATGTGTGTATGTGTGCATGTTGGATATTTATTTTGTATTCGAACGCGGGCGGCTGAACGATACTGTTAGAAACGTTGCCGTGGCTGTTGTTGTTGGTGTGTGGCTGTGAGGGTGCCAGTGCGGGTGCGGGTGCGGGTGCGGGTGGGGGTGTTTAAGTTTTGCGCGGACAGCGATGGACATTGAAAAATGGCGTGAATACACATGGGTGATTCGCGCATCGTTGTGGAAGTATGCGTGTGAGTGTGTGCGATTGCCGTTGTGACGAAGATGAAGAAAGGAAAATGGCACTTTTTCTGAATTACTTACGTTGGCCAACATACAAAAACTCACGTTGGAATTCAGCAAGGGATGATAGACACCGAAAGGCAATCAAACGATCGATAATTTTCAATAGCGTGTTTGTTTTTTGTTGTTTTTTTTTTTTTGTTCCTAAAGAAGTCTTCAATAGAGCAGCAAACAAACATTTTAAAAACCATTATGCAGTCAGTATTTAATTTATTTTAAGTATTTAAAAATGTAATTGCTGCGTTTTCTTATCTCATAAATTCATACTGCACTAGTTACACATAAATTTAGACGAAAAACTTGTAATTGGATACTTTACAAATTAATATTGATTTCTACATACATACAATATGTAGACAATGTGGCAACGATGGCCTTCTTACTTTTTCCGTTTTAATCCGGTTAATGAAATGTTCAACAAAATCTGAGGAATCATCCATAAATAAATCACATTTCTTTTGAGTTAAGACCTTACTAAGGACGCCGAACACTAGCCGTATGTCAGTTTGTCTCAAAGTTAAGCAAGATGTGGAAGATATTGAAATTAAGAAAAATTTATTTAATCTTTTTGATAATTTTGGGAAAATCTATATTATTTGCTTGTTCCGGCAGATCGGATAATATTGCCATTTTTATTTATTTCTTTAATTTCATTTGCTCCTATGCCGATCGAATTTTATTGCGACCTGCAACGATATTTTCCTGCTGTCCAACAATATGCAAGGTATACAGCGTGCTTGTTTTACCTGCAACTTTCAAATATCTCGAATAATAGCAGTCAATGAAAAACATGTCCATAATAAAAATTTAATCATTTCATAATCATTTGTCCCGTTCCAACAAAAGCTCATCCAATGAAATATCCTGCTGCTCTTATATTCTTTTCTACACCTGAAGTGAGATCTGATTCTTTACTTACTTACTACTTACTTACTTAGCTGGCACTACAACCGATTATCGGTCTTGGCCGCCTCCACAAAGCTTCGCCAGTCACTTCTGCTATGCGCGCGCTGGCGCCAGTTGATGAGGCCAAGTGCAGTCACGTTGCCCTGCACCTGGTCTTTCCAACGGAGATTAGGACGTCCCCTTCTGCGTGTTCCTCCACCGTGGCTCGAATAAAACACTTTTCTAGCCGGAGCGCTTTCTTCCATTCGCTCAACATGACCCAGCCAGTGAAGCAACTGGAGTTTTATACTCCTAACAACCTCTCATCATTGATGGTCAATGTCCACGTCTCTGCCCCATACATTAGGACGGGAAGGATGAGGGACTTATAGAGCGTTATTTTCGTCGGTCGAGAGAGCGCTCTACTTCTCAATTGCCTACTGAGCCCGTAGTAACACCTGTTGGCAGTAACACCTGTTCTTTACTTCCAACAGAAAATAATGTCCTTGGACACTCATCTTTATCGTCACTGCTACGCTCTGTTAACGGTTCAATTTGTTCTGCTGCACAGTCGCTTGTAGTGATTCCTCCGAAGAAAACGATATTTGTGTCTAGATTCTCTGAAAAAAGTTAACCTAAATGATTTTAAAGTAAGTATATACTTATAAATTTAACTTTTCGTACAATAGAATTATGGCGTAATGGCAACATTGATCAATTTTATAAGATTTAAGTAAAGAGTTTTGGCCTGTCGGTGCGAAAACCAAATGCAGTCAATGTCGCGCAAATTCCTTGTGAAAACACCGATTAAAAAAAATAGCAAATCGTTGCCGTCTTTCACCAAAATGTTCGAGGGTTAAACTCTAAACTCTGTGATGATTTTATGCAATATGTATCAAACTTATTCATAGAAAATATAGAATCTCTAAAATTGCTTCTGTGCATATGAACTTTTTTTCCGAAGAATTTTCAACAAACGATGCTGAGGATTTAGAACTAATTTGTGTGTGCACGTGTAAAAATTTAAAGCATTTGATTGTTCGTAGTATGTTGTTATGTACCATCTTAACTCTAACTTAAATATTCATATCAGTATGTATATGAAATATGTTGATTATATCAAATGCATTTACGCCCTACCAAAATGGAGCTAATGATGCAATAATTGTTGTTGGTGACTTTAATCTACCGTGTTACTTAAAAGCACAATAAAAGCCGAGAATTTAGAAATGTTCAACTCCAAAACCACCTCCACTAAGAGTTTCATGGATATCTGATGCCTTTACGGAAAAAATAACGTCAGTTGGTTATTTGAAAATTTGACCTTAAATACGTAGTCAGCGACCCAAATGGGCCAATCTGGCAAATTTTATGTTACTTTAGAAAAGAAAAAATTATAGCATATTGCAGTCATAATGCTCTCATCCTCAAAGTTTCATGCAGATCTGATTACTTTTTTTTTATCTTTTTATCTTTTATTTTTATTTTTTTACCTTAACCTCCAATTGGTAACTAGCTACACTCATAATACAATTATAAAAAATGCTGTATATAACAAAAATTGTTCTAACGAAATTTTTCTAAGACGTCAGATATTTGAGTGAGGGACTAAATTTATGTTTTGCCATTTTCATGATATTTTAGTGCAATGCTCAAATGATAAAAGCAATATCCTTGCAAATCGTATCTTAAGTCAAAATTGTAAAAAATCATCTGAGTATTCCACAGGCCGCTTCCCAAAGAGTGCTGATTTCGATCGATCCATTGCACTAATGTTTCTAAAATTTTGTAAACAAAAAATAAATTAAATTGTTAATATTTTAATTTTAATTTTAATAAGTATTCCTTTAAATTTTCTCAGTTCAAAAATACAAATTTTTAGCTAAGTAAAACGTGTAAAAAATTGATCTTTGGTCTTTAGCTTGTCCTTTCATTTTGAAATTATTGCATTAAGATTGTTCCTTGTGTTCTTTGTAGCCTCCTCTTATGATTACCGAACTGTACCCTATTCGTCATGTAATCGAGTTTACTTTCCAAGTTGATGCCATATTGTTGTTCAATATATTCAATAAGACCTGGTTCAAAAAAGTTGGAAATTTACTAAATGAGAGAGGCAATAGCTCTGGTATAATTGAATTACGTTGTCTTTTTAAATGAAAGCCAAAAACCATGTATTACAGTTCACTAAAAATCTAGTTGCTAAAAATCGAATATTATCAATCAATGGAATGAATAAATAATTATAATTATTATGTAAGCTTCTTTCCTACAGTTTTTAGCATAGTTATAATAATGCATATTTCCGTGAATATACTCGTTTTACATTCATATGTGTTAGTAAGTGCACATGTGCGCATTTCTCGAAAATGTGTGCAGCGAATATGGTATGATATCCATCCAACCATCACGAGGGGTGAGTCGTGTAGTGTAGCTGCTGGATGTAAAAGTACGAGCGAATACATTCACAATTCTAATATTCAGCAAGCTTCCTGCTAAATTTTAAGTTGCTTGCCTCCTTGCAAAGCAAAGCATTCAACTTTTAGAAGCCAACATCCGGTGGCTTGGTTTTTTCTAACAAATGGAAGGATGGATGGATGGACAGAACTGACCGAGCAAAGACCAAATCAAAGGATACACAGCTCGGCGCTTTCTAGTGCGGTTTACTTTCATAGCATATTTCTCGAAAATATCCTTCAATTATGTAACTCAGATGCAATACTATAATAGGAAGAAGGCAAACACCAAAAGATAAAACATAAGAATATCCCAAAAACTACTAAATAAGGAGGACTCCTCCCACCTCTACCCTTCTCATCTTCCTACAATCGGAAACAACAAGATATTCTAATAATGAAGAGCACAGGGAGCAATCTGCAGGACATGCATTGAAGTCCGTCATTTAACTGGGTTGGAGAACATGTACGAGTATTCACATAACCACGTAATAGACAGCAAGCAGTAGTAGTGCGTCGTATACCACGATGAAGCACACAGTATCTCGAAGCAGCGCCGTCCAGTCCGGCGTAATGCTATACCTACATGGCAGAGCGATGCACGTATTTTGCAGTGTAACTGAACGGAGCTGAACGGCTCTGAAAGAAGCAGACCAACAAGCAACATGGCTCAAATGACTATTATTCACATTAGTTTTAGGTGACCAAAGGTATGAAGCAGCAGTAGTAGCATTTGTTGCTAAGAGATTTTCTAAATGATGGTTAAGAAAGTCTAAATGCAAGCATGTTCAATATTTGCCTTTACTCGTACTTACTCGTACATACATACATATAAATAAATGTACGTACTTGCATTCATGAATGTGGGCGGATTACGCAATGGTGTTTGAAAAGAAGAAGAAGGCAAGCCAATATGCAATTTTCAAGACGAATTTCAAATCAATTTATATTTCATATACATACATTCTTATATTTATGAACATATACTATATATACATATGGCATATATGTATGTATGTACATATTATGTATACAATCATATGAGTATAAAATGTTAACCAAATACATACGAAAACACATACACACATGTCTTTATTGCCTTCAAGTTACTTAAAGGAATTGTATCTATTCTGCGATATATCTACCGGATGTCAAACTTTACAACGTATCTATGTGAGTAACTAATGTGTACCTTATACCTACATCAGTACATGCGATTTTTAAAACGTTAGCAACTAAGCTAAAAATGTCTAATGTACTAGAATGTATGACACCTACGTTTTATTCAACACCGTACGATGTCCAGTACTTCCCACATGTTTAGAACGTTTCGCAAGCATCCATTTATAAGCGCTTGAATGCTTCTATTGACACTGTTTATGACCACTGAAGTCATGGACCCATAAATCAGCACTAATTTGATGCATGAGAATGATGTTGGTGTACTTCCAAGTCTCGTTCAGTCTGGCAAAGCTTGCTCTAGATTTCTTTATGTAACTCTTGATATTCGGCAGTTCTATCTTCTAGTGTTGGATAGAACGCTTCCTATAGTATATACTTTAACTGTGCGTTATTTGAGCGAGGACAAATGTTTTTTCAGGCACAAGAGAAGAGAACATTATGGTAGCCGTAGCATAGTTGCGAGTGCGTTAACCTGATATGCAGAGTGTCCGGGTTTCAAATCACGGCATAGGCCAAACCAAAAAGTAGAAAGAAACATTTTTTTACACGGCACCACCTCTTAGCAGGCAATGGCAAACATACAAAAATAAAAATAGCCTAAGGGAAGCTTTTCACTTCATGTACAAATATAACACGCACAATATGAGTAGATGCGAAAAGCTCGGCCTAGGCTCTCCACTGGCTGTTGTGCCATTAAAAGAATAAGACGTTGCTCTCATCTGGGTTGCCGGCCATAGGAACACAGAAGGGAATGAGGAAGCTGAGGCATTTGACACGCTCGGGTGGTTCTCTTGACGTATCCTTTGCGATTCGTAAGTACTTAATGCGTAGTTGTCTTTAATGTCTTTAAAACTTCGTCTGCGACATGCATTTCATACAATGACGGCATGGCTCGGGCTCAATAACAGGAATTGTACTTATACTGATAGTCTTCCGGTAGTCTACACTGGACACTGGTGTATACGTACTCATGCAGAGAAGATGCGTATACATTTAACACTCATTGCGTCAGTTACGGAAACTTATCAGAAAAAGAAACACTCACCCATTTTCTTTGTGAATGACCAGCGTTGGCAAGAACACAACATATGTTGGTGGGATGGTATTTCCTCGATAACTTGTCTAATTCGTCGGCAGTTAATTCAAATAGGATACCTAAACCGCACGGTGTGAATTTAGTAGGGATCTGCATTAAATTTAGTATTCGGTGAGGAAGTGGTCGCTGAGAAACGGTGCACATCACTAATTGTGGAGCAGCCACCATAACCAACCAATAGGTAGCGCTTTACTGAACAATAATAAGACTCCAGTTAATGATAGCCTCCCTGCTGAGCTATTTAAGACTGAAAGCGAAGTGCTCACAAATCGTATGCTCGAGCTAAATATGCTCGATGCAGAATATGGCCAGATGTATGGCCGAATGAAAGCATGCCCGAGATTGGAACTCAGAGTACTTTGCACGATCTATAAGAAAATGGATACCATGATCTATGGGAATTACTTTACGAAAGATTGAAACTCATTGTCATCAAGCCTAATCCTGGAAGAAACCCTAATAACAGATCAACACCAAACATCGATTCGTTGATTATACATAAAGAAAGCCGTCTTGGGCAGTGTGGTTAGGGCACAAAGTCTGGTTTTGGTATCTGACTTTGTTAAATGACAGTCACCGGCACTTTTTAGCACAAATCAATATTTCAGCAGTTTTATGCTAGAGAAATTAATTCGAGCTACAGTTCTGGCACAATCTTTAAAAAGAGTTTCATGCTTCTAGGATGCGCTTAAGATATAGCTCCACCGCTCTCCGCTGCATTCTTGAACCTGGAAAAACAGTCATTGAGTGCATCTAGTGTTTATGGATGACAATTGGAAATACATTGCTCAATAAACAAAGAGTCACGCCATTGTGAGCAAAATTATATTTTTACAATTATACTTTAGATCCAGCATCAACATTAAAAATAAGGTCATCATTAAGAATATCTTTTGTCCTCTCTCGTCGAACGAACTCACTATAAGTCACATATCCTTCCCTTCTTAATGTATGACGGTGTGACGTGTATAATGTCTACCAATGGTGAGAGGCTGTTGGGTTCATTAAAGAGAAAGGTATAAGGTAGGCGCAAAAAAACGTCAGAAAAGTGAGCTAGGTTTAGCCAATTTTTTTGTTTTCATATAACAAATTAACTTTATTGAGTAAAATATTTTCCAGATCGGACCAGTACTTAGAGTTATATTACTTTAAACTTTTTTTCTTTCTCTTTTCTGAACTTTCCTTTTAAACTACCTTATATTTTGCAGAAGTTACAGACAAAGCTTTATTGTCATTGATTTTGCTGCTGCCAACTAAGTATGGTAAGTGTGTAAGTAAGCATATGAAAGAATGCGGAAAGGCCCTTCATCAGGTGTTGTCTAATGTAAAGCGTATTGTAATATGTGAGAGTCTTCTATTCTCTCATTCCCAAAACAAATCGATTGATATTTCTATTTAAAAGCCAAGAAACGCAGAGGACCGATGAAATAAGTCTTGTATTTGCTAGAGTTTCCCAGAGTCAAGTAACTGTATGCATGTTATCCAGGTGTTATGTGTGATCGAAGCACTGTGCGGTCGCTCCGATTTAGAAACCTTGAATTTGGTCTTTTTGGTTGCTTTCTGACATAAGATGTATCTGCGTCCTTGGTATTCGTAAATAGATATTACTAAATCCAATATGAAGGAAACTGCTTAAGACCTAATTTTTAAGGTAAAGTCTCTTGAAAGGAAGCAAACAAATTTTTCCGGGTGTTTATTTTACAAATATTGTAATTAATACTTATGCTACAAACTTTTTGTAAGTGTATAAAACACATACAGTCATGCATAGAAAGCTGCGTAATTTATATGTATATGTATATGTATGCACTTGCATATGTACACATGTATGTACCTATACATAAGTACAAATGTGGCATAAGTATATGTTTTGCATATGGTCAGCAAAAACTAAATTCATTACGCCTAACATAAAACCAACATGGTTCAGTGCATTTATGTACTGGTGAATGGAATAGAAAATATCCCTTTTCTACCATGCTAGCGCTGTTTCCAAGATATGCTTACTTGTACTTAACAATAACCTTATGTCTTATGGCCAGCAGGAAGAAGGTATGCTCCGGAGCAACATCGTAAGAAAGATGCGTATTGTGCTAGTGCTTGTGTACACATACATTCATATACTATTCTATATACTACACATATGTATCATGCGTATGTACATGGCGATGTACCTAAGCGTGTCGCTGTGTGTGTGTGCGTGCTGTTTACGTATGGCCTTGTGTCCTGTACATGCGTGTAGGCATCATCATTTGAAGTTGTTAGGAGTGCGTTCTATGCATATGCATATGCTTCGCTGAACTTTTCTCTTCAAATTGGTCAAATAGTATTGTACATACATACGTAGTATATCTTAAAATTTAATGCAAACTATGCTGCTGCTGCTTTTGAATATTGTGCAATGTTTATTGTTGTTTTTGTTGTGCTTCTTGTTTGTATTCATAAGATTTAGTTATCTTTGTTTTTGTGAAATTTCTGCCCAAGCAGAAACTACTACTAGAAAGTACTTATTTCCAATCAAATCATTTGCTCTACAACGAACTTTTACATCCATACATACACACAATGCCCATACACATGATAACTACTTCTAATATTTTAGAATACAATATTTAATTCTAATTAAACCAATTGTAGCCTTCTCATCGTTTAGGTTATATTTATAACCCGCAACATTTTTCGAATGTAGCATTTATTGCTACCAAATCCCTGATCTTATTTTCGAAAGACAATTTCTTATGTTATCAATATGAAATTATTGCTGCTAACTATAAATATATTTGTCGACGTAGCATTGTTATTAACGTTTTGGACGGCAACGAAGGGTGCTCGTGCCTTTTTTACTACGGCACCACCTTTTAGCTGGCATAGTAAATCTTCAAAAGTAAAAATAGCCGGGGACATTCCAAGTTAATATCCATAAATAGTTGTCCTTGGGTGTTTGCGGGAGTCACCAACATTAGGGCGTTCCTTATAAGAGGCTTCTGTTAAGGGTTCATTGGGAAATATTTTAACGTGGTGGGTCCAAGCCCGACGCACAACAGGCTGGCATTCCTTATTTCAAAATGTTAATAAGTTTAATAGTTTCACCGAAAAGTTTTGTTGTGATGCTTCGTTTTCCTTTTCTGTTTTTTTGTAAGCTGGAACTTCGCCGTTCTATTCCATTCATGTACAAATATAACACGCATAACATGACAGGATGTGAAAAGCTCGAAATAGGCCCTCCATAAAGTATTGTGTTTCACGACGATTCGTACGCTCATGCTCTAGCCTTTTTGCTCACGCTCGCTAATGTTCACAAGATAAAGTTTTCGATTCACGCACGAAAAACAATCATCTATACACATTTTTGATTTGACAGTTCTATTGCATAAATGTAAATTAATGTAAATTGTTGCATATACTTACTACATACATAGAGCCAATAACATTAAAATTATTAAGTAATGTTAACAGGTTTTAAAGAGGATATAATGGATTCGTCTTTAAGTCATCTTTAATTGCTAAACTTTGTTGTTTTTGCAGAACTCATTTAGGATAAATATGTATAAAATAAGGTTACACAAAATCATCAACTATGTCCCATGATCTTCCGCAATATTTAAATGCAGTTAGAAATATTCTACATATACATATGGTGCATATACCGGATAAATATAACGAATGCTTTTTCGTGATAAACCATGCCGTGACGAAAATAACGTCGCGGGCAATTTTTGGCCAATACAACTTTATTACACATTATTAATATGGTATGTACATATACATATGTTACATTTTACACAACATATTTTTATATTTGAATGTTGTTAGCACAAATATTTTTCAATTTTGTGTTTTATTTGGTTCTGTTTGATAAATACGAGTATGGGCAAAAGTGACAACGTGTCTCCTGATATATGTATGTAAATACGTACTCGTATATCTATTTTCTTCGTGAACATAAGAAATCAGAACGCAATTGGTCGAGGAAAAGTCAGCGTCGAAAATGCTGTTCTGCATACAGCAATGTCAAACATATAACCCAAAAGAGCCACTGGTCATGTATTGGTGATACGCTAGCAGTTTTATGTTCCTCCAAGTTGGTCCATTGTGTCCACTACCGCTTTCTTCTTGTTAAAATATTCTATTATCTATGACAATAAACTGCTCATGTTCGGAAAGAAGCTTCGAATACTGGAACAGGGTTTTTGTCGTATTAAAGATACAAGACCATATCTCAAAATTTTCACGACTTACGTTTAATATTGTATTTGTTTTTGTATTTGCTCTGTTACTGGATCTGAACGCTCAAAATGTTCCTCTGTGTAATTATTACAATGACAAGTTTTTCAATAAAATATTCCTATTTATGTGTAATTAATGTATATTATTTCATTTCATTATTTTAAGCAATTTAAAAAAAATTTGACAGGTCATCTCTTTAGGTAATTTGTTGTGATTTTAGGACCGTGATGTATTTAAAATACATAGTAAACAGAAGAATAAAAAGTTGCAAACAAAACTGGAAACTGTTCCCAAAAAAATTTCACAAGAAAAGTTTTCTTAAGCATTTCTTCAGAGCTGCAAACTCTGCTGATAACGAATGCAATTATATATACAACTATTATCTATCCATCTACATATGTATGTATATGGTATATATTCTACAATATATATGTATATCTATGTATGTACGACATATATATTTTCTATCTATGTATAAGTATATGTTAATAAACATGAATTCCGTTTGCTCCAGTCTTATAGACTCGAAAACTACTGAACTGATTGAGATAAAATTTTGTACAATGATGCATTCTGTTTATGGGCATGTTTCTGACTTGAACAGAGTTCCTAATTACAAGTAATTACTACCCATGCGCATTTTTGGGTATATCTCCAGAAGTATTCATACTGCAGTACTGAAATATTAAAATCGTGTTAGGTGACTTTAACGCAAAGGGTTGGCAAGGAGAGTCTCTTTGGTCCGACGATCGCAAAATTCTGTCTCCACGATAAAGACACCTACAACGGTATGAGACTGATCGACTTTACCGCAGCACGAAACATTACACGACATGTTAGTAGCACTAGATTCCAACATAGAGATATCCATAAGGCCACTTGGCTGTCCCCTGATCCAAACACACGAAACCAGATTGATCACGTTGTGATGTACTCACAATACGTGGTGCAAACATCGACTCAGACCATTACTTGGTTGCTGCCAAGGTCTGCACACGTATATGTGTAGCAAATCGCGTACGGATATGTACAAAGAGAAAGCTGGATGTCGAAAAGCTGCAATCACAACAGACAGCCGAAGTCTTCGCCAACCAACTTGCACTACTCCTATCGCAACACAACCCTCAAGGATATATGCGCGCAGTGGACGCACATTTCCCGTTCTATGCGTACGGCTGCCGAAGCGGTGCTAGGCTACCACCGTTCACGGAGAAATATGTGGTACGACCAAGAGTGTCGCGTTGCTACTGAAGCAAAAAACGCTGTTTACAGAGCCACCCTGCAGTCAGTTGCAACGCGAGCTGCTAAGGAGCGATACAGAAAGTTGAGGAGGGAGGAGATATGTCTTTTCAAGCGCAAGAAAAGAGATGCAGAAAGACGCGAATTTAATGATATCGAAATGTTACGGGACAGGAATGAGGTCCGAAAATTCTTTGAGAGAATAAGACGCCTGACTGATGGTTTGAAGACCATCTTGGTAGGATGAAGATGAAAATCTGGTGACAGATACCCAGGGCATAATGAGATTATGGAGGGAGCACTTTTCGCAGCTGCTTAATGGCTATGTAGGCAATAATCCCGCCACTTTGGAATCTACTCCGAAAACCCCAATCACTGATAGCCTGCCTGCTGAAATGTTTAAGATTGGAGGCGAAGAGCTCAAAAATGCATAAGTTTCTTTGCAGAATATGGTCGGATGAAAGCATGCCAAGTGATTGGCACCTCAGCGTACCCTGCCCAATCCATGAGAAAGGTAGCCACACGATCCGCGCCAACTACTGTGGGATAAGTTTTCTTAATATTGCATATAAGGTTCTATCGAGTGTACTGTGCGAAACTGATTGGACCACCGTCAACAAACTGATTGGACCTTATAAGTGTGGCTTCAGGCCTGGTAAATCCACCATCGACCAGATATTCACACTACGTCAAATCCTGGAAAAGACCCGAGAAAAATAGATCGACACCCACCACCTATTACACTGACATAGTCAAGCGTAGTAAAATCCAGCGGTTGTGCTGACTGGATCATGTTGACCGAATAGATGAAGGTCCTTCGGCTGGAAGGGTATTTTATTTGAGCCACTGTGGAGCAACACGCAGAAGAGGACGTCCTAATCTCCGTTGGGAAGACCAGGTGCAGGGCAACCTGACTGCACTTGGTCTTACCAACTGGCGCCACCGCACATATAGCAGGGGCGACTGGTGAGGTTTTATCGAGGCGGCCAAGGCCGATCATCGCTTGTAGTGCCATCGGTTGTAGTTAAGTAAGTATACCTTAAACATGTATTTGTGGTACGGCACTAATAATATTCATGAATGGTTTTCATAAAAATAAAAAAATTTGGGGCTTGAAAAAATGGGCGTGGTACCTCCCACCATTTGTAGTATAAGTTTTGGTATGATAGTATTCTCTATCAACACCAAGCTTATAGGGGAATTTCAGTTTTTACCGTCAATCGAAAAGCTTGACAGCTTTGCACTCAGTGGTCGCCGTGGCGTAATTGGTAGTGAGCTGGACTCCTACGCAGAGTGCCCTGATTCAAAATTTTTAAAGTTTAAGTTTACTCTCCTACATACATATAGACATATTTACATAATTCTATTGAATAGTTCCAATGATATAAAAGTTTCCCTATTTTGCATGTTTGGGAGATGCCACGCCTTCTTGAATGGGGCAGAAATTTTAATTTATATCACTTCTGCTAAACTCAATGCAATTGTGGGCGAAATTAAAAGATTTTCTTAGGCAAATTATACTCTTGGGGTT
This sequence comes from Palloptera scutellata, assembly GCA_958295655.1. Taxonomy (NCBI): domain Eukaryota; kingdom Metazoa; phylum Arthropoda; class Insecta; order Diptera; family Pallopteridae; genus Palloptera; species Palloptera scutellata. The sequence continues at coordinate 54,284,104 of OY282450.1, forward strand.
TGCTTATGTTAGGAAATGCTAACATGTTAGTGACTACCAGAAAATATGGGTTTTTTTCAGTTTTTGACTTGTTAAAAAACTGCATACCCAACTATCTTGTGGACTTCTTGACTATGCATCTGAATCTGATTTTTTCGCTGGTTTTTTTCGATATGCGTTTTCTTTCATATGTTTATTTTGCTTTAATCTTACAGAATACAGTGTCAAATTATGGGTCTTCTTCTTTTTTTATGGCACAAGTGAAAAGCGTTTAATAGGCAATTTTTAATCTCCTATTTTTTAATTTTGCCTGCCCCGAGATTTGAACGCCGGACACTCTGTATAGCAGGCCAATGCACTACCAACTACGCCATAGCGACCATGTGTCCACAGGAGCATAAATAGTGACTTTGTCACCTGATATCTTGTAAACCGGGCGAGACATCTATTTTTTAATGAAAATAACTTTATTTTTTTTAATCTACCAGAATGTACTTAGTTTTTAATAAGCTGGCCATAGGAAAACCCCTGGAATCTCCCCAGGAACTCAACTAACCGAAGGTTCATTTAACTGGAGATTACTGTGTTTATGTGTCCGTGACTGTAGATAAATGGCTTATGGCTATACCGTGTATAATAATCTACAAAATTATCAATAAATTTTGGTGAGTTTAATAATTTAGATATTTCATTCTATAACAATTAAATTATGTTCGTAAATAGAACATACGAGTTCTAATGTAATATAAGTAATATAAACTCAACAAAGATTGTAATTAAAAAAAAAAACGTATCTCCACGCATATAAATTCACTGCCATGCGAAATCATTGCCGCCCTAAATTATGAGCTGATAAGAGCGGCAACACCTGTTGATATCGTTTAAAGGGTCGAATGAATGCTTCCACTGATGCAAACGATAATTGTCGGAACGCATCAACGCGAATTCCCAGGGAGCGGTATTTGATGTGAAGCAAAAAATGCCTGCGAAACCGAAACCTCCGACATGCATTCATATGTGAACAACCAAAACAAACAAATAAACAAACAACAACAATGAAACGTTTAAGAGCTTAAAAGCCGACGATAAAAAAATTAAAATTCATTTAGGCCAACTGGCAGAACTGCGGGAAAAAATCAAGTTTTTTGTTGCTGCCGTGTTTTGTTCATACGAAGTGCCAACATCCGTGGGCCCTTGCAGGCATTGGGACAGTCAGTCAGTTATCACCTCCATACCGTTCATATCGTTTTGATGGCCTGTTGACAGTGCCTTCCCATAACAGTATCACATGGCAGGGTGCAGCAAAGTGGCGCAGTCATCCTTCGCAAGTGCTGCAAAAAATGCATTGACTTGCATGCTTTTAGTTCAGTTTTGCAGTGAATGAATCCGTATGCTGAGCTGGTAAACCTAGCGAAGTTACCATTCACTCAATGATTCAATCATTTTTTTTCCTAAGGTATTGCATGCCATAAATGTTGTTGTTGTGCAAGAATTAAGTCGTGAATGGTAGTAAACAAACCTCCAATTGACTGCGGCAAAGATGCATATGCACATGTAGATGTAAAAAAACATTTTCCAGGGATGCACACTTTAACGTTAGAGACACTTTCATTGAATAAAGCTATACGAGTAGTGAGCTATGCTTTGATCAGAAGCACCTACTACTGTGGGCAAAAAGTAGTAAGACTTTTTAATTTAAATTTCGCGCGGAAACCCATTCATCAAAATATTATCTTTTTAAGGTTGGTATGACTGTCGGTGACATCTGTGCCAAATGTCACATCAAAATAATCATTAGTGTTTAGTATACGCTTGTCTTTCTGAAGTACAAAAAGTGCATTCGGCGATTTTCACAATGAGTGAAATTATTCAACAAAGAAGTTCCATTAAATTTTGTGTGCGGAATCAAATTTCTGGTGCCGAAACGTTCAGAATGTTGCAAAAGGCCTTCGGTGATAATTGTATGTCGCGAGCAAGTGTTTTTGATTGGTACAAATTGTTCAAAGATGGTCGAGAACGCGTTGACGACGAACCACGTCCAGGACGGCCATCAACATCAACTGATGATCAACACGTCAATAAAATCAAGGAATTGGTGCTCGAGAATCGACGATTAACAGTCAGAGACCTTACTGGCATCGTTGGAATATCGGAAGGATCAGTGAAAACCATTTTAAAACATCATTTGGGCCTAAGAAGAGTGAATGCACGATTGGTTCCAAAATCACTGCATTGGTTTTACGAGACCATTTTGCCAAAAATTCGACTGATATCGTTCCGCAACCATCCTATTCGCCTGACTTAGCACCGTGTGACTTTTGGCTATTTTCTAAACTCAAAAAACCGCTTCGTGGACACCGTTTTGAGTCAATTGAAGACATTAAACATGAATCGCTAAGCGCATTGAAGGAATAGCCTTGACTTTAACAACTGTTTCGAGAATTGGAAAAAACGTTGGCACAAGTGTATTGGGGCCGGGGGGATTACTTTGAAGGGGACGAAATAGATTTGGAAGAATGAATAAAAAAATTTGAAATTATGAACAAAGTCTTACTAACTTTTGCCCACAGTAGTGCATATTTATTTATAGAATATTTACTGAATAGTGAATGACCAGACTTCTCGCGTTGGGCAGCAAATGCGTTCCAGATTTGACATGAAACATTTTTGAAAAATTCTGAATGTAATTCTGCAGTAAACTTTTTTCATGGTATGAAATTCACAGCTTACAAATGCACACATTTAATTTTCGGTATAATTTTCGTATCTGTGTAATTCGTAATGTTGCAGCCCTGTTGAACTGCAAACTTGCATATTGTTAATAATCTCCGGGAATTTACAACGTTCATGTTTAGTTTCCATCATCAGGCCGCTGAACGCGCCTACTGTCAACAGTGGCCAATTCAGTGGCACATCGTCAACTCATTCACTACACTACATCATTTCCACGTATGTTCGTCCAACTTCCGTCCTCCATCCTTCAACCATGGATAGCACTGCTTTGCAATTCAATATTTTTCGCCCGTAGCCCACGAAGCCAGTTTATTCAGCATTCAGATGCTTGCAATCCCAGCATTGCATGCGCGCAATGAAACTATCAAAAAATGCATGAGCACAAAAAAACGGTGCTGGCGCCACCTATTCATATGCAACAATGGACAAGAACGCAAAAAATGATTTTCACAGCTTATGCATAGTTACAGTTGAAAAAAATTTGGCACTAGGATGCTTGTAATTACCACAAAGGACTTGAGGTTGTTTGTCTGTGAGTGGATGTAAAGGCAGCGCTAGGAGTGTGCTTGCTTCAAAGATGTTTCCAAAAGATGATGTTGCAGCATTTACGAGCAAACAAATCAACTGAATGCAATTAAATGGTACCGAAGAAATAAATATCTTTAATTATTTACTTAGTTCGATGTAAATTTCAATAAAGAGTTTAAGAACTCGCTGGCAAAACTTGATTTTTGAAATTTAAGCCCAAAAACCGTAGCCTATGAAAATTAACTTATTTGTTTTTATAATGTATGCATCTATAAAAGTAAAACAGTTTGATAAGGAAAAACAACGACAACGAGCGAATGTATTAAATTACAATGAACAACTTGTGCACGCTTTTCGGATTGACTGAAATGACTACACACGCGTAACATTTGAGTTTTATTCTCTATGCTAAAAATTTTCGAACGCCAAAAGAAGTTGTTTCACATCAAATCAAGTTGTTTCTAAATCAAATTTCGGCTGCTGTTCCTCATTATTTTGCTGAGCAGTGTAATTTTTGCTTAATCATATGCTTAGATCTCCTTGTGCTAATCCACTGCTTAATAAAAATTACCTTCGGAATAGTTCAGTTACTTTAATTTTATAACAGTTAATGAATGATTATATACATACTTATGTACTTGTGCATAGCAGGTACATAAGTTGCAAGTGGCCAAATATAGCACAGCATTTTATTTTCACATTCGCAATCATTATGTTGTTAACATATGTATGTATGAATGCAGCAAGCAATGTGCATATCCCCCTGCCCCCTGCCCCCTTCTCCCTCCATCGAATTATTATTATTCTATTTAGTTGACGATATAGTAAAAAGGATTTCAGTAAGTAATAGCGTGTTTATGTTCTTAAGTGACGTTGTGGCTGCGATTTTTATGAGTGCTTACCTTTAGTGACGGAAACTTACTACACACATACAGACGCATTCATACATATATGCACATAGTATGTATGTATTTATAAAACACATTTGTACATTTAATGCAAACATAGTACAAGCATACATACTCGTACGTAGGTAAATGTGTACATACATATGTACAATATTATCCAATCGCATCTCATTCTGGCGATGGTGTGCAGCAAATGTTCACACGAACGTACTCGGACTTTTATGCGCGTTACTGTCTTTGCTCTGCTTTTATTTACTCGTATCCTCCAAGGCAAGAATGAAAGTAAAATTTTTATTTATGTTTTATGACCGAGTAAAAATACTTACTCTTACTCCTGAACGCTGATGGCGATAATATACCAGTACAAGTGTGCCACAAGCAGCAGCATAAGCGGCAGTTACAGCGAGTAAGCGAGCATGGTACGGATCAACCTTGGATGCGTTAAGTTCAAGTTGCCTGAAAAGAATAAGTGGAAGTATTGCTGAAGATGCTACATACTTACTTACTATACTTACTCTACTCCCATAGTTGATATTGATGGGCTGAATGCTTGCTGGCGAGTTTAGCTTCTGAGCCGATCTGCTTGCCAGTTGGCTGGTAGCTGGTGACTGCTGCTGGTGACTGAGTGTGACTGTAACTGCTGTTAGATGTTGATGATGTGTTTATCGTTACACTTAATTCTTTTACGATGTTCTTTATTCGCATTCGGGTTTGGATACAATTTTTCTTCTCCTGACGAATTTTTATTTTATGTTATTTTATTGCTGTTTTTGCTTTGCCTTTCTTTGCTTTATACTGTGCTGGTTTTACTGATTGATGGTTTATTAGCTTGTAAAGATATAAAAAGGGGATTATTGCTAAGCATTTTATGGCTTTTAGGATTTGTTTTCAATTTGCGCTCAAATTTGTTGCTGCCAACGCAGTAGCGCGAGTATTGCTCATGAAGTGATTCCATCGTCGAGTACACTTTATTGTTAATAGTAAATTTATCCAAAAGATAATTTGCGAGTTAACTTGAGTTTATATTCAATTAAATGAGTACACATTATCGTGTACTTGACGCTTAAAACTGTTGAACACTCTTCAATACATATACTGAGGACTAAATCTAAATCATTGGTAAGAAGTTTTGAGTTCGTGCCTGATAAATCTAGAGATTGTGAGCTCTTTGTGTTATTTTACTTTTCGGGAAATTGTCAAAGTAGGCTATTCAATGCCTTCGCATCCTTCGGCCTCTTTCCCATAATTATTCAAGGATCTTTAAAAGAAAGTTCGCATATTTTGTCACCACATTCGACCAATTATCAAGTTCGATATGAATTTTCTTATAATCGTATAATCGCAATAGAAATAGAAACAGTATGTATTAAACAGTTACGATTTCAAATCGTATCAGTGTGTGAGTGCCATTTAAATCCTCATCATGGAAGACACTAAATAATTTGTCAAAAGACAGCTTCACCAAAGCCTGAGGCAATCGTAAAATAAATAGGCCACGGAAGAGCTCCGTAATATTGAAAAATAATTTTTCCTGGAACTTAGTTCTTTGGGACACAGTTTCTGTCTCTATAAAAAAAAAAATTTTGTTTGATTATTCAAATGAATTCCTTCCCAAATCAGGTGAGTTCTAGTTTAAAGTAAACAAAAAAAGAGAGCCACAAAGTATCGAACATTCGTGAATTTTATGAGTGAAAAAGAAAATAAAATTTCGAATGTATCAAAAATCAATATACCACAATATTAAGTCCACTCACGCGTTTTTAATATTTCTACTACAAACATTCTAGCTTCAATACACATTCGCACAAAAATACACACACACACGCACACATGTGTACTCGTAAATGCATAGATGAATAAAGTGGTGAGATGATGGAAAAGAGCTGGTAACTATTTGAATTCCAAGTACAAAAATGTTCGAGACAAATGCGCGATAATGTCCAACGACGCGCTCGTTGCTCACTGCTCGCTGTTAGGGACAACGTATCCTTCTCACACGACAAATAAATAATTTCTGCGGCGAAACATGGCTGTGGGTTCGAAGCAATACCGTAGTGGCCATTGGCACCATAGTAACATGATTGAAATCATACCATTGCATCACATCACATCGTTTCGCATCGCAGTTCTTCTCATTGATGTGACAAAACGTATCTTCAATCCGCCGCCGTCCTACAGAAACATGAGTATATTTAGATGTATGAGCATATCTACATATGTAGATATCTCCGTAAATATGTATGTAAATAGTGCAGTCTCCCATATAAGTCCGATAAACTTTATATCTTGACGTGGGTCCAGTTCGGAGCGAGAAATGTTCTTCATAGCATTGATATACATACACACAGAAACAAACATACGAGCATGTATGAGTGTACCTATGTATGTATGCCTGTGTGGATACTTACATATTCGCGCTGATTTGTTGCAGGATATAATATTGTACGATAGATGGATAGATGGAAATACGGTAGCAGGATACGATGATGTGAGATGAGTAGAAAAATAGATAGGTGGGAAGAAAAGTAGCAGCGACATCTGCGTTTAAATATGCATACGCTAATGGCATAACCAGACCATGTTCAAGACATGGACAATCACAAGCACACAAACTCATTCTCATCTACTGTCAATGCAATAACTCAATGGCATAAAGAAATCGAGTTGTGGTGACATGACGAAAAAGTAGACACCCCCACCATGGAAAATGCACAGCGAAAGTACTCGTAGGTACATACCTACTCCATTCTACCGAATGTAGTAGTATCACTGAAGAAACTTTGAAATAAAATTCGCGTTCGTACTACAAACCATTTAAACGCGATTTTCCTATATCGTACGACACACAGACACACTCTTCTCATATCTACTAAAAAACCCAGTCGGAAAATAGCTTATATAAACTGATATCGTGAACACTGTTTATTCTGCAGAAATGTGAAAGAAACATTTGTGATTAAGTTATAAATTGGTGCTAGTAGTGCATGTGAAATCATACTGAATTCATGTTTACAACATGACGCGATTTAATGTAGACATTATTTCGGTTTTACTTACCATTCAAAATAAATCTCAATGCAAATATCATGCAAATATACACATACTGCATACAGGATAGAGTTAGCTTCTAATAATAATAAATAATCGGACGATACACCGGATCCAGAGATCGATTCATCCCTTAATGAATTAAGAATTTAAGTAATTTTTTAGGATAACTTTATAAATCTCTCTGCTCTTAAGTTTATTTTCTTAAATTAATTTACTTCTTAGGCTTTCCATCGAAAGTGCGTAAATTGCATTTTTCTACAATAATTCCGCAAATATTTGAACAACATATGTATGTATGTACATGTATTTTGGTCACCTATTGTATTTATTACGACACCTGGTCGCGTTTCCTACTGGTCACACCCATATGTATGTGTATTGCTGTAAGTTAATGTATACATACATACGTAAATTCTTCATATGTGCATATAGATGTACAATACACTATATACTCGTTCGTACACATTCAGTCAATATTGAATTGAATGGTGACCATCAGGGATGCCTCGATAGTCATCGTGATAGCGTTGCTGTTGTTGTTGTCGCTACTGTATTCGTTGCTGTTCGTTACCATTCACATTTAAATTCCTTCATGCAATGCGACAATGCGACTGAAAAGAAAAGACAACTGAGAAGACTGTCGGTTCGATACGAATTTACAGAGTCTCAAAGCCAACGTATTTTCATATCACTGTCTCTGGGTGTACTTGGTATTATGTTGTGTGTATTTGTAGACAATAATAAAATTAACTGTGTTACCACATTCGCATCATTTGAAAGCAGTTTGGAAGCCATATATACAAATTGCGTTTTCAGTATGATAAAAGAGAATTAATTCAAAGAATGTTTGAACTTCATTCTGAAATATTTTATTTATTCCAGATATGTAGAATATGGTATAGTGCACAGAAAGATGCGCTCTTATGTCTTGCAAGTGGCGCATCCAAATCACTTCTCTCATCCGCTGGGTTATTGTATGTGTGTATTAGTGCAACGACTAACGATGTATGCACATTTCGCGAAAGTACTCGTCAGGACATTAGAAGAAGTTTGCTTAGCCTCATTGCTTCGTCATTTTGTGCCGTACGTCCAGATGATGCGAGCAGTGAATGGAGAGCCGTTGGTTTGATGTGCGACAGCAGCGATAAGACTGTCATTTCCCCAGCGGAATGTCGCTTATTGGTATTCTTAAAATTTACTCTGTAAGGTGAGTGGATGACGCACGAAAAAGCAATTGCGTTATTACGGTTGAGCGGGCGAAATTCATTCGAAGTTTTTTATAAGAATATTTCATTTACTTGAGGAAATACGATTTATAGCAAAGAATGTGAGCTTACATATGCAACACCCATAACCGGGTGCCTAGATTGACTCCACACGCATGCTTGTACTGTGGCGTCAATCTGGGGAGCACAACTGTCTCGAAATTCGGGTGATTTTTATGAGATCGTAATGAACGTCTGCGGGAAGCTAAATTTCGAGCTACTATCAATTTTAGAAACTTTACTCAAAATTTAATTATTTATCTTTCTTAAAAATATACATATTTCATTTATTCGAAACTGGTAATAATCGGATAAAAAACACCAAACTCCAAAAATTAAGTAGCTCGTGTAGAAATATAACTTCAAAGTTACTTACTTACTTACTTAACTGGCATTACAACCGATGATCGGCCTCAACTTCATAGTTACAAAAATAAAAAATTTGTACGATTATGTACAATGTTCATGTACAATGTACATAAAGAGTACAGACGTTCGACTGCACTGTAGGAGTTGGCTGTGTTATAAATATTTGATAAACAGGTTCACCAACACTTTCTCACTGGAAAAGACAGCATCTGTCACCAATTCCGAGGAGTTTATCTTCAGCGAGTCACGAACTAAATCGTGGATGACGCTTTTAAACGACCTTCTGTTCTTTTTGATATTTTTTTTTTCTCGTTATCCTTGTGCTGCATTAAATAACAGTCTTGTTCTTCATCAATATCATGGCTTCCTTGACCGAACCCACCATAATTTTCTTTACCTTACCAATCTTGGCAATATTGTATTGCACTTCTGTAACCACATGAGCTGAATATTGCGATGGTAGGCAGCAGCTAGCAGACATTTATAGCTATAGTTAACGGACTTGAGAAACCGGTAATGTTTTTTGGAAATTAACATAAAATTTAATGGTTAGCAAAAAATTTAACGCTTTTAATTAACTATTAACAATTTCTGCCCCACTCTAAAAATGTAGAACAGAACACATAAATGGCTTTTGATGGTCGAGAACAGACTAGATCAGACATAGATAAAATCGGAAACCAGACTAAAACTAAGATCTAAACAAGAACAAAACAAATTACATCATACATTATTTAAATTGCAATTTGTTTCGAAAATACTTATGGTATACAGAAAAGTTTTTAATTTTTGAGTCATATTTAAGTCACTTATTTAAGTAGTTCACCTTTCGTGATTATTACATAAGTCACATTAGCATTTTGTGTAATTACATATTTGTTTCAGTTTTTAGGTCCTTCAAAACAAATCCCTCGCACCGAAAACTTAATATACTTGCATACATTCACCGAATATCTACTAAATAGTAAGTACTGCTATCGGCAAGTGACACAGTTGGTTCGTCAATATTTCTGTGAAAATCGGTATCGAGAGCAGTCAATGTAATGGCGTTTTTTCATATTACTCGAACATTCTGCAAAATGCTTCATCAATACAAACAACTAATGTCCTCTGAGATAGTCCTTCAAGCTGCTGCAGTCTGTACATTTCAATGCGACAGAAAAACCAGAACCACATACATACATATGTACGAACTATAGTAAGTAAGTATGTATGTACGTTGCAATCGTTGTTTTTCTTATTTTTCTTTTTCTTTTCAACGTTTGCAATATTTGTTTTTTTTTACCGTCAAAGCAAAATTATAGAAAATGCCTATAAACAAAAAGGCAGCAAGCAACACTAACAATTTGGGCATTTCAGACATTGCAAAAACGAAACCACACAACCAAAATTGTGTCGCTGTTTTGGCAGCCGTGGCAGGCATTGTTCTGTGTGCTTGACTAATCTTCATGACATCTGCTCAAAAAGATTCTTTGTCATTGTAATTCGTAAAGGCATGATTGTGCATCTTTTGAGTCATTTAGTAAGTATATGGAACCAGCAATACTAAGTTATTGCATTCTTAAATTTCGGGTTAGTGGAATTCATACGAAGGAAGGCGCTTCCCGCCTTCCTCGCGGCATGTCGCGGCAGCATACATACTCGTACAAAAATTTCAATTGGACTTTAATCTCACTCAATTTAAAATGCACCGATGCTGAAACAGTTACTAAACAATACGAAAAAAACACTGATACTCTCTATGTATTATATATTTGGAAAATGTATTTGTAAAATTGAAGGATTTACAGGAAAATATTAAAACACTCTTTCGTACGCTAGTGAAGTGGGACTTTTTTTCTGTTAATGGCACAACAGGCCATGAAGCGCGGTTTTACGTGTTATATTGTACATGGATTGGAAATGGAAGGAACCGAATCCGAACGGTGAAGTGAAATGCTTTTCATTGGCAATTTTGACACTTGTAGGTTTGACATTGCCGGTATGCCGTGTAGAAAAATAGTTTTTTCTACTTTCAATTTCGTTTTTTATTTTGCCTGCGCCAAGAATTGAACCCCGTACACTCTGCGTAGCATGCCAGCGCACTACCAACAAACCATTTCCAAGTTAACTGCCAGATATTTGGGCATGGAGAAGGAGGTGTTTTATAAAATACTGACACTACTGTTAATGACAAAATAAAATTCGAGTTCTGTACAAATAATGCATAAATCCACCAATTCCTTTTGTCCATCAAGACCTACTTACATGCAAAAGAAAAAGCTGAGAAAAACTCTCGTTCTCCAGAATATATTTGAATAAATCACAACATATCTGCTCTATTTCGAGTTTGCTATGCAAAAATATGTAAAAATTTAAAAATGTAATATTCTTGGTCATTCTTCTATATTTTTGATTTTGACTGAATATTTGAGACAGGCAGTTTTTCACTAAATGGTATATATTTTTACGACTAGCTGCATTTGAAATTCAGATAAAAGTGATGTACGCCAGGTCCAATGTACAAACATATTAAATATGCTTGTACGTTGTGCATAAGTATACCATACATATACAAAACGCACCATTCTTCAATGTTATATATTATAAGTATACTATTCATTTACATACATACTCGTATGTACCATATGTACATAAGATCAATGTGAAATTCAAATATATACGAGTTCAGGTATGTTCTTTTCTTATTTTACGGTCGTGATATAAATTTTTCGCAGCAATTACAACGGATGAAAATCAATGACACAATTTGTCAAGCGCTCATAACATCGCAGCTTGGTCTTTATAGCAAAAATAAGGGGTTAGTTAAATATCCTTTGAATACATTTTAATGTCGCTGAATACAAGTAAATCGTGAAATACTTTTGAACAATTTACGCGAAACCATCGACGGCGCTGTTATTTTTGTGCAATCACAAGGATGCACAAGGATACTCGATTCCTTTTTCGCTCCTTGTCAATCATTTTGTTTTAAACACAGTCAAGCGGAAAGAAGTGAAGGAATGGTTGATTGAATGCAATCGATAAAGCAAGGCATGTGAATTTTGTTTCATTGCTCTTTTTTTGCGATGAGTTTTTCTCAGGTTTACATTTTTACCAGTTTGCGGTCTTGACTTTTCGCCTCTCATAATAACTTATAACTAATATTTTATAAATAATTTTAAGGACAGCACAACAGCTTGTTTGAGGGTAGGGTTTTAAGTACTGGGTTCAAAAACCGGTACCAAGTACTGCCTCTGGTATCGAGCGCGTGGTATTGATACTCTAAGAGCGAAATTAAATACAAATTTTTAATAGGAATGTGTGGTCGCTGTGGCGTAGTGGTAATGCATTGGACGGCTACGCAAGGTGTCCGGGGTTCAAATCTCGGCACAGGCAAAATAAAAAAAAATAAATAAAAAGTATAAAAAATAATTTTTCTACACGGCACCACCTCTTGTCAGGCAATGGCAAACCTACAAGAGTAAAAATTGCTATGGAAAGCTTTTCACTTCGCCGTTCGGATTCGGCATTAAACTGTAGGTCCCTTCCATTCATGTACAAATGTAACACGCACAACATGTGTGGATGCGAAAAGCTCGGCCTAGGCCCTCCATGGGCTGTTGTGCCATTAAAAGTAAAGTAAAGTAAAGTAAATAGGAATGTTCAAATAATTTATCACCATACCAATCAATACTAGCTCCTGGAATAAGTCCCTGCAATAATAGCTCCTGCAATAAGCCCCCTCCCCTAAGTTTTATAGTTTTTAGAAATTCAGTATTAACAACATTTTTTACATAAAACAAACAAGCAAGTCGTATTTTCAAAAAAACCCAAGTTCTACATGAGACGCTGAGAGTAAAAGCGTTAAAACGTATCAGTGCAGAAAACAGGGTTATAATTTTAATACATAGCAAAAACGTTCAGAGTATAGCGACACAGTATTTGTCCATAGCATTTACACGAACATATTAGTTATTGTTTATTAAATAAACATTTAAAATTTTATATAAATAATTTTCATTTCATTTTTAATTTCCTGTTTCTGGGGGCTTTATTTTATAGAGCCAAAATATAAACATCTATCTTCCTAACTCTTGGGCGAAAGTTTTGTAATTTTCACTTGGGGTTAGGACGATAGTAGAGGTATTTTCGGCTTTTGAACTACGCACGACCCTAGTTCCGAGTTCTCTAGCCATGTTACAGGAGCTGTAGCCTCTCAGAGTCCACTATGCCCCCGCCCTACATAACCAACCAAATGTAGGCCGGAATTCTTAGTCACTAAATCTAATTTTATTATATTGACGAACTGAGATTTGTGTTCAAAAGAGTGAGTGAGTGTTCAGTGAATCCCTTGACATGAGCGTTTATCTTATCAGTCGGTCTCGTGCTTCGGTTCCGCGCATCTGAGCTTCAGTGACTAGATTCATAGTTTGCTGAATAGCCACTGTATGGCATGGATGTACCGCAAAGTGTCAATCTGACTCCTGAGCACTGGAGGGTTAGTAGCAAATACGTCGAGGCAGGTCGAACAAATCTTCGCCCTCAATTTCAATTCATACTCATCGTATTTAGAGTACAGTTCCATGGTTTGAAAAGTTGAGCTTACCGCTCTAAATTCGATATATTGAAAACAGGGTTATAATATTAACTCCGCTCACTCATAAAAAAGAAGGCCATCTCAAGGACTAACATTTTCTTTTAACTACGTAGGATTTGTAGATTGTGGTACAATCGAGTAATTCAAGGCCAAAAGATATTTGAATGTCCAGAATATTTTCAAGGATGCCTCCTGGCACCCTGCCGTTCAGTTTGGAATCATCAGCAAAAACTGATTAGAATTCCCGGGCTGAACTGCACTCTCCCTCCATCTCTGTCTGGTGGGAATATGCGTGATCAACTTTTTATCATGCGAATTGAGCTACTCGTATCTAGTAGTAACCTAGAATACCCATAGCTAGAGCGAGCCCATGACCCGTCAATATTTAACCATATTTACCCGCAAGATCGATGGGGAGCAAATGAAGCCACAGTTGCAAGTAGACACGCCATTCTCTGCACCTGGGCCAAATGGGCAGTGGAATTTTTTTTCGAGAGAACAACTTTATGTTGCAAGCCCCATCTACTTGCAGTGGCCCTTTAACGGAATGAAGCGTGAAGCTTTTCTCACTCTTTCTTTTGTTTCCAGTTTAGCTGCCTGTCCAGTATGAGGAGTCTAGTACTTATACACTCCAAGAAAACAAAAAATTATGCTCAAAGATGCTATGGTATGATTTTGTAATAGTTATGCATTAATATCAGGAGTTCGTCCTGCCAAAAATAAACCAGAAAATTACGGTTAGCAAGTGTTGAAAATCAGTAGGTATCGGAGGCTGAATCAGCAGCCCAACCAAGAATAGAATATGGTAGAGAACAGTAGTTGTTGAGCAATGGCCCATACGGAACCATTATATTGAGTTACTGGTTAAACTGTAGAATTCAACAGTAAAACGGAAGTAACCAACAAATTACCATATAAAATAAATTTTTCGGCTGGATAGTTTGAATTTCTCAAATTCATTTAAAACTTAATTTCCGAAGAAATTACAAAGATGTTCCAATTTTCTCTTCCAAAAAACCAATTACATTTCAATGTTCACACTTTGGAGCCATTTTACATATTAATCCACGATCTCGGAATGGGAGCAAACTTGTGCTGTGCTATTTTTCATACCCGAAAGATAAACAAAAATGCTCATTAAAGTTTTTAGCTAAATAAATGTTGTCTCATTAAACAACACCAATTATTATCTGGCCAAAGCATTCTAGTCCATGAACACACACAGTACATAGTTATATATGTACATAAGTGTGTAGGTGGTTATGTGTGTGTGTGTGAGTGTAAGTACGAGTTTGAGTGTGTAGTTATGCATTTACATTGTATGCACATACATACTTATATGTATATACATATATTATATGTGTCCGTATGTGTGTAGTGTGTGCTAGTATGTTGATGTTGTTGGAATTTAAAGTTTGTTTCCAAAAAAAAAAAACAAAACACAAAACTTTATAGTCCAAACAGAAAAATCCACTTTCACTATTAACCCTTTTTGGCAATTTGTAATTAAACCAAACAACAGAACACGAACGCACAAACAAACAAAAACATTCGCACACGCACACACTAACATTTCAACCTTCAAAATTTACCCCATTTCTGGACATTCATGGATTTAACGAGCCTTGCGTCAAAGCTTAACGCAGCCCATCAAGCGAACGGACGGACCAGGCCGGACCGCTGACCGCTTTCAAAAGGATAAAATATACGCATAACATTTTCTAATTTTTCAAATAAGATGAGCATTTCTATAGTAATTTCATCCCTTTTTTGGACACTTTTACTTTACTTTATACTTTAGGTTTCCACGAACACACACACATGCATACTTACTACCGACTACTTATAAGCATTATTGTAAGTGTGCGCATACAAACATACATAGAAATTTTATGTAAGTGTATTTTTGTATATGTAACACCTCACATCAGCTCCATTCGTATCGCATCTATCCCATGTCACTGGTTCGGACGGTCCGGCCGGTTCTGTTTGTTTCACTCCGGTTGACTACGACATATACTTTTATTAGTAGATATACGTATGCACAATATTCCTACATATACGTACGTACATCTATGTATGTATGTATGTATGTATGTATATGTATGTGCATCTGTGTGGTTCTTCATACATAGGTAATGGCACGGTTTCGGTCCAGTTAAGTTTAGCGTCGTCAGCATAAGGCAAGTTTCCTTTCTAAAATTATTAAATAGGTTGGTGGCGCGTGAAATGCTGTCCTCACCGTCGACAGAACACAATACAACACTGTACAATGTTAGCGGGAACGGAATTGAAAATGAGAAACGCACACGCACAAGTTTACTTAAGGGAAACGCGAAAGGGGTTGCTAATGCCATCGGTCGGCCGTTTCACGATATACATGCGGTCCCACAAGAATAATTTTTATAAATAAATATGTATATGTACATATGTAGTATGTATACTAAGCATATGTACATAAGTAGTATGTACATATATTCATACTTATGTACATTCACTGCGATATAAGTCCGAGTTGGGACATCTCAAATGGACCAACGAATTTGTTGGAGTTCCGATATTTAAAGGGTTGCAACTAAATTATACAATTAAAGATTTAAAAACCAACATAGAATAGAAACTTTCTTTCTGGTGAATTCTGCACTTGAAGTACAAGTACATATTACATATGTACACACTTGGTAAAAGCTTCATACGGAATTGTAAATTAAGGCTTCATTTTTATATAAGCTAAGTACATTTTTCTTACACGAATCCCTGATATTGTTCTATGAAGGAGAAGCAAAGAAGCGATCCGGACTTTATGTATTGCATTTCGAAGTAAAAACTTCGCGCTGTTACGCAATACTTATACTTTCTTTCTCCTAGTCCAGTTCATGTACCCTAAATATTTACAGCGAATACGATATTTTGTAACCATATCTTATGTTGTTCACATAAGCAAAGCACACCTGTTGAAATAAATTTGTAATAGTTGCCACATTTTCAATAGTGAATCCGAAGTTACATTGTACAAAATCGAAGACATATTCCGTTTCAGAGTTCGTAACTAAGACGCTTCTCATCTGGGACGATTACGGTAGCCACTCTCAAAAAAGTAGAAAAATCAATTTTCCACACGTCACCACCTCTTGGCAGTGGGCAATAGGAAACATACAAGAGTAAAAATTACCTAAGAAAATGCCTATCGGATTCGGCATAAAACTATAGGTCTCTTCCATTCATGCACAAAAATATATCCGGCACAACATAAGTGGATGCGAAAAGCTCGGCCTAGGCCCTCCATAGGCTGCTATGCCATTAAAAGAAGAAAAAAAAGAAAAATTTTTGCTGACTAAACTCAATCTGAACCATCTATTCCGAAATATGGCCCCGAGAGTATTTCAATTGGAAACAATTTTTCCTGGGATATCTGCAAGCTAGAAAGTTAGAGAATGATATATGTAAATAGGCTAACTAGTTTCCGGGACGTTCTCTAAATTGTCTAATTTTTTACTTGCATTTTAGTATCCTGCTGTGCCACAACAGAAGAAAAAAATATATAAATTTTGTGTTAGACAAATAGGTGTCATACAAATTGGTACGGTGAATCCGAACCTTACAATCTTATTTTTTTGATGAAGACGCAAGGGTGGAAAAACTTTAAACCACGCTGTTTTTTTTTGAGAAGCCACCCCTATATAAACTAACAGTCAGAAATAAAAACTATTTTGCAGAAAATTAAAAAAAAAACCAAAAAGAAAACAATCGTGATATACGAGTATGTTGCATCTGCTTTAAACTCATGTTTCACTATCAGAAGTTACCAAATTGAAAAATGGTTACCAAGAAAAGAAAAAATTATCGATTTTAGTGGAATTCTACTAAAAACGGCAACCGTGGGGACGATATGTTAATATATGGTAAATTATTGTTTTAAAATGTCCATATGTTTTTGGTCCAATAAATTTTAGTGAAAAACAAATGGTATTTACATTTTGTAAGGTGAATTAAATACAGAGCACGACACCACTAACACGATGATGTAGTTAGTGAAGTGCCTGCTCTGTTCAACCTCCAGAAGAATGTACATACTTATGTATGTAGACTGCAACGTGTATGAAACGAGCGATTTTGCTTAGAATTGGCTTGCAAAAGTTTTTCAGTCTGCTGAATCGATTATTGCTTAAAAACTAAAACTGGAAAACATGTACCAACGTTTGTTAAAAAAATATCGTCGCCAAGGTGTAGATAAGAATTTAATCTGACTTTTAAAAAATTCGCCGAAGGGAAGTGGAAAATTTCCCTGTAATCCGGGCAACACATTGGGTATACCTTTGAACAACCTTCTGGTTTGAGGAGGCTGTACTACTCGGTCATCTTCATTTACTAAACTTAACGAAGATTTTTCATTGAGTGCAAACAATACCGAATTTTGCTCCATCATCCCCAATGGCAGGAACATATATTTTTACTGTCCGAACCGGACATGTGACTAAAGTTAAATTTCCCTCGAACTCAAAACGGCCGCTATTTGGTGAAATAAACAAGGCAAAAATACCCTGTCTCTCCCACTCCGTAAGCTTCAAGACAGTGACGTTTGCGTCAGCGTCAACGTCAGTAGCAACATAAACAGCAACAACAACGACTTTGCTATCTTTCTTCTTTTTGAGAAGAGTGTAGTTAAAGCCTGGCAAAATCACAATCAACGCGGAATGTACATAACGGATATACGTATATATGTACATATATAATATAATATGTTTATATGTACATCTGTATGTACATATGAACACATACATATATATTATATATGAATGTATAAAAGCGGAATGTCCTCTCCCACGTTGTCGCCTTCGTTCCACGTTCCACGTTCCCAACTCACACTTTTTAAGAATTTACGCGTCCGTTTTTTCGAACGAGGCTGTTTGTTGGCGAAACGCAAAACGATAAAAAGGAAAATGGACACGAAAAAAATAAATTGAAGACAAATGGACACAAAGAAAACGGAAATGCCTTTTGCACATGTGGGATTTGGACAGTGGCGACGTGAGATTTTCGTGTGTGACAGCATCAGCATCGACATCGGCAGCAGCAGGGGTCGCGCCAAAAATTCCACTGCGACATAAGATGTTGAAGTTCGGAGATAGAAAGTGGTTGGAAGAAGAACGAGGGGAATGTCGAAAGACTAAAGAGAGGGAGGGAGAGAGAGAAAGAGATAGAAAGGTTGGTAGAGTAAGAAGAAAAGCTGTTTCAAACACGCGAAGATGAAAATTCGGCAAAGAAAATTGACATGTGGACATGACGGAGACTAAAACGTTTTTCATTTTTCTACTTTCTTTCTTGAAGTGGGCTCTTAGCTGGTGGGAGAAATTCACATATGTAGTTACGTAAATTTACACACACATGTGCAAGTAACCAATATACCTAAACACATACATATACAAGATTATTTAAGTGTTTACTCCTATATTAGAAATGTTTTCAATTTAAGGCGAATTTCCTTTACATAAAGGTAGACAGATTTTTTCAACTTTACTTATTATCTTGTTTTCAACAATTTTCCCAACTTCATAGTGAGACACATAATAAGTATGACTGCTTCAATTTTCGGTGGAATATCAAATGAGAGTTTTAAGGAAATATATGAGTTTGGAATGAAGTCAATTGACTTCAAACTTAAAAAACCCGCAATCTATTACAACTCTGACAATGTGCCACTTTCGGCCAAAAACGGGCTCAACCTCATGTTGAAAATTCTACTTATGGCCTAAGTCAGTTAATAATTCAATTCAAAGAAATTTAAAATGTGCTAATATTGGGTTTGTTCAACCTTTATCCAGTTTTAGAATTTTCCTGCTTTATTTCCAATGGCGGGTCTAGTAATTTTCATTGGGACAAACAAATTTGGTAAATAATTTTAATTGATACTGTAAATATAACAAATTAACTACGAAATAACTGCTAGAACCCTTTTAAAAGATAATTTAAAATATTCAAAGATACGATTGGCTACGGAACAGTTGAAGCAATGGCATAGGGGAAGTCTTGGCCCCAGACTACAAATGTTTATAAATTTAATACCTAGGCACGAAGCTCTCCATTAGAAAGAATGAAATGAGCAGCAGTTATAAGTTCAAAGTGGTCGCTGTGGCGTAGTGGTAGTGCGTTGGGCTGCTACGCAGAATGGCCGGGGTTCGAATCTCGGCACAGGCAAAATCAAAAAGTAAAAAAAATAATTTTTCTACATGGCACTACCTCTTGGCAGGCAATGGCAAACCTACAAGAGTAAAAATTTCCTATGAAAAGCTTTTCACTTCGCCGTTCGGATTCGGCATTAAACTGTAGGTGCAAATATAACAAGCACAACATCTCGGCCTAGGCCCTCCATGGGCTGTTGTGCCATTAAAAGTAAAGTAAAGTAAATAAGTTCAAAGTCACATCATCACATGGACATTCATGTGAAATGAAAATTCAACAAAGGACAATCTTGAACTTTCATTCTTGAGGTTAAAGAAAAATCACCAAATAGTTGTTTTTGGTGACTTTTCAGCTTAATGGACATTAGCATTAACATTAGTCTACCAGCCAAAAGCAGCCTTTCAAGTATCTGATTAATTTTTTGAGTTAAAATAAGGGTCCTATGGATTCTAAAAATCTCTAAATTAACTTTAGAAGTTATAATTATTATTGTTTTCGGCAACGACAGACATTATGTGACTAAGCCGAGCTTTTAGCATCCATTCATAATGTGGGCATGCGAAAGGCACCTATTGTTTTAAGCTGAATGCGAACGGGATAAAAAATTTGAAAATTTTTATTCTTGGAAGTTTGCCATTGTCAAAAGTGATGATATTTTGCGAGTAATCTGAATTGAAAAGTCCAAAATTGACCACATGCTATCTGTAAAATTAAAAGTTTAACTACTTTTTGACATATTTTTAACATATTACGTTTGGATCTTTCGAAATTTTGAATTGAATTTTAAGATTTTTCATAGTGAGAAAGCACTTGTCATTCTAGTACGTGCTTTGTATTCGAAAGTGGAAAAAATACTCCACTCCCCTACCTAGCTACGCCAATGCTCTGGAAAGGCATGAGACTTTACAAGATCATTTAACTCGTTATCTTCGACACAGGTTTGATTTCAGATTTGGAAAAATCAAATTTAAAATGAAATATTTTTTACAATATTAATTTTTCTATCACCAGTGGTTGGATGGATGGATGTGAAGAAGGCCGAGTACCTGACCTATGAGTGCAGGACAGTTCCTCAAGCACTCAGGCTATGTAGCCCATTGTACTCAAGGCCTAGGAAAAGAAGAAGGGGTGACAGCAAGTAAGGGGTTAGAGAAAAAGAGGGAAAAAGTCGAAAAAGGGGTTGTAGGGGGACTATGTTCTCTTCCGCAAATTTTCCGGATTCTCTCACAAATCTCAGAAGATTGCAGAAGGGGAAAGAGTGAACTTTGTCCATTCCTGTGACATCGAAACCCAAAATGCGCTATTTCGTTCTGGCAAAGGCGGGACATGTGCAGATAAAATGCTCTGTGCTGTCCACCTCCTCCAGGCCAGATGTGCAGGTCGGGTCCTCGGTGATGCCGATGGTGGTCATATGTTCGCCCCATGGATTATGTCCTGTGATGAGTCCCACCATCCGGCGCAGGTCCTTCTTCCTAATTTAAGAAGAAATTCTGCTACCTTCCTTTTTGGACAAATCACAAAACACAGCCGTTTTACAGATATCCAGATTGGGCCAGCGTCTCTTATGTAAATCATTAGCATAAGATTTTATCCAATGCATGGCACCTGCCAAACTGGTCCCGACTATTGGCTCTGGTCCCAAAAGGAATGTTCTTTGATTCACAGTTGACCAACTCGTCGGCTTTCTCATTCCCAGGAACTCCACAGTGCCCAGGAACCCAGATAAGATGGAGCTGATTCAGTCTTGCGACTGATCTAAGTTTCCTCTTACACTCTTGGACTATCTTTGAAGTAATTTTCGCGTTCTCCAGAGCCTTGAGTGCAGCCTGACTGTCACTGCAGACATCTATACGTTTCCCGCGCCATTTGCTTTCAATTATCCATTCCGCTACTTTAAAGATGGCGAAAATTTCTGTCTCGAAGTCAGTTGCCAACCCACCCAAGGAATAGTAGCAATTGACACCTTCGTTTAAGTGCCATCCAGCTCCAGTACCTTCATCGGTCTTGGATCCGTCAGTGAAGAAGATATCCGTCAGATTCTCCAGCACGACCTCTGGATTGCTCCATTATTCACGCTAACTTCATATTATCTTCCGAAAGTAACCACGGGTATGAGGCAATCTTTCGGGGCCAGTAGCAATGGATATTGCTCTGACAACCTTTTCAAGATTTCTCCATGACCCGAAGTTCTGTTATCGAACCCAGTGGGAGCAAGTCAAGCATGGCGTTAAGGCTTCACCAGAGGTGATACTTATGGCGCCCGTTATGCTAATGCATACGTTTCTTTGTAGCCTGTTCAGCGCCAAAGCTGAGGATTTAACCATAGTTCGGTGCCACCAAACCACCGAAGCATATGTGGTTATCGGTCTGATAAGTGTGTATATTCAAAGGACCACAGTAGGTCTCAGGCCCCAGGTCCTACCAAAGGCTCGGCAACATTGGTAGAAAACCTTCAATGCGCGATCTAGCTTCGTTAAGACGTGCGTCTTCCATGTTAGTTTCTGATCTAGGGTTACACCCAGATATGTCACTTCCATGGCAAGACTGCGGGTCACTCCTTTCAGTACTGGCAGTTTTAAACCCTCCAGCTTCCGCTTCCTAGTAAATAGAACAAGAGTCGTTTTACTAGGATTGACAGAAAGACCCGGGCCAGTGCACCACTCATTTTTTGCACCAAAAATTTTGTCCAGGATTTTCTGCAGTTTAATACAGACCATCCGCAAGGATTTACCAGATGTGAGTGCACAGACGTCGTCCGCAGACGCTTGGACGTGAAATCCGAGATCTTGCATTTCCGTTAGTAATTAGTCAACAACGAAGCAGCACAGCAGAGGAGGCAGCCCTGCCTAACCTCCGCCGTGACCGAATTGTAGCCCTCGCCTCGGAGAGCATAGAGTAGATCCATCTTGTCAAATTTTCACTAAAGGCAGCGTTGTCAAAAGCCCCTTCAATATCCACAAAGATAGTTGCTCGATAATAACGGTTAAACTTATAAATAGAATTGACGTAGTGTTGGGGGCTGGCAGGCCTGTGTGTTTAAAGTGTTTTTCAATTTACAATTGAGTTTCTGAAATTAAACTTTTAAAAATAACAAACAACATATTAAATTTAAATTCCAACGGCAAATTTTTGAATATATGAAGAGTAAATGATAAATAAATTAAATAAATTCAATAACATTTAAAAATTATGACTAAAGAGGGTTAGAAAGGGTTAAGAAGAAATAAAGAAAAGAATGAGGAAAGTAAGTAAAAGCAGAGACAGAGAGATATAGATTAGGAAAAATTTTGAAGAACTAAGTACATAAAGGCTTAAAGTTTTTGAAATTGGAATTGACTTGCCACCCAACAGGCTGTGAGTATTCTACTAGAGTTTTTAAAGTTATACATAATTAGGGATCAAAAGGTTTTTCCTTCTGCTTTTTTTGCAGAATTGAAGCTTTTCAAACAAATAATTTCGACTCTGCGTGTGAAGGAAGTGTGCCTCTACAGAAAGATACAATTCCAGGCATCAAGTTTAATTTCACGACCAAGAATCTTTTTGCACTGTAGATGAAGCGAACAGCACTGTTACGTGCAACGAGTAGCTTATGAGTATGTTAATGCAGGTATTACCTCATAGAAACAACGGTATAAATATAAGAAAAGCGATAATAAATCAAGCACAGTCGTTGATGAATGTCTGTTAAGCTTGAAAATTCTCAAAACAAGAACAAAATTCTTATTTTACATAATTCTCATAAAAAAGATTTTATTTTGAGATTGCTTTTTTTTACTTGAAGAATATATGTTCCCTAAAATCAAGACCGCCAATTCTTATTTTAAGACTTAATCAGACTTATTTTTATTTCTTGATTTACATTAAGATAGTTCTGGTTTAATTTGAAGAAATAAAGCCTTATTCAATGCTGTTGAGGTAAAAGACAAATAACTTTCTTTAAAACACCACACATTTTAGATACTAACTTTTTTTTACTGTTCATGAATTATTTGTTATAATTATTGATTCGTTTAATTTATGTTAATCGATTCCTAGTTGCCGAAGGCAATTTTAGTGCACTACCATTAGATTTGTTATAAGTTAGTTTCTGCAAATAAAAAACTGTTTAAAATGTCTGGCTAAGAGCGGAAGAATACAATTGTAACCGAGCGTGGCGTAGTGGTAGTGCGTTGGACTGCTACGCAGAGTGTCCAGGGTTCAAATCTCGGCACAGGCAAAATCAAAAAGTAGAAAAAACTATTTTTCTACACTGCACCACCTCTTGGCAGGCAATGGCAAACCTACAAGAGTAAAAATTGCTATGAAAAGCTTTTCACGTCGCCGTTCGGATTCGGCTTTAAACTGTAGGTCGCTTCCATTCATGTACCAATATAACACGCACAACATGAGTGGATGCGAAAAGCTCGGTCTAGGCCCTCCATGGGCTGTTGTGCCATTAAAAGTGAGTAAAGTAAGTACAAATTGCACCGTTTAATTCTTGAATCTAACTTCCACTTCAAACTAACAAACAAAAATACCACAATAATATACAAACATTCTGTGATTAGAATCTGAAGACCAAGTCCGAATCAATGAGTTTGGTGGGAAATTGTATTAGATTTATATTGCCTTGATCGCAAATGGGTTAAATTATGGTCACCAATGGGTTAAATCGTCCGAAAATTACGTAGAAAGTATTATAACTCAAAGAAGTTTGGTGGAAAAATACTGATTTCAGAATGTTGAGCACTCACATGTATGGAGTTTTCTTTATCTATTTGCACATAAAAAAAAGTACCGGAAAATGATCACATAAAAAGCTCGCTTAAAGGGATGGTGAAAATTCGATTTGTCGCTAAGTTGACCACTGTCCGTGGCGCAAGCATGAAAGACGGTTTTACCTGTCTCTCTCGCACAGTTTTTCATATTTGCGTCCTTGTAAACATAACTGTATTATGAAAATACTTTGTCGAGACACGGGACATTGTCAAAATACTCTGTTCTAGTGCTTCCACACGATAAGACTTTGACATATTTTATTTGACAAATATTAAGACAATGTCGTCACGTGTAGAAGCTGCTTAAATCGTTTCCGCAGTATTGTTATTTCTATTAGTAGATATGGGAAAAATTTTAAATGCATTGTAGCCAAAAAGTGTTAATACATACTAAGTGCACTTACCTCATTCCATATAAGTATTTATGTACATATGTATATAAAAAAATATGTACTTAAAAACACTTCTTCGCTTCCCATGTAACTATGTAAATACATACTCGTAAATCTGTTTCATTTTCTATGTGCCTACGCTCAAGATTTCATAAACGAATTTAAAAAGGAAACTTATAAAGCTATTTAAAAAAAATACAACTACAATATTATTTACCAATACATAAAGAACGTACGTAAAGTCATAAACCTTTTTTTATTATGCAAACTTATAACATGACACCTTAATTGCTGGAAGCGTAAAACATTTGTCACACAATTTTATTCAATGACATTTAGTATTTTCACTTTAAAATGAACCCCCTTGAAAAGTTTGAAACTGTTTGTGTGCATACATTTGTACATACCATAGTATATATTCTTATATGTGTGTATAAAAAGCAGATTAACGAAGAAAAAAATGCACGTCCGAAGAAAAGCCGCGAACGAAAATGTAAAATAGTTGTGACTTGACATGTCATGCAATAAAATAAACAAACTCTTACGCAGCGCCGTCAATTGTTACTTTTTGTCTTTGTGGCATGCCATCCCAACTCGTCACATCTCATCTGAGAACCCGATTTCATTAAACCGCTAAGTTAAGATCCACGTCACGTTCGGTCAGCCGCGATGACGACGAAACAATTCCGACGATAAAAATGTATATTTTATCCTCACGGAGTGACATATTCATTAGCATGTCCTTTGTCATAATGACAGAGATTTGAATGAAATAAAATGCTTCCCTTCCTTCCCTACACTTTATGTATGGTATGTACAAATGAAAGGGGTGACATTATTTCACACAGGAAAAAATATGACAAACACAATTTATCAATGAATGATCGCAACGACTTTTATCGCTCTACATTTTTCTTGGGGCAATGTTAACCAATAGTTAGGTACCTACCTACCGAAAACAATCAAATTTCTCTAGATACATACTTACATACATACAGGTATTTAAAAGAAAATCTATGTACATCAATATCGAAGACGAGCATTGCAGTACTGTTGGACTTCAGTCTTTTTTTGGGTAAGCTTACATGGAAATATAATATATTTACGTTCTGGTGCATACTTAGTTCTTGAAAATAGGTCCTGTGAGCCACCTTCAGAAATAAAGAAACTGCTGGTCTTCTGGTGTCACCTCAAATTTTTTCACACTATTGTGAACAGCGAAGCTAATTTGCGTTTTAATTTGACGTTCAAAAAGCCAGAGGTGCGAACCCCAAAATAATAAAAGTTATTTCATCTTACTTTATTTTTAATGGCACAACAGCCCATGGAGGGCCTAGGCCGAACTTTTCGCATCCACTTATTTATTTCATCAGTTGACCGATATTATTGCAAAACAAAATTATTGCGCTCGCGCAAAAAAGGTTTATTTTTTAAATTGCAGTAGTGGTTTCGACACCGAATTTAACATTCAAGATCGCCTTGCATCGAACGAACGATTCATAACTGTTTCCAAAAGGCCTCAACGAAGCTATGTATTACTTTGAGATTTATTATGTAGTAAATGTTATTTTGTGTTATGTTTCGTTGCTTTAATTTAGTTTTTACTGAAAAATAACTAACTCTTAAAATAAAATTAAAGAGAAAATTTTAAGAAAAAACAGATAACACAAAGAATGATTTTTTTTAGCTTGGAACACATTACAGCTTTTTATATGAAATCCATGTCCCTGTAAATTATATAGTAGTGCAAGGTAACAGAACCATTGATATCAAGTCCAAAATTCTGTGAGGAAATAACTGTAAGTAATGAATTGAAAGGCGAGTTAACGTGTCTGCGTATTTACAAACTGAAAGAGCTAAAAGGTCTACTGGGATTATCAATTAGTGGAGTATCCAGCCCAAGTATTTAGCTTTCTTGCTTAAATGGTAAAGCAGTGGGGGCCATTCCGCTACACGGGAGTATTTTAAACTTCGCCTGTACCAGGCTCATTTCCATAGTAAAAGAGTTCAGCTGATTAGCCGTGCCACTGTTACAAAGCTAACATACAACCACTGCTTCTTCTACTTTTAATGGCACAACAGCCTATGGAGCGCCTAGGCCGAGCTTTTCGTATACAACCACTGCACTACTAAATACTAATGTTATTAACAATTACTTACATAAATACAGGGAATTTTTCTCTTTTTCGCAATTGCTATAATTCGTTAAGGCGTTAAAAACATAACTTAATAATTGCTACTTAAAGAATAGAATTGAGATGGAATTTGATTCCTACATTAATCTGCTCTGCTAAATGCCTACGATGAACGAATCCCTGCTCATATTTCCAATAATCAATTCGCAAAACAAATGAAAAGGGGCAAAACCCGAAAAAGAATAGAATAACTTTTAGGTTGGCACATTTATGCATTCAATGGCCTTGACATTAATATTTCATAGCGATATAAATTGTATATGATACTTATCCAAAGCAGAGCACTTTTTTTTTGCTTCCGTCTCGCAAAGCAAATACAAAAACGGTGACGTCATTAGGGAAACTTTTTTAA
The DNA here is from genome assembly GCA_958295655.1 of Palloptera scutellata. Classification (NCBI taxonomy): domain Eukaryota; kingdom Metazoa; phylum Arthropoda; class Insecta; order Diptera; family Pallopteridae; genus Palloptera; species Palloptera scutellata. The sequence continues at coordinate 54,311,392 of OY282450.1, forward strand.
AGAACTTGTGCTATGTAGTGTGTACTCTGCGTTTACGACATTCTTTTAACTGTGTGTACTAGTGTGCAGGAATGATATCTATATGTAGTACTTATGCATGTAAGTATGTATGAAGAGTGTGTATGTGTTTGTTCTTGTCTGTTTCTCGGCATATGTACATACTCGTAAGTATATATGTGTGTGTGTGTATGTATGTATGTATGTATATACATATGTTTGTATATAAATGTTCTTGTTTGTACGAGTACGGGTTGTGGGAGTATCAGAATATGGAGTACGCCCGACATTTTTACAAATTCAACTACTTATGTACTTTTATAGTTTTATTATTGCAGCGGCAAGTGCACGTTTCTCTCAATCGTACTCAGTCCGTTCGTTTTTTCCTCTTTTCGTTTTATATACTCGTACAATATAATTTTTTTTTGCTTGCCTCTGCTGCATCATTTTAAGTGTGTGTTTGCACAATCATGAATTCTTTTATTACTTTCTTTCTATGTATGTGAGTTTTTTGCACTTTTTTTCCGAAAGACTCATACCTACCCATACATAGACACACACACTCATACTTGCATAGTACATGAGTGCATATGTAGCAAAGTGCACAATCAATGGCACGACATGTTTTTAATGCTGTGAAAGCGAAAGTTCTTTGCCACGTCTGCTAGTTTGTTGCAGCTATCCAGGATGCTCCAATGATTTATTAACTTTCTGGGGGATTCCCTAGCTTTCCATTTTTATATTCCGTCTGCTGCGAAGAGTTGAACTACAGAACATTTGTAGTTTTTATTGGGGATATACTTGTACATCCAAACATACATACATACATACACCTTACATAGTACGTATGTATGTAGGTATATGATTTGCTTGAGTGTTCAAATTAAATATTGTCAAATCGATTTCTTCTAAATGGATTACAATACAATTCGAAAAGTAAATGCCACCACACATACATACATACATACATACTCATACAAATACACATTTTATGCATGTATGTACATATTTTTATACATAAGTACCGACAGCATTTGTTTCCCTTTCAAGTCAACACTTACGATGCAACGATGCAACATCATGTTATGCGATTATTGCACCTGATTATCGAGTTCATTAAACTTTCACCAGGGCAATTATTATTATTATTATTATAATGTTGATTGTTTATGCTGTTATTGTTGTATTGTCATTGACTTTCATCTTATTATAACACAAAAGCTTAAATATGTTTATTTATGTCGACTCACATGCATACATACATACATATATACACATATAGAAATGTGTGCCTACCCACTTGCAACATACATACATACATACAGACATGCCAAAGCTTATACAGGCATTCGACCATACAAATTATTTGGTTAATTTAATGATAATGAGCTACTTTAGTATGTTTAGCCTACTATCCGATATACGTACATATGTATGTATGTGCTCGTATGTACATACGTATCGGTAAGTGTAAATGTGTTTGCTTATAAATGCACCTATTCACCAAACATTTGTACATACATGTAATATGCATATCCATGTACATAAGTATATGTATATTCATATATAATATGCATATGAGGAACTTGAACTTGCACCTACTTAACTATATACATACTATGTACATAAAAAGCTCATGGCGCCAGACAGTTAAACAGTATATAAGCACAAACTCACACAACACACACACGCACATACATACATCATACTTATGTATGCACCTAATTAAAGGAAATCATTTATGAAAACACATTTAATACCATATATTATTGTATAAGTACATTAAGGAATTTGTCATTGGCGACAGAGTGTGTGTGTACGTGTATGTGTGTCGCTCACACCCACACCATTCAATTATGCACTAGCAACTGTTGATATTGCTATGACGTCATAAAAGCAATATTGAAAAGAAATCTGTTTCAAGTTTCATAAATAAATAAAATGCATATTAAGCAAATGGAGACATGGTGCGTTTCTTCTAGTTTCGATTTTAAAATACCCACGTTTTCATTTTTATTGTTTTTTTTTTTAATAAAAGGCATGAGATAAACAAATTAAAAAAAAAAAAAAAACTACTTTCAGAACTCACTGTGGCTGATTGGAAGAAGATATTACTTAAATTATTTTTAAAGATCTTTGTTCGTTTCATTATTTAATACGTCGCAGTTATGTTTGTCTATACGTTACAATTTTTAATTTCATTAGAAGGTACACACCTTGGTGGCTATACATACATATATGTATGTGTATCTGGGTTTTTCAGGGTCGTTTAATTAACGATATAACTTAAAGTAGTGTAGTAACCATTTGATAATATTATGAAGTGCGCTGAATGTTGAATAGCCATGAATTGAGGAGCCATTGGGGGATTTATTTATTTATTTTATTTTTCTTTTAAATCATGGTTCCTACTATCACTTTTTTAAAGCTCCAAATATTTTTCAAGCAACAACATTATGGTACGTAGGAAGGTAGGCGATGTATTAGACAACAAAATTGTATATAAAACAAAATCCTTTGTCTTTCTGCCTTGTACAGACTACAATGATGTGTAAGAAAAAATATAAATTTTTAGAAAAGCGACAACTGCCGACAGGGTATAGACTAACGTGACCAGATTGTCCAATTTTGTAGGAGTTGGTCCTATTTTTCAAAGTCTGGGTCCGACTCGTCAAATTAATCATAATGATTTCTTTTTTAAATTTTGCCCAATACTAACAATTATAAATATATATATATATATATATGTAATAATATAAAATAATAATAAAAGAATTATAATATATTTAAAAAATTTAAACTATTAGCAATAACATCAATGTTAAAACGATAAAACATATTTCAAATAGGTATACTGATGATTCTAGAACATTTCCAATTGACATGAGCAATTGGATTTGTCATTTAGAAAATATAAAGTATTGTTTTTATCAGAGAAAAAAGAAAGGATTCTTAATTTAAAACGTCACAACTGCAAAAAACTTAAAATTTTTTATTAAATTTATTAATACTATAATTAAATACTATTAAATATAAATACCATATTTTATTACATTTCAGATCCGATTCCAGTGGTCGCTGTGTCGTAGTTGGTAATGTGCTGGATCGCTAGGTAGAGTTCAAATCTCGGCACAGGCAAAAAGCAAAAAGTAGAAAATAAAAAACGGTACCACCTCTTGGCAGGAAATGTCAAACCCCTGAGAGTAAAACTCGGCCTAGGCCCTTCATGGTCTGTTATGTCACTAAAGAAGAAGAATCTTTCTTTGATGAAGAGCCGAAGATCAGATTTTTCTCGAAAAGTATTGGGTCACTTGAGTCTAGATCAAGTTTTATGCTTATCATCAAGTTGTGTGAAATATATTTCTGCATAAATCCGACCGGCTAAGATTTTTTATTTCCATATTTTTTTCGAGTCAACGTAGATGGTACTACGATTATGATCAGTCTTGGCTGCCCCAATAAAGCTTTTACTATGCGCGTTGGGGCCAGTTGATAAAGCATACCAGTCAGACCCCACTGGGTCTTTCCAACACCATGAAACCGCTTGCCGATGCCGGTGGTGTCGGCCACTTTTTGTATAATTTAACGCCTTAACCAAAGTTGCTCGTTGTAAAGACCTAAACATGTTTTTCATTTTATGAAATATCGTTTCAAATGTTTCAAAAATTTTCAGTTCAGTATTATCTTGAACATTTTTGGTGAAGAAAATATTTCATTGTTGCAAACCTGTTACCTTATATGAATATTTTAAGAAAAAATTGTGTAGGGGTGTACGACCGATGTAAAAAAAACTACGTTGAATCACTTTATAAGTGGTTTCGAAGTAATTGAGCTGTGCAATTGATCTTTCAAAAATATTCGATTAATTGTCGGGGAAAGCAATATCTTGAGTCAATTTCATATATTTTTTTTCACTTTTTAGCAATTTTTTAAACACAGCCAGTTTTCATAAAAGCCTTTTACCACTGCGGGTCACTGATTGGCAGACACTGATTGGCAGGAGTGGATCAAACATTGTTTAAATTTTTTTTGAGAAGATTACAAACAAGCAATAGTTTGGAGGATTTTACTTTACACAGGAGGAATTTATCAAAATATCTTAAAATTTTAGAAAATTACTCAGTTAATAACTACAAGGTTCCATTAAAATAAATAAAGATATGAAAAAAGATTCTTGGTCCCTCCCCTAAATCAGCATATCTGCAACAATGTAATATTTTCTTCACCAAAAATGTTCAAGATAATAGAGTAGAGAATAAGTCCGAACATCAAACCCTTACCCATTAAACTGAAAATTTTTGAAATATTTGTAACAATAATACTTTATTAATAATTGTTTCAAAATGTCATTAATAAAGCATATTCTTTCCAATGTAACTTGTAAAAATGACATAAAGATAAAGATAAAAAGGCACGGAAAAGCAATTTATTAATTTTTAAAGAGGCTCAGATGTGTATTGGGGAGGACAGAAGGATTGAGATCTAAGCGGAGTACAATCGGAATACTTTATACAGCACTGCTAGGTGGTCTATAACTCTATACCCAAATACGAGCAAAATCAGTTCTTTAGGTTTTTTTTATTTCTTCCCGTTTTATTCCAGTTGGGAACATAGGGCTTCAACAAAACATTGCCATCTTATTATTTAGTACATAGTTTCGGGTGAAGATTCCTCGAATTGCAACCCAAATCTAATTCAGAGCCCATATATGTAGATACTAGTATTCATGGGTCATTATTTCCTTTCCTAATGCTTTGCAGGTCTCGGGTACGCACCTGCCATTTTATTGCCACCTTTAAAGAAAGTACTTGGAATATTGAAATGTGGAATGGTCAACGGATGTGGTATGCTTGTAACCTACCCTCTGCGTTTAGATTCTGAAAATCGCAGCATCGCTTCATGTAATTTATGTATCTTCTCCCTGGTACGCAAGCAGAAATCATAAGTATGTACCGATATCGTCCATTTGGACGTTTTCTCCAATAGAAACGCAGTATTTTGAATAGAAATTGTATCTCGAGACAGTTAATTCGGGCTCAGAAAGCTTCAATAATTTGCAAAATAATTTATTATCGTGTACTAAATTTCCTAATTTAAACTTTAGCTCAAGTTTGAATTAACTTCTTTTTCAAAGATTTCCAATTTTATTTTAAGAGAACTATTGAATGAAACATTAATCAAAAGAAGAAATATATAGGATTTAATTTCATCAAAATATAATATTAATTCTATGTGTTACATATGTACATACATATACATATATTTAAATATAGATACATATATACATACATTTGGGTGAGTGTATGTAAAGAAATACTTATGCATAGAAATTTAATATTGTATAAACGTTTTCGTTGGTGTCGTGTTTAGTATTCAATAAGAGTGCAATAGTTGCATATTTAAAATAAACAAAGGAGAAATTAGGATGGCGTTGGTAAAATTTCATCAGAAATCTACAACTTCACAACTGCAATTTTTGCAGTTTTGGTAGTTTATAAATACTTATGTACATACTGCCAACTACATACATATGCATACATACATACAAATCTGTATATGTATATTATGTATACCAGTATATGTATGGTATGTAGATAGTATATACTCACATGTACATAGCATGTTGTAAGATTTAACTCATTTCAATACATTAAATTTTAATTCTTGAAAAGGATTAAAGTAAGAATAAGTTGCCTGGCAACAAAATTTAAATCAGAAACATGACCACAAAAACACACAATACGAGTACAACGCAAGCAAGTGAGATACAAGATGAAAAACACTTGGTTTGTTGGAGAAAATCGCCTTAAAGGAGACCAGTGGACCGTTAACTTACCAATGCTATTTCTTGGATGGATGAAGGAGCGGATGGACGAACGGACGGACGGACGGACGGATGGACAGCCGAATGAACACAACAATAATTATCACAGATATGTATGTATGCAAATGCGAATATATATGCATGTGTTAATGTGTGCATGTATGTACGTACGTGCATGCATGCATGCGTGTATGTGTGTAGTTGGTATTTTGCAATCAGAAAGACGACGGTTTCCTACGACGAATATGCGTTTCTACATGCACAAGATTACGTACATACATAAATATAATATAACTACATATATATGTATGTATATGATGTGTATATATAAGCACATATACATGTGCAGATGTACATATACATGTATGCATATGTATTAGTGTTTTTCACATTTAAATTGTTAGAAAAGTCGTTGTCGTCGTTGTATTCTTCGTGTTCTTGCTTCACAACTCATTTCAACCCAACCCAATTCAACTCAGTTTGGCGCGCTCTTTGAAGTATCGTCGCATATGAAAATGCACATTGCCATGGACCTACCGACCGACCCTCCAATCATGCGACCAACCGGACTGTGTATGTCCAGCTAAAGCAAACTTACTTGCGGGCATAAACTAAAACAAAAAGGATTCTTGCTTTGCATTTACAAATACTACGAAATATATACAAGTATTCATATGTAGGTACTCGTATGTATGTATGTATCTATACATATGAATCTACGTATCTATGGTATGTATGCATGTGGACACAAGATGCAGGAGCTTTACACATGGTTATATCACATTGAGAAGCATATTATTGAATATGTGTGCGTATGGGTGTGTTGGTAGTGGCAGTAGTTCTGCCCTACACAACCAGCACATACACACACACACATACATGAGCAATTCATATGGCACTATTAAATGTGATTCCACTTTGTCGTGCATCTAATGCGCTTCTTTTGGACGCAGGTTGAATTTGCCATATAAATACATACATACGATTAAGCAAAATCATTCACTCTCGTGCCAAACAGCAACACAGTTAAAAGTAATTTGCAATATTTGGAGTTATTTATTTGCATACTCGATATGTTATTTTTTTTTTTTAATTTCATATCTTTTATGCATAGAAAGAAATGAGGAATGGGAAGCGGTTTAGGATAGAAGGAGCAACACTGGCATTCTTCCACAGGTGCGCATCGTGAAGCACTCCTATTCACATGCCAATGCCATTTGGTTCTGCTATATGAGGAAGTACATATGTACATACATACAATACTTAAAGATTGCAAAAATAAATGTGCCACTGCATGTATTCGTATTTGTGAGCTAGCTTGCACACATCTACGTACTATGAACGTTTGTGTGTGTGTGAACATATGTACAAGGTGCACATGCATTGAGAGTTTATTTCATTTGCTTCGTCATCATCGGTACCAACATCAGCATCAGCTGCATTGTACCGTAATTGTCGTTAAGATTCTGCACCGTGGATTATTTTTAAAATATTCTCCAAATTTTATGAACATCTTAGAAACATTGAAAGTCTAAAACATCGGACTGATAAGTTCGACTTGAGAAGGTGTGCTTTAGAAACACATAGTCTTAATTTTACATAGTTTTTGGTCACTATGAAGTACATAAGAGTTATAGGCTACTGAAAATGAGCTACTGAGAAAGTTTAAGCATTTCAAAATCAGTAAACAAACCGTTTTTAAGTATTCGTCACCAGTTGGTTGCTAACTATTTTAACTGCTATAACCTGGAATTCATTTTAGAATTTGATAGTACCTCAGGTCTGCTGAGAGTGAAGGACCTCGATAAACTGATCGTATTTAAGTTTTAGTTGCTAATCTTAATTTACTTTACTTTTAATGGCACAACAGCCCATGGAGGGCCTAGGCCGAGCTTTTCGCATTCACTCATGTTGTGCATGTTATATTTGTACATGAATGGAAGGGACCTACAGTTTAATGCCGAATCCGAACGGCAAAGTGAAAAGCTTGCCTGCCAAGAGGTGGTACCGTGTAGCAAAATTATTTTTTCTACTTTTTTATTTTGCCTGTGCCGAAATTCGAACCCCGGACACTCTGCGTAGCAGTCCAACGCACTACCTCTTCGCCACAGCGACCACAGTTGCTAATCAGTAAATTTGTTAAAACTGGAAAAGTTGTCCTTTCGTTGGAATGAATTCTTATCACTTTAACGGCAAAATTTCATAGCCTTTGCAAAACTCTTACAAAGTATTCAAATCATCTCAAAGACAACATATTTACCTTTACAGTGATTTTGTATTCATACTTATATTCTTTTAACGGCACAACAGTCCATAGAAAGCCTAGGCCGAGCTTTTCGCATAAATTTTTGTTCTACGAGTTATATTTGTACAAGAAAGGAAGGGCCTACAGTTTTATGCCGAAACCAAGTGGCGAAGTGAAAACCATTTCACGGCGACTACATTTTGTATTTGCGCGAAGGTAATGAGTGCAAAACCCCAATCAAATCATTAAAAACAGTGTTGTATTGTAATTGAACTCCAAGGCTTAAAAACTTTAGTATTTCAACGGCATATTTTTCATTAACACCATTAGGCTTTGGAATTCTTTACCTAAGCACTTACGTAGTGTTGTTAACAATGGCGAAATTAAGCGCTTAATTTTTCAATATTACTCTAACCAATAATACTTATTTTAACAAATAATTAACCAATTACCTAATCTAAACCTTTTACCTGTTTAGTTTGGTTTTTAAATATATAAATATCATATAAATTGGACAGTTTCCTGTACAACTTTGCAATAATCTCCAGCCCCATCTCGTTACGAACTCAAGAAGATAATGCTTGATCACATCTGGCAACCCTGGTTATAAAAAGTAAAATAAATATATATTTCCATAACAATTTTGAAAAATAAAAAACACTTCCCAAAAAATTCGTATGCAAATTGTTTATGCGTTCACTGTAATAAGAAATTCTCTGTGGGAATATAACAAAGACCAAATGCCTGGAAATTAAGTATAAGTATATGCGTTTATGGTATATGAAAAACAGTAAAATATGTATTATACCATACCATATATGTTTATATTTGGAGAAATGCCAATAACTTTAAGGAATAACAGTGATTGGTTTGTTTTTATATGCCATATATATGGTATTTTATTTAGAATTTAAAACTTTTAGTGCCATTCTCTAGCTGTACAGTTCCACAGTCCATCTTATTGGTTTTTGCTCCTCATAGAGTACATCCGGTCCATCTTGGTCAACTTGAATGTGTGCGCATAAATAGCAAAATTTTGTGTATTTACATAAAACATCCCTGTTGCTAACAAAAAACACACATTCTCACTAATAGTAGCCCACACACGTTCACACACTCGCTCACGCACACACACTTGCATACTCCCATTTCATTTACGTTCCTTCTGCTGCCGCTGCAGTCGTAGATTCGCATGATCCAGTACGCTGATATATCAACTTCTCTAAAATGCGAAATTTCACAATCGCCATCAAAAACCCCATTCACCCACACACTTCCCAACTCCACTCGTGCCGACTTGACTGCTCACATCCCCAAACTCGCTCGCCATTGTCACCGCACCGCACCGCACCGCACCGCACCGCACCGCACCGCTTCACATCACATCGTTCAATTCTATTTTAACCTATTCCATTGCTAAATAACAACAACATACCCCTCCGTACTGTTTACCCCACTCCCCCACTCAGCATCTTCCATCACCTCTTATCCTTTTCACATATCGCAAGTCGTATGCAAACAACATTTTGTAGCGACAGTCTGGAGTTGCTTTTCCTTGGTCTTCGTTTCATCTTCATGCAAGTCCTTTTTGTGCTCCTTCGTGAAGCTATATGTGATGTGTGTGTGTGTATGTATGGCATGTGAATCTAAATGTGAACGGACCACATACATACTACATACGTACGTATGTATGAAGTGTGTGTGTGTGTGTGTGTGTGTGTGTGTGTGTTTGTGAGTGTGTGCAAATGTCCGTTTCAAAATTCACAGACACACAGCAGTGGTCAGCTATGGAAATTATCGATCGAGATGCTTGGAGTCAGGTGGATGTATGGAATGATAAACGGGCGCTGGGTGAATGGGCTGACGGCGTATGATTTTAGCGCGATGCTGATACTGAAAATGGTAATGGTGGTGCCGGTGGTGGTGATGGTGATGGTGATGGTGATGGAGGCGGTAATGGTGTTCTTCTTGCTGTTGCTGTTCTTATTGAAGATGTAGATGGAGAAGTAGTTCGTGTTTTAGCTAAACGACAAGCACGTTAACGACAACGACTAAGAGATGACCAAAAGGAATTGCGGGTTTTCTCTACATTTGTGTGTGTTTTACTTGTGCTTAGCATTCTGCGGAAATCGTCATTCCATCCCTCACTTCTCTCGGCCATCTGAATTGTTGGTCCGTACATCAAAAGGTGTATGGACGGACGAAATTGCTGATGCGACGTCAAATGCTATTGCCGCCAGTTTTAGTTTTTGCTGAGCGCAGGCGGTGGTGCGACGTACGAGTATGCACGTAAGTAGTTTTGAATACGGCATCGTTGTGGGTACGATTCAGCTCCGTTAAGTTGAAACTCGCTGTTTCCGACAGCTTGGTTTGGACATGTTCTCAAGTCTAAGGCACGAAGTCTATGGTATGGCATAATACAGCAGAGCACAGCACAGCACAGCACAGCACACTCTTCTCATACTTAGTACATATGTACTGTGTAGTAGTTATACTAAAGCACAGAATGCGTCGCTGCCCAACGGAATATTCATTTGACCGTCAGATGTTATTATCGGACAAAGGGCAAGGAGAGGGCGGATTGAAGAGGTTAGTGCATGGTAGCTATTTCGCTGATTGTATTCGCCAGCTAGTGGAGTGGGATATTATTGAGTTAGCACAGCATACAAACTTTTGAAAAGATTCGTTTCCCTTGGCTACATCTCACAGAAGCTATTGTCCAACCCTTTGGAAACACCTTCGCAAGCAGCAGTCAAGCTGGAAAGCTTGCAAACTGTAATACAAGTTCAAGTCATAGCAGAGTCGATATGATGCGAGTAGAGTAGAGTTGAGTTGCATGTTGCCATCAATGTGTTCTTCTTTAATGGTAAAATTCTGGTAAAGGATAGTTTAACTTCTATGGCATGGTGGCTCCTCACATTCGAAACGTTTCTGGACTTGAGATTTGATTATCGTGCCGGACCGTTGAACTTTTGTGAAATTCGTATAAGGCTTTGTTGCTACTTGGCAAACAACTTCGTATGTAACGTCATATTATTATTGTATTTCATTTTGCATCTTGCAGCACCCAAGCAGAAGCAGCAATGGCGTTAAATACTAGTTTTAAAACTTCTAAAACCTGCCATTTACGACTGCACGAGTATAAAATCAATGAAAATAATTAAAAAGCAAACCCATCCAAACAGAAATTGTACATATGTCAAACATATACTACATATAGTATGTGTGTACATACATTTTTAAATAAATATTTAAAGTCTAGCATTGCTATAGGTTGTATGTCTTAAAGCGAGAGCAGACCCAGGCTGGTCTCAAGGCAACCATTCAGTGTCCAGATATTTATCAAATACATTAAAGTATTGCTTGCGACGTCTCCAAAACATTTTCATAGAATACGCCGTAACAGTTACGAATCGAAAACTGTTTAAATGTATACCATAAACGCTCTGTTTTCAATGAGTTATATAGAACTAAAAAAAATTCCAACTATATCAATTTGAATTTTTAAATGCAACTACGAATTAGGGGTGATTGTTAATTAACTTAAACTAAAGTGCATCTATGGGTATTGTTTTCAGAGTCATAAGGAAAGGAATTAACTGAAAATAAATGGAGAAAAAGGATAAAAACGAATGATGTCTTATTGTTTCAGTAGAAGCCCAGTCGACATTACATGCCATATCTAGAGAAAAAATTGTCATACTGCAGCATACTGCATGAAAATTTAATGATTCAAGATTTCGAACAAGCCATCATTCGTCCATTACCAAACATCTTGTCCACTGTGTGACATATAGTATATTTATATAATTAGATGTCTATTAATAAAACTGAATTTTTTATTCTGTTTGTTATTAAAATGCTTTAAAATATCCTCTGTAACTTTTTTAAGCATGTTGTATTCGAAACCAGGAAATTACTAATTGAAAATGAAATCGACTTTCCTGTCATGGAAACCCGATTTAATTTCTGTACTCTATTCAAAGTACAAACCAGGGATGTGGCCCAACAAAATGTTGCAGTATATTTCAGTTTAGCCTTTCACGGTCCCTCAGAACCACTGGTTTGATTCATGAACAAGTTCTTCCGCACCTGCGAATAGTTGATTCGGTTCAAAAATATTTTGGTCTAAAAATACCCAAAATTATTATTTTATGAGATTTACTTTTGGGCAGATTTGTGAATAACGCTCAGACACTTGTGGTCGATTGTATTTGAGCATACAAGAAATATATTGTCCTAGCTGGGAATTTAACCCAGGACCATTGGGTATATATTTATGTAATGTATGGGGCATTCCGAGCCAAATTTCTGCGATTCATACTTCATGTCTCCGATATGCTTGAACTTTTGGGTGTCAATAGAAAATTATGAATAATGAAAAAATAAATAAAATTAGCTACTGCCCATTCACAAAGTTGTTGAGCGGTCAAAATCTCGTTTATTGTGCCACTTTGCAAACAGAATCGTCTGACTATTCCTTTTTTTATGCCTCCAACTCTAAATTTACTATGCCTCAAACTCTAAAATCTATGAAGTAATGGATGAATAATTTTGAAAATCTGTTTTAATTTTGTATTATAGAAATTTGAAAACGTAGTGTTTTTCTATTTTTTTTTTGTGCAACGACTGAGCTCGAATCGTCCAAAGCGGTATATGGGATAGTGATTTCACATGCATGAGACTTTACGAAAATATCCAACATCCAACAACAAGTAAAATAGTAAAAATTTGCGCAAATTGGCTGTGGGTTTTTTTAATGAACATTTTTCACATTTAAAACAAGATTTTATATTCAATTAAGTTTGATGGGCTACAATGAACATAATAAAAACTCCATAAACTTTTTGTTGGATCTAATCCATTTTCCCCAGTTTGTTTAAGAGCGTTTCATTCTCAGTATCGTAGACACTTAATGAAAACCTCTTTCCAAAAACGGTTTGTATCCCTGGTACAAACAAACAAGTACGAGTATAGCGCAGAGATAATTATACATTTGTAGGAAAGCATGTGTCATTGGATAAAGCTTTTTCAATGTTTCACCTCGTTCTTGAAAAAATATTTCACAATCCGTAGTCTATGTTCATTAGGTAATTTAAATATCTCTTCCATCGGTATTAATTTTAATGTTGACGGCCCACCACTCCCAAAGGACCACGATTTACCGGTATGCACCTGGAATGTCCGAACCCTCTACAGGGAAGGTGCCTCCATCCAGCTGGTAGAAGTCCTCGAGAGATATCGAGCTGACATCACCGCTATACAGGAAATGAGGTGCGTTACTTAGTCGCGACTTCTACGAGCTCCTCAACAAAACGTTATTAGCATTACCTACAAGGAGAGTTTCTTTGGACCGACGATCGGAAAATTCAATATCCACAATGCAGCCACCGACAACGGTATAAGACCGATAAACTTCGCCGCCGCACGGATTATTATATTACAGTTAGTAGCACCAGCTTTCAACATCTCAATATTAATCAGGCCACTTGGATGTTACTCGATCAAAACACACTAAACCGGATTGATCACGTTGGGATCGACGAAAGGCACTTATTCAGTGTACTAGATGTACGCACAATACGTGGTGCAAACATTGCTCGCAAAACGCATGCAGGAGCCTCTATGCTGAATATACTTTCTTACTTACTTAGCCGGCACTACAACCGATGATCGGTCTTGGCCGCCTCTACAAAGCTTCGCCAGTCACCTCTGCTATGCGCGCGCTGGCGCCAGTGGATAAGGCCAAGTGCAGTCAGGTTGCCCTGCACCTGGTCTTTCCAACGGAGATTAGGACGTCCCCTTATGCGTGTTCCTCCACCGTGGTTCGAATAAAACACCCTTCTAGCCGGAGCCCTTTCTTCCATTCGCTCAACATGACCCATCCAGCGAAGCCGCTGGAGTTTTATACGCTTGACTATGTCAGTGTCGGCGTACAGCTCATACAGCTCATCGTTCCATCTTATTCGATACACGTCGTCCACGCATACTGGACCGTAGATCTTACGGAGTATCTTCCTCTCGAACGCTCCTAACAGCCTCTCTTCATTGATGGACAATGTCCACGTCTCTGCGCCATACATTAGGACGGGAAGGATGAGGGACTTATAGAGCGTTATTTTCGTCGGTCGAGAGAGGGCTCTATTTCTCAATTGCCTACTGAGCCCGTAGTAACACCTATTGGCAAGAGTTAGTCTCCGCTTGATCTCAAGGCTGACATTATTGTTGGTGTTTATGCTGGATCCTAGATATACGAAATCCTTGACGACTTGAAAAGTATAGTTGTCATTTGTGTAAGTGACAGTGACATTTTGTGTAAGACTCTTTGTTTGTTGACACAAGGTATTTCGTTTTGTCCTCGTTCACCACTAGACCCACTCGACGAGACTCCCTTTCCAGGTTGGAGAATGCTGCACTGACTGCTCGAGCGTTTTTGCCAATGATGTCAATATCTTCAGCTTATGCCAGCAGCATGACACTCTTGTAAAAGATAGTGCCAGAGATGTCGATATTCGCAGCTCGAATTATTTGCTCCAGCATAAGGTTAAAGAAGTCGGACGATAGGGAATCACCTTGTCTGAAACCTCTTTTGGTATCAAATGATGCGGATAGGTCTGTCCCAATTTTGACTGCGCTGGTGGTGTTGGTCAGAGTCATTTTGCAAAGACAAATGAGCTTTGCAGGGATGCCAAAATCAGACATTGCGGCGTACAAGTGATCCCTAATCGTGCTGTCGAAGGCGGCTTTATAATCGACAAATAGATGATGGGTGTCGATCTGATTTTCTCGGGTCTTTTCCAGGATTTGGCGTAGTGTGAATATCTGGTCGATGGTGGATTTACCAGGCCTGAAGCCACACTGATATGGTCCAATCAGTTTGTTGACGATGGGCTTCAGTCTTTCGCACAGTACACTCGATAGAACCTTACATGCAATATTAAGAAGGCTTAACCCACGGTAGTTGGCGCAGATCGTGGAATCACCTTTCTTATGGATTGGGCGGAGTACGCTGAGATTCCAATCACTTGGCATGGTTTCATCTGACCATATTTTTTGAGCTCTTTACCTCAGGTCTCAAACAACTCAGCAGGCAGGCCATTTGCACCTGCAGCCTTATTGTTTTTCAGCCGAGCAATGGCTGTTAAGACCTCCTCATAGTCAGCCGGCGGTACTTCAACGCCGTCAGTGATTGGGGTTTCCGGAGTGGATTCCGCAGTGGCGGGATTATTGCCGTCATCGCCATTAAGCAGCTGCGAAAACTGCTCCCTCCATAATCTCATTATGCCCTGGACATCTGTCACCAGATTTCCGTCTTCATCCTTGCAGGAAGAGGCCCCGGTCTTCAAACCAAGAGTCAGGAGTCTTATTCTTTCAAAGATTTTTCGGACCTCGTTTCTGTCCCGCAACATTTCGATATCATTGAACTCGCGTCTTTCTTCATCTCTTTTCTTGCGCCTGAAAAGACGTTTCTCCTCCCTCCTCAACTTTCTGTATCGCTCCTTAGCAGCTCGCGTTGCAACTGACTGCAGGGTGGCTCTGTAGACTGCGTTTTTTGCTTCAGTAGCATCGCGACACTCTTGGTCGTACCACATATTTCTCCGTCGACGGTGGTAGCCTAACACCTCTTCGGCAGCCGTACGCATAGAGCAGGAAATGTGCGTCCACTGCGCGCATATATTATCAAGTTGAGGGGTATACTGAATATGGTCAGATTAAATGTCTGCCCAACCCACAAGAAAGGTGATTCCACTATCCTCCCCAACTACCGTGGAATGCCCTTCTTACTTAATATCGATAATATGGTTCTATCGAACGTACTGTGTGAAAGACTGAAGCCTATCGTCAACAAACTGGTTGGACCTTATTAGTGTGGCTTCAAGCCTGGTAAATCCACCATCCGCCAAATCCTAGCAAATACCCGAGAAAAACAAATTGACACCCACCACCTATTCGTCGATTATAAAGCCGCCATCGACAGCACGCTTAGGGATCACTTGTACGCCACAATGTCTGATTTTGGTATCCCTGCAAAGCTCATTCGTCTTTGCAAAATGACACTGATAACACCACCAGCGCAGTGGAAATTGGGACAGACCTATCTGCGCCATTGGATACCAGAAGAGGTTTCAGACAAGGTGACCCTATCGTGCGACTTCTTTAACCTTATGCTGGAGAAAATAATTCGAGCTGCGAACATCGACATCTCTGGCACTATCTTCTACAAGAGTGTTATGCTATTAACATACGCTGATGATATTGACATCATTGGCAAAAACGCTCGAGCAGTCAGTGCAGCATTCTCCAACCTGGAAAGGGAGTCTCGTCGAGTGGGTCTAGTGGCGAACGAGGACAAAACGAAATACCTTGTGTCAACAAACAAAGAGTCACGGCGTCTTGGAGAATACTTATGTAACTGTTAACAATTATACTTTTGAAGTCGTTAAGGATTTCGTTTTCGTAGGATCCAGCATTAACACCAGCAATAATGTCAGCCTTGAGGTCAAGCGGAGATTAACTCTTATCAACAGGTGTTACTACGTGCTCAGTAGATATTTGAGAAGCAGGACCATCTCTCGACCGACGAAAATAACGATATATAAAACCCTCATCCTTCCTGTCCTAATGAATGGCGCTGAAAAGTGGACATTTAAAGGCTGTTGGATCGTTCAAGAGTACTATACTCCATAAGATCTATGGTCCAATATGCGTGGACGACGTGTGTCGAATAATATGGAACGATGAGCTGTATGAGTTGTACGCCGCCACTGACATAGTCAGTGACAAACGCATAAAAATCCAGCGGCTTCGCTGACTGGGTCATGCTGAGCGAATAGAAGAGGGCGCTTCGGCTAGAAAGGTGTTTTTTTCGAGCCACGGTGGAGGTCTTTCCGTCGGAAGCACAAGGTACAGGGAGACCTGACTGCACCTGTCCTTATCAACTTGTGCCAGCGCGCGCATAGCAGAGGCAACTGGCGAAGTTTTATCGAAGCGGCCAAGACCTTGTGCCAACAAGGTAAGTAACCATATTTTAAACTGATGTTTTCTGAATCTACTTCATCAATCGTTAACATGCCAATGCTTTCTTCTTCTGGCATGTTAACTTACATAAATCAGTATGTCCAGAATTTCTTTAGCATAGTTTAAATGCATTCCTGACAAAAAAAAGCAACTAAGATGATAGGCATAATTTCCTACTGACTGGAAAGACACTTCATTTGGCCAGCTAACAACTCTGGCAAGCGAAACAATGTAAATACATAGATGCCGTTGCTTCTATATAATTATTTTTGTTATGAGTTTATATGCAAGTAATAAGAGAAACATTGAAGATGTTGGTTACTAGTCAGTTGCTAGTGCGCTAGAGTCTATTTCAGGTCTCGTCTGGAGTCAGATAACATATTTCTAGTTTAGTTAAACGGCAAACCTTGAAGAATTATACTATCTATTGTATTTATATCGAGCAATGATCGCCGTATTGTCGTAAGCAACCAAATGTGAATTTGACAGGAGAAGGTTTTTTGTACTTTTGTATACATATTGATACTACTGGTGCTAAATTTTAATTTTTGATAGAATATCGAAAATCAACAAAAAATAGTAAATTAAATTATTTTACATTTAAAATATGAAATACCTAATGACATAATAACGAGCTTCATGTAAGCTCGGAGGTCCTCAATTCGTATGGAAAACCTTTTTTAAACATGTACCAAGGTTTTTCTTCTTATTTTTTTAATGGCCTAGGCCACAAAAGCCTAGATCGAACGAATCCCATCCATTTATGTTGTGCGAGTTATATTTTGTGCATAAATGAAAGGAACCTTCAGTTTTTTACCGGATCTTTTGAAGGTTTGCCACTTATAGTGCCATGTAGATGTTTTTTTTTTTAAGTTATCATTTTTGAATTTTAGTTATGCCATATATGCATAGCAGGTCCAAGGCAGGATGTTAGTGGCAGTTATTGGTCGCATGCATGAAATGGTTTCTCTGGGAACCATTGCAGAAATGCTACCATATGAATGTCCCATATTATGTTTGAGAACTGAGATCGGATATTGGTAGTACTAGCTGAGAAACAGTGGACAAGTGGAAGAAGTGATCGGAATGAAAGAAAAGTACAATAATTTGATTTCGATCAGAAGTTGGAAGGCAGATGATCATAGCCATGGCCATTTCTTTTGCTTCCATTTATCCGGGTCAATGATCATATTTCGGGCAACACAGAGATTTGAAATTTTTCAGAGGTAACTATCGGGCCGTTGTTGTTCGAATGACGTAAAATTTTATATTAGATATATTTAATTGAAATGCATTGGGAATTTAATTGAATTGCAAGGGAATGTTACAATGAACTTGTGGTACCCACCACACTTCTATTTCAGTTTTCCTTACAATGTAGGTATTTCCCTGACGACTGAAAGGTCTCTTACATCATTCCGCTACATAAATTCGGCAGCAAATCTTTGATTAATAACTACCGTGGTATAGCAAAACTTAGTGCTATTCCCAAACTCTTTGAACAAATTATTTGCTCGCGAGTCAGTTTTAATCTTCATAAATCTATTTCACCCTTTCAACATGGATTTTTACCCGGCAAATCAAAAACTACTAACCTTATAGAATTCACTTCAAGAGAGTTAGAAGGCTTTGCCAATAGATTACAAACTGATGTAGTGTACACTGACTTTAGTAAAGATTTTGACGTAGTAAATCATAATTGCTTTTACTTAAATTGCGAACCATGGGGTTTCCGCCTCACTTCTTACCTTACAAATCGAACCCAGAGTGTATTGTTCAAGGGCTTATGGTAGTCTAATTGTTTTCCTGTTACTTTTGGCATTCCTCAAGGGAGTCATCTTGGCCCCATTGTTTTTTTATTTGCTTTTTATTAACGATTTGCCCAACGTTTTTCAAAATTGCAAACTTTTGATGTACGCTGTAACTTTTGTGAAATTATTTTATGCACTTAATAATACAGACCACACTAAGTTACTACAAAATGATCTAAATCAACTTAATTAAACTGAATTTAAGTAAATGTAAGCAAAACAACTATGAAATTGATAACTGAAAACTTGAAATCGTTTCAACATTCGTGGATCTTGGAGTGACTTTGGATACCAAACTTTGTTTTACTTAATATTCACATTAACAAAATCATTAACAAGGCCTCCTGTGTGCTAGGTTTCATTAAACGCTGGGCGAAAGAATTTGACGACCTATATGTTATCAAACTGTTATTTGTTTCTTTAGTGCGTCCAATATTAGAATATGCTTCAAGAGTTTGGTCTCCTTGTTTTAGGTGTCACATAGATGCCTTGGAGTCGGTCCAAATGCAATTTCTTCTTTTCTGCTTACGTGGTTTACCTTGAAACCCGAACTTAAACCTTCCAACATATGAAAGTCGTTTGAAACTAATTTCATTACCATCGTAGAATAATGTTGAATTCTACATTTAAGTATACTTATACTTTTTCGGGGCAATATAAATACTTAGCACTTATCTTTTAAGTAGACCCGATATCAATATACCTACACATGCTACAAGGAACTTTGATTTGATATGTTTGAAAGCTTATAAGTGTAATTACTTAAAACTTGAATCTTTCAATAATGTCTGTATAGATTTCAATAAAGTTTATTATTTAATAGATTTTCCAGATTTATTAAAATTATTTAAAGATAAAGAGATCTCTCCCCTCGCGTTTTTGCTATCGTTTGCGCTTCTGTAGATTGATCCGGGTCACTCTACTACGGTAACCTACACGTAGTAGGGAGCCTCGATCGAATGGGCGGAAGGTGGGCTTGGGATTCGTCGTCAAAATAAAGCCGGTTTTATTATATTGAAGGCATTGAAATACATTATTTACCATAACTTTTGTATTTGATATATTTGATATACGATTTCTGTGAATGATATATTGTAATAAGCTTTCAATAAGGTGGTTGTTTTTTTCCGACACGCTCTAATGTACATACATTAAACTGTTATAGCGTTTCATACACAAATAAACATTTATTCGTTTGATACAAATAAATTTAAAATTTGTTGTGGTATTTACCGTTCAATAAATGATTAAACTCGGAAAAGGTGCAGTTCCACTGACTGAAAGCCAAATTTGAAGTCATGACTGCGACTTCAATCATAATGTAAAGTCATTGTATTATTGTGACTAATTTCTACGGAAGTCACAGTTGACTGTTATAAATGAATGAACATTCATTGACATTAACAGACTTCCTGACTTCATTTTGGAAATCATAAGTCTCAAATGCAATAAAAAGACTGCAGTCTGAAAATTGAATTCATTCGCCATGACTTCAATGACTGCAGCTCCAAATGACTGAATTCTTTTACAGCTCTGCCAGTGTCATCCCGAGGCAAGCCTGTTATTTCATACAACCGAATTGGTTGCATCATTTCTTATCAGTTTTGTAATTTCCGGGAACACTGGGAACCAGGAAACCAGCAAAGGTAGAAAGAGAATTGCTAGGCCATCTCGCCAACAGATTTGTGACAGTTAGAATAGTCCTTAATGTTATTGGGACATCTTTCAAGGACTTCAGAACAGCTAGGCTGTCAGATAAAATGTAATTATTCCTTAAGCTTAGAATATAGCATTAACCCAGATCGGTTTCATTTAATCAAGCTTGATTTGAGTCAAATATTTAGATTCATGTCCTTTTTTGAACTGCTCAGAGGTAATGAAAGATATCATATAAAAATGAATGTTTTCACTTCTTAGTACTTTCACCAATGCTCTACTTTCTTCATACATTTAACACATTACGCTATCGTTACTACTTTACTAATAAAAACATTTTATGTCGATGAGTTTTCTTCAACAGCCTGACCTCTTCATTTATTTTACCCATTTTCAGCGTGTTATCCACCTATAAGTAGTTCGGAAAATGGGTCACTGCTTCCTACAATTTTCTAAGGTCTATGGCTATATACGATTACCCCAATACTATATGTACATCTAAATATGTGCACATAATAGTTTTTTAGAAACGGTCGTACTCGTGCATATGTAAGTATATGCACATTATAATGCTATGAATTAAAGTCTTAACTGAGTAGCTCATAAAACGAGAGTTAGTTAGGTATGGACAAGTAGGTAGTTACCTATGTATGGTAAGTATGTTCTTTGTAAGCTTTGTGTTAAATATTTTTATAATCAAACTAAACTGATTCAACAAGTTGCTCTTAAAATATAAGAATTATATGCACCACTGTACGGTTACACTTCCAAGTTGCACAGACTTCCTTCTGCCAATTTTGTTGAATTTTTTCAGAAGAAACTTTCTGCAAGTACACAATAAAATCCTCCAACCTCTCCTCAAAGCCATAAAATAAAATATTCATTCATCCATTCTTGATTTCATTCATGGATGCTTTTTTTTTTGTTTTCTTGTTTTGTTTTTTTTTATTTACGCTTTTCCTTTTCCTTATGCTGTTCTGTTCTATGTTTTTCTCTTCTCCCTCTCCCTGTCTCTTTCCTTCGCTTTCTTTTCATTTTTTATTATTTTGTTTCTTGTTGTTTTGTTGTTTTTTTGTTTGAGCACAGTTTACAACTTAACTGTTATTTTATTACAGCATTTAATAAAAATCAACAAGTGCATGACTCTTCTGAAATTTAGTGGCGCTACTTGAAGTTGTGCAAATGGAGCGTGCTTGTGTGAGTCTGTGTGTGTGTATGTGTGTATGTGATGCGGTATTGTGATATGTGGTGTTGTGCTGCTCCATGAGGTTAGGTTAATGCTAAATGCAGGCATTAAAATAAAAATAAATTCACTTTTATAGATTTACTCGTTTCACTTGTTTTATGAATGTATTTAACACCGTTTAATGGAGCGCTCCAGAGTCGCCCTATTGAGCTTACTACTTTTTGCACTTTTCCTATATTAATATACTGTGCTACACATATTTACATATTCATGTAGTATGCAAGGATATGTATGTGTGTATGCATTGCACCTACACACCCAATATCCACGAAATATGATTTATAATTTTTTAAAGTTTCACGATTTTTGAAAAGTACTCGTACAGTAGAAAGGTAAAGTTGCGGTAAAACTTAGTCAGGCGTTATTAGTTGATTTAAGAAAACTGTTAAGGTAATTCTTTGCAAAGTAGCTACTAAAATATCAAATTACATTGCAGCATCAGACAGCTTTGTTATCTTAAGGCACAATATGTTGTTAATGTGTGAGTTCATATACAGACTTATGTCTGTACATATACTATCCTTATACATACATATATGTGTATACATACATATGTATGTAGCTATTTAGATAGAATGTAGAATGTTACCTGCTGAATTTTATCCTGCGCCGCTTTAAGTTAACGGTATGCACCTCGAAAATAAGCCAATCTAAATTTAGTATCACAACTGTTCCCTCGTATTTGGTTACATCGCAGAGACCCCCTGCAAATAAGTAGCGATAACTCAGATCAGATACTTTTTAATTAAAATTTGCTGATGACTTCATAGAATTCCCGTGAATAGAAATCAATGCCCAAGTCACACCGCAAGTTGCTTGACACTAGCGCGAAGTATCCATTAGTCGAAGGTGGTAGATATCATCGACAATGTATGTATGTAGTGTGTAGATATCTTGCGCGACATGCCGTCAACTGAACTTAAACATTTTAATACAAACAAAATTTATGTTGTAAAATATTCTGAAATAACTCATTTCATACCCCACGAAGTCACAGGCTAAACATTTATAAAAATTTAGCAACAACTTTAATTGAGTAACTCTCCAGCTGCTGTACTTGAATATGTCCTAAATTTTGCTTCGATATAGAAAAATGGAGTTAGTGCGCTATAACCAAAATTCGTCCCACAGCGACATTTTTGAGAAGTTGGACGCAATTTTGGAAATTTATTTTCATGCATAAATTCACGCATATTTATTAAAAATTAACAAAAATATCATGTGGTCAGAAATTTAAATATGCAAGCGGATCATTTTGTAGGTAAATATCTCGCTATCTAGGGGATGCATGTATTGAATGCGTTATGTTTTATACATATTTAAAAACATTTGTAATTTACATATGAACGATAAATCAATCATCTTACTAACTTACTTCGTTGGTACTACAACCGATTTCTGATTTGGTGTCCAGGGGAGGCTGTGTGTCGACTTGAGACGGAGAAGCGCAAGGATCGAACATGGGCTCACTCGCTTGTGCGAGTATCATGAACTTTACCTTGTGTTCTCCGTCCCCACCCCCTTCATCGCAATCATTTGCGATTCAAAATCATTTGGTTTTTCTTAGTAATTTTATGTATTCATTGAATAAAAATATAAAAAATCTAATCTTAATCATATTGATATCAGCGAATAATTATTCACCTTGAATGCAATCTTTAACTAAAGTCGAATTCATTCCAAATCATTAATGAATACATTCCTAAAAAATCTAAACTTGAGTAATAAGAAATAATAGGTATTCTTGCGCTATGTTATCACTCAGCTAAAAATTGGATTGGATATTTCGGTTTTTGAATGTTTGTTCACTCATTATCTACCAAAAGACATTTTTTTGAGAAAGTGGCATTTAAAGGTTTAAAATCCTAGGCAAATGTACTTACAGATTGATAGGTAAACAAAATGGTTTGGCCTATTTTGATTCCAGTTAGTGTATCACAGGTGTTCCGTTACCACGATATAAACGGTGTTATATGACTTAAGTCATTTAAAACGGTAAGAGATAAATGTCAATTGGCTTGGTTTTCCACAGTCAGTGTAATATAAAATAATTTTTCGAAATTTTTTCCTGTAATATTTAAAAACAAAGCTGGAATTTTCGAAAAGAAATTTTAATAATTATATTCTGAGTGCTATAAATAAAAACTTAAGTGATTTCATTGATTTTTGTTTTTAGAAACTACCCTATCTAGTCCACTAAACACGCTAGTTCTTAAAAACACTTACACAAGCAATTTAATAATCCTATTCTAATACTATGAAAATATTGTCTTATAATTCTCATCTGCTGTGGTCTCCGTGGCGTAGTTGGTACTGCGCTGGCCTGATACGCAGTGGCCTGGGTTCAAATCTCGGCACAAGTAAAATAAAAAAGGAGAAAAAACAATTTTTCTATACGGCACCATCTCATGGCAGGCAATAGCAAACCTACATATGTATGTACAAGAGTAAAAAATAAGAGTTCTCATCTACATACTAAAAAGTGTGCTTTTCAATCTGGCAATACTTTTTTCGGAGTTTTTCTTTTTGACAGCTGTCACTTGATTTATGCTCAGGTTGGTTTGCCATTTCATCATGATTAGACTTACGCCTGAATAATGTTTGAAAATTATAGAAATTTATTATAGTCAATTGGCCACCAAGATCGTGTGATTTGACCCCGTTAGATTATTTTTTGTGGAGTTATGTCAAGTCTCTTGTCTATAGGGACCAGCCAAACACGATTATTGTTTTGGAAGCCAACAGTGAACGCGTCATTTTTGAGATTCCGGCCGAAATGAGTGAAAAAGTGTGCCAAAATTGGACCTTCAAGATGGACCACTTAAAGCGTAGCCGCGGGCAACATTTAAGTGAAATTATCTTTAAAAGGTAAATGGCAGGAATTGATTTATCGATCCAAATAAAAATTTCATTCACTTTTGTAAAATTTCTGTTTTTTTTTTTAATTTTCAAAAACTAAACTCTTATAAAAATCACTCTTTACGATGTAATGAATATCCCAGAAATCTCTGATGAATATTAAAATGAAATATGCCTAACTGGGAAAATTAAAAAAAAAAAATTTTATTCTAAAAATGTTAATTTTTTCCAAATTAAAAATTTTTTTTTTTTTAATTTTCCTTTTTGTTGTAGTAATTAATCCTAGTACAACAAAAGACATTTTGAAAGTATAGTAGGTACTCGACAAGAACGGAAAAATAACTTGATTTTTTCACAGACAACTGGTTACAAATACAAAACTGAAACAATTCGATTGGCCTACAAACTATTCCATAAACATCAATCATTCAACTAGTTGAAGTTTCATTAATTTATTGTACAAACTATTTCAAGAACATCTACCTACCAACTAGTAGAAGATATGCGAGCCTGGACAATTCACTTGTGCCTAGAGCAACAATATACTAAAGAAACCAGTTTGCGATGAGGAAACACACCAAATGTGGGACTAGTTGAGGTGTTAAGTAAACCAGTTTATCGACTAACTTTAAACCAATAAGTTCCCTACACCTACAGGGTAGTTACATAATTACATAGATTAAACAAAAGAAAAATGTATCTGTATTTGTTAAATATTTCCTTAAAGAACAACATTTACGTCCTTATAAGATATTTCTTGATATTTGTCTTACAACTGACATATTTTTGCATCTGTCAAAAAAGGAGTATTTGCATGAATGCGTTCACCTGCGTCCTACAAAGAATAAATATGGTATGTTCTATGTATGTGCTCTGATCGAAATAAAAGTTTTCCCCTTTAATTTGAATTGCTATCCAATATCTTTTTTTATTTTTGCATAAATTTAATTCTACTTTTTGAAGTTTAATGTAAAATGCGATAAAATTTTTTATTTTTATTTATATTATTAATTATATGTAACTTCGTGTACATATATACATAAATAAGCTATATATATATATGAGATACATTTGTTTTTTTTCGCAACGTGATTAAAATCCTCATTACACGTCAATCAAACAATATATGTTAACATTTCAATCATTTATATTTCATTTGCTGGGATTGTTAACAGCGCCTGCCGCCAAAGTATTTTCAATTTGAACTTTGAAGGAAAAGCTTGGTCTTTATAGGGTCAATCAAAATTACAAAGGTACTTGTAAAAACGATTTATTCATATGAAATGTTCATATCGGGGCTGATTCTGGAGGTAAAAATATATGTATAAAAGAAAAATTTATTTACATAAAAAGTTGTTCACAATATATTTCAATAAGAAGTTTCACTAAATTGCAAATTAACTCCCCTTATCAATTAGTGGTAGTTGGATTTGATTTCCATTACCAGTAAACATTTAGTGGTAGTGAAATATGATGTCCACTACCATCATATCCATTTAGTGAATAAATTCCCGGTCTGAATGCTACACATTCATATCTTCAATAATTTGTTATATCGTTGGAATTTATAAACACTACATACCTACATATATTATATTATATTATATAATTATTGTCGTAAGCACAGCTGTTTAACGCCGTTAACCAGAAAGAATTAACCAAAAAGGTATTGTCGTTCGAGAGCAGACTTTCAATTGCACATATAATTCAGTTTGCATACGAAGCATTTGAAAATACAACTAAAATTATGTGATGGGAAATTTATACTTCAGTCTTTACATATTTTATAACAAAAATAAGGTCGTGACCTTGCTACCTGCCTCAAAATCAGTCTGAATACCTCAGACACTAAAGGCGATATTGAGAAACTAATATCGTCAATCGAAAGATCTCGTTTGATAACTGCATCAATAACTCAAAACTGTACGAATTGCCCATACGACAAATTATATAATTTATTCAGGCGTCGATATGTAGTTGAAAACAAGTGATTTTCAACGAAAATCGTATTCACCATGCCACATGAAGGTGAGGCAACTATAACTATAACAAAAAATAAGTGTGCCGATGATGATAAGAATGAAAACCAAAATTATGTGATGTGAAATTTATACTTCAGTCTTTACATATTTTATAACAAAAATAAGGTGACCTTGCTACATGCCAAGAGTGAACTAGACCCACAATATGTACTATATGCCGCGAAAAGTATATTTTCACTGTAACCTAGTGTTATTTGAATAATATGAAAAATATATCAGACTTAAAGGAGAATATATTGAGAAAGAGTAATAGCTTCTTTAGTTTCACCCTCCTTGCTTTGCTATTCCGCGAACTTTTCGACCTCTCTTTGTAACATAAAAGAAGCCGCTTATTCAATAGTGGAATTTATACCTACATACCATACATACTATGAATTGAGCTTCTGCTTAATTGTGACAATAGTGCATTTTTAGAGAAACAATTGAACAAATTTAAACATTTCCTCTTGATTATTTTTATTTTTGTATTATTCTGTTTCATTTCTATTCCATTGCAATGTACTCAGTGTCTAATAAAACGATAATAAAATTTATGAACATATATTTGTACACACATCAATACTTATGTATGTTCATATGTACATATCGCTGCCTTCATTTTCTAAAACTCTAACATAAATTTTTTTTTTTATACATGTTTATATATGATTGCAAATAAAGTTACGTCTAACGTTTGCTTGTCTGATTTATCGTTTCGGTAATTTCTCAATAGAGCGTGATTTACTCGCTTAAGATTCTAAACTTTTCTGCATCTACATAAAAAGAAATCTGGGGAAATCTTGTAGGAAGTTGGCTCAAACTTCTTTTATGTAAGTACAACAAGTATTTGCTCGTAGTGTTGGTGGTTTTGGTTTTATTCCAATCAAATTAAACAGCAATGAAATATCTACAAGAGCATAACCCCAAACTAACAAAGTATTTTTAAAGTAGTACTTGCCCGTGCATACAAATTTACATACATACATACATACATACATACATAGGTACATTCATAGTTTTGATGAATGAATGAATATTCATCGCCTTTGAAATCAAGGAAGTACATGCACACATATTTACATATGTTTGTATGTATGTAGAATATAAAATATTTTTTCTTACAAATAAAACAGATGTCATAGTATTCTTTGGAAAGCGAAAAAGCAAAAACTCTTGACACGCGCATCTGCTTTGTCTAAACACGATCTTTCGGGCGCAACTGCAACTGCAAGGAACTTGATAGCGCATTATCACAACAATCAACGCTAATGTAATCAAACAAACCATAAAACCCACAATACAAAAAATGTTGCTTATTAAAATTTTATTTTACTTTTTTATGAGAAATTCGCATTCGGAATTGTGCATGTCACCAACGGTTTTCCCCGCGCTAACCCGCGCCAAAGTAACCCTTAAATAAACATGGCAAACGAAACAGAGAGTATCCCGAAATCCTTTCTTGCAGTCAGCTATAAAAGATTACAAACAAAAAATAAAAGAAAAACAAATGTAAACAAAGGTCAAACAACATAAAATTAACAAAGAAAGATGAAGCACACAAAAATTATGCATGAGAAAAGAAGTGTCCACTTCGCTTCGGATCCCGTTAGAGGATATGGGCATGGGTTTGGGCATGGTGCGTATATGTGGTTGTATGGATGTACCTTATCCTTTCGCTGCATTTGTGAATCGCCTTAACATTTGATGAGTTTGCCCTTTTTTTGTGAGAAAACTGATTATTGTGCAGAAAAGTTAGAAAAAAATTAGTAGTTTTTTCATGCTTAACTACCGGTTATTTTACGGTAAGAGAGTCTAAACCGGTTGCCGAATTTTATTAAATATTCATTGCACATATACACTATGTACTTATGTACCATACATGCTCCTATATGTACATACATACGTATGAATGCATGTATGTGTGCATACAATTTTTTAAAATAATTTTGTTTGTTTGTTTATTTCGGTAAATGGGAAATTAATCAAACCGCTCAGTGCAATTTTCTAACGATATGCATGTACATACATATTTACATATGTATGTGTATGTGTATTCGTATTTGAATACCTATAAATGTATATGTACATACACACACCGAGATACGGTCACAACTAATCCTTACAAATGATTACGAATTTTATATCCTATAAACGGCTTTGCTCAGTTTTTCCGCTTTTAAGAAATGAAAATGAAGAAAATTGTATTTCCTCTTCAACATCCATCAATGACACATTACCGTCAGATACCAACACATTCACACTCATACATATACACGTACTCGTATGTATTTGTAACATTCTGATACAGGACAGTTAACGTATCAACCTCAACGTTCTCCCATTTGATAATATTCCAATCAACCCTTTACGAAGTGTTTATTTATCTTTGTGGACTTATCTGCATCTTTGTGCGTATGTAAAATATTTTGGTTTTAATACATTTGACAACTCTGCAGATCATTAATTAAAGGCTTATCTTAAATACAAGTTCAGCCTAAAGATCTAGTTTTTCTTGGAGAATTCGTTCAATGCAAATGCAGGTTTTGATGATTCTCACAGCTTTCAAGCATTTATTTGAGATATTGACTGAAAATTTTGAACTCAACTAATTCAATATAAATACATATGTACCTAAGTATATAAGTATTATGTATGTACTTTTAATTTTGGTACAAACATATATAAAATCAAAATCGAGTATATATTTAAGTACATTCTTAATTATTCATAATTTAGATCGCCTTTCTTTATTGTCTCATGCACCACAAATACTCTAGTCAAAACCTGCCTTTCCAGTAGATCCGAAGTAGTTTTAGTGTTGGATTATTTACATTTAACGCATACTTGGGATCGATTCTTATTAGTCCACTGTTATTTGTTCTATATAAGTACAAGTTGGGGCAAAAGTAATGTGCTTTGACATTATTTTATAGACAGAGAGAGTATTACTCGTCGTTGCCAATATGCAATGGAGCTCGGCCAACGACGGGGCCGTGTGATCTCCCGTTTTGGCCAAAATAAAATGGCAGCCAGTTCACATTATAAAATTACCTTTAAAATTACTTTATATTAAAAATGTATCAAAAGCTCGTAAGGGGAATGTTTCGTTGGAAAAGCTAAAAAGACACAATTTCGATGGTTAAGCTCACAGATGTGTTAAGATAAAGTATAGAATTTTACAGGAACATCAAAATTTTATTACACTATTAATTACTATGTCATCTGTTAAATTTTGAAGCAATTCTTACCATCTTCAACTATGCCCTAATTTGCTTTTATTTATTAGACAGGTAACATGCTGAAGGCCTTGAAAACCAGTAACATCTTTTCACACAAAAGTTCCTCTCAAACATCTGTGAGCTTCACCATCGCCTTAATAATTTTATTTCTGAACGGTTTTAAATAGAGAGCGAAACTACAATTTTCAAAATCAAAAAGTAGAAGAAGCAATGTTTCTAGGTTTTGGCCTACACGAGTAAAAATTGCCTATGAAAAGCTTTTCACTTCACCGTTCTGACACGGCCTAAAACTGTAGGACCCTTCTATTGATGTACAAGTATATCACGCACAACATGAGCGGACACGAAAAGCTCGACCTAGGCCCTTCATGGTGTCATTTATAAATTTTAAAGTGCCCTGTTCCAGGGTCTCCGCTTGGTAATTGGAAAAAATCACATAACTATTTCATAAATATTTTATACTTTACAAATCTATTTTATTTCTGAGACAAGCAGCAGAGAAAATACAAAAATCAGAGAAATTCGCGGAACAAAATGTTGTCAATTTGTTGTTATTCTTCTTCCTTGCCTACTTTCACATTCACAATGAGTCAAAAGTTGCAATTTAGCAGAAATAAATACACCTCAAAGTGTCAAAATTGAAAACTACGACCATTTTTTATCCGGATATAATTCTTTGCAGGGTTGGATATCGCCGGGATATAAATATATTCAGAATTAGTTTCCAGTACAAAAATATGTTGAACTGGTATATGCAACAAAAGAAATACAGGTATTAATCCAAAAAATTTTTTTTTGCATTTATGTTTACCTTTGAGAGCAAACTAGGCATCATGGAACCAAATATTCTGGTAGACATATTTAGGCCCAGTGCTCGAAAAAAAAAAAACTATAATTTTTTCCAAACAATTGTGGGCACACACGGCAAAGACCCGCCTGAATCTGGTTACAGCTATGATTTCTACAGAAATAATAATTTTTTTTTTTACTTTTAGTTGGAGAAATTGAATGGTTGTTAATAAAGTCAAATACTACAAGGGAAGCTAATCAAAACTTTCAATTTACTTTATTTGATCAACAGGGAAACACGGAACCAATGTCAACACACTGGCTTCCGTGTTGGTCAAATCAATTGTTCCAGACTGCGAACTTTAACTAGTATATTCAGTTATGACTGTAATATGCTAGGATACATGTATGTACTTACTTAATAATAGGTAATAGTTTGGAAAACATTCTCAAAGTATCATACATTTGAAAGTAAACCATATTGGGCTCAAAATATAGGTACCCACTCGCACCTGTAGAACGCAGGAGAAAATTAGCATTGACAAGATAACATCCATTATCAAGCAATTTACCTCATTCGCTATCACTGAATCCTCTTACAATGTTTTCTATCATTCGTTTTTTCCAAATGCCTCGGACGGCTCTTGTGCAAAAAAGCACAGCATGTCAAAAATACAGAAAAACACCAAATTCGTTATAGCAAGACAATCAAGCAGGCTCGTTGTCACTTACTACCATACGCAATCGGCGACAATATCGCATGTCACAGAATGCAGTCAACTGACGTACATACGGACAAGTCTCACAGCAACGACAACCACTAACTACTCAAGACACAAGTGCATTGGACTGCAAGCCACCGAACGGTTTCCAGTTGACTGACTAACTCCATTAACCGCATCCATATGCTTCGCTTTTTCGCATATTTTTTCACTGATTTGTCGACGTTTTTTGTGGCACAATTTTGGCGAAGCAAAGATGGCCCATGTCATCTGAGACGCCACTTGATTGAACTCCTTTAACGCTTCGGTTTTTTTGTGTATTTGTGTTTCATTTTTTCATGCATACACAGCAGCAAATGCATGTCGCGTCCTGTCAACGGTGGGTCCATTGTGATGCCTCTGTGGCCAGTAGCAATTCTCCACGATATGCAACACATGTACAAACTGCTACGTACATTCATTTCGCTGCAACTGCCACAAATCGTGGCGATTTTTTCTGCTCATGCAAAGTCGCAGCTATATTTTAATTTTTTCAAAGTGGGTCTGTATGCGTGTGTGTCCTGGAGCTTCTGGGCTTCATGCAGTATTTTTTCATTGCCTAATTCGAATGCAACACATTGAGGATGCAACAGAATACAAAAGCTGAATACATGGAATGCAAAATGTTGGCCATTCGACAGATGGAATCGATATCGGATGGCGCCAACTAATTCCCGCGATCAACAAAAAATGGCAATGGCAATTTCTTGTTTGTACGCACATCCATACAAAACATAGTTTTGTGGATATAAGTATGAGTGTGGACAGGAAAGTGTACAGGAAAATGGATTGAGTATGTGCGCATTTAATTGAAGGTTGTGAAGGTGATGATTTCGGTGTTTATGCAACAACAGCAACTGGCCAACAGCCTTTGTGGCAGATTCGATAGTGTCAAATGCATTACCGATGCAAACGAATATTTTGTTGTTGTTGAAAATTTAAAATGTTGTTGTTAAATAAAGTAGTTTCTCTTGAACTCGAAACCTTTTGCAGATTGCAGTTCGACTAACTAACAAATTATAAAATAAGATCAATACAAAAAGTTTCTTCTCGAGCTTTTCTTAAGAACATTTTGTCATTTCTTAAGAGCTGGAAGACTGCAAACTCCGATTATATCGTGAACGAACTATTTTGCTGATCTGCTTATGTATGTATGTATGTACATATCGGCATACAATAGAAAATTGTTTAATTGGAAATTTAACCGATTTCTATGTGAGATTTTCTGAGATGTATTGTAGGGATAAAACAGATTAAAAACTAGGGGAAAATACAATTTTTTTTTTTCAATAAATATTAAGTTATTCATTTCCTAATTTAACAGAGAAATACTGAACGATTTGTACTCAGCACCTCGTTATTACCTAACAAATACATTTACAGCATTATGTATAGTCCTTAGTTCACCAGTACAAGTATCAGTACGAATACTGGTAATGGTTCTGGTACTCAGTATTTTGGTGCTGGTACTTGGAAAAACTCAAGTACCAGTATTTCGATTTCAAGTAATATACTTTCAAATACTTTTAGTATTTTTATGTATTTTAGTAAGAAAATACAAAATATTTTGCTCAATGGACCAATGGGGCGAGAACATCAGCAAAACCATAATTCCCAAATTCAAAATGCCAAGATTTAAAATCCCTAAATTCAAAATCCCCAAATCCGAAATCCCCAAAACGAAAAACCCAGTAAATATGATTATATAGTTATAAAAATAATATTTCTCCAGTTATTGTTATTCCACTATTGTTAATGGGCGGGTTCACCAGAATACTTTGATCAGTGATCATTCCTAATTTTTATCTACAATGTATGATTCTAGTTTTTTGCCTTATAGATATAGTCGTACACAGAGTTTTTTTCATTTGGCTTCGGAGGAAAACATTAGTTTGAAACCATAACAGATTTTGAGAAAACCATCACATCTGCAGAAAAATATTATTTTCCCGATGGCTAGTACAAAGGAGCTGGGGAAAGAAATGATTTTGATAAAGGACAAATTTGGAAGAGATACAGATAAAAAAAGTTACTTGTTATCTACATATGTATATCGCGATTTTAAACATAATCTAGAGGGATATCATTTAGTGATACCACGATACAATTAACTACAAGTATTTACATACTCAGAGTATTTGTTTCGATCCAGGTACGTTCCTTGATTCAAGTACCCATGTAGGTATCGTTAAAATTTATGAAAATGAACTTGGTATCGGGCACTCGTTGTAAGTTAACCCCAAATACTTTATTTTTATGTGCTGGCAATGCTGGCTAGCGACAGTAAATTGGAAATAATATTTTAAATTTTTATAAACATATGTATGTGCATATGTACCTTTCTTCAGTCACTTATCTGCATTTTTGACGAAATTGATTAAGAATCCAGGAAGTATTCAGTTCTCAGAGGGTTTGTATGAAAAAAAGTTGTAGAACCATTTTCTCAACCTCCTATCTACAATTCAACACTAAAATTTATGGAAATTTATTTAGTTTTTTTCGTTTTCTGCAGAATGGTACTTTTGGAGACACGTGTTTGTATTTGTATATATATTGTACGATCTTAAAAGACAGGAGAAAAAAACATGAAAGCTTATTGATATAATAATTAAATTTAATGTTCTAAATAAAAAAAGTACAAAATTTATTTAAGAATGAAAATATTGCAATACTCATATGTATTGAATACAAAGTTGTATTTTTGTTCATACTCTTTTTCCACCTTATAACTTATAGGTTAGAAATTTCAAAAATCTATTTTTGATCCACTATTTTTTAACCCATACACGTAAGTATCGTTGCTTCAATGCAAGTACCTCGAGTAGTATCGCAGTGTAGATTCGATATGAGTAATGAGTACAATTACTCGTTGGTCGGATGGTATCGTGATATCATTAATTTCATGTAGCTTCGCGCAACGGAATAGATGATGAAGCCGTTGTAATCGTTGCTGTTTTTGTTGTTTGGATTCGAAAATATTTTTGGTTATCGTCGCTGATCTAATTTGATATTCGGCCGCTACTATCAGTGAGCATAAAAGTACATGCCAAATACTCACTTTTACGTGACGGGCACTGTTGCCACAACCAAATTTATTTATTTTTATGTTTTCCAACAGAACTATAGTAACTCTATTCTACCACATACCATACGATGCTGCAGAACTGGCTCTGAAACTTGTTTCATCATGCAAACTCTCAAAAACTCGACCTATAGATAAAGTGAACAGTTTCAAAATCAAAAGCCCTGGTATACATCAATAAATTTTTTTGTTTTTGATACATTCAACACAGCTGTGAGTTGAATGTGGAAAGAAGATTGATATGTGGGAGGAAGAAGAAGGGAGGGAATGCAGTCACAGAATACCGGTAAAGAGATAGGCAGCCATTGTCGCAAGTGGTATTTATGCCTTTACCATAATAAACTTTTTTTAGTTTTATTAGTTTATCAATGTCGACTATGACCGCATGTAGCGCCAAAGGCCGAGCTTTTCGCAACCACTCATGTTATGCGTGTCATATTTGTACGTGAATTGAAGGGACCAACAGTTTTAAGACGATTCCGAACGGAACGAAGTGAAAAGCTTTTTCATAGTCAATTTTTACTCTTGTAGGTTTGCCATTGCCTGCCAAGAGGTGGTGCCGTGTAGAAAAATTGTTTTTCTATTTTTTGAATTTTCCTGTGCCGAGATTAGAACGCCAGACACTCTGCGTAACTGTCACCGCACTACCATTACGCTACAGCGACCACAATTTGTGTTCCCAGTGTGTTTGACTTTGATAACAAAATAAAAAGTTAAAAACTCTACGCTTTTTCTAAATTTTCACTACGTTAAACGGCAGCAAAGTAAAATGGGCTGGGATTGCTAAATACAGAAATTGACTAATTATGCCCAGACAGTAATTATAAATTATTTTCTTTTTGTATCTGATAAATAAATATGTATATATATTACATAAGCTATAATACAAAACCATTTTATTTTAGAAATAACACATGGCACCTGTCAGACCCCATATACATACATACATATACATATCATGGGGTAACCCTGTCTTAAAAAAAACCAAGGTAGAACTAAAATTACAATTCTTTTTTTGTGAGCTCTAAGCACACAGGTAACTATAAATTGAGCAACAGAGGTAAAAAATTTTTTTTTAAATATGCAATTAGTAATTGACATGTTAAACTGTTGGTCTCTTTTATTCGTGCACAAATACATAAATACATACTACATATATACATATTATATATAGTATATGCAATTCGCCTAAAATTAATAGATTCGAAAAGATCAGCATAGAAATTCCATGGGCATGGGATTACGTCTATACAGACTCTCTGGGAACAACGTAGCATTATTACGTAATAAGTTATTTTCAATACATACTTACACAGATGACATAATCGGTGTATGAGTACATCTATGTATTAGTATGCCTATCCGTGTGCGTACATACATATGTACAATACTTAATTAAGTAAGTGTGTATCTTTGTAAATGATTATCGGAATATAACTAAGTAAACAGCTTTGAGACTGTTTATGATTGTCAAGGCCAAGTTCATATATACATACATACACATATAGTACATATGTATGTATATGGGTCATGCACATACCCATTTTCTAATAATACATACATTTATCTTCACATTAGTAATGAGTTGATTACACAGTCCAACAAAAAATGTAGGCTTCCAATTTGCCAACAGTTTTAGGGTAATTTGATCACGAATCTGAAGTTAGTTTTTCTCCATCACGTTTCTTCTCACACAGTCTGGTCCTAAAGTAGCAAGATTGGGGTCTTCAAGGACAAACAAAAAAATACTTATTTACAAAATTTTTTAATATTAGCACAATGAGGTAAAAATTATTTGTGATAACACCTTCCAACTGTCATTGAAGCCTCATCTCAAAAATGTGGCTTATACACTTTTTTTCAAAAATACCATGTAGGAAAAAAACTGACATACTGTCTTCGGAGAAAATCATCCTATCTAAAATTTAGGTTTGGTCCTGAAACATCGGAACCACTTCCGAGGCACACACTTCCCACCATAAGGCAAAACTCATTGGGCTTATGTTACACAACCAATTTTTTGTTGTCAATGTTTTTCTGGTTTTACCCTCTCTGCGCACAGCATTTCCAGAAGAAGAAGATGGGTGATCAGCACCACCAAATTACCCTCAAAACTTTGCAAAATTAGAGGCCTAAGTGGAAATCCTGTTGCTCTGTGTTAACATTAAATTGCTAAGATTTGAATGTTAAGCAAGCACATCCACCTCCATTTATGCTCATAACTACACAACAAACACATACCTATGTACATACATGCTCGTATATATGTACCTACATATCTACTTATATCTATATATGTAAGTAGACCACATGTATATATATATAAATTTGTCTCATTACACGCATAATTAATGCACACATAACACATAATAATATTGTATGGTAGAGTATGTATGTATTTAGTTATATGAAAGTTATTCCTTAATTTAAATTAACAGTATTATACATTTATTGCATATGCACACGAGATACACCGACATGTGCACGCATTTTCACCAATGCTGGTTTCAATAATCTGCTATAATTTTAGAAATGCAGCCCAAGGATTTAAATAAAATAAATCGAAAATGTCTCTGTAATGAGATAGATTCTTTAACAGTCGGTTTCGATATTTCGGCATTCGAATATTTTCCGTAAACTCTTCTACTAAAAATTCCTTCCTGAAGCCATTTACTGCCGTATTCGGATTCAGTGTTAGAAACTAAATATTTGTTTTCATTCCTGGGCCTGATAAAATTCAACCCAGTGTTGTTAAGATTTCAATTACATTGGAATGCTTCCAAATAAGTATGTTGAGTATGTATGTATGAAATAGCAAAACGAAATTTTTGCCCATAAATCTCGTCAAAGTATAAATAAACTGAAACCAAAATTTACAAAAAAAATTTACTCCAGACTCGTTTTTACACAATAGATAGATGAAAATTATTGTTCTGAAAAACCGGGCAGAAACGAATTGATTACCATATTTACTCATATTTTTTCATTTTTTTCCATATTTGTTCATAGAAATAAACATTTTTCTTCTTTTCACTTCTCTTCGTTTCTTACCGATTGGGCCAACCTTATTCATATCCCTAGATATGCCTAGCCCATTAAGGGAGTTTGTAATTTCACTCAAATTATGTATTGCAAATGAGATTTCGTGTGCCGAAATACCGTAACGTTGACTGTTTCCTTTGATTATCGCATGTCTGATCAACCTGTTCTATATACTTATAAGTACATACATACGAGGTGTGACCAAAAAATAACCGTTATTTTCAAATTTCGTGAGTTACGTATGTTCGATTTTCGCATTTTTTTTCTGTTATGTTGGTACACATGTCTGTTATATATGTTGGCAATACCAACCATTTTGGATTGTCAGTTTGTTTTTGACAGATAAAAAGGTTAGTCGTGTTTTGATGTGCTCTTCGATTTTTTACTATTCGAGAATATATCAATGACGATGCTCGTCCTGGTCGCCCGAGCACGTCAACAACCGATGAAAACATTGACGCAGTGAAGAAAATGATTTAGGATAATCGTCGAATCACTATCAGAGAGGTTGCTGATGATGATGATACATATCGTTCAGCTCATGCCAAGCAATTTTTACGGATGTTTTAGGCATGAAACGTGCGGCAGCGAAGATTGTTCCAAAATTGCTAAGTTTTGAGCAAAAACAACGTCGCTTGTGCGTAAGTTTTTGGCCAAAAACATAACCGTTATCATGCCTTAACCACCGTATTCACCGGACTTGGTCCCCGCTGACTTTTTCCTCTTCCCAAAACTGAAGACACCGATGAAAGGAAAGCGTTTTGCTACGATTGAGGAGATAAAAGAAAAATCGAAACAGGAGCTGTTAGCGATACCAAAAAGCGCGTTTCAGAAGTGTTTCGAGGATTGGAAAAAACGCTGGCATAAGTGTATTTTATCTGAGGGGGTTTGTTTTGAAGGGGACAAGATAGTTGTTGATGAATAAATAAATACTTTTTGAAAAAATTGAAAATAACGGTTATTTTTTTATCATACTTGTATGAATCTTTATATAGCGTAAACAGTCAAAGTACACATACCATTGGTACCTAGTAAACAAAAATACAAATAAAAAATTATTTTTAATGCGTTATTAAGATTGTGTTTATGTAGTTAGAAACGAAGGAAAAATTTACTCATTTTAACTTGGTTCACTCTCGGCAGTGTCTCTTTTTTAAGTTGCTAAATTTTTGTTAAAATAAAACACAATTTACTTATTTGGATATAAACTAACTGTTCTAATCGAATCATACCATAATGTATGAACGAATTATAGAACGAAATATTGCAAATATATATGTAATGTATGTGTAATGCGATCTCTGTGTTTACTGGTGAGAGTTATAGGTGAGAGTCAACTTCTTTCGAAAGCTTGTACTCCTCAGACCCAAAACCATGTTTGAATGTGCGAAGAGGACGTTTGCACGTGCTGGTTTGCTTGCTAGCTAGTTCTGGAGATATTGGGGGAATATGCACCTGCCTGCACAATTCCACACATTACGAAATAAAATTCACGTTCTTGGTAAACAAACAAAAAATAAAGGTATAAAAAGAGAAAATATAAGAGATATCTGACATGCTTGGCAAAAATAGATATGTTGGAGCAAGCTGATCTAAATACTGCTCATGTCCATGACGATTCCCACCCTACCTTTGGATTCTAGAGGGCTGAATTCATTAGAATCCCCTAATTTACTATTACTACTCCAGACCAAGATCAGAAAACACTTAATTCATGTTAAAATTACAATTCATTTATTATGAGAACAAAAATTGTATCAAAATACTGCAAAATTGACAAAATTGAAACCTTATTTTTCAGCGTTATAAGTATACCATATCACAATAACATATGTAGGTAACTTAAAGAGTAGAAATTAGTTTACTTTACCATACGTATTAATTCATAATGTTGTTGTTGTTTATAAATACAAAAAAAAACTAATCAAAACTAAGTGTTTAAAAAACAAAAAAATATGTTATGTGCATAATTTTTAATCTGATTAAAAATTACGAAAAAAAAAAATTACTTAACGGACTCAAGTATATAAGTATCGCCTGGGATAATTATGTATTCTTTATATGTAGCGTTATTCTCTCTCAAATTTTAAACGAGAATAAAAAAAAATTAATAACTAATAAAAACTTCAACTCACTATTATTCCATGAACCCAGTAATAACGATGAAAGGCCTTTCTCGTTCGCTTAATTTGGGGGAAAAAATTAGTTAGAAACTAAATATACAAAAAAAAATATTGATTTCCCCGATTAATACATATGCTTGTCCAATTACAATGTATACGCAATCAATTTTGCTGCATGTCCAAAATTACTTTTTACACTTACCACTACATTTTAAAACACTTCATTTTAAAAACTTTTGTTTGTTAGCATGCTTAATAAAAAATGTACAAATTTTTTTTCTTTTTTTTCCTTTCTTTTGGCCAAAAACTTACGCACAAGCGACGTTGTTTTTGCTCAAAATTTAGCAATTTTGGAACAATCTTCGCTGCCGCACGTTTCATGCCTAAAACATCCGTAAAAATTGCTTGGCATGAGCTGAACGATATGCCAACATCATCCTGATAGTGAGCAACCTCTCTGATAGTGATTCGACGATTATCCTAAATCATTTTCTTCACTGCGTCAATGTTTTCATCGGTTGTTGACGTGCTCGGGCGACCAGGACGAGCATCGTCATTGACATCTTCTCGGCCTTCCTTAAACCGGTTATACCACAATTGAACTTGTGTTCTGCTCATAGTAGACTCGCCAAAGGCCACAGTCAACATTTCAAATGTCCTTGCGCATTTAATTTCATTTTTTACACAAAACTGAATACAGTTTCTTTGATCCATTTTTTCGAATAGTAAAAAGTCGAAGAGCACACCAAAACACGACTACCCTTTTTATCTGTCAAAAACAAACTGACAATCCAAGATGGTTGGTATTGCCAACATATATAACAGACATGTGTACCAACATAACAGAAAAAAACATATGTAACTCACGAAATTTGAAAATAACGGTTATTTTTTGATCACACCTCGTATGTTGATTTGGTTAGGGTTGCTTATCCTCCATCTTGCCAAAGAGTGATCGCTTGGAGCCCTATGACTATCCCTGAGACTAATTAGGTATCCTGCAGCTAAATAATCCATCCAATCCTTGTTTGCACTTATGTTCGCCAAAGCAATTGTCAAGAAATATGTATGTATACATTGTAGTGGCCTAACAAAGTTCGACTCGTCTCCTTCAGTTCTGGAACCTTTCTTTTACTTTACTTTTAATGGCACAACAGCCCATGGCGGGCCTAGGCCGAGCTTTTTCGCATCCACGCATGTGGACGAATCCGAACAGCGAAGTGAATAGCTTTTCATAGGCAATTTTAGCTTGACATTGCCTGCCAAGAGATGGTTTTATTATTATTTTATATAAATTATGTTTTCTTCTTTTTGATTTTGCCTGTACCGAGATTCGAACCCCGGACACTCTGCACAGCAGTCCAACGCACTACCACTACACCACAGCGACCACATGGAACCTTTCTCCCAATTTTATTTTCAAAAGTTCCTCGAGTTACAATTTCTCCAATGAACTTTGGACTCGAAAACGGTAAAATAACACAAAAAGTAGTTTGTATAGAAAAATGTTGCTATGGAATTTTGCGCAATTTTGCCATTAAATGTGAGTCTCCACTAACAGAATAGTTTAGAATTCCGCTAACATTTAAAATTAACCCAGGGTTAAATAGCTTATGTGTTTACATGTTTTAACATATTTTTAAAACTTTATGAAAATACAACCATTACATATGGTATGTTGTTCATGAATTGTCAATTGTGCCTTTTTGTAGCACTAAGATACTAGACTAATTTATCAAAAGCTTCGTAGGCTTGGCTCTTTGTGAAGTAATTGACTAAATAAATACTTAATTGTTTTGATTAATAAGAATATCTTTAAATAATCTTAATTTGCCAATGCCCATTTTGCATTTGAACGTCTAAAGCCAATAAGAACTGAATACAAGTGAAAGCTGAAATCAAAGGCCCTAGTAATGAGAAAATGAAGGCGATTTTAACCGTTTTCCGAAATTAAAATAGCCTTTATGTTCTCATTAATAAGGGCCAAAGAATTCAGGACAAGTGACTTGTGTGCAATTTATTTCTCCCACAATAAACAGAAAAGAATGATCTGCGCTAACAGCGTGTGTGGTATATTAGATTTGGATGTGGGTAAGTGTAAGGCGACGAGGTTTTTACCAGAGCTGGAAAATAATGCATTCAATAAAATTACAATACCTTAAAATCAACACATGTCATGATTACAGTTATTGAATAACACATTTGGCACTAAAATAAAAAATGCAGTTATAAGTCTTTTCAGAAGTTATGGGGACAAAACTTTTGATTTCACAATCATGATTGCTTTAAAGTCACTTGAAGCAATTTGCAGCCAAATGAAGTTAATTGAGGTTTTGAAATCAATTAAATTCACTTGAAGGCAATTCGTTTGCATTCTCCAATTCTTGTACAGCTCTGGCCTATACACTGATTGGTCCTACAGTTTGACGCCGGTTTATTGGAAGCAACCACCAGAACCAAATCTCTGGTGAAAGTCTAGTGGTCTACCTATTAGACTATCGAAATCGTCGTGTGTGTTAATTGCAAAAAAAAAGATACGTATGTAAGTGCTTATACCGTTATTTAATGTAGAAAGGTCGAAACTAACATTTCTTACCAAACCTTTTTTTTTTGCAAATTCGAAATGTAAGTACTCAGAATCCGCATCAGAATCTGCAAAAACTTGGTATTAAAAATAAAATCTAAGTTTCGTCCTTTCAGAGTACCTACATTAAGGTACTCTGATATGTCAGAGCTGTAAAAGACTGCAGTCATTTCGAGCTACATTCATTGAAGTCACTGCAAATAAGTAAAGTTTTCTGATTACAGTCTTTGATTTCATTTCAGACTTCTGACTTTCAAAAATTAAGTCACCAGTCTTTTTGAAGTCAATTTGAGACTTTAACACAAATAAGTTGCAAATCACTCACATGATTTCACATTATTCTTAAAATCGCAGTGATGACTTCAAATTTGTTTGAAGTCTTGCAGTCAAGACACTTCACCTTCAGTGCGTGAATTCAGTTATTGAATATCAAAAACTATTAATTAAACACAAATAACTCTTCTCAATTTAAAAGACAATAAGACATTTGCGATAAAACATACGTATAATATGTACATACATAAGTATCAGCTAATAAATACATAAATATAAGTACCTATATACACAACATCGAATAAGACAATTTTTATGTTATATACATATCGTAATTATACATTTTTAAGGATAACTCAAAAAAGTTAGGTTAATATTTCTTTAGAGCATATCATTGCCTTTCAGTAGCAGCAATTCCTCAAAATTGCTGTTCACGCCCGGACGTATGGACATGAAAAGGTGTAAAATTATAAAAAAATACTTT
This sequence comes from Palloptera scutellata, assembly GCA_958295655.1. Lineage (NCBI taxonomy): Eukaryota > Metazoa > Arthropoda > Insecta > Diptera > Pallopteridae > Palloptera > Palloptera scutellata. The sequence goes on from OY282450.1 coordinate 54,354,446, forward strand.
AATGACTTCAAGTTATTTCAATGAAGTCAATTAAGTTCAATTTATTTATATTGAAGAAATCAACTGACTGCAAATGACTTCAATTAATATCAAATGACTTCAAAAGAGTTAAACTAACTGCACAATGATCGACTTGAAGTCAATAAATACTTTTTAGAGATCAGGGCTGCAAGAATTAAAAACAAATTACTTCGAAAATAAAGTAAAAGTCAAAAGTAAAGTCAGTGACTTCAAAATGCCTTGTGACTTCACGATTAATTCCACAATCCCCAAAAGACTGGAATATTGCATTCACATTTTTAAAAAGTCAATTGACTTCAAACCTAAAAAGAATGAAATCTTTTCCAGCTCTGCGATACGAATTAGAGATTACTATTTACATCCATCCATCGTGTGACATCAGAGCGTTTGCTATGGTCTGAGAAGAAATATTGCTTTTAACACTAATACTACATAAATTTAGCTAATATTCAACTGAATAAATAATTTATGTAATTTTAAGTTCCATTATACAGAATTTTCAGTATTAAAATACTTTATAAAAATGTCAAAATTTGCCATGAAGTTGATTTCTTGGGAATTGTAGCGTATATGTATACGATGGCGGACTAGAGATCCGTACACCTGAGAAATCACACATATCATACATACATATTACACTGGCCAACAGCCATTTTGCTGCAGGGTATACTCGTACACTAACCCTTTTAGGGTAATGCTGATGACATGCTGATTATAGAAAATGACCATCATTTTGCTCAATCAGCTCTTGTCTTCGAGATATTTAAAACAAAAACCCTATTTCCAATATGCAAGCATTCAACTGCTATGGGTCGCAATTGAACTAAAAATCCAAAAATTTCAAACATACATAAAGTTATTCCCAAAATAAAATCTGGCTTTGTTTGTGTTTCCACTTATAATTTTTTTATTTTTTTATTAAACTTTATATTTATTTTTTATATTTTTATATTTTTATTTTAAATTTCAATTTTTTTAAAATTTTTTTTTTGTGACAAAGTTGTCTATGGATTAACTGTGTTTTTTTTGCTTAAAATAATAAGGTTTTGTATGAAAATCTTGGGATTTATGTAAGTATCCCCATCCTTATTCAATGCTATTATCACAAGTAGTATGATAAAATTGTTATGTTCTTGAATAAATATGTAAATACAAATTTAAGTAAATACTATGTAAAGTCAATCGCGCGTGTGAGTGATTACCTACAGTACATCTGCAATTTGCAGAGTTTTGGAGCTTCTCTCAATGCACGTCGTTTAATTCGTTCATTCGCACTGATTATTGAACCATTTCGCCAATTCGCATTCGATTACCTAAATTTTAACACAAGATGACAAAAAGATGATGATCAGTTTTGGAATCATCGTGCAATCTATCACTTTTGCGCGGAATTTCACATACACTTTCAACAAAATAGCAACGGTAAACTACAGGATGCAGAAATAAAATTATTCAAACAGATGCCACACATGCCACAATTTATTTACAGGTCACTTGTCTTCTTTTTTGAAAGCATTTTTATTACCTGTTTGTATTTCTGTGTCCACCATTGTGCGAAAGCCCGGTGAATACAGAAATTTAGATATGCATTATCATGGTGAATACGATATTTCGCTTGTGTCCCGAAAATGATAAGATAGAAAAATTAAAATTTTGTACAGCATATAAAGTTAAGAAAACAATACATGAATGAATCTTTAACAAAAGACATTTGCAATGTATGCACAAGAATAATTATTATTATTATTGCACACACTAAATACAGACGCAGACACACACACACACACACACAATCTATATTGTACAGTTTGATATAATCATGGGCCAGTCTGTACAATGCAGTGTAACTAACTAGCTCAAAAGCTAGTTAATTAACTAGCTATAAAAGATAGAACCGGAACTAGTTCATTCCTCGAGCTCCTCTATATGCAAGCTTCCAGTGCAAAAGTAAATTAGTCTCACAAATTACGAGTACCTAGTATATTACCTCAAAACTGATGCAGGGTGAGTCACTTTGAAGACTGCTTAGACTTTTATGCTTGTATATGAAACAGAAAAGAACTTATTTCAATAAGTCTATTCAGTGAAAATATTGTCTTATAATTCTCATACACTTCACAATATTTTTCACTTACTCCTGTATGGTTTTTGAAATAACGGATCTATGACAAAGACAGAAGAAGCGGACTTGTCTGTTTTTTTTCTGTTGTATATTTGCTCCATATTTTTATGTTTATCTTTAGGCATATTTAGGATAATTTTTTTGCTACTTGGTTTTTGACGTTTATATTTCTATATAAACGTCAAACCAGAAATATATATTTCTGGTTTGCTATTTCATCATGAATAGACTTACGCCTGAACAACTTTTGCAAATTATTGAAATTTACTATCAAAATTCGTGCTCTGTGAAAAATGTGTACTTAACTGGTACTACAACCGATGATCGGTCTTGGCCGCCTCTATAAAGCTTCGCCAGTCGACTCTAGTATGCGCGCGCTCGCGCCAGTTGGTCTGTCCCAATTTTCACTGCGCTGGTGGTGTCGGTCAGTGTCATTTTGCAAAGACGAATGAGCTTTACAGGCTCACGACTCCCATGAAAAATGAATAAGCAGAATTGTCGTAGTTGGAGTGAAGACCAGCCAGAGGCAATTCAGCAGCTACCAATGCATCCCAAAAATGCACTATTTGGTGCGGTTTATGGGCAGGCGGCATCATTGAGCCGTACTTCTTCAAAGACGATGAAGACCGCAACGTTATGGTCAGTGGAGAAAGGTACCGTTCGATGATAACAGACTATTTTTTACCGAAAATGTAAGAATTGAACTCGGCCCACATGTGGTTCCAACAGGACGGTGCCACATGCCACACTGCACGCAAAAACATGCATCAATTGAGAGCCGATTTTGGTGAGCAGTCAGTCTCACGTCTTGGTGCAGTCAATTTGCCACCAAGATCGTGTGATCGGGGATAGGGACAAGCTAAACACGATTCCTATGCTTTGGAATCGTGCCAACATTGAACTCGTCGTTGGTGAGATTTCGGCCGAAATGTGTGAAAAAGTGTGCCAAAATTGGACCTTCAGAAAGGACCACTTGAAGCGTAGCTGCGGGCAACAATTAAGTGAAATTATCTTTAAAAAGTAAATGACAGGAATTGATTTATCGATCCAAATAAAAAGTTCATTCAATTTTATAAAATTTCTGTGTTTTTTGGAATTATCAAAAACCAACCTCTTAAAAAACCTTACAATTAATTCTGGAATTATTAAATTTTTTGTTGTACTGACTGAAAAAACTAGTTTGATACTCCTACTATATCAAAACATAAGTACTAGCTCAAAAGTTTTTGTGGATGGAGCAATTGTCTTTTCGTGGGACAGCATCGTGGAAAAAATACAGTATGCTGCGTGTAAATAATATCGAGGGATAAGACTTCTTAGTTATTTGTTTTGAGCTAGTTTAGATAACTAGCTAGTTAATAGTGTCAAACTAGTTTCAAATTAATTAGTTGTGGACTTCATTTTTCCAGGGACTGAAAAGAGTACAACAAACAGTCTAATATATTAGTGATCTTAATGAACGCTCGCATACCACATAAACCTCGCAAGTTTGCTGTCTCTTTCTCTATGTAAAAGAAAGTTTGTGAGGTGTTCGCAAAGTTATCAGGCAATTTCAGTGTGCGAACTTTATATATAGTCAACTCTCTCTTTTTTCACATTTAATTTGCAACACTTGTGTACAACAGCTGATTTACACTCTCAAAACTTGCAGGCTGTGTTCATGAAACGGAGGTATATACATTTATTAATTAATTATAAATATGCACCTACAGCTGTAGATCCATATATGTATAAAAGCAAAAAACAGAACAAAAATTCGTAAAAGTAGACATCTACTCTGCTTCTTCTTCTAACTATTTTTTTCGTAGATCCCTTATTTCAAAAATCCATATACTTAAGAGGAAAATATTGTAAAATATACATACCATACATGTAACAATTACAAGACATTATTTTTATTGAATAGTATTATTGAAAGAACACCATAACAGCCGATGCAAAACAAAGGTCTTTGTTGTTGCATGTTAAAACAGAAAAGTCAAAGTAGATCATACTGCATCAGTTTGAGCTAGTATGTGTACACTGTACAAGCTCCTTTTTGGCTAGGTAATGTACTAGGTAATTTGTGAGACGAATTAAATTTTGCACTGCAGGGTACATCCATGCAAAAATACACTTACACATAAACAAAACTTTCAACAAGCACTAGTTTACATAAGCTACCGAAACAAAAGCTCATTTGGTATTTTTGAAAGGGAAAAACGAAGAAAACTTTCTAAGAATCCATACGAGCGCACTACATGTTGTATGAAGGTATGGTTAGGGGTATGAGCGTGTTTTTTGTATTCAGACACACAAAGCCATACATACTCGTATTTACATATGTACAGACGTTGCAGATATGTTTTCGCCTTTTTGCTAAATAATTTCTAAATCCAAATTCTAAATCCTCAAACACTGCTGAAGGACCAACAACATTTTATCGTTTGACCAGCCAAAAAGCACATGCTGACTTGCGGGCAAACACTGAAACAAAAAGCATTAGCTAACACACACTCGCACCCATCTTGCGTTCATATGCAGTATGTATGTATGTAGGTGCACGATACACACTCACACAAACACACGCATACATATATATGCACATGCATACATCCATTTGTATGTAGTATGTACCTACTTACTTTTATGTTGCGCTCAAAATTTCACTTGATTATATCGCACAAAATTTCCGTTCTAGCAGCTCAGGGAGATGATTCCATACCGCCGCCACCACGTGCATACACAACTAAGATTTTGACAGTGGTCATAAGTTTACAATTTGCGCAACAAACGCCCACAAACCGATCTCAATCCATACTCCACCACTGTATTTGACTACATCATCTTTGCCGTAATGCCAACGCAGCACATTGGGCCACTTCATCTTGACCAAGCAAAATATCGGTTATTTACATACGAATGTACATCGTATGTACGTGTATACACACACACATATACACAGATACATACTCGTGCATTTAGAATATCACAACTCATGGATGCGAAGCTCTGGTTCACAAGCACATCCGGTACGATTCGACCAAATTTTCCCTACATGTAATGAGAATTGAGTTGAGAGAGAATAGGGTGAACCACCATTGTGAAGCATTTACCACAAATCGTCTGCAAGCTACAAGAAATTTGTGTTACTACTTCTTCTTCTTCTTCTTCTTCTTCGGCTTACATGTTGTCTTGCTCCTTGATAATCTTTACGAGTACAGTTGTGCATCTTCTGCATCATCTTGATTCTTCGATTGCAATGATTCAAATACACTCAATGCACTCATTCTTACTTACAAGCACATATTCATACATATATGTAAATAAACAAACATACATACATACATATACTAAATATTTATTCATATATGATAGGCGAATATTTTCAACAAATTTTGTCAATGCCACATTTCATAAACAATAAACTAAGTTTTCATTTGTGTACTCATCAATATGTGTCAGTCTCGTAGATACGGCATCAATCCATTCCGAATTATCAGGAATTCTGTACACGCAATTCTGCACCGCCTTTCCCTATTTTCTTTATGAGAAATGCGGATTATGTTTTTTGGAGTCCCGTATTTTCCGTATTTTAATGTTGTAATTTTTAGTATCTGTACAATTTAAATTATTTAACAAAATTCGCAATAAATTTCATATCATTAAAGCGATATCCGGCTAATATTACAAGGTACATTTTTGCTTGTCAATCAACTGAACCTTTTGTTTTTCATATACGTAAAAACAATAAATTCATTTGTTTGCCAAGCAAAATATCGACCGTATAAAATCGCCCTTCAAAAGTGCAGTAAAACCCTCAATACCACTAAGCCAACTATTGTAATTACGGAGACCATAGTCTTTTCGGGACAGTTAAATTTTTCACTTAATTAGTACTACCTTTAAACCACTAAACAGCAGTTGGGTCTGCTGTTCTTCCATGCAAAATTGGTCTGTGTATGTTTGTATAACTGGAGCAATGCGAAATCTTGCCCAACGGCATCTATGTAGGTTGTGTTGGAACTGACAACTCTTCGCGTCCCAAGAAGATATCTAAATCGAATTAAGTTTTGTATTCTTGAGAAACAAGGTCTGGAAATTGCTATACCGGATAAAAAAAATTTAACTTCATTGTGGTAAAGGCATAACACTTCCCACAATGGCTGTCTATCTCTTTATCGGTGTCCTGTGTGATTGCATTTCCTTTCCCATTTTCCCTCCTTCTTCCTCCCACTTGTCAATCTTCCTTCCGTGTTGAGCTCTCTGCATTCATAGGGGTACACCCTGTGTGTTGAAAGCATAAATAAAAAAAATCTTATAGATACATATACAGGGTGCGCCATCTTTTATATCGATCTGTGAATATTGAATAACTCTGCGAACCAGTCCAGCACACTACTAACTACGTCACGACGACCATTATTATTATATTTATATATTGATAATATTTGGCAGCATTCCATTTTTATAAACGTTTTGTGTAAGTATTCCCTAAACGGTATGTATGTATGTATGACTGGTACGAGTATATGTACGTGGTATAATTTTATACCAATATGTGACAGTGACAATTATGCCCATTTTTGTAAAGACTGTCTTCAAGGCTAAGCTAAATTATAAAGAAAATTTACTTCTTAAATACGTACACTAAATTTAACAAAACAAAATCCTATTCATACCTACTGCTGATATATTTTTACATTGTTAAAGTGAAATTTTGACTCGAAAAAGAACGATAGACATAAAATTTCTTGTCTACAAAATTTATTTTTCTTTAACCCATCCCATTTTTTTATGCAACAGCGTTTTTCGCTTCAATTTCAACTGAATTTAAGGGCCTTGGATGAAAGTTTTCGGAGAACCCATAAAAGATGGTTAGTGATTCCATAACTGTAAACTAAAACTTTAAATTTCAAACGTAAACTGTAAGTATCGAAATAAATTTTGTCAGAACTTTTATACGTATGTGAAACTTGGTTTATTATTAATGAAGGACAGCTTGGCCAACGTAAAGAGTTGCAGGTGGATATTTGGAAGAATTGGATATACCAACTCCATGTAAGTTTTCGTATGACGCCTCCAATATGGCACTTAAGTAGAGGCAGCTGGAAATCCGGAAAGCTGAATCGGAGAAAAGAGCTGGTCGTCGTGTATACGACGTTGGTTGTTTCACATACAATAGATGATGAGGTAAGGAACGGTTATCGCCAAGGCCATAACTTTTTAGAAATCATCATAAAGTAAACCGAGGTTAATTTTAACAAAAACAAAAAAAAAACAGGAAACAACATTCATTCAACACACAGGGTGTACCCCTATGAATGCAGAGCATTCAACACGGAAGGAAGATTGACAGGTAGGAGTAAGAATTAGGGAGAATGAGAGAGGGAATGCAATCAAACAGGACACCGATAAAGAGATAGACAGCCATTGTGGCAAGTGTTATGCCTTTACCACAAGGAACTTCAGTTTATCAGTATCGAATATGACCGCATGTAGCGCCAAAGGCCAAGCTTTTCGCATCCACTCATGTTGTGCGTGTTATATTTGTACATGAATGGAAGGGACCCACAGTTTTATGCCGAATCCGAACGGCGAGTGAAAAGCTTTTCATAGGCAATTTTTACTCTTTTAGGTTTTCTATTGCCTGCGAAGAGGTGATGCCGTGTATAAATTTTGTTGTTGTTGCTTTTCTTTTTGGACTCTGCGTAACAGTCCAACGCATAACGCTACGCTACAGCTCCCACAAATTTCCGTAGTATAAGTATATTCTGATATTCCAAGAATTATTCATCCTGTTATATCCAAACAAAAAGAGGCAAGACTTCTTAAACTTCCTAAAATAATATCCAAAGCTTATGAAAGCGGAGTATCCTGTGGTTGTGCTTCAATATTCGGGCATTTACTTGTTGTTACACAACTTGCATACATGTTTCCATATCTAACATTGCTAAACTCTTTCGGCCAGCACACCAAATTTCCATTTAAGATATAACAATGCAACAGTTATCGTTACTGTGCGAGTTTTGGAGCCAAAAATGAGTACGAGGTGTTTTCGTTGGCTATTTATTGGTTTGGGAATTCTACGAACACCTTCTTAGTTATTTGATTGTTATATATATATATAGTTCCACACCTTCTTGATAATGTTGCTTCCACATCAAGGAAATTGCTCAGAATGTTGCTTGTTTTCGTGTAGGTGAAAAGAAACTGAGCATTAAAATTTACAACTGTTCGTCTATTTCTAGAGTGGGATATCGGAATTGGCCAGCATGGTTACTTGTTTATATCATCGTATTTCTATTCGTGTTGCAAACAAAATAGTGTAGCCTGTAATTGTAGAGGTGCAAGTAGTTATGTATATGAAAAATCAAGGCAACGTTATTCAGTGTGAAAATATCGTCTTAGGTCCTGGGCTAGAAATTTGCTATCACAACTTGAAAAATATTCAATATAACCTGCTCCGCTTAAATTTATAATCTATACCCAGCATATACTTAAGTTTTTAATAGAATTTATTAAAACAATAAATTCATCAAATCAATATCTACTACATATTCTAAGATAAATTTATATGCAAAATATTAGTTCAAATTCATCTTCAAAACCTAAAATTAGATTCGTTATTTAAGTTCGTCAGTCCTTGTTGTGGCAAGAAGATTTGCTTTAAGAAAAATTAACGCACTCATCTTGGTATTTATTTATTTTTTAGAATCATTTTACTTGCGTGACGTCTGACCGCTGCCCACGCGACAATAATAGCAGAAGCACTGTCCACTGTCCACTGTCAAGCGTCTTTCAATTTTTTCGACATTTTCTGACATCGACAGAATTAGGTACACACATAAATATGAACATACACCCGCACTCGTGTGTGGGTAGTTCTAATGTTGCAGCCGTCTTGAAGAATCGCTAACAAATGAACTGAAGTGCCAGGTCCTAAGTGTAAGTCAGTTTTAAATTAACCGTGTTTCTTGTTTGGAGCGTAATGCTGTGATGTAGAAAAGCGAAAGATCAAATCTTTTGGATGGTAAAAAGTTCTGAACACGAAAAACAGTGGGTTTGCTCTTTCAAATCTAGGGTTCAGAAAAATGGCTTTGTTCTAGACAAAGTGAAAGTCTATTAGACTTGCATGCCTAAAATAATTTTTAGGTCCGCCAATTGTTAATTAACCGTGCCACTTTTTACTTTTTGCCCCGTATGATCTCTTTCCGGAATTACCCATATGGATGTGTGTACATATGTATGTGTGTTGTATGTATACGAGTATATGTACAAGTATGGTCATGTTCTAGTACAAGCAAGGATATGTGCTTTAGCGTTGTCCTTTGCTGGTAGGCATCCAATTTTCGTCCCCTTGACGGCGTTCGTTTTTCGCCTTATTTGCTTTCTATTCTTCGTTCTTACATTTTTTTGTTTTGACATGAACGACATGTTGGACGACGGTTGATGTATTCAATGTTATAAGTCTACAAACATACATTCTCATACTACGTACGTTGTGTGCTATTCCCCTGCAGCCGACAGCAGACCACTTCGCGCATGTTTCCAGTCAAACAGCCTAGAAATATTTCTAGTCCATGTATACTTCATAGTACAAACACAGCCTGATACAATGTAATGCCTGGCATGGTGTCGAACCACAATCACTGGTTCAAGCCCAGGCAACTTCATACAATTTAAAAAGTAATTTATTTATTAAAATAAAAATAATAAAATAATAATCTTGTGCCACGAAATGGTCGAATGCTACTAGTTTTTGGAATAGTATATAAAGACAATTCTGGGTCAGTGCTGTTCCTGTCCAATGACAAGCCTGTATAAAAATAACTACATAGTCTGTATGTTTGAACAAGCCATGGGTCTAATTGTTGTCCCCCGCGGTCTAGTATGTATAATACTAGTATAAGACTAAACCGATTGGTTACGGGGTCAGGCAACTAGTATGTGTATGTATAGATGTGTGCTTGTATGTGTGCGTTCGTATGCCTGTAAGTGGCATATAAGTACCTATGTATGTATGTATGTATGTATGTATGTATGGTTGTGTGCAGGCATGGATGTGTTTCGTATGTATGCAGCAGTTGAATTCCAATTTTCTTTACAATCTACGGCAGCAGCACTCAAATGTCCAGCAGCCGTCAAACGAAGTTTGCTACCCATTTTTCAAAATCGCGTTGCTACAACAACAGCAACAGCTACCGCCAACTCTAAAACCCCCACAATTTCCTCAGCGAATATTTGTATGTATGTATGATACATATATTTTAACCTCATAACCATTCTTCATCTTACTTTGAAGTAAGAAGAAAAACGACAGAGCCGAAACGCGTCTGACTCCGGCCATTTTAGGATATTTTCAAGTTTTTTGTGCATTAGTCCATTAGAGGCATTTTAGCCTACAGCTACCCTTACTACTTTCCTCCGTGGTATAAATATTGTATCTTGAAATATGGCTTTTTTAGTCGTTTTGTGTCTCTGAAAAGACAAAATTTAACAAAAACTAAGTAGAAATTTGAAGTTAATTCGATGTGAATTTCTTTAAAGTACTAAATACAGTTAAACCTCCTAATTGCGATTACTTCTTAAACGGGTAGCGATATTATATATCTCATGGACCTCTCTATTACCGAACCCTCTTCTGCTACAGTAAACAAGTTTTATTAACTAAGAAATACTAACAACACACAAGAAAGCCTTACGGGCACAAATCAAAATTTAATTTCAACTTGGGTTAAATAAATTTTGTTGTAGTACATATACATATGTTCAAATCAACAACAATTTAATAAAATTTGTCAAGCTTATTCTTCTACTTTTAATGGATCAGTTTTTCTTGGCTCCGAGTAAAGCTTTATTTGACTATATATCTAATCTATTTAGCTATGAACGCCTATCGGTGACCACAATAACTCCTACAAAATCTGATAACTGTCAATCAAATTTGTTGCAAACATTTCTTATAGAAAAATGAAAAAGTCGGCCAAGTCGAGTACAAGATACCTGCATTATACGGTAACAAGAATTTACACGTCTGGATTAAATCATAGAATTTTGCGATTACATAAAAATCGTTTGCTATGTATTGCAAGAGGTCAAGAAAGTAGGTCCACTGTTGTAGAATTATCTGAGTCGACGTCAACAACTGTAAAGCCGACTCAGAAAAGGGTTCAACAGCAAAATGACGATAGGGATATGGATGCCAGAGAGAAGATCTAAAGAACCGAGAGTCCAGACGGCGTAGAGGGGAGCTTTTTCGAAAGCTATTAAATGTGCAAGTGGAAAGCAGCGAAACGGTAGTAAAGTAGGTAGAGTAAAATTTGATTTTTGATTACTTCTTAAAATAAATGAATAAGAATTATAATGAAACTATATTTATTACCATAGATATTTTTAATAGATGGATAGAAAAATATACTGGATTAATTGTTGCGAAAGAAATTTACAATTTAGGTGAATACACTTTCAAGGCAGATGAAGGTGAAACTTCACATATGAGTTGTCACATTTTATTGAGTTTGATGGAGAGTTTATTGAGATGTGGATGGGGTTCCAATTGCGTTGAGTTAAAAACTGAAGTAAATAAACATACATATGTAATAAGAAAATAAGAAAGTATTGTATGTACACCAAACAAAATATAAGAAATGATGATAAAATTAAGTTTCTCATGTACCTACAAAATAAGGCTAATGTGAAATATTTGAAGTCTGACATTGTTCGCATATCAGTTTGAATATTTAACTTAAGTTGTTTTGATTTGTGAAAAATAAATTTAGTATTTATGTCCACTCATTAATTTATTTATTCCTTGGGATAAATCGGAATAAAATATGCCAAGATTCGAAATTTCCAATAGGCTACGTCAGCATTGATCTAATTAAAAAAAAATATGTATCTACTTTTTCCATGCATGTTCCAGCTGTTTTTGAGCGGCTACTGACACGGTCGTTGCATGTTTACTTACTTTTACTTTTAATGGCACCACAGCCCATGGAGGGCCTAGGCCGAGCTTTTCGCATCCACTCATGTTGTGCGTGTTATATTTGTACATGAATGGAAGGGACCTACAGTTTAATGCCGAATCCGAACGGCGAAGTGAAAAGCTTTTCATAGCAATTTTTACTCTTGTAGGTTTGCCATTGCCTGCCAAGAGGTGGTGCCGTGTAGAAAAATATTTTTTCTACTTTTTTTTGATTTTGCCTGTGCCGAGATTCGAACTCCGGACACTCTGCGTAGCAGTCCAACACACTACCACTACACCACAGCGACCACTATCGTTGCATGTTTGGTATTTGTTATAAAGACCTTGCTTTCCATGGGTTTGGCATTTCTCTCTGAGGGAAACTTGAGGGTCTACCTATTACTGCTATAATTGATAATATTGGGCGACAAAATGAAATTGTTTCTTGTTGTTTCGATATTAATTAAGATGAAGTGTCATTAGTTTTTGTGATTTTTAAAAGAAAAAAGCTTTAATGTCAAGATTTAATGTTATTTATTTTTTATAAAAATATAATATATGTAGGTTATAAGTAATAAAATATAATTTTTGTACATAAGTGGTGAAAATTATTCTTGAACAAAATATAAAATAAAAACTCAAAAATAATAAAATAAATAGATGCACATGCTTGTAAATGTTTAATGTTTCCAAAGTTGATTTTTACTCGCATCTCTAGCTCAAAGTGGTGCTCTCTACTCCTGAGAGTATTGCTTTTTTCATAATTTTTTCAAGACATAGGTTTTAGCATAAAATAAATATTAGAAATGAATCAATCATCCCAAAAACAATTAGGTTATCAATTGATATTGAATTTTTATTAATTTAAAAAATAATTTTAACCAAGTAAATCAATAAACTATAATTGCAAATATTTCAAAACACAGACCCTTCTGTGAAAATTACAGAAATTAGTTTCCTATTTATGGTATGATTAAAGCTTTCCGAAATATCTATCATTCATCCAATACCGCGAGAAAAGTTAATAGTCGCACTGTGACATTTACAATTTTGTTATAAATACATATTTTAAGTACTTAATATTCCATTTTTAGTTTGTGATTGAATCTTTATGTTTCATTATATTTTGAAGTTCCAAACAAATAAAATATTCATTCATTCATTAAAAATTTAATAATTTTATGAAATCAATTGATTTAAAGATTTTCGAATCAGTACATGTACTAATGAAATCAGTAGGTCTGGCAGCCATAATTTGAGTAGATTTCTTATCAGATACATATCGAGTTGATATGGTTTTATTTCAAATTTCAAATCACATTAATTTGAAATGAGTCTTAGCAATTGATATGAAATCATAACAATTTCACACTGCCGCTCCTTCAATGAAATACTGTCCTAACCTAAAATACTCCTTCGATGCATACTGTTTAACTCAAAACTTGATCATTGAAGGGGATTTTGAGATTTTGAAAACTGAATTGCGTAAAGGAGCGCTACCGCTTCATGCACTATTCTACATACCTTCTAATTAAAAACATCAGAATAGATGCGGTCAGGAATAATACCTGTAGTAAAGCACTTACGTTAGATAGGATCGAAGGCTAATATTTTGTATAAAAATTCAGGCCTGACGAGAGAAGGGGGACGAGGGATTCCTCCAGTCCCGGGTTTTTACAGGAAAGTAGGGTTTTGGAAATTTAAAAAAAAGCTATTGTTGAGATTTGTATATTTTCCATATGCTTTTTAAAAGTTTGTAGTTACAGAAAAATATATGGGAACAATGGGGATATTATTTATACATCAAGTTTAATATTTTATATAAATGAATTTTAATTTCAAAGGCAAAACACTTTATTAAACAACTTTCCAAATAAGCATGGCTGGTTATCAGGCCTTTTAGGAAAGTGAGATCTTATAATTTTAAATTATTTAACCCATTTTGAAGATTTAATTATTTAATTAACCCATTTGGCTTTAAAGCTGCATTTACAGAAATTATTATTTCTCATCTTGCTCAAAGGCCAGGTAAACATAGACATCGTTTTTTGAAAGTTAGTTTTGCAAATCAACAAAAATAGGAAATTTTTATTATTTTGAACTTAAAATGTAAAATTCATCTATACCAAATAAATATATTTTTCAATAACTACAGCTGACCAAACTTTTGTAATAAAACCATGGAGAAAAATAGGCAATTTCAACAAAAATGCAAGTTATACATCCTCTAAAATTCACAACATCTTTTTTAGAACATTTTGGAAATCATATGGACACTAAATTCAAAAATTTTCAAATTCGGATCACGACTTCTGGTACCTGTTTAAAATGGGTTGGATGTATTTTTAAAACCGACAAATCGGTTGATAAATAAGGGGCGCCTAAGTTGAGCATCTTCTTTCCTCAAGGGGCCCGTATTTATTCTCCACTATCTTTTAGTCGGTTTGATATTTTTATTTTTTTCTGCTACAGTCAACACCCGGTGTACCCCTCCTTTCCTTTGAATGCAGAGAATTGTGTTGATTGAAAGGAAGGTTGATAGGTGGGAGGAAGAAGGATGGAGAATGAGAGAGGGAATGCAATCAAACCACAAGGAACTTCAGTTTATCAGTGTCGACTATGACCGCATTGTTGCGCAACGAAAGGGTAGACAGGATAAGGAAAATGTACCGTTACCTTCCAAAGGTGTTGAAAAATGCTTATTTTTCTGTTTTTTGATTTTGCCTGGGCTGAGGATTTGAACGCCGGACACTCTGTGTAAAAGACCAACTCAATACCACTACGCCACAGCCCTCCTTAAGATTTGGATGCTTGGATGTATTTTTTCAAGTCGATACACAGTGCTTCGATGCAATACAAAAGATGGACAAAAATAGAAAGAGCTGTTGGCACTTATAATAGCTCGATTATTATTCTAGACCTAATAGTTTTACTTAGAAATCCATATTTAGTATGATTTTTTAAAATTAGTTTTTTGTTTTTTTAATTAAAAGAATATTGTGCTGAACAATTTTGCTGAAGGAAGTTGTACTTCATTTGCTTTTTAAGTTACTACCGATGATCGGTCTTGGCCGCCTCTATAAAGGTTCGCCGGTCGGCTCTGCTATGCGCGCTCTGGCGCCAGTTGATAAGGCCAAGTACAGTCATACTGGACCGTAGATCTTACGGAGTATCTTCCTTTCAAACGCTCTTAGCAGCCTCTCATCATTGATGGTCAATGTCCACGTCTCTGCGCCATACATTAGGACGGGAAGGATGAGGGACTTATAGAGCGTTATTTTCGTCGGTCTAGAGAGGCCTCTACTTCTCAATTGCCTACTGAGCCCCTAATAAAACCCGTTGGCAAGAGTTAATCAACGCTTGATCTCAAGGCTGACATTATTGTTGGTATTATTTCTGGATCCTAGGTAAACGAAATCCTTGAAAACTTGAAAAGTATAATTGTCAACAGTGATATTTTGTCCAAGACTCCGTGACTCTTTGTTTGTTGACACAAGGTATTTAGTTTTGTCCTCGTTCACCACTAGACCCACTCGACGAGACTCCCTTTCCAGATTGGAGAATGCTGCGCTGCTCGCGCGTTATTG
The DNA here is from genome assembly GCA_958295655.1 of Palloptera scutellata. Lineage (NCBI taxonomy): Eukaryota > Metazoa > Arthropoda > Insecta > Diptera > Pallopteridae > Palloptera > Palloptera scutellata. Next base: position 54,370,122 of record OY282450.1, read on the forward strand.
CCAATTGTGATTGTGATACATATTCACTTACCATATGTAATATGGTATTTAAAACAAACGTAAACTTTGAACATAAAATTAATGTCACAAAAAATTAATCAAACAACTGGAAGTAATGTGTCCTTAAATTATGAATTTACGATGATGCTAAACCATTTATATCAGAGAGTGATATACCCCAATAATATGTTTTATTACACCAACAAAAAATATGGTAAATCTGGTGTTGGAGCCAAACTGGGGGATTTCCTCTATCCAAGAAACATACTCTGCTCCCGATCACTTTTTGCGTATTTCATAGAGTTATCTTGTTGTCGCCGTGGCATAGTTGTCAGTGTGATGGTCTGTTAAGCAGAGTGGCCGGCTCAAATCTCGGCACAGGTAAAAATCAAAACAGTTTTCTACACGGAATCACCTCTTGGCAGTGACAACTACCAAGAGTAAAAATTGCTTAGAGAAGCTTTTCACTTCACCGTTCGGATTCGGCATTAAACCGTAAGTCTCTTTCATTTGTTTACAAATATACGCGCATTACATTTTCAAATATGTAAATTAAAAGTATAAAACCAAAAATTTGTTGATATAAAATGTCTCGGTGCTCGATTCGCACCTCATTACAATTCAAGGGAACTGGCAAAGTAAACTTTTTTATTTTTAATATTATCAATTAGAATACGTCGATGATGTGGTACGACCAAGAGTTTCGCGATGCTACTGAAGCAAAAAACGCAGTCTACAGAGCCACCCTGCAGTCAGTTGCAACGCGAGCTGCTAAGGAGCGATGCAGAAAGTTGAGGAGGGGGAGAAACGTCTTTTCAGGCGCAAGAAAAACGATGAAGAAAGACGCGAGTTCAATGATATCGAAATGATATCGACAGGAACGAGGTCCGAAAATTCTTTGAAAGAATAAGACGCCTGACTCTTGGTTTGAAGACCGGGGCCTCTTCCTGCAAGGATGAAGACGGAAATCTGGTGACAGATGTCCAGGGCATAATGAGATTATGGAGGGATCACTTTTCGCAGCTGCTTAATGGCGATGACGGCAATAATCCCTTACTTACTTTACTTTTAATGGCACAACAACCCATGGAGGGCCGAGGCCGAGCTTTTCGCATCCACTCATGTTGTGCGTGTTATATTTGTACATGAATGGAAGGGACCTACAGTTTAATGCCGAATCCGAACGGCGAAGTGAAAAGCTTTTCATAGCAATTTTTACTCTTGTAGGTTTGCCATTGCCTGCCAAGAGGTGGTGCCGTGTAGAAAAATTATCTTCTTTAGCATCTCATCTCTGTTAAAAAATGTAGTGGATTTATATTTACAAAAGTTTGGAAAACGTACCTTCCGCCCTTAACAATGAAATTCCTATCTGCAAAATGAGTCAACTTTACTTCGCATAAAAAACTTATCTGCACCTTACCTACATAGAACAAAATACTCCTCTGCTATGTAAAACGTAGGGGAGACCGGGGTAATTCTGGACACGTTTTGGTTATTTTACCATAAAACTGTATTCTCAACCGATTGTACCATTAGAAAGAGTAAGTTCATAATTCAAAATAACCGCAAGTACGACCGAAAAAACGCACAAGAAAGTGCCTCTAGATCGATTTGAAGTCAGACCTCTGTAACGGGGTAATTCTGGACACTACGGGCTAATTATAGACACGAAAGAGTAATTTTGGGGAATTTTTTTTTGTTATACTTAAGCATGAAAAAACTTTATTCAAAACACAAAAATGATGGCAAATGATAAAAAAAAGCATTTTAGTCAGAATCTCAGTACAAACAAGTGAAATAACTGTTTGGAAAATCTGTAAATTTCAAATGAGCCGGTTTTTTTCATGTGTTACAACTTATGAGTTTGATTTGGTCTGTATAGGCGGCATATTTTTCCCACAAACGATGCACAACTCTTCATCAGATGAAGAGAAGTACAACGGGCTTCTTTCAATGCGGCCAATAAATATTCTGAATTTTGAGCAGGTTTATCGGTTTTACGCACATAGTTTCATGGCATGATGACAACAAAATTCTCAATATCTCATTCCCTCCGAATGCCAGATGAGCCAGATTTATTTACATGCTCGTAAAGGCCAAGAATTGTATGATAAGTGTAGTTTTGAGAGGAGCGAACATTTTCTTTAATTTTACAGACTAAATCTTTTCATAACTTCTTTTGAAAGGTTTCAGACATTCCAAACTAATCATCCATGCAAAGGAGAAATGTGTTAAAGCAATATGTGTGGCTATTCTCGTATTGCATTAATTTATAAAGTTGTCATCCTTGAACTTGCACTTGACGCCTTGTAATGCGATCCGATTGTAAGTTCATTCTCTTTCTTATTTTTTTTATATTTGTTCTTTTTTCATTTCCTTCTGATACCCACATTATTTTGAACGAACACATTCATTTACGTTACTGCAGAGAGAAGAAAACTTCTCACAGTTAAAAAGTCGTTAGTTTGGTATACATTCGAATTGTGTGTGCAAGTTGCTCCTAACTGAAGATGGGGTTCTTCTTACATACATATATTAGAGCTGTATAGATAAATAACATTTTCCTTCCTGATTTTTTTCCATTTTTCTAAGTTTCCCCTTTTGGTATTACATATGCTTTTGTATATGAAACTTTTTATAGCTTATGTATGCACGAAGTGTATTGAACTTTCATTTTCTATGCTAAGTATTTCTAGGTCAAGGAATTCTTTTAAGAGATTTTCATTGAAAATAAAATATTTATACTAAGAAATTAACCGAGAGATGAGAAAGTGAGTGACGAGTAATTAATTTAAGTGCTAAAAATACAATTAACACTGTACTGGAAATTTACGAAGTTCTTCTTCTTCTTCTCTTAATGTCACAACAGCCCATGGAGAGCCTAAGCCGAGCTTTTCGTTTTATGCGTGGTATATTTGAACATGAATGGAAGCGACCTACAGTTTTCTGTTGCATCCGAACGGCGAAGTGGAAAGTTTTTAGTTTTTCTTAGGCAATTAGGCATAGTTTTCTTAACGGTACATTTAAAAAATAAAAAAGATATCTTCTGGAAAGGGCAAAAACGAGTCACAAAGTTAATTTATTCGAGGCAAATGTTCTACCGGAATTCTGCTATAAATTGCGCGAGACATAAACAACCTTAAATGCAAAATTAACAATTAACGATAAAAATTGAGCAGATACAAATTCTCAAAATTACTTGAAAACTGAAAAATTCCGAGGCCATAATTTTTTTTTTACGCCTTCTTTGGCATAAGTTTTTATGTAACCAGCTAGAGTTTGCTTACCGCATATGAACACAAAATTCTGCGCCAAATTGGCTAATAACACCGAAAAATAATTGTGAATATTGAAGTCAAAAAGGAATAAGACCTGGAAAAACAATAAGAGCATAGTTGACGTGAATGCAATTCAATACTGACAATATACATATGCTTAATTTCTGTGCATTTTACTAAAAACTTGATGAGTTTTGGGAACATTATAATTTGCCATCTACATATGTACACCGGGCGAGCGAACAAGAAAATTTATTGGCTACAATTTGTACGCGAAAGAATCTTCAATCGTTCGGGTGGTCCAAGTGCAGCGTTATACACATACATATTAAGGCTGTTCGAAAGATTAAGGCTGTTCGAAAGATTTGTATTCGCATTTGCAAATAATTTGCATAAGTTTCAATATTAGTATTCCGTTTTGACATCACTGAATTAAGTTTTCCTTACTTACTGTGTTTTTTTTAAGAAAAAAAAGTATTCGCATTCACATCTTTAGGTTTTTTACACTGAACCAAAAATGCACATTAATTTTTGTGCAAAAGTTTCATAGCGTTTGTCTCATAACATGCATGTATTTTTACCTAAATTTCTTCGTCGCCTATAAAAGGCTTATTACTCATATTGTATATAGTATTAGAATATCAATTCATAAGCATGTTTTTTATACAAATTGGAGCTTTGCTATAGAGCTTATGAAATATTTCTTTAGCATGGGAGAAATTTTATAGAGTTTTATGACATACTTTAATATTTAACTTGGTTTAAACGTTTCATACAATAAAAGAAAGTTACATAAATTATAAAAAACTGTCTTTACTATATCTGATTTTTCTCTCAGAATATTTGGCAATGTGTTAGTTGAATTTGTAAATCGGTTCTGTTTGGTTGTGCGTAATAGATTAATGAAATATAAAAAGTACATACTTAATATATTTTTTTATTTAAAGAAGTGTTCAAATTATTATTGTAAAGCATGAAACAAAAACTTATGGTAATTTTCGCTGCTGCCAGAATATAAATGCTAGAAAATATAAATACGTAATATTACCTACATTACAAATAAATGGATTTAGACAAGAGCCGTCAATAAACTTATGTATAAATTTATATTATTAAACATATTATTTAAAACATTTGGTTAATTAGCTATAAGTATTTTCAAAAAACGAATTAATTATTTTACATATATTTTTCAATATGAAGATCTAAAAAAAAGTATGCCTGCATTACACGCAAATTATTCAAATCTTGCACTTAATAAAAATGTTTATTAAATAAAGCAAATACATATCTACTTACATCTCTTTTTAATACTGGCAGAAATACTGGGAAATTAGGGAAGGAAATATTAAAAAAAAATTTACAATTTCTGAAGATTTAATGACAGTTCGTTTATGAAAAAATCTATGTATGTAACATGTCATGCCATCAAAGAAAATTTCATAGGGTATGTAAGGTGTTTCTTTTTTTTTGGTTAAAAATGTTTGCCAGTTGCTTTGGAATGGGGAGATATTTTTTTTTCATTCCATAAAAAGTACAGTGATTTGATCCCTTACAACAGGTGTACAAAAGTCGAAGGTGTTCCCGATCTTTATGAAATTTTACATGCCAATAAATTGGCTGATCTCAAATATGTATTATAACCTTATGGTTTCGCAGTAAATCAAGCTCGAATTTGTGTTTTTTATTTTTGGTCTGATTTTAAACAACCGTGATGTATTTTTTTTAGGAGCGTTCGAGCGGAAGATACTCCGTAAGATCTACGGTCTAGTATGCGTGGACGACGTGTATCGAATAAGATGGAACGATGAGCTGTATGAGCTGTACGCCGACACTGACATAGTCAAGCGTATAAAACTCCAGCGGTTTCGCTGGCTGGGTCATGTTGAGCGAATGGAAGAAAGCGCTCCGGCTAGAAGGGTGTTTTATTCGAACCACGGTGGAGGAACATATGCAGAAGGGGACGTCCTAATCTCCGTTGGAAAGACCAGGTGCAGGGCAACCTGACTGCACTTGGCCTTATCAACTGGCGCCAGCGCGCGCATAGCAGAAGTGACTGGCGAAGCTTTGTGGAGGCGGCCAAGACCGATCATCGGTTGTAGCGCCAGCTAAGTAAGTAAGTAAGTAAGTAAGATGAATTTTTTTTAATTAGATTCGATTGAAAATGTTGTTAATGCTTCAACTTTTAAGTTTTTTAATAATATTGTTTATTTTTTTTGAAAAGCTGTCAATTTTTTAAAATAATAAAAAAGAGCGAAAATATTGTGTTTAATGATATTTAAAAAAGTCGGATGTAATTTTGATATATGTACATATCTTTTAGAAAGTATGTACATAAGTACATACCTAGTATATACATATGTATAATTTCACGGACTTTACGACTTTTTGGTCTAATGGCCAATTCGGCCATTTGCAGTTTTGTCATTTTTTATAATATACAACCTTTTAAATACTACAAAATACTAGTTTTCCAATACAGTAAACCTCGCTTAAGAACTCCCCACTTTGATACTTTTTTCTGCGAATATTCATTGAAATTTCCCCTTTTAAGTTCCGTTCCCTCGTAAGTACCAAAAAAAAAGCCTAATATCTGAAGCTGATGTACTTAATAATGATGGGTTTACAGTATTTTCAAAACTAAAATACATAAAATATCGTGGAAAATTATTAATGCAATACTGTGGAAAGTTTCCTTAAGAAATGTATTTTTGAAGATACTTTTACATCCACCAGTAAAACGCTGAAATTGAACATAAATTTTTTTTTTTATCTATTGCCGACTGGCAATGAGTCCTATGGGTCGAAAAAGTCAAACTCTTCGGCATTATTAATTATAAGTTCTCTGCAAAACCAAAACAAAAAAAATCCTGTCTTCGTTGGCTATCTATTACTCTTTCTTTTTGTGAATGCTATTGACATTTTTCAAGGGTTCTCGCATCCACTCATGTTGTTCTTGTTATATTTGTATATAAATGGAAGGGACCTACAGTTTTATTACGAATCCGAACGGGAAAGTGAAAAGCTTTTCATATGCAATTTTTACTCTTGTAAGTTTGCCATTGCCTGGCCAAGAGAAGGAACCGTCTAGAAATATTTTTTTATCACTACTGATTATGAATGGGCGCGTAAAAATAGGATCTTAATATTTATATTTTTTTAATTGTTAAAGTTCACGACACATCGTCGGGTGATTCGATTAAAGATCGCTTGAAAAAATGTGGAAAAAAATAATATATTGTGCGAAATGTTCGATATTCGTAAGCTGCACGGAAAAGATATTGAATATTGCTGTAGACTTTTTACAAAATGAGAGCAATGGTGTAGCCAACATTGGCTACAATTCAAAGAAAATACTATAAGCTTCGCAACAATAGTATGTTGAAATACATACTGCCTTCAGTAACTTCGTTGGAGGCAGTTTTATAACGGAAATTCAAGAGCTATTTTGATTTAAAAGACGACCATTCATGTTGTGCGCGTTTTATTTGTAAGTACATGAATGGAGTGGTTTTATGCCGAATCCTAACGGCGAAGTGAAAAAAGATTTACACTGAACCACAAATGTATTTACTTTGACGTATAATACAAGATGCCTGCATTATACGCCAAAGTAAATTTACATCATATACGGGGCAGTTTGTTGCCCTTTGTTTTTCCCTGGAACTTTAGGATACATATGTATGTATATATTTACGGCGCATTTACGTCTTTCATTGAATACCCATATTATATTTAAATTTTTAAACTAAAGCTCACTAAAGGTGATCCTTGAATGAATGGTTGTGCGTCGGGCTTGGAACCCACCACGTTAAAAACAATACCAATGAACCTTCAGAAAAAGCCTCGGATATGGAAAGCCTCTAATGTTAACCCTCGCCACTCTTAAAGGATAATGATGTACGGATATGGGTAAGGTACCTCTATCCAGCTGGTAGATGTCGTCAATACGTGGTGCAAACATCGTCTCAGACCAGTACATGGCTGCAGCCAAAGTCTGCACACGTCTTTCTGTAGCAAATCACGTACGGATAGGTACAAAGAGAAAACTGGATGTCAAAAAGCTGCAATCACAACTTCTTCGTCGATCGACTCGCACTTCTCCTATCAAAAAACACCCTCAACTTGATGGTATATGCGCGGGACGCACATTTCCCGCTCTATGCGTACGGCTACTGAAGAGGTGCTAAGTAGGTTACCACTGTCGATGGAGAAATATGTGGTACGGCCAAGAGTGTTGCGCTGCTACTGAAGCGAAACACGCAGTATAAGTATATAGAGCCACCCTACAGTAAGTTGCAATGTGGGCTGCTAAGGAGCGATACAGAGAGTTTGAGAGGAGGAGAAACGTTTTTCAGGCGCAAGAAAACGTGACTTTAATGATATCGAGATTTAACGGACAGAACGAAAATTCTTCGAAAGAATAAGACACCTAACTAACGGTTTGAAGAGCGCGGCCTCTTCCTGGCAAGATGAAGACGGAAATCTGGTGATAGATGTCCAGAGTACTATGAGGTTATGGAGGGATCACTTCTCACAGCTGCTCATTGGCGATGACTGCAATAATCCCGCCATAGGGGAATCTGCTCCGGAAACAGCCATCGCTCGGCTGAAAAACAATAAGGCTGCAGGTGCAAAATTCCTGCTTGCCGAATGTACTGTGTGACAGACTAAAGCCCATCGCCAACAAACTGTTTGGGCCTTATCAGTGTGGCTTCAGGTCTGGTAAATCCACCATCGACCAGATATTCACACTACGCCAAATCTTAGAAAAGACCCGTGATTCCGTGAGAAAAGAAAGGTGATTCCCTTTCGACATCTCTGGTACTATTTTCTTCAAGAGTGTCGTACTGCTAGAATACGCTGGCACCAAAGCGCTAACAGCCAGTACCTCATTCTTCAACCTTCAAAGGGAGTCTCATCAGTGGGTCTAGTGGTGAACGAGGACAAAACGAAATGCCTAGTGTCAACAAACCAAGAGTCACTGATTTCGTTTACTTAAGATCTAGCATTAAAACCAACAATAATGTCAGCATTGAGATCAAACAGAAATTAACTCTTGCCAACAGGTGTTACCATGGCTCAGTAGGCAATTGAGAAGCAGAGCACTCTCTCGACCGACGAAAATAACGCTCTATAAGTCCCTCATACTTCCTCATAATCCAAATGTATGGCGTAGACATTGACAACCAATAATGAGAGACAGTTGGAAGCGTTCAAGAGGAAGATACTCCGTAAGATCTATGGTCCAATACGCTTGAAGACCGTGTATCTCATAAGATAAACTACCAGCGGCTTCGCTGGCTGGGTCATGTTGAACGAATGGAAGAAGGGGCTCTGGTGTTTTAATCGAGACGCGGTGTAGGAACATGTCATAATAATCGTTGGAAAAACCAGGTACAGAGAGATCTGTCTGCTCTTGGCCTTACCCACTGGCGCCAGCGCACGAATAGCAGAGGCGACTGGCAAAATTTTATCGAGGTGGCTGATCATCGATTGTAATGCTAACTAAGTAAGAAAGTAAATGTTATTTTGTGTTAATAACTACATTCAAATGATTGCTATTTTATTTTAGTGATTCGAAAATCTCTGATTAATCGTTAGCAGTAATCTTGTGTAACCCTTCAATGGAAACCAGGCTTCGATATGTTCGTATACTTAAAAGAGTCCACATAGAAAATGTACTTAAATCTCCTATGTCGTCCTCTACTTTTAATGGCACAACAGCACAACACAGGGCCTAGGCCCAGCTTTTCGCATCCACTCATGTTGTGCGTATTATATTTAAATTTTCTACATGAATGGAAGGGACCTACAGTTTTTTTTCCGAATACGAACGGCGAAGTGAAAAACTTTTCTTAGGTGCAGTGTAGAAAGTTTTTTTTTTCTTTTTTTTTGATATTACTTGTGCAGAAATTTAGACCCCGGACACTCTTCGTAGTAGACCACTAACAAACATTTGGCGAATAGAAGACGAAAAGTTTTCCATTCTATACCTAATAATTCTATAACTAATAATTCTATAACTAATAACTACATAAATACATATGGATGCACAGAATTTTAATCAATCATAAAACGATCAATTCGAAAACGGGAGCGGCTTCTAATTAACGCCCCTAAATCGTTGGCTGCCAGAGCCTGCCCTTCTTTCCTGAGGTCCCACACAGTAGTTTTTGGTTTACACTCCCTTAATTATAACATTTCATTATGCAAACTTTTCATTTGTGGATTCAGAAATCTGCTGCCTTTTCGCATTCCAACAACAATTTCTTATACGTACACGCACTTTACGCAAAATTTCTGCTGTACACACATTAAAATGCATTTTGCAGTCACGACATTCGTCCAATGCATTTTTGACACCTCACACTTACCAAATACGAAGCCCGTACTCCAATTTACCCCACATTTCAATGTGAGCCTTCAAGAGAACTTATCTTCCCTGTTTCGTAATTTTGGGCCTGCGCAAATGCATTGTTTATGATTTCTTTGGTTACTATTTCACCTACTTTAGTGTTGCAGTTTCTCTTTCATAACAATTTCAGCAATTAACGACAATACAATTTCTCTTACGAGAGAGAAGTTGAACTCTTAAAAAAACTGAAGTACAGTAACAACAATTATGGCATTTACACACTCTTATAGCATATGCACAATACATTCGTATTTATGTATATATCAGTACATACATATACATATATGCATATATATATATATAACAATTTTGTTTAATACAACTAATTTTTTTGAAAACCTGTGAAAAAACGAACATGTACATCTGTTCGAGTAGTATTTCCGGATATCCTTTCCAATACAATTGAGAAGCTCCCTGCCAAAAAAAAAATACGCTGAAGTGAGCGGCGAGACCCAGTGTAAATTTGTAATTGCAGTGTGGAATGGAATTGAATTTACTTAGCTTACGAGTATTTACTTAATTAATCATAGTTTTCTGTATTTTCTGTAACCAGCCAATATTCAATATTGCAGGATACAACTGGTTCAGAGTTAGAGTTCGTTTAATTCGTGATTAAATTGGGCAATTGTTACGTTTTTCAAGAGATGGGACATTTCTGAATATGTACCGGAAAAAACTTCAAAAATCCGAATTCCATTATTTTTTATCGTTTTTCCTGATGCGTCAGGGCTTGAAAAATTTAAATTATGCCAAAACTAATTTATTGGAAATACTCTCAGAAACAATGCAATAATGTTGAAAAAGGGCATACATCACGCAATTATCAAAGTTGTGTCGATTACGTCGATGACTGTGAATCTGAGTTTGATCATTTTCCATTGGGATACACTTACCCTAGTATCAGAAAAGAAAGATTAAGTTCATGAAGAATAATTGCTGTAATGAGGACGAAAACATCACTGAATTATTCGAATTACCTGCTGAAATTTTTAAGTAACAGAAAATTAAGCCTATCTTCAGTACGAGCGTATCAGTACGAGCGCTTTGCACTAATTATCATGAATCTAAGTAAATATTTTGTTTGCCAGGAAACATCTGCAGAAAAATCTCAGCTCCTAACACTAAGGATAACAAATAACTTTAAGGATAACCATTACATTCTTGTCGAGCACAAAAGAGATATCTAGAGATATCCACAGCACATACGTGGCTGATCTTTAAAGACTGTTTGGCACCATAGGTCACTCACTTTATGAGCAAGTGATTAAAAGTCTCAAAGCAGTGCTATGTATTACATATTGGCAACGAGTTTCCGTCTGTACCCTTCGTTTACGAAACGGCTAAAACAGAAAACTAAGACCATGTATAATCAATATTCTTTCTTCTTCTCTCTTTTAATGGTTGCTGTAGCATAGTGGTAGTGCGTTGGACTGTTACGCAGAGTGTCGAGATTCGAATCTCGGCACAGACAAGATCAAAAAGTAAAATAAAACAATTTTTTACACGGCACCACCTCTTGGCAGGCAATGACAAACCTACAAGAGTAAAAATTGCCTATGAAAAGGCTTTTCACTTCGCCGTTCGAATTCGGCATAAAACTGCAACCTTCAATTCATGCACAAATATAACACGCACATTTTTCGTGTAGTGCAATGATATTTTTGTTTAAAGATTGTTTAAATTGATGTTGAAACCAAGAGCAGACTTCAATTCAAATGCTATTATTCTTGTCTAAGTTTTTCTTATACTTGAAATTTTCAGATTTCAAACTATTCAACAATAGTTTAAAGTGGGAATGAGTTCGAAGGTTCGAATGAGCAAAAGGCAAACGTCCATTCCGAAGCTTAAGTCCTGGTGACAAAATTGTCGCCATACAGCACATTCACTCTAAATCTCAGTGCTGTGACTCTAAATCTTCTGACGCTCAGGACATCGGAGTACAACCATCAACACTTCGTGGCTGGTGCAGAAATGAAGCCATGCTGCAATTTGCGGCGCGCAATGTTGCCGAAAAAATTGTTAGTAATGATCCTGCTGAAAAATTTGATAGCAGTTGCGGGATGATTGGCGTTCTACCGGATAAATGCCAAAAGCTTGATACACCAGAAATGGCCCAAACAGAAAACACCTGGTACTTCTACTTTAAGTAATGGAAATTATAGTTTACATCACAATGATGGCAGGGACAAAATGAAATACCCAGCCTCCCCGTGTCCTTCGATGCCTTCATCTCTAAACAATATTCAGTCGCTGCAGCCAGCAGCGTTCACAACGTTTTAGTTCAAAATTTGTTTAAGTCTCAGCAGGCTTTGGCGGGTCTCAATAATATCTATTCAGCACGATCCCTTCCATCTAGCACTGAAAATCTTAATCGGCCATCAAATCCGCTACAACAAAATCACCTAAGGAGTGAGATCGAAAAAATCGGATAACTTTAAATTGTCCTAGCATTGAAATCCCTTATGCAATTAAAAAAATTTAACAGTTTTGAAAATAAAATTTAATTTAATTCTGATAAAATGATCAGTAAAACTAATTTGTTTGTTGTTTTTTAAAGAATTCGGGCAGCTTTTCCGGTATGCCTGCCATTAGCGCCTTTATTGTCATTTCTGAGATTCTCTTGGCGGCAGCATTCCACTTATTTCTAAAATCTTCCATGGATTTAGCTTCTTTGTTATTTGCCTTTAATGTTCTTTTAACTAGAGCCCAATATCTCGATAGGCCGAAGTTCTGGGCAATTTGGTGGGTTGGCGATTTTTGGCATCAATTTGAGGGTTACTTTACTGTAGTGGCAGGAGGCTAGATCAGGCCAAAAGAAAGTAGATACATTGTGCTTTCTAATGAAGGGCAGCAATATCTTCTAGAGGCACTCACTCCTTCACATAAATTTCGGCGTTAACAGTGCCACTTCTTACGAAACTTTTACTCCTTAGCCCACAACTACAAATCGCTTGCCATACCAGAAACTTCTTCGGAAACTTAGACTTTTGTTTTGTCCTAAATCTTTTCTCAACTCCTCCTCGTTCCTTTCCGGTGTAAAACTCTTGACCAGGGAATTGAGAAAATTTAGACAACACGTATGTTTCATCAACCATTACACAGCAATCGAATTTTTGTAAAAAATCTGTCTTCAACTTTTTAGCTCGGCTCTGGGCTACCAAGTTCTTAGTAGCGTTCCTGTCGGGTACTGACTGCACTTTGCATGTTTTAAGTCCCGCATCTTTTTTAATTTTACGAACTAAAAACTCACTGCAACTCGTTTTTCCGTTATCCGATTTTTTTTATCTCACTCCTTACACCACTAATAGCAAAAAGCCCAACTTGCCAAAGCAGTGAAATTTATGCCATCTGCAAGGACATTCTCGAAAATGTTCTCCGCCCCATCTGTAACAATCAGGTCCCGGCCGAAAGGGGCAATGAATCTGATACCAGCTACGCCAATAAAAAAGAGATCTGTGAAAACCACAACATCAATCACTCAAATAAAACTGAGGAAGAATCTAAATCTTCTGTCGCTCAGGACATGCTACGTTTAGTGACCACGAAGTCGCTAACGCCATTGACCATGGTGAAAATTCCTCTTACTGCAGTAATCCACGGTTGTAGCTAAGTAAGTAAGCAGTAACGAGTGATTACAATACAACTTATGGAGCTTAGAACCCTAATTTCCGATATCAAATCGGACAGCGAAATAAAAATGAGTGTGCGTGTGAAGGCAACCCACAACATTTTCAAACCTTAAGCCGAAATGTCCACTATAATTGCAACAGTAGCAAAGCAGTTATAAATGATTTCCTACGTTCACAAATATTTGCTCCTGCTATTTGCCAGTCATCCGCGACATTCGTAAGTACCCTCTTCTTTCCACGGTACCAGTATGTTCGCTGTGATTTAGACGACGATCAGGACGGCTGAAAAATTACTGGGGAATACCAACAGGAAAAAACGCAAGATGAAATAACAAATTTTGGACTTCGTTAAAGCCATTTACTATACACAAGATTATACAGTGCAAACGCACTTCCATTTTAGTTTATTTTAAAAATAATTTCCATCGCTGGACGCTGGACGTAACAAGTTTTGCAAAATAGTTTATGGTTTGAAATCTCAAAGCCGACCAAATTTACAACAGTATATTTTGGGATATTTTTTACTCAAATGTCTTTAAATTTATTTCCATTTAGATGTAGGTACTTTAGGCATTAAATTATGTTTAAGCCATCCTAATGCACATTTTCTTTCCCATTCATTTTCTCTATCCTTATTTCTTTTTGTTCTACAGTACTTTCAAGAAGATAACAATCGGCTTTTTCGCATGAAATAATTTGAATATCAAGTAGGGCTTGATTTTCAGAAAACTTGATTTCATTGTAAATATCGCAATGTAATTGCAGAAACAGTCCATTATACGCTTTCGTCTCAAGAGCATATTTAAGAAATGAGTTCCGTATACGCGAAACGTTTTGAAGCAGTCTTTCTTTGTTCCCATCCAAAAGGTCCCAAGATGTCCCACTTGAGTACTTCGAAGTACTTAAAAAAGTCGAAGGCGTTTGTCCAGCATTGGAACCAATACTTTTTGGTGCACAAAAATGTGGACGACTTGCCAAATCGCGGCATTTGCAGAGCTACCTCGAAACAGGAGGACTTGGTTATAAAGGGGATTTTCGAAGCTAATCCAGCCATATCCTTGAAAGCTCAACAAAAATTGTGATTGTAATAAATGTCTCTCTTAATACAATAAGAAACCGTTTGAGGGAGTTTCAAATCCAATTTCGAGCAACGACGGTAAAACACTTACTAACTGCAAAGCAAATAAAAAAACGCCAAGAGTGGGCAACTGAACATGTAGCTGACGATTGGGGCCATGTGGTGTTCACAGACGAATCCTCCTTTTGGATGACAAACATTATTAAGCGTGCTTGGTCCACTAAAGATGGTAAGATGCTCCAGCGATCATGTTCACGAGGAATTTGGATGTCAACTTCATGACCACGATATACCATCGTGGACTTCTGCCATCAACGGATATGTGGTTTGGGGCAGGAAGCCGAGATTGGGTTCTTCAAGAGGACAACGACCCAAAACATCACAATCGCTTGTGTAGCAGTTGGAAAGAGGAAAACGGCATAACTTCATTGGATTGGGCCTCACAGTCTCCAGATGCGAATCCGATCGAAAATTTTTGGGCTCTTATGAAGTTAAAACTACGTGGGAAAAAGGGGATACGTTCAATAAATCATTTGAAACGGCGTCTTAGGGTAATATGGCGAATTTTAACACGGTCATATGCCGAAAAATTAGTATTAGTATTAGCATGCATTTCCGTTGTAATGAATTGTAATGTAATGAATTATATATTCTCTAGAACCAATTCATACCGGTCGGTTGGGCTCTTAAATAAATATGTTAAATTAATTCAAATTCCAATTTTTCATTTCAATAAATTTATTTTGTTTGATTTACTTAAATACAAATCCCTTGTCTTTTAATTTCAATCAATTAAAATATTCGCTTCTGAATTAAACAAATTACATTGCATAATATGTAAAAAAAATTTATTTGTTTTTCATTATTAATTGTCATTATTAATGTAATAGTGCTGTATGCACTATTTTCCCAATTGAAAGTTTTTCTTTTCCTAATTTCAAAAATGAAATTTTTATTTACTTACATTTTAATTTAGATTAATTGTTTAAGATTTTATATTATTCATCTGAAGCTGAACAACGATCGGCAGACTTTTTGCACTATTATTTGCATAGATATAATTTTTTCTATTTGAAATTATATAATAGAAATTCCAAACAGACAAACTGGAATAAACAAAAGACGCCAACATTTCATACAAATGGATGCTCTAGAACACAAAAAGTTCAATACAAATAGGAAGATATTTCTGTATATATGAGCCTGGCACAAATAATTTCCATAGTCAATAGTTAATATCTAAATCAATAGTCAATAGTTAATAACTTATATCTTCAACGGTCATTTATAGGAGCGAATTCAAAAAGAGTAGGAACGTATAATTTCTTAGCCAACATCTATCAGAATCAATGCTTAGAAGTTAATTGTAGGCTGTGTATGGAATTTTTGTAAGTACATATGTACATATAAATATAGTTGGTAGTTCGTAAAGTCATAAGTCCTATTTGAAGAAAAATGTGACACGTGTGAGCACCCTATCATATTTATATGTGATAAAGGGTTTTCAATAGGGGCATAACAAATTTGCACTCTTACATTGGTTTTTTGGCCTGACATTGTCAAAACGTCATACATTTTTAACATGGTGAAGTTCACGAACGAGCAACGTTCGAAATAATTAAAAATTACTACCGAAATTCTGAGTCGTTGATCGCAACTTTAATAGCGCTTACTCCAATATTCAGTCATAATAAACGTCCCGCCAAACAGGCTGTGGTTTCTTCTATAGTGGGAAAATTCGAGTCAACATATTCCCAATTGAATTACCGAAAATATCGCAGCCTTTCAGTTCAAAATGAGCCAATTCAGTCAATTCCATGTAGTTCACAGGAATCGGGAACCTTAGTTTATATTTGTTGAAGAGTGGTAGAGTGATAGAGTGGTCGCTGTGGCGTAGTGGTAGTGCGTTGGACTGCTACGAAGAGTGTCCGGGGTTCGAATCTCGTCACAGGCAAAATCAAAAAAGTAGAAAAAATATTTTTTTCTACACGGCACCACCTCTTGGCAAGCAATGGCAAACCTACAAGAGCAAAAGTTGCCTATGAAAAGCTTTTCACTTCGCCGTTCGGATTCGGCATTAAACTGTAGGTCCCTTCCATTCATGTACAAATATAACACGCACAACGTGGATGCGAAAAGCGCGGCCTAGGCCCTCCATGTGCTGTTGTGCCATTAAAAGTAAAGTAAAGTGATGGAAAATTGGCTCCGAAGAATCGAAACCTGCAAACGTGCTCGCGGTAGTCATATGAGCGATAACGAATTCCATATTTAAATATTACATGTCTACTATACTGGAATAAATTTCGCCCGATATCTCAGTTATCATATTTTGTGATTTATTTAAATAGTGATAAGTGATATTGAAGGAAATTCGATAGCGAATTGAGCAAAACTCGATACACATCATTGAAATAGTCTCGTAAACAACTGCTCTGAAAATTGTCCAAATTGGTCAATAGTCTCGAAATATCAAAGGAAGTAGTGAAACGAATGGAACCAAATTTCATATACACGTTTAAAATATGTATCTTCAAAAATAACAATCCCAATAGTGAGTCGGTGACAAAAAAAAATGGACGCAAAAACAATAAAAATTTAACGTACCATTGAATGCGAAAAGGCATTTTATTTCAGAAAGTGTTTAGGGCATATAATGTTTGGCCGCGCCCGAGCTTTCTTTCGTTTCTTTTTTTCATTTTACTTTTATTACGGAAAACAGTTGATTAGCGTCCAGCAAATCTGTTTTCGGGTTTGTGGATATTAAAATTCGGGGTTGATTGAGTTACTTAAATGCATTCTCTATTGATTGCGAGAGCATAAATATTGACTGGTACGCTGACGAACTGCTTACAGATATTTTGCTTTAAAAAGTGACGTAATGCGTATCGTTAACATACATAAGTAATGTTTTCGTTGATTATTTATTAATGTGGAAGTTCGAATCAAATCGATGACTGCAAATTAGCTATAAATTTGTATAATTGCATATCCAAATGCATTTGCAAATGCATATACATACATATGTATGTAAATGCAGGGTGCGCCATCATTTATCTTTAAATTATAAATCGCTTCACACCGAAACAACGCGCCGAAATAGTGACGCTGTACATTGAAAATAGTCGTTCAGTTGTGTCAACTCAACGTGCATATCGTCGAAAATATCGTCGCCAACAAGCACAGTCTGAAAACACTATTCGCCGTTTGAGAGTTTGAGCGATAAGAGAGATTGTTGCGAGAACCCACATGTATGCGTATCGTCATCGCGCTCAGCATTTTGGCGTCAACGGAACTACCTTGCGGCGCATGTGGAGGATGATTTGCATTTGTTTCCGTATAAAGTGCAACTGGCTCAAAGAATATTACCGGCTGACCATCTACGTCGCTTGGAATATGGCCAAACAGTCGCTCAAATTGTTGACACTGAACCTGATTTTTGTAGCGAAAATTTTGATGACCGACGATACCGATAACAAGCAAAATTGACGCATTCGGGAAACGGAGAATGCTCCTCCATGAAACACCATTGCATGACCAAACCAAAATTCATGGGGCCATTTTCTTCAGAGAAGGCGAAACAGTCGATAGGAATCGAAATCTTTGGATGTTGGCTCACTGCCCACAAATGTGTGAAAAAGATCTGGGGGACGATTACTGGTTTAAATAAGACGGTGCGCCATGCCACACTGCAAATCAAACAATGCAGTTTCTGCAACGAAAATTTCCTGGACGTGTGGTGTCAAAAAATTACGACATTAACTGTCCACCCAGGTCTCCAGATTTGACCCCTCCGAACTTCTTTTTGTGGGGTTATTTGAAAAGCAAAGTGTACGCCAGCAAGCCTGTGACCATTGACGTGCTCAAGCCAAGCATTTGTGCCGAAATCATCGCTATCACCGCCCGAGATGTTCGAAAAAGTGATGCAAAACGCAGCAAAAAGGGCACATTTCGCTTCGATCATAATGGCGGCCACTTGATTGATGTTGTATTGAAAAATTAGTCCAAATAAATTGTAAAGAACCAAATTAAATAAAAATACCTCATATATTCAATATTCACATACCGACATAAAAGATGGCGCACCCAGTATGTATGCACATATATGCATACATTTAAACTGTTTACGAGTATATGCTTATTCATTAATATTCTGAATAATTTTCTATAAAATCGACATTGACACCTTTAGCACCTAATCAACAAGAATCAGAAGCTAACTGCCGCCACTCCTTGCTAAAATTCATATCCTAAGGGCAGAGATGGAAGAAAAGAGGATAGTATTAGAGTTCAACCACAACATGAGTGACTTTTGTAATAATGTGAGTGTGTATGTATGAGGATGTAGGTCCAGAGTTCACTGAATTCGTCTATATTCATTATACACCGATACACATACATACATACATATGTAGGTGCATACTCGTAAATGTATGTGAAGATACATACATACTTAATGTAAGTTTCTACATATGTACTTATACGCACATGGATCTTGGTATGACGAGTATGTATGTATGTACTTATGTGCTATAGTATACATATATCATTAAGATATGTTAATGAGGCTGTTTAACACACAAAAGCATAACATATTTCAAATGCACTTGGAGACTCTGTACGTATTTATGTGAATACTCGTAGTTTCACACGCACAAATCCATTCACACAAACGCAAGCATACATACATACATACTCACATATTTTAACCTGAAATTCATAAATGGTTACGGGAAGTAGACACATTCACACTTACACTTCGATATCTGAACGTCTACATACTTACACATAAGTATACACAAATATATGTACATACATACATAGGTATATGGTATGTACTCGTATGTACATACATATAAATATGTACATACAGAAGCATGATATCACCTAATTATGCCTTTTAATGTGGCAAATTGTGCTTAAATTAAGTGTGGATAATGAGGTAATTGCTGCAATCTGTTGATTGCTGTATCAACACTACAATAGTCAAAATTTAAGTAAATCTACACGTATTATGTACATGTATATTGTAGACGTAGGTGGCGTTTCGGCCCCTTCAAAGCACGTAGTCGCGCAAGTTCACCAGGAAACCCCAGAAGGGAAATACTGAAGAAAGCTGTTTCTTCACCGGACCTTATCGACCTGGACTAAGACTTCACCAGCGCGATGAGCCCTAGCATCGAAACGAAGGTGGTTGGACAAGCCCATAAGGGCATTACAGGATCGCACGTCGATGCTTTTTGGAATTAAACCTCAACATAAAATCTTTGTGAAGGTACCAAGAGATGAAAAATTGAGGAAGGAAGTCAAAGGCGATAACATGGCAATTCTTGGCCAATACATACATTGATGGATTGTTTGCATTCTATGAAGGCAAGCATAACATCCATCATGAAGCTTGGAAGGTGACTACTAATCTAAGTTCGTTACGGCAGAGCATGAAATGCCTCAGCGCTGTAAAACAGCAGGGGATTTTAATGAAACTGCAAAACCAGCGATTGGAGAAAAGGCTCTGGAACCGGGGAAACCCACGAAAGATTGAGGGAGAGCTGCGACGACATTATGGTGTCTAAGTATGTCCGTCATAAAGGCGATTAAGAATTTGAAACATTAATGAAACTACTCCAACTAAATCTCAACCTTTGTCAGGCGGCACAGGATCTGTTAACACAAACCGTTCGTGAACTGTCAATAGATGTAGCCATTTTGTGTGAAGCATACAGAGAAAAAGATTGAAGTGTAAGAGTGTGAACGAAAAATGGTCAACATACATAATAAATTACGTTAGGTAAGCATGTGATTTGTCTACGGTAAGAAGATCGTTTTCGGGAAAGCACAGAGTGAAAACATCACAGGTCTGTGCGCAGAGTGCAACAAGGCCAGAAGAGTGTGCCAATAAGCAAGTCTCCAGCAAAATCTCCAGCTTTCTGGAACTCTGCGATGATGCAGAGCCATGGGGCTCGGCCTACAGACTAGTAATAAAAAACTGAGTTGCTTTAGAAAACATGTACCAAGCTATTCAAAACTGATGGGAAAAATTGTAACTACTTTGTTCCCGAATGTAAATAGATCCACGAGAGAAGACCATCATCAAGGTGATCGCCCAAAATTTCTGGTTGTCACAGAAGCTGAAGTCATCTTGGCAGAATGGCAATAAAACAGTGCGTAACAGAATTTACCAAAGTGTGTGTGGCCTGGAAGGAAGTAGATTTTTATGTATATCACACAAATACTCAGCCGGATATGAGTGTTTCTGAGCGTATTTACATCGCTTCGCGAATCCGACCCGTACTGTGAATATACTGTGCAGTGATATGCCTGAGGATGCTGAACACGTGTTCGTCAAATGTCCCCGATTCCAACCAGAACGTGAACATTTAACGAACATACTCGGTGAAACAATAACGCCAAATATCATCATAAAACATAGACTGGCGTCAAACATATGTCAACCAAATCATTTTCTCCCTGGCCACTGAATCACATGGACTTATCCTACACATGAATAACTTTGAGTTTCTTTTATAAATGATTGGTCACCTTAACAAATTAAACATGTGTAAACATAGTCATTTATTTATTTTTTATTATTAAAAAACGAAATTAATTTGGCCAGGATTACACCTTCTACAAAAAATACATTACTTTTACACAAGCTTGAAAAATTTATATGCACTGTCTGAAGCTTAGGAGCAATGGAGGGATGGAAAAGCAGAATGTGCTGTAAGTTTTGTGATGATACCAAGTCTATATTAAACTTTAAATTGTTTGATTCGCGATTAAAAAAATTTTAAGATGCTAAATTAAAATTATGCAAAATTAATGTTCTAATTTGGTTGTAACCACTTAGTTGCTCTGTGCTGTTCCTCTCAAAATGTAAAGAAATCATATTGCAATCGAATTCAGTCGAGAAAAATTGGGAGGGACAGTTATTAACAAAGATATTCTTCTTTCTTTTAATGGCACAACAACCCATGGAGGGCCTAGGCCGAGCTTTTCCCATCCACTCACGTCGTGCGTGTTACTTTTGCACATGAATGGAAGGGACCTACAGTTTTATGCCGAAGCCGAACAGCGAAGTTAAAAGCTTTTCATAGCCAATTTTTATTCTTGTAGGTTTGCCATTGCCGTGTAGAAAAATATTTTTTTCTACTTTTTTTTTTTTTTTGATTTTGCCTGTACCGAGATTCGAACTCCGGACACTCTGCGTAACACTTTAACCTACTACCACTACGCAACAGCGACCACCGATATAGGCGAAATAAAACAGTATTGTACATCCTCAAATTGCAAAAATCGCATCAGAAGTGATCTAGTTTACAAGACAATTACTTTCGGAACCAAAACACAATTTTCCAAGCGAAATTTCGTGCTAGTTTCGAAAATCATAATGGTAAACAAAAACTGTATGTAGAGACAACGCGTATCTATATTTATATATATGGTAAAACATTTTAGTAATTCCATAACTCGAGAACGGAGCGCCCGATTTGCTTTTTGTTGTGTTCGTAATTGGCAGGACAAGGTTTGTATGAAAGAAAGAAAGACAATTTTGGGAAATCCCAAATGGCACCGCCCATACAATACATTTATATATCCTATAATTTTTTAACGAAATTTGACACATGACTTTATGTGTTCAACTTTAAGCTCTATGTAACATATGGGCGGAATTGGACAACGAGGCGTCCGCCCATAGACTACAATATGCTATAACTCGGCTCCCTTTGAATATTTTTGAACGAAATTTGCTACAGGACGTTATGCGTTCAACTTTAAGCTTCATATGGGCGGAATTGGACAAAGGAGAGTGGTATCGGCCAAATACAGCTTGATCTGTCGACTGGCCTCATTTCGTTCTCGCCGAATTTCTGTCAGTTCACATCGTTGAAAGAAGAGCTTATTGCTAATGTGTTCCCGAACATGGCTGAGTCAGCGAGCGATTTTAGCTGCCAAGAACAAGGACGTTGATGATCTAAATTTCATCATTCAGAGCAACATCGCATACCAATTTACATTCATTCAAATCGATTGATTACGTTACGAATGAAGACGAAGCCACAAACTAACCGACTGAATTTTTAAATTCATTGGATCTGCCCGGCCTACCATCACACTACTTGCAAATGAAATTTGGCTCAATCATCATATGCTGAGCAATATAAATCAACCGAAGCTGTGCAATGGAACCGGATTGGCAGTGAAGCAGCTGAAGAGCAATGTCATTCAAGCTACGATACTCAAAGTCAAGTTCAAAGGCGAGGAAGTACTCATTCAGTGAATTCCAATCATACCTACTGACATGCCTTTCGAGTTCAAGCGCATTCACTTTCCCGTTCGACTCAATTTCGCCATGACGATCAACAAAGTTCAAAGACAATCGTTGCAAGTCTGTGGTCTCAATCTCGAATTTTTATGCTTCTCGCACGGACGACGCATGTTCGTGTCGGAAAGCCGTCTGCATTCTTTGTCAACTCACCGGAAAACAAAACCAACAACGTTGTCTATCATAAAGAGCTGCAATGACCTGAAATTTTGTAAACCAGTTCTCCATGCTTTCAATTGAATGTTAACCTCATTTCTTTTCCATTCCATGTAAATAATTGAATTCATTTGTACTGCGAACGAGATTTATTTAATACCAAACGAAACTCAAATCGTACACAGTGAGGTTAATATTACTGATCACAATGAATTTGAGATAGAAGGTTGATTGGGAAAAGAGTTACAATCAAATCAATTTGAGGTGGTACCAAGTTCGCCGGGGTCAGCTAGTATTTATATATATGTACATATATATATATATTTATATTGATTAACATCCCAGGTTTAATAATGAAAGAAGAACTGAAAAGAAGTGAGTCACAAATTATAGTATATTACAAATATATGTAATAAAGAAGAGAAATGCCTATGCGGGAATGCTACGAACTGACAGACCATTTCCAATTGACAGTGCTATTGAACAGTTTCATTGTAAATACAAATGCAATGAAGAAGAGATTTAAGAACTTGGTCGTTTTATTTGCACATGTTAAACGTGTTGGCGAATAAAACATAGGTATTATTATTTTTTATTATTAGTTTAATGAACGGTCGCGACAAAGCTGAGCGTTACAAAATAACTGTAGACCACAATTGTACTTTAATGTGTTGAAATTACTTAAGTATAATGAAAACTTGTTAATGCTAAAACCAAATTAGGTATTATTTTCTTTGATTCTATTAGTGCATTGACTGCAATTTGTGGCATTTCTGTGATGATTTTTCTATTTATAAATATAATCAGCGCCCGGTGATTTTTTTTATGTCTATGGCGTCAATTGATTCATTTAATTCGTGTAGTTTAATTCGAATGCAATCGGTTGGTTGTATTTCTCTGGTTGGGGTGAAATTGGTTCTTACCGTTTCTTGATTTGGTGTAAACACATTTTGAGGTGTTCAGCAGAAACGTTGCCTTTTTGCGAGTCGCTTCGTGCCATGCTAATGCGGGTGTTAAACTTACGTGCTGATTTCTATAAAGAATAGTTAGACGCTTTTGTGGCCCCAGGATTCAATAGATACTCCTGAATTTTTCTATAAATTATTATTCACTTCACTCACAAACATTTCAAGCAATAAAACATGTAAAACTATCATCTGAATATTTTACTTTTTTTATATCCTTACCATGATTAGTGACATGGTACCAGTACTCGGTAGTTTGAATATTCAATACTTTTTACCCTATACTTTTTTATTCGATACTTTTGTAGTGAGTACAAGTACTCATTGAGTAAATTTCATAGGTATCGAAAATTGATAATTTTCAAAATTTCCTGTACTGTTTTGAATATATAATTCGACAATGCTAATTAATATTAATGTATTATGTATATTGAATAACCATTTATTATATTATTTACTTTTGTATATATTCATCCATTACTTACAGACATTTATTTTTTAGGGAAGAGGTTAAGTTCTGAAATGGAAAAAATCGGTGCAGTGAGCGTGGTACCTTCCTCACAAGTGCAATATTCAGAGTGATATTGATGAAAATACTAAAGTGGTTTAAACAAAATTCGGTACACATCTTTGAAGCAGAGTCTTGAACAACTGTTGTAAATATGGGCAACAGTGGACGAAAGCCACGCCTACTTCCCATACAAGTAAAATATTCAAAGGGCAATAATTGGTATGCATAATTAAAATACTGATCAGGAAATTACACCATTGGGCAACAACGACGTCTATCTCTCATACAATTGTGTACAAAAACAACAAAAAATATCTATATATTCTTTGGAAGTACATCAAGAAGGAAAAATTAAATAAATAGATAGCAATTTATAATACAAATAAATTTGTGTTTCGGGATGAATGATTCAGTTAAGAAAATGAATGTTAGGTTTATCCAAATGGTCAATTAATACAGCTTCAAGAACACTTGTAGATTCGTCAGATATGTGGTAATGACGACGTAGTCCAAAAGCATATCGAGCCACATTGTTAAACTCTAGTAATAATAGCAATATTTGATAAAATAATCATACAAATTTAACCCACCGTTGATTAGCATTCAAGTTGTTTTAATTCAGAGCGTGTGTAGGGTATATAAAATTCGGCCACACCCGACCTTAGTTGCTAGTTTTAATAATGCAATATTTTTCATAACCAACTTAAATGTGGTAGGGTTTTTCGAATTTCGCTTTAAGGTTCTTTGTGGTTTAATTCAAATACAAGGTACATAAATACTTACTTACGTAAGTATACGCTAAGGTAATTCGCGAAGCTCAATTTCGTCGCACCCGCGGATATTGTATTACACACGCTACCATGTAGTCAGTTGTATTCCGCTATTGTTGGCCTTTTCGTATGCTTTGTCATTGTTTGCATTTGATCCGCTCGCTGGCCGATATAGTTCACTTGCTTTCTAACCGCAAAAATCGCCTCGCAGAAGAAACTTAATAGGTGGATCGCTGACACGCTACAAAAGTCACAAGAGTCATTGTAGTTGTACACAAATTAGTGTCCCGACTGAATGAAGAGCTTCTTGGGCTTTTTTATATGTATTTTTTCCACTTCTTTCTTTTGTTCTCCGTTGTAATCATCGTATAAGCAGAAGTGTAACAATAAGAGCGACAACAACTAGGAGGACACCAGCCGCCAGTCACCAGCAGCCAGCAGCCACACAAATTGTTCGATGCGAAAAATAAAATATCGCGTGTTGTTAATTTCCGTTCGGTTTCTCATAGCCATTTGTTGACTGTCGGTTAAAGCGAATTATGATGATTACGCGACTGACAATTTTTCCTTCTAACCGACCAACGTCCATCCGTACATTGCACATATCAGCAGCACATCAACGCAACGCAACGCATGACATGGCGTGGCGTGGCTAACATGGCATGGCATGACATTCTGGCTGAAGATCAAATTGCCTCATTCTGTTTTATCAATTTTTTGTGATATTTGTAGCTCTTCACTCATTGTCAGTCGATATGGTTACAAAACCTCTGGATATATCTCGGTGGTGATGGTGGTATGCAAACGCTGCCAATGTTGTGACGCCTCGTGATTCGTGTTCGATCTCTTGGACGAACGGAGAAATGATCGACACGAGGAAACATGACGCGAGGGGACAATTGCTTATTGACTAGCATTGCAGTGCGGACGAATAACCAAACGAGCGAACGGATGGATGGACGGGTGAAGATCCGATGCAAAGCTACTTGACTACCGCACATCACACAAGCGATACGAGCTGGTATCTGCGAACACATACACACGAGCATGCAAACATGCACACATACATATGTAGATACAAACACATGTATGCGCATGTATGACAGGAAGAGGTCAAAATTCTTGTGCTTGGCTCTTACGCGCTCACCACAAAAACGCAACATCGCAAAAAACAAGCAGGCAATCGCGAAATTTCGCATGAGTGTTTTGTAGCAAAGTTTTTGATTTTACAAACAAAAAATGGAAACACGAGAAGACTCCAACTGAAGCAACTCGTGCAGAAAACGCACATCCGCCATGCGGGCTGATTGACAATTGGGGCAACTGTACGATCGACAGCCACGTCACTGGAAGGCACTTGCAATTATTGTTATTGTTCAGCTCAACATGACATGTGCATAATTGGTGTGATACCAGGATACCAGGGAATAACATAGCAATTGAACAAAATTTGGCAACTTTTTAATACATAAAATACTCTTCGTACGTAAGCTTAAGCAAAATAATATTTATCACTTTTAGAGCTATTCTTCAGATCCACCAGTAGATGAGCGTATGAGGAGAAAATATACATATGTACACATACATACGGTACACGTATGTTACTTACTTAGTTGGCACTACAACCGATGATCGGTCCTGGCCGATCTTGGCAGTTTAATAAAAAAACACTCCCGGTATTTAATGTACAACAAAGCCACTGATACACACGAACTTAAGCACACTAATGCCGTTTCTATAATACGGAAAGACTTTAGTAATGGGCTAGGTTGAAATTCATTAGGTGCGTTTGATCAAATGCAAAAGGAACAACAAAATCAAAATGTGCAACGAAGATATTGCAGCATAGAAATCCGTAATATTGCTAGATATTTATACCGTGAATGGCATGGCATATGTATGTACGAGTATGTGTATCCTGCTATGGATTTCTTATGCTACTGCTCATTTACATGTCGACTTGAAATGAGCATAGCGTATTTACTTAATTACCCAAAACCCATAAAAAAGATCAAGTAATTTGGAAGGATCCGGCAGTAAAAAATGGTGTGTTTTGATTGTGCTCGTCATATTTAAATTTTCTACTCATCATAACAATTTCCTCGCTTAATCATAACCCGAGCTCTATTAATGTAAGGGTTGGGTTGCTGTGGCATAATGCATAAAAAATGATCATGTCGCGAACATATTTATTTACTTACACATAAATACAAATACAAGTTTGTACATACATAAATATACGTGTGTATATATGTATGAATGTTTGTGTCCCAGAAAAGGATAATATTTTCTTTACCATGACACTCACTCGTACTCTTACTTAAAGAGTCACAGTTTTACAGCGGAGTATCGCTAAACTTACATTATGAGTATTTTATTGAGTCCTTTGTCTACCTATACTCACGGAAAGATTATGTTAGAAACACAATGTGGTAAATTTTCTTAAAGTCTTCCAGATTTTTTATAAGCATAATACATATCATGAATAAAAAAGTTAAAAAACAAAACAACTCTACGGCAAGAGTTGAAAATAATAACAATTTCCATCCTCTTCAAACAATCGACGACGAAGAAGATGATAACGAAATAATAATTGATAAATCCCACAAAATCGATCTTCCACCCATAACCATTTTAAAATGTAAAATTCCACAAATTCTTGATATTTGCAAAGAATTAAAAATCTCAAACTATTCGATTAGAAAAATCTTAATAGGATTAAAACTATTTTCTAGTAGTAAACTAGACTTTGAATTAATATGCCGACATTTAGTAAATAAATTTGAGTTCTTTACGTATGAAACTTGATAAAAACCAAATTAATTGGTATGGAGTTATCATGTCTGGATGTTAAGTTAGTAACCAAATCTACTGGTACAAGCAACGAACAATCAATCAACTTATTTCGTTTACTTTCAACGAAAATCCATCTCCATCAAAGAGTTACGAGAAAACTATTCCATTTGTGAATACGTAAGAGTTAAATGGATTTCGAAAAAAACAGGTCTTCCAAAATAACCCTGTGTTATAATTGCCAAATGCTAGGGCACGGTTCCAGTCGCTGCAGCGTTAAAACGTTCTGCGCAAATTGTGCAGGTAATCACCAAACTTCAGAATGTACCTCTGGCACTATTTTGTGGTCAAATTGTAAATGTCCCATAGATCATTATCTCTTGAGTGTCCAAGCAAGCTAAAGTATCAACAAATTATGCAACGAGCTCTACCAAAAAACTGCAATATGGGAAAGCAACTACGAAATAACAACGTCAGCTCAACCCATAATAACAATGCAAACTACAACACAGATTTTCCAAATAGTCTGAATCAAAACACATCAGCCAATAATCAAAATTGGAAGTACCAACCAAACAACTCTCAACAATACCAATCCACCAATACCAATTTATTTTCAATTGAAGAAATTAAAAATCTGGCACTCGAACTAGTTTCAAACATTAGAAGGTGTAAAAGCAAAGCTGTTCAATTTAAAGTGATAACATCGCTCGCCTGCGCATTTTTATATTAATGAATCATTATAATATCATATGTTATAACAAAACAGATGAGCTATTAAATTTTCTCCTAAATAAAAGTAGCATAGGTATTTGTCTTCTTTCCGAAACCTGGCTGAAATCCAATATTTCCATCCGACTAATAGAATTTTACTGTTACAGAAATGATCGAGAGCGCAACAGAGCAGGGGGTCTTGATTAGGAAAAATATTGAACATTCACTATTACCACCTCTCAACACTTTTCTCATCGAAAACATTGGTCTTAAAATACGTACTTCAAATGGGAACCACATAAATATTTAATCCTGCTATAAAAAAATCAATTCAATCCTTGGTAGTGATTTCAACTGCTGACATAACATATGGGGATGCCAACGATCAAATTGCTGGGGTACTTTTTTGCAGGAAAATCTTGACTCTGAACATTTTCAAATATTGTTTCCGAGTGACCATACTTATATACTATCAAACCCAAGGCGGAGTTGTTCTGCTCTAGATATCTTTTTAACTAACGTAGTATGTAAATAATCTAACATCAGTAAGCGTTATAAATGATCGCGGTTCTGATCATCTTCCCAACAAAGTCACAGTAAACAGTCAAATTAACGTGGTCCAAAGAGTATATTACAACTTTCAAAAAGCGAACTGGCCTCGATACGCGAAGTTCATAAAAAGAAACTTACCTATTACAGATTGTCATACTTACTCATTATGATCGTGATCAAATTGACAATATGATTCTTAAGCTCAAAGAAACAATTACAACGGCGATAATCTATAGTGTGCCAAGTAAAGCCTACTCAACCACAAACCAGATCCTACCACAGTATAGAAAACATATGATCCAAACAAGGAATGGTTATAGAAGGAATTTGAAACGGTATAAAGAAATAACAAACCAGTTAAATCATCGCATGTCAGAAGAGATAAACTAGTTCAAAAATTTTATATGGAACAAAATGCTTTATATGCTAGAAAAGGGCTCTTCTTCTTTTCGGAATGTGTCAAAAATATTAAAGAAGAAGTTACAAAATATCCCGATATTAAAATACAACGATGCTACTTACACTACCCGCCAAGAGAAGTGTGCAATTCTGGCCCAAACATTCAGCTCTAACCACTCAACATCAACAAATCTTAGTGATCCGCGAACTATCTCTGAAGTAAACCACGCTGCATCAGCTATCATAAGAAGCTAAAAACCAAAGAAATCTCGTGGCGTACACGGAGTTAATAACAGGGCTTTTAACCTGCAAAAAAAAGGATTGAAATATATAGAAACTATCATAAACTCATGCTTGCGAAAAAGTTTTTTTCCCAAAATTTTCCACAATTAAAGGTTGCACCGATTAAAAACCAAATAAACAAGCCGAATGTCATCTTTAAGTAAGATACTAGAAAAAGTCATAAAGGGAAAAACAAACATATTTTATTGATGTAAATAATGTCGTGCCGTCACACTAATTCGGCTTCCGTAAGGAATATAATACAATGCACCCACTATTTAGGATACGAAATCTGATAACTTCTAATTTTAAAAATGGGAATTCTACTGGTATGATCCTACTAGATATCAAACCTGCTTTTGATTCGGTTTGGCATAACGGACTTATTTTTAAAAAGATAAGATTAAACTTGTTGATTAGTTTTCAATGTGCATATTAGTACCGAGTCTTCGAGGCAAAGTAAAATATTAGCCGGCTGTCCCCAAGGCTCCTTTCTCTCACCAATATTATATAATATATATACACCGGACTTCCCCCACGCTAGCTGGTTGTGTCACCTCCGTCTTCGTAGATGACGCAGCACTACTCAGCTAAAAAATTCTATCTACAGATGTAATTTCCAGTTTACAAACGCCACTAAATGAAGTGCACAGTTACTTTACAAAATGGAAAATTCTCACAAATCCACAAACAACACAGGTATATAGGTATATACTTTTCCCAACAGGCAGGCGTAAATCCTGTTTTCTACCACAGCACCCAATTTTGTTTAACAACAGTTCAGTGCCCTGGGAGAAGAAAGTAAAATATTTAGGAGTGATGCTAGATCCTAAAGGATCATATCCTATATGTCATTGACAAACTAAATATGGTAAATTAACAAGTCTACTCAACTCACTAATAAACCGTAATTCAAAACTTTACATTGAAAATAAAAGCCTAATAGAGGTTACTTAAAAAGTTTCTAGCCTGACACATACATAGCACTAGTGGAGCAGTGAATTTATGTTCAATGTATGATTTCATCCGAGGCTTGTTTGGAGGTTTCATTGGAGGGTATTTTAACGTGGTGGGTTCCAAGCCCGACGCACAACCATTCATTCAAGGCCATGGAGAAGCCCGCCGCACACATTAGTTAACTCACTGACGGTTGTCAGATCGCTATCCAGGGGACGCCACGAGGAGGCTGTGTGTCGACTTGAAACGTAGAAGCGCAAGGATCGACCATGGACGCACCTGCGACTGTCACGAACTTTACCTTGTGTTCTACGCCCCAGGCCCCCCACCATCGACCAGATATTCACACTACGCCAAATCCTGGAAAAGACCCGAGAAAAACAGATCGACACCCATCATCTATTTGTCGATTATAAAGCCGCCTTCGACAGCACGATTAGGGATCACTTGTACGCCGCAATGTCTGATTTTGGTATCCCTGCAAAGCTCATTCGTCTTTGCAAAATGACACTGACCAACACCACCAGCGCAGTGAAAATTGGGACAGACCTCTCCGCACCATTTGATACCAAAAGAGGTTTCAGACAAGGTGACTCCCTATCGTGCGACTTCTTTAACCTAATGCTGGAGAAAATAATTCGAGCTGCGAACATCGACATCTCTGGCACTATCTTCTACAAGAGTGTCATGCTGCTAGCATACGCTGATGATATTGACATCATTGGCAAAAACGCTCGAGCAGTCAGTGCAGCATTCTCCAACCTGGAAAGGGAGTCTCGTCGTGTGGGTCTAGTGGTGAACGAGGACAAAACGAAATACCTTGTGTCAACAAACAAAGAGTCTTACACAAAATGTCACTGTCACTTACACAAATGACAACTATACTTTTCAAGTCGTCAAGGATTTCGTATATCTAGGATCCAGCATTAACACCAGCAATAATGTCAGCCTTGAGATCAAGCGGAGACTAACTCTTGCCAACAGGTGTTACTACGGGCTCAGTAGGCAATTGAGAAGTAGAGCCCTCTCTCAACCGACGAAAATAACGCTCTATAAGTCCCTCATCCTTCCCGTCCTAATGTATGGCGCAGAGACGTGGATATTGACCATCAATGATGAGAGACTGTTAGGAGCGTTCGAGAGGAAGATACTCCGTAAGATCTATGGTCCAGTATGCGTGGACGACGTGTATCGAATAAGATGGAACGATGAGCTGTATGAGCTGTACGCCGACACTGACATAGTCAAGCGTATAAAACTCCAGCGGCTTCGCTGGCTGGGTCATGTTGAGCGAATAGAAGAAAGCGCTCCGGCTAGAAGGGTGTTTTATTCGAACCACGGTGGAGGAACATATGCAGAAGGGGACGTCCTAATCTCCGTTGGAAAGACCAGGTGCAGGGCAACCTGACTGCACTTGGCCTTATCAACTGGCGCCAGCGCGCGCATAGCAGAAGTGACTGGCGAAGCTTTGTGGAGGCGGCCAAGACCGATCATCGGTTGTAGCGCCAGCTAAGTAAGTAAGTAAGTAAGTAGTATGATTTCATCTTTCGTATAAACACGTGTAAAGTTTCAAATCAAACTGACAATCCATTCTTTGTTTAACAGCTGCTTAAAGTTGACGTGTAATAGCGTTTTTTTTAAATGGAAAAATTTTCAACATCGTGCCGTTATTGAGTATTTATTTAAAAAAGGTTTATCTGGACAAGAAATCGTACAGGTATTGAAGATGAACCACGCACTGGACGTCCAAAAAGTGCATCGACAACAGAAATCATTGAGAAAGTACATTTTATTGTTTGTGAAAATCTAAGTGCGACTATGTGTGAAATAGGTGATACCATCGGCATCTCAGCGGAATGAGTAAACCACATTTTACATGAAGAACTGCATATGAAAAAACTGTTTGGAAAAGTAGTGCCGCATACGTTAACAATTCAACAACAGAGTGCAATGTGGAACTTTTAAACAGAATAAAACGGATTTTAAGCGTCGTTTCATAACTGTGGATGTCTATTTGGTCCACCATCATGATATTAAATTGAAACAACAACGTTTACAGTGGAATGAAGCTGGATGTTCGGCGCCAAAGCAGACAAAGTACGAACGATCGGCAAAAAAGGTTATGGCTACTGTTTTCTGGGATGCAAATAAGATTGTCGATTTTGTTGATTGATTATCTTATGAAAGGTAAAACAACAAACTCAGAATACTATTGTAACCTTTTGGATAAACTGGATGCAGTAATTCGCGAAAAAAAAAACCCGGTTTAAAGAAGATAAAACCCATTTTCATCAAGACAATGCACGTCCTCACACAAGTGTTGTCACAATGGCTAAATTGTGAATTAAAGTACGAATTGCTTGACCATCGACCATATTCACCAGATTTGACTCGCAGCAACTAGTACCTGTTCCGAAACCTGTAACAGTTACTTCGTGGAAAGCATTTTTCGTCGAATGGAAGCTATAGCAGCCGTAGTGGCAATGCTAGGATAGATTTATTGGAGGAGCGCTGGGCTGTTAGGAGACTATACTGAATAAAAAACCAAAATAACTGTGTTTTCATATTTAGGGTAGAAACTTTTCAAGTAACCTGTATTAAAATCAATATATCATGCTACTTATAATGTTTTACGCTGCTCCTATTTGGTCAACCTCTACGTAGTGTCATATAAAAAAAACTACAAATTGTCCAGAATAAACGATTCATAATCTAATGTGGAGCTTGTAGATATTAAACTCCAAAGATTAACATTAAACTCAACTCCAGGTGCCTTAACTCTGAGTTTAACCACATGAATGAGCTGGTCTCATCATAATTTTATTTATATGTTAGCTTTGTTTTCATTAAAGTCTTTCAAATATTCAAGGTAGTTTTTGTACATTTTTCCCTCACCAAAAAATTCTTTTAAAAAAGGAATATCTAACCCAAGCTCTTTAAGATTTACCATTGTTAAATAAATTTACATGTAAATATCAGATATAAATAAATCAAATTAAAATTAAAACCTATTTAAAATACATAATTTAAGGGATATTTTAAGGCATGCATTAAGCACTAGATTCTAAAAATATTGATTAGATACAGAGAAATCAAATCCAAAGACAGTAGGTAATTTATTAAGTAGAATACAATTGCATACTATCTAAAAACTGTTATAGTTTTCTAAAAAATAATAATATAAGTTAATAAGAATATTTCTTATGCTAATGACATAAGAAAAATTCTAAAATTTATTAATTTATGGCTACAAGACATAGGTTTATATGTGCTAGCACACTTAAACCAAAAAGGACCATTGTTATACCATAGGCAGCTATGTCCCAAGTCCTTTAATTCAGACTGCTTGAACCATTGGGTGACTTTCATAAAGGTCAGTATATGTGTAATTTGGTGTTAGTCAAGATTGTTAGGTCATCGAAGACAAGGTTGTTTAGATGTGTTTTCCGTACGTGAATAAAAGCTTGGCACTCGCATACAAGATGAGTTACTGTTTAATGTTCTTCCACGTGCTCCAGTCTTTCTGCTTGTCTTCCAATGTCCTCTTTGGAGGATGTCTAACTCACGCATCTCTTATTTTTTAAATGTGCAGACCCTTAGAGAGAAAGTACGGGTCCGGAGGAAAATTAGGATGTCAATTTACCGGTTCCTTCTTTTGGAAATGTACACATAAAGCTTAGATCATCTGTGCGATTTGTCGAACAGCAAATTGTAATCATTGTTTAATATTTCTACATGCTATGGCTTCAAAATTACATGCATTTAAATAACTTAAAATTGATAAGTTTCACTTTGATAAAAGGCATGCTTGTTTGCAAGATCGGCAGAAAGAGATAATTTAATTATTTCATATTTGAAATTGATAATCCGTCTCGATAAAATTGTAAATATAGACCTCAGAGGTCGCCACATAATTTACTGAGATCCACCCTCTCAGTCAACCCTGGAAATATGCACATATGCGATTTTTCGGACAGTAATTTTGAAAATTCATCAAAAATATACATTTATAAGTATGTGCATATAAACATTTCCCAAAAGTAACTCCTTTTTTTCCACATATTCAGTCTACGTATTGCACTTAAATATTAAATTATTAAATTATTTGGTCGCACTTGGCTATGGGGTCAGGTAAACAGAAATACTTGCTTGGAAGGTAGTTTCCAAAATAAAAGACCATAGTCATTGTCAAAAATAAAATGTACTTTAACTAAACTATACACTCAAATGTGGGCAAAATAAAAGTGATATTTTTGGGACATCATAAATCCAAAAACGTTGACTTTACGGTAAAAAAATATCAGAATGATATATTTTATGTAAACTATAACCTCGACGCGGGGCCATTACCCCTACCGCACCACCAAATTTTTTGTCTTACTAATTTTTTATGGAACCTGATGATGTCAGAAGTTTTTTCAATGCAATTTCTACTCTTAGAGGCAAGAGTCGAATAATTGTAAACGGTTATATTGTGTATTTTCCGCCTAACCAGGGAATTGAACCATGGTCTTCCCAGTAGCATGAATCATGAAAGTTAAGGCAGACTTTAAAATATCTTACTTACTTACTTTTAATGGTACCACAGCCCATTGAGGGCCTAGGCCGAGCTTTTCGCATCCACTCATGTTGTGCGTGTTATATTTGTACATGAACGGAAGGGATCTACAGTTTAATGCCGAATCCGAACGGCGAAGTGAAAAGCTTTTCATAGCAATTTTTACTCTTGTAGGTTTGCCATTGCCTGCCAAGAGGTGGTGCCGTGTAGAAAAATTATTTTTTTCTATTTTGTTATTTTATTTTTATTTTGCCTGTGCCGAGATTCGAACCCCGGACACTCTGCGTAGCAGTCCAACGCACTACCACTACGCCACAGCGACCACTTTAAATATCACTTTAAAATATCACTCATATTATTTTCTCCTTATTTTCTTAGCATGGAAACAATTTTCATGCGTTCTTCACTTTTGACACTCTGAAAAGGAAAAAAATTCCAGAAGGCTTCTGGAATTATGGAAGATCCAAGCTCAAATTATTATTTACAATTTTTTCTTTATTATGGTAATCGTGTTTGCTTAAAATGTTTGTACATATCAATTTGATATATAACAGTTAGCTCAGCTCCTCACATCGGCTACTGTTCATAAATGAGTAGGTACTTTCCAATAGAGCAAATTAAATTTGGCTTGATGGAGGATATCTGCCCGTATAACGTGGCAAAAGAGCTCCACTTCCTGTTCCTTTTCTTTCTTCTCGAATGTGTACCTACCTTCTCAATTGAGAAAACGTTTTACTTGTTAACTGTTGCAACAAAACCAAATAAATAATACAGTTGGAAAATCTTGGATTATTGCATGCAAATGGATAAAATCTGCTTAGCGTTTTAATAATTGGGCACGCGTGTGTGTTTTCTGATGGTATCGAAGGTGCAAACTTCCATATCCCCAGTGTCATAAGCGGTCGGACAATATGGAAACTGCGCACCCACTTGTGGGCATACAAATGTACTTGTATAAATGTATATGTACATTTGGTGTGTCCATAAATAGGTGAGGTGTGTTTTGCGTGTCTGCATGTTGCACATTGTGCAGCAACTCAAACAGCAACAACAATAGGTCCCAGATCAGATTAGATGCATGCCGTTGCTACTGTGCTCGCGGCCAATAGTTGGCTAACTGGTAGCCAAATGTCCAGTACATTTTCAATTCGCGCTACAGGAAAAGAGCATTTTTGATCGTATTGCAGTTCGTCATTATTCCAGCCTACGTTATAGAAACGTGATAGCGAGCGTTGAACATCTGCAACACAGCCAAGTGCTGCA
The DNA here is from genome assembly GCA_958295655.1 of Palloptera scutellata. Classification (NCBI taxonomy): domain Eukaryota; kingdom Metazoa; phylum Arthropoda; class Insecta; order Diptera; family Pallopteridae; genus Palloptera; species Palloptera scutellata. The sequence continues at coordinate 54,406,768 of OY282450.1, forward strand.
GATGTTACCTACCGTTCGTTGTGTTCACATGCAGCAATTGCTTAATTTATCAGTCACCATTGCTGCGTATTTTTAATTAAGGATTCCTCCACTGAACATTCCTTCATTGTGCTTGCCATGACTGGCCATCACTTCCATTTCTATTTAAACTTCAGTTTTCCATTTAAATTTGTTTGCTATGTGGAAGCGCATGCGCGCTTTTGTTAAGACATCCATGAGCGGTCATGCATTATTACATCGCTGCAATTGATTTACTTAATTAATTAACATGGAATGGTGGAATGAATGGGCATGCAGTAGCAATGCCTTAGGCCAACGTGATTTATGCGCTGCTCGATTCAAAAACAAGACTTACAAGATCGTGAAGCAGACATGTCAGAAAACGGACGGCATGTATGCATATGAAAACGCGTAATATAACCCCTTGTACACCCCTTGTACATAATTTCCGATCGCCAAAATGCCTTCTTTCTATTTTGTTAAACAAGCCGAGCAATGAAACGGTTGCTCTAATTCCAATTGATGAAGGTACATGGCTCTTTTACAACGACTATGGCAGCTATTGTTATTGAAAGTAACTCTAATGTGAATTTGCATGCATACATATGTATGTATGTACCTATATATATGAAATATAAACGTACGAGACAATTTTCCTGACCTTTTCACGATACGCAATCGCACACATCGCGCATTGTTCGCGATCCAAGCCAAAGCGTTGCCGCATTAAATCTGAGTCTTATCATGGTAAAGGTCGGCCGCGTTAAGTAAATATTGGATCAAGGGTTGTAAGAATCACTTAAGAAGATTAATTGTCCGATTATTAGGCCACAAAGTTTGTTTGAATAATATTTAGAACCATTGTCTCAGATATTTGCATTTTCACGAACAATTTTATTTTCTCAATTAAAAACAAACATCATGTTTTCCGAGACTTCAACTACGATAAGCAATGCAATGAAAAGGTTAAAACTTCATATGTATCCTGCGGGAATGAGCTGTTGACATATGTACATACTCGTTACATATGTACATTACTTACACCTTCGAAATAACTCTAGCCAACATCGCTCTGAATTTCATAAAAATATTGTATGTAAATTCCCATATGCTTGCGCAGCGAATATTTTCAACAGCGATAAAATTTATTTAATAAGAACAGTAATCCCCGATTAATTGCACCGATGCAAATATACAATTTATGTTTAAATTAAGCGGGGAACGCAATTAACCGAGTAATTTTGACAAATATACACAGTGGCGGCAACTAAAACTTATTTTCACAAAATTAATCAAAACATGAAGGAAATTGGAATACAAAAATCATTCATTTGTTTTTGGTCTGGTGGCTTTGGCTTTTTTTCAGTTTATTTTTTTTTATTCCTTCTTAATGTGCATTTGGTAATTTCTTGCTCAAGGAAACAAAAATTGTTTAGCGCCTCTTTCACGTTAGGTTTACCCAATACATTTGATTAAAAGCTGGAAACATTGCAAAGTATTTCAAAATTATTATGATCACCAGACATGGACCAACAAAAAAACTTTAATATTATATTTAAGAAGAAAATGAAGGCTGTAGAACACTGAAGTTTTATGGAGTCATAGAATTTAAGAACTTTACAACCTCTAAATAAAGGGTTCTAGATTTGTTGATTATACCAGACGGAATATAATTGAATAGCATATCGACGGAAAGTGCAATTATTTTCTATTGCTCTTGAGAAAGTATTTCTTTCTATTTACATATATATTATATATGTAAATAAATACAATACATACATATAAGCATTACATAAAGTGATTTTGCAACAATTTAAATTTAAACTATTGTGAAAAGTAGAAAATTTTGCAAACAATATATCTCAAAATACTTCCGAAACATTTTCATGCGGAAGTACATATAACAAATGTACGAGTAAATATGTGCATATAAAAAAAACCCAAAGTGAGTTTCTGCATAAATTTCAATTATCTCTTTTCTTAATTATTTTCTGTTGAATTATTTATACACAAAATATCACAATTTTTAACATTTTACCACGCATTATCAAAACCTGAATAAAAGCCAAATGAAATGATGTACGCAAAGGCTGAATGAAATTGGAAGGGCGGGGGTTTAGGCCACTTTCATTCCCTATGGGATCTTTTTTTTTAATTTTTTTAATAATTACATACACTGTGGAACAACCAATTTGGATATGGAATCGGTAAACGGTTTCATATGGATTTGGGTGTCATAGCTATTTAACAGTGTATGTGGTGTGGGAAAAAGAAACCAAACTAACAGCACTTTTCAGCTTTTCGAGAAAATCGTGTTTTCATGGGACGGGTCCCTGAGCATAGCTCAAGCAGGTATTGAGTTTCTACTCGGAATCTTACTACCACCATTCATACCATCGGGCCCCGAAGATCGTAGGGTACGGATTTGCGGTCTCCTTGCCTTCCTCGACCATTCGTTTTGTTGTTAGTAAACACGTTTATTTGAAACCAATTTTAACAATTAACAATCTTCTTATTATCGGTATCCTCTGTAATTGCATTCCCTCTCTGATTCTCCCTCCTTCTTTCTCCCACCTATCAATCTCCCTTCCATTCAACACAATGCTCTGCATTCCTAGGGGTACACCCTGAGTGTTGAATGTAACAATTAAAAAAAAAATTATTATTTTAATATAAATATGTATTATATTGTGTTATAAGTATCATTATTTTTTTATTTCTTGATAGTATAATAAGACGCGCTTCCTGAAAATGAAGTAAGGTTCCATTTAATTATTTATTTTATACTTTTATACCTAGGCCTTCCATGGGCTGTTGTGCCATTAAAAAAAGAAAAAGTTGGAAACATGTAGCAAATAATAATTTATACTAAGAATATTTACCTCAATATCTAACACTAAACAATAAAAAAATCAATCAAATGTTTTACCATTTTTAAAAGGTGATCTCAAAATCTTTAAAACAAAAACATACAACAAAATTATCTTTTGGCATTGCGGACAATTCTGTAACCAGATTTAGCGTGATGTCCCGGAATACCGGTAATAATTGTCAGTCCCGGCGAGAGCATCTGCGGTACGTGAAATGTCCCGCATTAAAGTCAAAAATCCATATCATAATGTTTACTGAAATATAAAATTGTACGAAACACTCCCGAACAGAGGGTCTAAGGGATGAGAGTTGGTAAAAGTAAAAAGACTAGGTCTTCCATGGGCTATTGCCTCAGACGTCAAAGTTGAAGGAATTCTAAATAGTAGAACATATAATTCTCACCATAGGCACATCCGGAACTTGGGTTTGGGAGGAACTGGTTTCGCTAAATTCTGAATAATTAAGACCAAAATACAAACCAATAGTCCAAATAGAGAATCGTTTCGGCAGCCAGGCCAGAAACAGACCAAAAACCAATAGATTTTCAGATCGAAAGTCTGATAAAAATATGATTAAAAATCAGATCAAAGCAAAGTATAATTCAAAAAAAAAAGAAAAGACCAAAATCCAGACCCCCATCTCATATTACATTCATACCACAACTAAAATATGGTCTGACCAAAAATCATATCAAATTCAAATCGAAATTTAGATCCGAAATCAGCATAGCAAAGCAGCAGATTAGATTTTAAATTAAAACTTATACCGATATTCAGATCGAAAGTGATGCCGACTTAAAATCAGACCGAAATTTAACCGAGAGCAAGACCAAAAATCAAACCAAAAATAAATCTAGTAAGACCAAAAATCGTACAAAAATTTCAACCAACACTTAGAGCAATACTTACCTTCTGTAAAAATATGTCAGGGTCATACCATATACTCAAATTCTGATTAACATTCGAATTGACTACAGTTGCGCTGTAGAATTAAGCTTTAAACATTGAAATTTTGAGGGAAATTTTGCAGTTGAGAACCTTAGCTGCTTCCAAGAATGTCCCCTAACAGCATCACGAGAATGGTGCTTGATTTGAACCCACAATGATTTGTCTGCTACTTGGGCGACCAAATAACATTTCATACGGCAGGAACTACAGAGTAAAATAAAGACCGATTAAAATGTCTTTTGGAGAGGAGTGTTTGAAGCTCCCAAGAGCATTTTAACGTATTGAGATCAAAGTGTTCAACACCATTTAGCTACAAAATAAAACTGACAAATTAGTTAGAACAAAAACAAATTCTTTATTAAAATATAAAGTAGGTAATCATATGCATTTGAAAGTGTTTTTTGTGGTCCACGTTATAAAAATGCACTAACATAATTTCACATTCAAAAACAACTAATTATAATATTATTATTTAACATAATTATTACAATTCATAGACCAAATAACCTTTGCATACATATTCAAATAACATGTAGAATTAATTACGACTACTAACTCCTGCGACATAAATCTTAAACAACCTGCGACATAATTTTTCGCTCCCGAAGCTCATACTTAATTCGTATTATTTTTCATGCCCGTTTGTCCGTCTATCAGTTCATGCAAAATGCCATTTAAATTATCAATTAGGGCCAGAAGTACTTACGGTTCAAAAGTATTTGAAATGATGACCGCGTAAGTGGCGGTTGTCTTTCTCGAGAGCTCAACAGTTCCAAATTCGACCGTGTTGCTTATTGTATGTAATTAATTTTTCTTTTAATGGCACAGCAGCTCATGGAGGGTTTCGGCCGAGCTTTTCGCATCCACCCATGTTGTGCGTGTTATATTTTTGCATAAATGAAAGGGACCTACAGTTTTATGCCGAATCCGAACGGCGAAGTGAAAAGCTTTTCTTAGACAATTTCTACTCTTGCTAGGTTTGCCAATGCTTGCCAAGAGGTAGCGCCGTGTAGGAAACGGTGTTTACAATTTTTTTTTAATTTGCCTGTGCTGAGATTCGAATCCCGAGCACTCTGCGTAGCAGACCAACGCACTACCAACTACGCCTCGACGACCACTTTAACTATATACGAAACTGTTCTCTATTCTCACGAACACTGCGCTAATTTCAAGTCTGAAGCTAAAAATTATGTCTTGTTGCTGGGTGTATTCATATACATATGTATGTATGTACTTAACAACAATTTATGCATTTGTAATATGCTATGAAATTTTCGCTAAAAAACACAAACATGTCAAATAAATGAAAAACAGATGACTACAAAAAGTCTGTGGTAGGTCTTGAGTGTCGGTGTGCTGGCGGAAAAAGTTACTGCTCAGCATCGCTTTGATTTTGTGTTGAAGAGCTGGAGGTCGCGCTTTTATGCGGACTCTGTGATCGACTATTGGTCGAACTGGATATTTTCGATGTGGTTGAACGAACTGATAGATCCTCTGGCTCACTGCTGTTGTGGCTGTCAGTCGATAAGTCACTCTCTTGGTATGTGTGTGCAGCCTTCGTTAGCTGTTTGTATAGAATGTTTTCAGCTCCAGGATGCTCCAGATCCATCTCGGTTTTAATGAATGCATTTTCCGCATCATTCGCACCATCAGTTGAAGATTGTGGAACTGTTTGAGATTGCTGCATTGCTGTAAGGGCTGCTGCAAGCCCTAAAAAGTGTAGGCTAGCGTTAAATATCTTATACCATTCTAGCACTGCTTGCGAATTGCTGTTGCCTTCTGGATCCACGCTCGGATTAGGGATCTGCGGCAAATCGGTCGAAGGGAATGGAGGGGAAAAATTTCCCATTTCGGGTATTGATGCCAATGGAATTGCCGCTTGCTTCAACTTCTCATCAACATTATTGTTATTATCATTGCTGTTCATGTTTTGATTGTTGTTGGTGTTGTTGTTGTTGGTGTTGTTGTTATTGTTGTTGTTATTGTTATTGTTATTGTTATTTATAATATTGTTTGACATATTTTCTGAAGGATCTTTCGCCCAATTTTTCACAGATAAAATAGAGAGACTGGAGTTCTTTGCGTTATCACTCAAACTATCGTTTGTTGCTATCGTTGTATTTGAACTGCGTGCTGGTACTTTCGACTTGTTGATGCTGTCAACAATTGAACTAACTGGGCTCACTCCCGCCATTGGATTCATCCAGGAAAACATACTCAGATTCTGAATCATTGTGAGCCGTGCGAAATCAGTGACGCTCATTGGTGGCGGATGAGGATGAATGATACCAGACAACCGTTTCATCCCTTCGGGCTGCAGACCCTTAGTATTTTTTTTGATAAATTCATCGAATGCGTTTTTTTCTAAAATTGGATTGCTTGTGCTATTGTTATTGTTGTTGGCTGTGAAATCAATGCTGCCTAGAGATAAACGATTGTATCCATAATCTTCGAAATTGCCAACATTTGAGAACTTTTGACCCGCCACGTGACTTAAATCGTATTTAGGCCGCTTTTCAGGTGGATTTTCTAAACCACCTATCTGTGATATTTGATCTGTCGTACCTAGTTGGCGGCACGTTAAACGCAGCTTGTGCTCGTTCTTACACCAACCACGAAGTGTTGACTCTGGAACGCCGATGTCGCGTGAAACGGACGCCTTCGTTTCGCCATTGTGAATGCGTTGGATTGCATGCAACTTGTCGCTAGGCGTAAGATTTCGCAGCGGCCGTTTTCCTCTTGTGCTCATGCGAATGTTCATGCGTTGATATGCAGAAATATCCATGGTGGCTTACGTTGAACAGCCGGTGATGGTCTAAAAGTAAACGATCGGAATGGATGGTCAAAAATTAATATCGTTTTCTTTTTTACAACTTTTGATTGTAGCGCGGTAGAAAGTGATAGGAGTCTATTTGATTACAATATGGCTGAAGTGGGATACACATATATAATGTATTCAGTGTTTGTTTTCAGCAATTTGTTACGATTAGACCCGCGAGTTTCAGTTTGAGCGTTTTTAAAAGTTTCTCGTTGGCTCGCGCACGTGCCAGCCGAATATTGATGAACGAATATTTTCTAGAATGACTAAAATTGACGCTTTAGAAAAATTTCCTCGATTATTTAAAATTCACGATATCGCGTAAAGTAGATAAGTATATTGCGTGAACACAGTGTTGGCCCGATTGGATTCTCGATTATTTTAGTTAGCCACTTATTGAATCACTATTGCCGGACCTCTTGTTGTTCACTCCTCGGATTAACACAAGGATATGAATGCGACTGCACGGACTTCGGAAAGACAACACAAATATATAGCATGTCTGCGGCGAAGAGAACGGCAGTAAATGCCAACAAAGGCAATAGAGAAAACGTGCATTGAAATTTGATTGTGGAACAATGACGAAGAGCGCCATGAAAGAGAAATTGGGCGACTGTCCATTGTGGGACAACAACTTGTTGTCGGCCATACCCAACGCTTATTGACTGAGCAAACGCAGATTCGTTGTCAAACACGAACACGCGCACAAAGGCCAAAAGAAAAATCGCGCGCCATCTACAACCGACTAACTGTCGGACTTGAAGTTGCAACCTCAAGCATACCTTTCCCCATCTGCAACACATGAACAATATGTATGACAGTGCAACATGTTCAACACTCTTGTAGTTCTCTCAACTCTAATATATTTCATTCTCTCTCTCTCTTCTCTTCCTATTCAATTAGCTGATTCTCTTTATGTTTCATGCAGCACACGCTCAACCACCACATGTGTTTCCGTCTATAAACATCTGTAGATGTCTCACACTTTCGTGTCTCCGCCAATATCGTGCTAAATTCAATAGCGCGCCAAGCGTTTTTTTTTGTCAACTTGTAAGAACAACATTTCATGTTTTTTTATTCTGCCATTTTATTACTAACTTCATGCTAAGGGAACAAAGAAAATTGTTGCTGCCACATTATTTTGAGATGCTGGCGCGTAGGCCATAGTCTTGCCTCGAATCAGGACGACGAGATCTAAAGCTGCTTATGGCAATGCCTATAAAAAGTACATAATATTGGAAATAAATAAAACTGAAGAATTGTTCTCAGCAAATTACTATATCCCAAATACATAAATGAACTTGAATTTAAAGTTGGAATTATTGTTTTGGCTCCATTTGAAAAAAGAGAAAGTTAGCCCGCCATGAAGCCAGCCGCTAGAAGTCCTTATAATTAAAATATACTTAATTAAAATATGTAATAAGATTGTATCTACACACAGAAAAAAGTTGACCGAAATATGAGAAAAACGATTGACTCCAAAGACAAGTTCACTTTAAAAGTGATATACATAAAGAAGAGACATTGTCTACCTTTTTAGTACAATTTCCCTTCAAATAAAATAAATAATTCTCAACTTCAAATAAGTGTAATAATACCGTCAATGCTATCAACGTACAGTGCTAAATAGTTTGGCTCACCACTAAAAGGCTGAATTAATTCATTTAATTGTTTGTGAAACTATTTCGCGTTTTTCTCTTGATTCAGTCATTTATTCAGTTTTGATTGTACATAGTACATAGTACATATGTATCGGTGGTTAACGAATTTAGTTTAATATTAATATGTACTTTCTAGTTCTCCTTTTATTATTTTTTATTCCAGTTTATTTTAATTATTATTAATTTCCTCTTTTTTGGCTTTGATTGATAATTTCGTTATCTTCTGTCGTTGTACCGTTGTTTTACTTTGTCAGGTAATAATGCACTGATTAAGCTTGTTCTTCTATCGTTGCACTGTACTGCTATCTTTTTGTTCATTTTCATTATCTTATTTTATTCATTTGTAACCCTTACGGAAGAAAATTGCAAAATTTCGGCAATATTGTGTCCAAATAACTTAGCATCAAATACTGAATTTTGTACTTTCTTTTGTAAATCAGTTATCTGTAATTAAGAAAATGTTAAAACTTCAACAGATAAAAATGTGTCCATACAAATAAACACTTTAATCCCGATCAATTTTCACATTTAAAACACTTTGCAAAACGACGCGACAAATTACGAAAAGAGTTGCCCCTATTCTGGAATTCAAACAAGTAAATTCCTTTAGTTTTGAGAACACGTTATTCATAAGTACTGTTGAAAAGATTTTATATATTTTGAAAATATATATTGCTCCTTCGGAGAAAACTTTCTCACGTTATCAAGTTTTTCTCTAATTTGAATATGTACAAATTTATAAATTTCTCGTTTACATGAAATTTTTGCATTTACTATTAGCAAAAAATATTTCCCACAAACTTGAGAAAATGTTCTCCGATTGTAGAATATTTTATTGAAAAGTGAGAAAATTGATGTTCTCGTAAATAAAGAATATTTTCATCACTTAGTGATATGTGCTTTTTTCCAAGTGTATTCATGTTACATTAAACTATATTATAATTACGCAAAGAGAATAAATCCAAAATGATTAAAAAGTCAATTTATTATTATATTTGCTGGAGTAAATTTAACTTTTTTCCCCCAACATTTTTTAGGATTAGCAGGAATACCTCGTCATTATTCTGACTATCCAGATGCTTACACCACATGAAACGTAATTTCAACAATTGGTTCTTCAATTTCTTTACTAGGAATTATTATTTTTTTATTTATTATCTGAGAAAGTATAATTACTCAACGACAAACAATTTAATAACAATCGACCTCTCAATAACACCTCTTGGCAGGCAATGGCAAACCTACAAGAGTAAAAATTGACTATGAAAAGCTTTTCACTTCATCCATTAAACTGTAGGTCCCTTCCATTCCTGTACAAATATAACACTCACAACATGAGTGGATGCGAAAAGCTGGACCTAGGCCCACCATGGGCTGTTGTGCCATTAAAAGTAAGTAAAGTAATATTATAATTATATTCGGAATGCTGAATTGGAAAATTAACCTTTAAAAGTACTTCATCCATTACTAATGTATATGCTTTCCTTTTTCCCCTTTTCAATGCCCTCCTTCCATCAGATTTTTCTCACAAGCTAAGAGATATAATTTAATTTTAACTAATAGTGAGCAGTGAACAACAAAATTTAATAGAAAACCAATTTAAAACCTAACAAAGTCTACAAAAGCAGCAAGAGCAGCGTGATGCAGAAAGATATTTATATATTGATAGTTTTTCTACTGAGGGAATTTGAAAACGTGCGAGATATGAAAAAAATGCACGATGTACAATTCCGATGTAAAGCAATGTAATTCTAAATTCTAAAATAATACTACAGAAGTACTTAACAAGCTTAACAACTTAGAAACAGCGATTGCTAGACTGTACCAAAAAACTCAAAATTGCCAACATTATCAATAACCCAATTAATGGACGTTGAAGGAAAAGCTGAAGAAGAAGATTATCTATTTGCACTGGAAATATTTAAAAGAACGACATTATATTTTTAATTAATTGTGTTAGAAAGCACACATACTTATTCATGTTAAAAGGCGCGAACGGTACTGTTTATACACTTTTCAAGGGAGCAGTTACCGAATTTTAATTGGGATGGGGAAAACGGGAAAAAGTCCTTCGAAAACACAACATTTTCAGCCATTTGGTAGCAACCCAAAATTCACCCCTATGCAGAATCCAAATGACGAGTTACGACTTTTGAGCTACATTTTATAATTCAAAATATATTCATATTCTATTGTAATACAATTTAATGTTGACTCGTTGCAATCAAATCGCTACGAATTTGTAACTGGTATAGGCGTCATAATTCTTCATATCGATGGGCATACCTTGACACCAAGTAAATACTTTTCCACCACTATGGTTTTAAAATATTTTTAATTAAAAAAATATATTTTTCTAATTATTTTTTCTTCTTATAAACCAAATTTTTACATATTTTTTATATAAATTCATTGCGTTTATACCGACTTTTCCACAAGTGGTGAAAAATATATTTTTCCTAATTATTTATATTCCTACGCAGATGCTTGTCTTGATATAGCTCGTGAAGAAATTGATTAGGACAATATTATTTTAAACAAACAAAAAATTATCTCTCTTAAAGTAAGTATTATTTGTTATTATTACTTTTATTATTCTTATTCATATCATTTAATTTCTTTGTATCAAAAATATTATAACTTATTATTATTACAAGTATCATAATTTCACTGCTAATTATTATATTAATAAAAAAAAGAATGAAAACAAAATTCAAAAATTAAAGATAAAAATTAAATCTGTTTTTCAGGCCAGTGTTTTTTTTAATTTGGCAATACCATAAAAAGGGGCATTTGAAAAGCACTAGGAGTAAAAGAGACAACTACATTCTTTTTGTAATACGAACAAAGCATTGCTCAGAAAGGGATGGGAAGTCACACAGGTAGGATACTTATTACTGGTTACTTTTTTCCCGATGCTCTAACAAAAATAACTTACAAATTAACGGTTCTCTAACCGTTTAATTGCCACATAATTTTTTCCTGATTTGCGTTATCGATAGCAGTGATGTCAACTCTACAGTACATTCTAGTACTACATTCTATACTAGTTTCGAGGCTCATTGTGACACACAGGAATTTATTCAAAAACTACCTTGTAGAACTATTTTTGATAAACTAGGCAATGTTTATTTATTAAAGAACCCCATTGTTTTATATGATTATATGTAGTTGGCGAGTTTCCTTAAAAACCAAAGATATAACTTCTCCAATAGTAATGCAATTACACTGTGCAGCAAGAAACTCCTCCCCTAATGGTTCCACGGAAACTAAAAAGGTTTAACAGACTAGCAAAAATCATACGGAGTTTGGCTATATTAGCTTGCCTTTGTTTTTTTTACCTTCTGAACTTAGTATGTTTTTGGGATAATTTTTTACGAAATTAAAAGTAGAATTAAATAATTTAAGTTTAAATAGATTGAAATACCCTCATTTAAAATCACTTTAGTGGTTGAAAATGCTGTTTTATCCCATTTTCGCAAAGTTATTCCGATATAATTTTTTTTATTATATAAATCCAAAATTTGTTTGTTTAATTTAATTTGGAGCCGTCTCCAAAGAATTACGATTAATATCAATTGCGAATATGCTGTAAATCTCGCGGGTCGCGGGTCTTCTATAAAATATATATTTTTAGAAGAAGAAGGAGGCAGAGGATTGACAAAAGAAGAAACCGAATATCTGATCGGAGTAGGGAAATGCCGCAGAAGATACTCAACAGTGTAATGGTAATGTACAGTGAATTTTTTGCAGGGTGTCAAAGCCGTTTGAAGTAAATACACGAATTCAAAGAAGACAGCTTCTTTCTTCTGTGCTAATTATTCTAGCACGAGATTAAATCTTCAAGATATTCATCCAGTTTGAAGACTTGGAATACGCAGCTGCACACTATTTTATGTACCTGGGCTGTGTCGAAACGTTCGTCAGCGGAGGATATCACGACGTTAAAATGCACATAAATGAATCAAAAGCTTCTTTTAATAAACTTTGACCGTTTCTAATATTCATCAGTTGAGGGAAAAAATGTTGAAAGAGAAAGTATTGAGACAGAAATCAAGGTCTGAATCAAGGTCTCTGTTCGCATACCTTGAATCAAAAATGAATGTAAATAAAATGCATTTCTCGCATGAATTTGGGAATTTGGGAATTTAGGAAAGACGCTAAGCCGCTTTCTATGAATAAAGTAAATGTAAGACTGAATGTCATAAAACGAAATGTGCAGTAAAAATCACGCTGTGCTTCGGGATGCACACACTACTGGGAACAAAAGCATGTCGAAACACAAAAAAAGCAGTTATCGTGAGCATAAAAAAAAAATTTTACCACCTAAAATTTTCCTCTCATAGAAACTATGTACATATGTATGTATGTGTAAGTAAACATCACGAGTATTGTTCGCAACTGGCCTTTATAACTTTGTCAGGTCTAATACACAGGATCTTTATTGAGTCGATTTTCTTGGAACGGAAAAATCATGCCGGTTCAGGTATGCGCGCATTAATGTATACGCAGCGGGCAAGAACGCTTGAATACGCTTGTGCATAGCCAGGATTCAGTTGATGAATAGCTTGTTAAGCCGCGTGCTATTTTTTCTCGAAACGTGCAACAAATCACTCTGAACGGAAAGTTCAGAGTGATTTGTTTGTTATATACATATGTCTGTATGTATGTTAGGAACAATTTGACTGCAAAACCACTTACACTGCCAAATAATAATGTCAAGTATGCCTACATAAGAATGAAAGGTGCCCTTCTATAAGCATTTATACTGTGCCTTTACGGCAGGTTTTCGGCATCACTCGTGGCGGCTTACACAACAGGAAGTACGTATAAAAATTAAATTTAATTATATAATTTAATTTTAAAATTAATTATACTGCATTATCATACAGCACAAGAAATGTCGGGCAATAAGTAGGTTTGCCAGTTGATAGAAACTCACGCCTGTTTTTCGTGTCTTTAGCGCTTTTATATACATACTTAGTAGTTTACGACCTTTACCATAGTTGTGGTTAACCTCGATCCCTAGTGTATGGCACATACTTCGCATTGAAGTCGCCACCCATAACCAGTCTTCCACGTTGTCTTTGAAGTAGCTGTTGGTACTGATCAGCCTTAACATTATATTATTATGTATGTATTATGTATGTCGAAAGTTGCTTTGCATATTTATTGTTTGTCAAGTCGTTTTTCAAGCGTTTGGTTAAACATTTCTTGTTTATTTAAAATAGACAGAATACGAATACGAATACTTTCATTGTGTTTGGGTTTATGGATTAGGCTATCTACCTACATATATTTCCCTTCGTTCGGGTCTATTATCGGATTAGGTTTACTACTATGAGAGTTGTGTTCTGTAGAAGTGGCAGTACGTTGTGGTACTGCGGATTTATTTGAATTTTTGGCACAGAATTTCTCAATTTCTGTAGTTCTTTGGCTAGTAAGCATCCTCTTTAACCTAGCTGGCATGCAGGCATCTGATTATCTGGTTTAGTCTTGCATTGAGGTATAAGTTAAACCGTCTAAACTCAGGGCTCAATTTTTACAATCGATATTTTTATTTCGTAAATTTTCTTTATGTCCTCATTTGGTTTGAAAGACAATATAAACATATAGTATATAATGGATCCTTGGTTTTCCATTTTAACTTATTCATTGCGTTTGTTAAAAACCCTTGATCTTCTAGATCTGATACAATAGACTAAGTTTCGCATGTGTGGTATACATTTTTTACTAATACCTCAATTTGTCTCGTTTGCTTGTTTTCATACGAGTGCCATGATATATTGGATGACGTTGAAAAGGATGTAGTAGCTCTATAGTCTGTGCTATCCTTAAGGTTGAGTTCATAAACATCATTGTTTTCTAGTTTGATACAAAAATCGTTTTTTATTTACGCAGTCATAATTATTGGTGGTGGACGGTGTTGTTTTGCAGCTGATAGGCTTCACTCTTTCTCGGCGCTTCTTAGCGGGGTATTGTGTAATGCAATTCTGGTGAAGAGTTTACTTTTCGTTTTTTACTCAGGCGGTTTTTTCTTTTCAAAATCCAATCGGTTTCCAATGCTAACTTTTCCTCATCCGTGAGATATTCTTCATCTGGTTGTGGGAAAGACTGGTGTCTATTTCGAGTTGAAGCTAGATTCATTTTTACCTTCTGATTTTTCAGTTGCATATTTTATTTTTGTATTTACTGTTTTAATCATGTATTTTCTGTTTTCAATTCGGAGCAATCTCGCCAGCAGTTGTTTATTTATGCTATCTTGGGCTTGAAATTTGGCACTTTGATGAGTTTGTGGGCCTCTCCGCGATGGCTCTGCGATGGCTGTCATCCATACTCAAGTGTTTAACCAATTGAGTTTCTCCATATTTTTTATAAATTAGTTACACCTGGTAACCTTTATTTACGGTAATTTACTGCAGCTGGTGGGTGTACAGGATAACAAAGCTTTTATCCTCTCTCCCGTTCCTGCAGTTGGTTCTTGTATCGGCTAGAATAAATTAACTTTTAAAGTTCTCTCCCGTTCCAGTAGTTTGTATATTTGACATTTTTGACGCGATCAGCACAGGGTGTTGATTATTTAAGGAAGGAAGATGGTAGCTGGTAGGGAGAAGGAGGGAGAATGAGAGAGCGAATGCAATCACAGGACACACGATAAAGAGAGAGACAGCCATTGTGGCAAGTGTTACGCCTTTACCACAATGAACTTCAGTTTATCAGTTTTTACATGAATGGAAGGGACACCTACAGTTTTATGCCGAATCAGAACGGCGAAGTGAAAACCTTTTCATAGGCAATTTTTACTCTTGTAGGTTTGCCATTGCCTGCCAAGAGGTGGTGCCGTGTAGGAAAATTTAATGTCGATCTGCTGAATGTAGCTCGTTTGCCACAAGCCTCGTTTGCAACTTAACTCAAAAAACCTAAATTTTGATAAAAAGGCATTCAAACTTTTTAATTTACCTGCCACTCCATACAGTTGGATACTCTTCTCCCGTAAAGAGTTCTTAAGATACAGATATCATTTTTTACACAAGACAAAGCACTAAATAATGGTTATTCCTGTATTCTTAACTCGAAATTGTTTTGTTGTTTTGTGACAGTCTTGCAGCAACGAGCGATATGTAGCTACTAGTATTATGGGCCATAATTTGTGACTATCCCATGGCAAAATCAAAGGCACATTTGCTACTCTTTGCATTAAACAATTGTGTCCACTTTTATGCTCAAATTGAACTCAGAGTTAAATTATCTACTTAAATTGGATTCCTTAGCATAAAAGGGGTTGGCTCTCCAAAATATGTTGTAAACTAAAATGTGTGTTTATTTGTATGAGTTTGTTTTGATGGCCAAAGGGATGGACCGCAACGAAAACGACATCGAATAACTTCAGAAAACTATTTCGCTAGAACCACTGCGAAAAGTTTTCAGCCGTAGCAACAGAGAGGGAAAAAGGAAAAGAGCTACTGAGGAGGCAGAGAGATATGCACGTACGAGTACATATTTATGTGTAAAGCTATAGGTTAGAGAATTGGCGTTCATGAGCAGCTTAGTGGGCGTTCGGACTTTCCATGTTTGCCCATCTGTGTAGTGGCGCAATGTCGCGCCTTTTCGAGATGAGAAATCATTTATCAAATAGTCAAACTTATTGTCCGACGTAGGCATAAAATGGCCAAGTGGTCAAGTTGCGGTCCAGCGGCTGCCACTGACATTTGGTTGTTTTTAGAAACTCTGCTACATTTTCTTTTGCATTTATTCGTGAGCATGTATGAGGGTATACTTTCTATGTGCATACATACTTATGTGCTTATATCGAATTTAAACAGTAGGTAAGAGTGTGCATATGCAGAAGAAAGGAATCAATCTTAAGGGGTTTCCAATTTGTTTATTAGATTTCAAATATCAAGTTACGCTTCCTCAATATGAGTAATGTTCATTAAAGAAAATTTATCTTCATTTTCATAACAACTGAAATTCGTTAATTACACACAGGACAAAGGATTGGAAGATTTGCAGCCGGGGGTTATTAGGTAGTTTACTCACGGAACCCCCTCGGCACCAGACCACCGTGAGGGTATATTTTTAACTTGCTGTGCAACTCTTTCTCTTTTATTCTATTTGAATGCATAGGTTACAGTAGGCATCATTCATAGTATACCAGTCCCGCTGTTATGACGTCTCTAAAAGACGTCAGGCAGCAAAAAGGTTTTTGCATTAAAGCCAGGTAGCTCTAAAAAGCCATCGCTATTGGACAACGTTAGGCCTTTGGGGCCCGTTTTTGAAGCTTATCACATCTCCGTGCAGTATACCACCTGCGTCAGAGATCTTCTGTGTATCTATATCTATACAAGGATATTAAATAACTTAACCGATTCTAGATTAACCGAACTTTATAGAGTTGTGATTACCAAACTTTATAAGGTTTGACCCTCTACGTTTATTTCCGTCGTGATAAAAAGTTCCTAATATGCAACTAGTTGCTAAAAACGGCTAGACTTCGCACCCTGTAAATTATCAAATCGGTCTACGTGTGATCTTGACAAGGAATTTTATACTATACACTTTTGCAAATGGCATGACAGCACCACCTGTCATTCATACACCTATCCAGAAGGCCCTTTGCATATTGAGAGGAAAGGCATGCTATGAATGACTGTCAAATCAATCTGCAAGTAGAGTGCCACGAATTAGGTTGATTTGAACAAGCAATACTAAAGTGGCCAAATTTTCAGCATTCTGCTCTATTGTACAGCATTTTCATACCATGTACAGTACTCGAATGAAATTTTTTACAGCAAGTGTAGCATAATTTTTTGGGTTTTTAGAGTGGTGGAAAAAGGATTTTCATCTAATTTATTCAGAAAGGATGAAGCTCTGATGACTTAGACAGCATTTATTGTTCGCCTTAACAGTCAAAGTTGTTCAATCGGTTGTAATATTACCAATGCAGCAGTGATCCATTCATTTCTGGATTTTGTGGAAGTTGATTTTGGTCTATTTTTTGTATGCCAAACTCATTGGAAAAGATCAGAATATTTTTTTTTTATTAGAATTCATAACTAAAACACAATAAGCATTTAAAAAGTCTAAAAAATAATATGTTTTTCAGTTATTGTTTATAAAGTAACCAAAAACCAAAAAGTTAACACCCAAATTCAAGAAAAGAGGTGATTAATTCAAATGGCTTTTTGTCATTCATTTTCCAAATTGGTTTGTTATGAGCAAGGGAAACAATGCTTGGCAAAAAGCGGTTGTTACAACTCTTTTCTATATCTGACAGTTGTTACAAATAACCGACGAAATGATCATCATAACGACTGCGACACGGTCGTTATAAGCGGTTGGTCGTTACAAGTGGAGTTGTAGGCGACTTTCACTGTATTTCGATTACCCTAAAACAATATCAATATCAAAAGTCTAAAGTTTCATCCAATAATATCATGTTCTTCTAAATTTTAGGGACCAAATTCAAAATCGTTTAACTTTTTCCAATTGGCAATATCAACATGACGACAAACCAAACAAATATTGAAAATTAAACCGCCCATTCACTCGCTATAGCCTACAGAGGTGCGGAAAAATAATTCGATAGAAGTCGATAGCGTGTGAAAGTTGCAGTTTGTGCATACTTAAAAAACAATAACATACTTAATAACTTGGAGAATTATAATTTTTTCGTAATTTTTAGCGTTTTGCTCCTACATTTTCAATATTATATAAGTCAGGGAGACGGACACGTTTTTAGTACGGTTTGTAGTTTGTTGTCGACGAACTACATTCATCCATCCAGTAAATATGGTATCAAATTGAAGGTCTGGATGTCCTTTATTCAAACAAACAATCATGCCTCGTAAAAAAGTTGCCGGAAGTGGGAAGCAGATGAGGTAAAATCTGTACGAGCGGATACCGTGCGTAGCAGGTCAATTCAACACGAACGACGTCACGGCGGCCACAATACCATACTTTAAATTTGTTAATTTTTAATGTTTGCATCCGATGTTTCTAAGTTGTCTGATTACCTGAATATTCAACTGGATATTGACTCGTTCGTAACATGGTGTACGGAATCCGTACTACGGATAATGCAAACCTATATTAAATTCTAAAAAATTACGTATCGTCTCTTATTCAAAAAACCTAAGCAAGTGGTCTTTGATGGTCAAATAAACTTACATTTTCCTCTCATATCGACTACATTATTTTAAAAGCATTTCCTATGATAGTATTTATCAAAGGAAATACTGGGGACTTCAAAGACCCCAAAACATTAAAGTCCTTGTATTCTTCTCGTGGGAGGAGTCACTTAGACTACTGCACAATGCATTGGGTTCCTACAAAAAATATTCGCAAAACACGCTCTATTCTGTTGCATTTGCCAGATGACCTTCCATCCTATCTTGGTGGACGCAAACATCTGAGACTTCCGTCTTTAAAAGTCAGAAAAACGTAGTTTTCTCTATTATTTGCATTCAATCTTGTAAATGGCAAAATTAATTCGGTGGAAATAAGTAATTAATTTAATTTACATATACCACACCGTGATTTACGTCAACATCGTTTGTTTGTAGAAACTGCGCACCGTACAAATCACGCATTTAATGAGCCAATCACAAGGTGCATTAGGTCATGTTAGTTAGTGAATGTTAGTGAATATTGATAAAATTAAACATGTTAACTTTACTCGATTAATAATTATTTTGATGCATTTGCTAGTCTGTAACTAATTGAACTGTAGACTGAACATGACCAAAACATGTAACGTTTATAGTCTAAATCTATTTCGTTGCCAATTATACATGTACTCGTATATATTTTTATTACAATATAAAAGTTTCCATCTTCATTGGCTTTAGTGGTCATACATCTACGAGGGTAGATCAATAAGTACCAGTGTGTGAAGACAGGTGGCGTTGCTGAGGGAAGTTGGCATTATCATCATGTACTGCCATCTGTCACACGACACCACACTATATTTCAAACTGATTCATAGTTGGCAGCCATTAGTATCACACGTGTTCAATCTCGATCCGTAATTAGCTTTTTATTTTTGGATGGAAAAACATGCGAAGAAATAAGAGTGAAGTTGGATGCTGTCTATGGGGACCCTTCACCATCAATGATTTCGATTACATTCTTTGAAGTTGTTCCACGTTTTCCAGATGCAGTCCCCTATAGTTAAATGTAATACGTCCAGATAGGTTTAACGACAACTTTATAGAGAAGCAATTTGTTGAGTTTTTATGTAACTTTGAGTTTTTATGTAGCAAGCAGTGTAGTTTTGATGCTTTTATTTTTGATAGGGTCTTTTTTGATTCAATATACTTCTTCCAGGAAAATTTTTTATCAATGTGCATGCCGAGGTAGTTAACACTATCTTTTTGGGTAATAGGACAATTATTGAGAGTCAAAGGGGGGAAAGCTTCTCTATTTAGAGCAAAAGTAGATGGGCGCTTTTTGATTCATGTACTTTTATTCTCCAGGTCGTTAACCAATTTTCTATTGATTCAAGGTGATCCTGTATATTTTGGTCGTTGTTGTTTGCGTAGTTCGCAACTCTGAGGTGAGTAACAAGCAACATAGTGGACCAAGGATACTCCCTTGCGGGACTCCAGCCGCAATTGTACAAGAGGCCTTCATGCTAAACCTTGTCAAACGTTGGGGCAACACCTAGGAAAACAATTTTTTTTCAATTTTATTTCCAGTATGTATATTTTTGTGGAAAACTGGTTGATGAGGTTGTGTAATCGTTCTAGTTTGATTTCTTGCTTGCTTGGGTAGAGCTCATTTTTTGTTTTTTTTTCATAAACAGGACAACCTGTACAATTCGCAGTGTGGATACCGCCACATTTACAACACTTTTTCATGTTAGGGTTCGATTTGTTTGATGGCCAGTTTGAGTGCAATTCGCCACATGCAACACAAACACTTCAAAGAGTACAGTAGGTTTCTGTGTGACCATATACTTGGCAACTTGTGCACTGGACAGGACCATTGCATTTGTGTGGTTCCACAACCGTTATTTTAAGATGAAGACTGTATCTAATTCTACTCGGTACGAAGGCTGAGAAATTTTATTTTTTGTTTCTAATATCAAAAACAGATTTTGCAGAAAACCCGCTTTCGAATAGTGCATCATTAATTTCATTAGGGTCGATAGCTGGCTTTAACCCTGTAAGCACAACGATTAAGCCTTTACTCTTTTCAGCCGATATACCATTCTATAATTTTGTTCGTCGTATACCTGAATTTTGGTTTGACAATCGCAACAATGTAGTATTTATTTTTGCCGGCTAATTGGGTCAGAGGATTCACTAGTGAATTAGAACTTTTTCCCGTTAATAAATGAGTATTGGTTTTTGCCCAGCTCTAACAGTCCCATCCTCACTTACATTTCTGAGTACGGCATATCGGTTCGTTTCATTTAAATTTTTTCGTGATTTTTGCCGAATTGTTAGCATTTTGTAAGCGTGCGCTACGTTTCCTCTTTACTATCGTGATATAACGATCGATTCCACTTTGCTTTGGTTAGTAATGCGCATTCGATGGGTCTGAGTTTACATTCCTTGATACTTTCCTACTGGGTGTTTGATTTCTCAAACGGCGCGGTGAGTTTTTGTATGGTGGTGCTAAGAGAGGGAAGAAAAATGTGAATGAGCGTGAGAAATTGCAAGGGTTTAGTAGAACTAGAACTTTTTTACCGGTGTATGTGGTAATAGTCCCGTTTCGCCTACCAATTCTACTGTGCTGGCACCAGCAGTGGTTGCACAAGATGTCGCTGTTGTTATACTTATACTTAGCTATTGTTGTTTGCGCACTAGATGCTCTTGTTGCTGGTACTCTCACTGCACTGGGGTTTACGTCGAGAGTGCAATATCGTTAGATATTGCTGAGATGAATCTTAAGCATTGCGCACTCCACGGCAGTTGAGTAGTCTGGCTTGTGACCGTGTCAAAAGAATCTGAGTCAACAAAAGTTTCGGGGGAAGAACCGTTTTTGGCAACGGCAATGCACTCGCGAGCTCTTTTGAAGAGGCCGATTGGCGCGGGGTTATGGAGAGCGCCGTTTACTCATAACTTCTTTCAGTCTGCTTTCCTTCATTTTATTAGTATTTTTTATTTAACACAATTTTCGCAAATATATTAAATATTTTAATTTGGCTTAAGTTATTATGCAGCTTGTAAGCGTCTCTTTCTCTATGTAAAGTTTATTCTGATTTTTACATGTAAACCGAGAAATTATTCCTCAGGTGGGTCAAGATTAGATAACTTAGCCACGAACCTCGAAACCTTTTCGGAGTTTCTATTCTAATACATTCCGAAGCCGCTAAATATCGTAGATGTGTAATAACTACATACGTATGTACTCATGAGTGTATGCCACTGCAAATCACTACACATATACCTATACATGTGCCTTGTGCCTTTATGCATCCATACATACTACTGTGGGCAAAAAGTAGTTCATCAAAATATTATTTTTTTAAGGTTGGTATGACTGTCGGTGACATCTGTGCCAAATGTCACATCAAAATAATCATTAGTGTTTAGTATACGCTTGTCTTTCTGAAGTACAAAAAGTGCATTCGGCGATTTTCACAATGAGTGAAATTATTCAACAAAGAAGTTCGATTAAATTTTGTGTGCGGAATCAAATTTCTGGTGCCGAAACATTCAGAATGTTGCAAAAGGCCTGATAAGTATGCATTTACTTTATTGTGATAATTGTATGTCGCGAGCAAGTGTTTTTGATTGGTACAAATTGTTCAAAGATGGTCGAGAACGCGTTGACGCCGAACCACGTCCAGGACGGCCATCAACATCAACTGATGATCAATACGTCAATAAAATCAAGGAATTGGTGCTCGAGAATCGACGATTAACAGTCAAAGACCTTACTGGCATCGTTGGAATATCGGAAGGATCAGTGAAAACCATTTTAAAACATCATTTGGGCCTAAGAAGAGTGAATGCACGATTGGTTCCAAAATCACTGCATTGGTTTTACGAGACCATTTTGCCAAAAATTCGACTGATATCGTTCCGCAACCACCCTATTCGCCTGACTTAGCACCGTGTGACTTTTGGCTATTTTCTAAACTCAAAAAACCGCTTCGTGGACACCGTTTTGAGTCAATTGAAGACATTAAACATGAATCGCTAAGCGCATTGAAGGCTACTCCGGAAATTGACTTTAACAACTGTTTCGAGAATTGGAAAAAACGTTGGCACAAGTGTATTGGGGCCGGGGGGGATTACTTTGAAGGGGACGAAATAGATTTGGAAGAATGAATAAAAAAATTTGAAATTATGAACAAAGTCTTACTAACTTTTGCCCACAGTAGTATGTATGTTTTTCTGGAAATATCACAATATGTACATATATGAAACAATTATATAAGTATGATTTCTCTGTTGAAGTTTTTGGTGATTACTTTTCAATCGATAAGAAGAAGATATTATCGATAAATTTCGAATACAATTCAAGAATACAAAATATGGAACATATTTTTGGCAAACAACCTCTCTCGACATATGAGGTTTCATCTTCTCTTTTAAATTGTACAAGCTTCTGCTTTTCAACCTTTAAATATCTAGTCCTTTCAGTTTAAGAGACATAGCTTAAAATAAAAATACTACAAATTTGGAGATAAAAATAGAAAAATCACTGGAAAATGAAAAAAAAGAAATGAAACCTCGATGTGGTAAGAGGTTGGTTTGTCGAAAGGTCGTAGATATATGTTTGACATATAGAGCACATGTGTTTTTTTATAGTAGTCTAACTTCATATTGTTAGAGTATGCATTTACTTCATTGTTATTGTGAATTACTTGGTGTTTTGAGTTCCGTGAGTGGACAAGTATCGCCGTTCATATGTATGAAAGGCCACTATGATAGTTAGTTCTCTTTTATAATGAAAGATATAATAAATTCGGATATATTTACGCAATAAATAATTGTTCTAAACATCACATTTATAATTTTCTTCTTTTTGTTTTTGCTTTTCAAATAACTTTTCAAAAAGAAGTCCGGAGGCGGAGGGATAAAATCTGGAGATCTGGGTGGCCAGGCAATGTCCCCATTTGTGTCACCACAAGTCCAGGGTATTTTCGTTGCAGAAACTGCATTGTTTGATTTACAGACCTTTTTCACACATTTGTGGGCAGACATAATGAACCAACATCCATCGATATCGATTCCCATCGACTATCTCACCTTCTCTGAAGAAAAATGGCCCAATGATGATTTTTAGGGCAAAAATTGGTGTAAGCAGTCACTTTTTGGTTATGCAATAGTGTTTCATGGATCTCGTGTGGATTCTCCGTTCCCCAAATGCGGCAATTTTGCTTGTTAACGATCTCGTCGGTCATCAAAATTTAATTCCAAAAATCAGGCTCAGTGTCAACCATTCGAGCGACTGTTTGGTAGTATTCCAAGCGTCGTGGAGTGTCTGTCGGTAACATTCTTCGAGTCAATTGCACTTTATACGGAAACAAACTGACGTCAAAATGCTGAGCGCGCTGACACTCTCTCTTACCGCGTCAACCACTTGATTGGAACGTCTTGGGCGTTGATGAACGGCTTTTCGACGATCGCCCACTGTCCCGTGCTCAACAGTGCCAAACGACTAGTAGTGTTGTCAGACGGTGCTTGTTGGCCACGATATTTTCAACGATATGCACTTTGAGTTAACACAACTGAACGACTATTTTCAATGTACAGCGTCACTATTTTGGCGCGTTGTGTCGGTGTGAACCGATTCATGGTTAAAATTGTACTGAATTGGCATTTAAAAAACATGTTATCAAACTCAATAGGTTGATAAATGTTAAAATTATTCCATGTTTACATACCGACATAAAAGATGGCGCACCCAGTACATATCCTGACACCTATTTATTTTTTACATATATCAGTTTAATCATTTTGCATAACATTTAATTTTGTTTTTGTAGTTCTTTTGTTAACCCTAAAACAACAGCAGCAAATTCCTCATGTTCATTTCCATTTCCATAGCAGCCACTACTTCCTGAATGTGTTTTTGGTGTTAAGTGTTCAATATCGGATCCGTCTGCATCACTGGATACAACTTTACTAGTCTCAGTCGATATGGAAATGGACTGCTGCTGTCTTAACTGTTGCCTACTGGTGTCCGATACTTTGGTTTCTCCCATAACGGCGTTCAGTTTTGGCCGTATGCCTCGTCTCCATATGTCATTATATATCTTCATTGCTGTTTCTCTGAATCCCTTATGCCACCACGCATAAATTATAGGATTAAGCAAACTGTTCATCAATCCTACGATTGCCAATGGACTTGCTATAGCTATTCGCAAATTATTACAATATTCCGGAGTCTCATCAGAGTCACACATTGCGTACAAAGCGCAAGCAAAAAAATACGGACACCACGTAATGAAAAAGCATCCTGTAGTGAATATAACAATTTTTATAGCTTTCCATCGACTTGGACTGTATACCGACGAAATGTGAATTTTGCTGCTTCTGCAACAAATGAAAAGTTCAAAATATTATAATCAACCATTATCTATATACTCGTAGTACTTAAACGCACTTCCGACAGCAATTAAGAAACGACCTGTGCGAAGTGTGTATTGTATCGTCCACAATAGATTCTTCTTGAATGTAGCTAATTCTTTGAGCCCCTCCCACCTCACTGCCATCTGCCGCTTCTGGCAAAGTGCGTATGCTTTTACGGCCACCTCGAAAATATCTCAACTGGGTATTCATTCCGTTGAACGGCATTTGCGTGGGCGACTCCGAACATCTCATTTCAGAAATTTTAACTAGTGCGCGCTTTAAAATAATGCTGTATAAAATTGTAATCAAAATTAATGGAATTACACCAACTATCACAGTTGCTAGAATCAAAGCTGTTGGCTCAAGGATGATAAGCCAGCAAAAGCGTCCATTATCGGTTGATCTTCGAACGCCCATTGCTGGTAGAAATCCCACAACACCTCCGAGAACCCAAGTCCCGAGTACCATTAGACGGGCCCGCTTCGATGAAAGATACCGCTGATATTGCAGACCATACAAAATGTATAAATATCTATCAATTGCGATGAGGGCAATGCTGTAAATTGATGCCAATGTAGCTGAAATAATCAACCGTGGAATTGCATAAAAAGAAATTAGCATACATATAAGTAAATGGACCAATCAGCGATGATAAAAAATAATCTGTTTTATCAAAAATCTACTTTTTAAGTACAAGGTGGGGCAAAAGTAATGTCATAATGTGAATGTGCAATAATTTCTGCAAATGGCGTCAAATTGGCGGCATTGTGCTTTGGCATTTATGTTGTAGACAAATGCTTATCATAAATTTTACACTTTCTAATAAAATTTCCGTGAAAACAGTGGCCAATTTTTTAATTTCTAACAAAATGGCAGCCAATTCACATTATGACATTACGAAAAAATTTCAAAAGCTGTTTCACTGCAGGTTTTTTAATTCAAACGCAAAAATCGTGTTTCTAAACCTGAGTGTATCTATATATATTATTGAAAAAATTAAATTCTCCGAAAAACTGATATATATTCCACAAATTTAAAGCATAGTCTCATCGTGGCCAAACGATTTCTTCTATTTTGTTATATTTTTGTTATATACAAAATTTCTTTTAAAATATTCTGTACATAAATTAAAGTTGATGTAAATTGTCGTTGCCGTTGCGCACCTACGCAGAGTGTCCTGGGTTCAAATTTCAGCGCATGCAAAATCAAAAAGTAGAAAAAACATTTTTTTAACTAAGTAAGACGACCAAAAACTGGTGCAAGCTCAGACAAAAAATTGGATCAATACTCAGGCCAGAAGCAGACAAAAAACCGACTCGATATTCAGATCGAAGGTCAGACAAAACTCACCATACCGTAGTAGAAAAAAATATTCTACGCGGCACCACCTCCTGGCAGGCCATGACAAACCTACAAGAGTAAAAATTGCCTATGAAAAGCTTTTCACTTCGCCATTCGGATTCGGCATAAAACTGTAAGTCCCTTCCATTCATGTTTTTTTTATATTTTTATTTGCACATTTAAACACATCGATAAAAAGATAAACAGTCGTTGTGGCAAGTGTTATGCTTTACCACAATGAACTTCAGTTTATCAGTGTCGACTATGACCGCTTGTAGCGCCAAAGTCCGAGATTTTCGCATCCACTCATGTGCGTGTTACGAACGGCAAATTGAAAAGCTTTTCATAGGCAATTTTTGCCGTGTTTAGGTTGTTTTTTTTTTATATTATTTTTTTTGTGTGCCTGTATTGTTATTCAAACCATGGACACTCTACATAACAGTTCAACGCACTACCGCTACGCTACAGCGAGTACTATGTAAAGGTTGTTTTTTCTAGAAGTGTCATTTTCAATCTGGCAATACCTTTTTCAGAGTTGGTATTTTTAACACTTGATTTATGCTCAGTTTGGTTTGCCATTTCATCATGAATAGACTTACGCCTGAACAATGTTTGCAAATATTGAAATTTATTATCAAAATTCATGCGCTGTGAAAAGTGTTCATTTAGCGACGAGGCTCATTTCGGTCCCAATGGATACGTGAATAAGCAGAATTGCCGTATTTGGAGTGAAGACCAGCCAGAGGCAATTCAGCAGCTAATACCGAAGAAGAACGTAAATAAAAACTTACAATGCAGCCGTGTTTATTTGAAATGAATTCAAAGTGCTGCCATAGCAAAAAACTTAAATCCACATAATTTTGTTGAATATTTTTTCAATAAAAAATTTAAATTTTAACTGCTTAATTTCTTGCCAAAGATATGTGGAAAAATCAGTCGAGACTAATCGATTTTAAATAAGAACGCAGAGCTACCATATTTCCCGATATTTAAAATTTGACTCATAAAAATCTTCAAAATCTATCAGAAATTAAATTACCATATATAGTATGGCAGCATATTACCTTTTCGTATCAACTGATTAGCAACGATACTACCTACATATATACAAAAGTACCATAACAATGGGCTCTCGCAGTATCTCTCGTAGTATTTGAGAATAACACATGCGATTCTTTTGTTTTTGTAAACATATCAAATTTATTACAAATACTAAATTTATCAAAGATACAGAACAACGCCATTTACTCCAGATCACGAGCACTAACGCTAAGATTTACCGATTGACACAAATTGAAAAGTACTATGCAGACAACAAATATTTGCTTATCGCAAAAGGATTAAGTCATTTGAAAGAAATAAAATACGTTCGCAATAAATTCTAGCTGTGAAAATTGTTTACTGTGAAGAAATATTTATTTATTTCAAACGGTTTGCGTGTTTGGAAATTATTGAGTTATAAAATTTTTTGGAAAAAGTAATAAAAAATCTTTCATAATATGTAATTATATATGTATTTACTGAAGTTACGGTAACGATAAATTATTGTTTAAAATAAATTTACCAAACGTTTTTTTTTCTTCGTGTACATATTTATTATTTTTACCTTCCCTTCGCAAAAAGAAAAGATGTACGAGGTGGGGTTTATTGCAAAATCCATCCACTCTAATGTATTGTTTATATAAAAATGTTTAAAGAGTTTGTAATTACTTATGTACCAATATGAAAACTGCACACCATTTCCGTCCTATCACCCTTTGGGTAATACTGCCCAAATATGGTCACCGCTCCTGTCATCATATCCGCTAATCCAATGTTGCCCAAAAAGATATATGTACTTCGGGGTTGTTGTCCTTAGAGAAAGAGAATGAAAAATATTTTGTGTGCGTGTATGTATCCCATAGGAACGGGCCCAGGTGAAGCTTTTTTGTTTTCGAAACATTCTACTTACATTCTACTACATATATCTATACATATGTATGTGTTTTATATATTAACGTGTACAAATGAACATTTCTTTGATTTAAATAATTTGACAACTGAAAGGTTCACGTAAATTTTAAAAGATGGCTTAAAATTTGTGTATTGATCAAATAAAACCATTCCCATGGGATTGACCCATGCATACTTTTCTTTATTTTTTGTCAACTTACTTTTCTTTAAAATTAATCCACTCGAAAACACTATTATGAGATTCAATATAATTATAATGCTGCCCAATGTAGGTATGAAAATATCATACAATTTCAATTGCACCTTGTATGAAGGACGGGGTCCTTGTAAGATATCCTTCTCAAATTGATCCAAGTTTTCACTGGTATTCAACATTTTGATTCACTTCATCAAATCATCAAATGAGCATGTACTTATAAATAAAATTTAAGTATTTTAGTACATTAAAGAAGTAGAGTACAGCCAAAACATTATAAAATACCAAATTCTTCGTGTAATGGAACTTTTGTCTTACCAATTTTCGATGATTTTTATTTTACAGGAACGTTTCAATGACACGGACTTTCACGTTCCGCAAAAGTCAGAACAATTTTTGTATTAATTTTATTTTGAATTTTCCAAAAATATCTGCATACACAATTTCACGTACATTTTGGACACAATTTTTACATTAACATACTCCATTATGTAGATTGATTTGCATTTATGTATTTTTTGTTTTTATACTGTGCAACCAAATCCAATTTTCAGCAGATGAGAATCCATGAAGTTTTTAGCAAAAAATAATTGAAATAATCACAATAATAAGTACATACGAGAAAATGATAAGAGGTGAAATTTTGATTTTTGAAGTCTTCAACCACCAAATCCTAAAGGAAAGGACTGGAAAAGTCTTATTTTTCCTAACTTTTTCTTGTATTTCAAAAACCCAGATACTTTCTGATAACGATTTTTTAAAAGACTACTAAACTATTTAATTTATTATTTCGGCATCACTATATGTATTTTCCAGTTATTTGGAATAAAATATCTTGCTTCATTGCCTCAAAAGCGGGTTTCAAATCTAAAAATAAAACTAATAAAATATAAATTTATTGCCATTGAGACAATCTTTTCAACTAGAAATTATCATATCTAATATAGTTTCACTAAACGATTTTTCCTAAATCCCGATTGTTGTGATATTATCTTCATAAAATTCCACTAATTGATTTTTGATTACGATTAAGCTTATCGTCCACAAATATAACTCACGAATAGCTCAGCCTAGGCATTCCATGGGCTGTTGGGTTATTAATAGAAAAAATAAGAAGATCACGGTAGATTTTTTTTGGTGGAAACAAATTATTATATTATGTAGTATTATACATGACATTTAGTTGCTATGCTCCATTTCTACTCGCCCTCTCACAATTTTCGGGAAAATTTTCATTTTCGAGAACCTCGTTGCTCTTCACTCTACGCTCTGAACGAAACCTCATATTTTTATTGTAATTTTTATATTTTACATATTAAATCTATTAAGTAGTCTGTAATAATTTATTTAATTGTAAATTCGGTTTGATGAAATGAAACAAATAAATGAAATAAATGCTGGCGTAACTACATGCCACTAGACAAGGCATGATCCTACAAAATAACTTTTGTAGAAGCTGTAAAGATGAAGAGGGAGACGAATTCGTCTATTATTACTTCTGCATTTCTCCACTCTCGGTTATCTGAAAATGACGCTAGCTAAATACTTTATAAACGATCTTTAGGACTTAGTATCAGTTATTTTAGGTAACCTTATGCTTTGGGTAATCATGAGCTTTTAAAGATGATTGTTGGTACACTCACGTGATATCACAACAAGTCATCCGTGGCATAATTGGGTGCTGATAGGCAATCCCGCTAGTATTAAGCTACGTTCCAACTAGACGACAAGATTTTTCTTTGATTCTTGCTTGAAATTATTAATAGTCTAAAAATCATGTTACTTTCATCTCCCTAACTGTTAAATATTTAATTCCAGGATATTCCGGGCACGAGTACATCGATATCGAGATTGACTTTGTAAAATTGAATGACTGCATGCGATGCAAAGAAATATGTAGGAAAAATTAAATGGCATACTTTTCCAAGGAAGTCAGCAATTCAAGAACTTCCAATGACAATTATATAAGTGATAAAGATTAAAAAAACGAAAATAATTTCACTTCATGAACCACTGTTTCTCAAGCTAAAAGTGATTTCCCACTCAAGCGTTTCAAAAATATTAAAAAAAATCAAGGGACATGGCCAGCCCAATCGCTTTAATACAATATAAAATAGACAGTAGACAGTAGATAATATTCCCTATCAAAAATTAGTAGTTTGCGTCACTGAAAGTCAAAATATATCAAGTCTAACTTCTTTGAAGAAACACCAAAATTAATAGCGTAATGCATAATGAAGCCTTAGAAGCCATACATAATTTTTAAGGGGGGAGCTTTGGAGCAGACACTCTCGCTGGTCGCTGTGGTGTAGTGGTAGTGCGTTGGACTGCTACGCAGAGTGTCCGGGGTTCAAATCTCGGCACAGGCAAAATAAAAAAAAAGTAGAAAAAAAAAATTTTCTACACGGCACCACCACCAACTCTTGTCAGGCAATGGCAAACCTACAAGAGTAAAAATTGCTATGAAAAGCTTTTCACTTCGCCGTTCGGATTCGGCATTAAACTGTAGCTCCCTTCCATTCATGTACAAATATAACACGCACAACATGAGTGGATGCGAAAAGCTCGGCCTAGGCCCTCCATGGGTTGTTGTGCCATTAAAAGTAAGTAAAGTTTGGAGCAGACACTTTTTACAAATACTAAATACTAGAGACATCGAACGCGGTATAATATAAACCTATACCTGTGAAAAAAAGTGCCAACAAGAACATTTAAACCGTTATTTAAGCTAATTTTAGGAAAACAATAAAAAAAGGTTTTAAATACTTTTACGCAAGAAAAACGTTACAGTGGCACTAAGATGGTTTTTGCAATATCTCATAATCACGGTTATTTAATTAATAAGTTTCACTTATTTTTCGCACTAAATACAATACATATTTATTTCTTTGACTTGTATAGTTATTTGTTTATTTTCTGCCACTATCCATCTGGGAACAATCCATATTCAAATGTGGAAGTGAGTCAATGCAACCGTTTAGAAGCCTATAATTAACATACGAAACGAGTACGAGTACATATATATGTATGGTATGTAGTATTTATTTTCCTTACTTTCCTCTTTTATATTGTATGTAAGTATGATACAGGTATAGCATATAGATCAACATATTACGTAGGTATGTTCTTATTATTTAATGAAGATTAACTTGTGTATCTTTTTACATATTTGCCAAGCTTCTTTAATTCTCTTTCGTTTAATTTTCATTATTCTTCACATTGTTTGCCCACATATCACAGCTTGGTTAAAAACTGAATGGTGATTGCACTTTGAAAATATGTAAGTATGCATACAGAGAAGCAAATGCCTATGTAAGTACGAGGGTAGATCAATAAGTACCAGTGTGTGAAGACTGGTGGCGTTGCTGAGGGAAGTTGGCATTACCGTCGTGTATTGTCATCTGTCACACGACACCACACTAAATTTCAAACTGATTCAAAAGTTAGTTTTTATTTGGCACCATTAGTATCACACGTGTTTGATGTTTCGCGATAAAATGAAAAAATAACAATATCGATCCGTAATTCGCTTTTTATTTTTGGATGGAAAAACATGCGAAGAAATATATAATAAAAGCGAAGTTGGATGCTGTCTATGGGGACCCTTCACCATCTATAACAACCGTAAGATATCGCAGGAATTGAACTACGAATTGCTGTCGCACCCACCGTACTCGCCCGACTTGGCTCCCTGCGACTTCTTTCTGTTCTCCAATATGAAAACGTGGCTCGGGGGGAAAAAAATTCAGCTTAAACGAGGAGGTTATCGTCGAGACAGAAGCGTATTTTGAAGAGTTTGACAAATCGTATTTTTTGGAGGGGTTAAAGAAATGGCAGAAACGTTGGGCAAAGTGTATTGTACTAAAAGGAGAACACGTTGAAAAATAGAAAAAAAAAATGTATGAAAAACTTGCCTCTTCATTCCAAACACGGGTACTTATTGATCTACCCTCGAATGTCAAACAATTTCTATTGATATTTTCTACCGTATAACACATCGAAAGTTAGCGATTGTTTATTCCACTGCTGCTTGCGGTTGACTAATTCGTTGCAATTAAATTAGCATTTATTATTGTTATTATTTATTAAATAATGACTAAAAGCCAGCTTCTCGAAGTTAGTTATCTTATCATTTTGATGATAACAGTTTCGCATTCTCCAAAGCCAGACCACATCACATTTCCATATCAGTTGCAAAATACCAAATCGCAAACTAAAAAAGCTACTGTTTAGCACTTACCATAGCCTAACGTAATTAATTACCAAAGAATGATAAAGATATTTTTGTATTGTATCACAAATGGAATTCGAAAACAAAGCGCAATGGAGCTGCAGAATATTCCCAGAACACGTATTATTGCTCAGTTTAAGTGTACGTACATATATATAGTAAGTATGTACTTATAATAAAAAAAAAATAATTGGGAAAGCGTGTTGCAACGGCAATCTTTATTTTACTGATTGTACTGATTTTGTGCTTGACTAACGCAATTGAAAGAAAATGGAATGGTGACATGTAAAAACGAACGAACTTTAACAGATGATTCATATTTTCATATTTGGAAATGTTATCGTTGAATATAGTCCGGAAGCCAGTCAGAGAAAATAACCCAGCTTATTTTTATTTATGTGCTTCGTATGATGGTGCAGCTGCGCCACCTTTGGGGCCCTTGACTACAACAGCCTCCCACGCATGTGTAAAAAAGATATTAGCAAAACCAGTCCGGTTGAAACTTTATTAAATCTATAAGTTTGAGTTGTATAATAACTAAAGTTAGCTGGTTGTAACGCGGTGCTTTATACGTTAGCTGGTTATCCGAACATGCAAAAAAGAAATTTTAGTTTAACGATTCCATCCCGGTTAAAAATTGGTTCATTTAAGGGTGATTTTTGACGTTTATATCTCTGACAGTTCACGCGTGATTCTTGACATGTGTCGAAGTAAAAAATGCCATTTGCCATTTCATCATGAATAGACTTACGCCTGAACAACGTTTGCAAATTATTGAAATTGAGGATCAGTTTTTATCGAAAAATTGTCTTCAGCGACGGGGCTCATTTTTGGCTCAATGGATACGTGAATAATCAGAATTGCTGTATTTGGAGTAAAGACCAGCCCGTGGCAATTCAGCAGCTACCAATGCATTCCGAGAAATGCACTGTTTGGTGCGGTTTATGGGCAGGCGGCATCATTGGGCCGTACTTCTTCAAAACTTTACGGTCAATGGAGAAGGGTACCGTTCGATGATAACGGACTTTTTTTTGCTGAAAATGCAAGGAATGGACATGGCCGACATGTAGTTACAACACGACGGTGCCACATGCCACATGCTACACAGCACGCGAAACCATACATCAATTGGGAGGCGAAATTGGTGAGCAGTTAATCTCACGTTTTGGTGCAGTCAATTGGCAACCACGATCGCGCGATCGGGGTCACAGTCAGACTAATTTTTGTGGGGCTATGTTAAGTCCCTTGTCTATAGGGGCAAGCCACACCCGATTGCTGCTTTGGAAGCTAACATTGAACGCGTCATGTGTGAGATTCCGGCCGAAATATGTGAAAAAGTGTGCCAAAATTGGACTTTCAGAATGGACCACGTGAAGCGTAGCTCCGGGCAACATTTAAGTGAAATTATCTTTAAAAAGTAAATGGCAGGAATTGATTTATCGATCAAAATAAAAATTTCATTTACTTTTGTAAAATTTCTGTGTTTTTTGAATTATCGAAAACCAAGCTCTTAAAAAATCACACTTTATATATAATTTTTAAGCGAAATAAATGAATACAAAGAAAACAATACATAAAATAAAACTACAATATAGGTTAATAAATGTGATATTCTCTAGGCTGAAAGGAAAAATATTGATACTTAATTTATTTTTACTTTACTTATACTTAAATTATTTTTAAGAGTTTTCATAAAAAATTGTTTTATTTATAAAACTTTTAAAAACCTGGATATTTCGCGTCCCGACACTTTCGATATCGGGACAGGGATACTGCTTTAAAAAACGGGACAGTCCCGGAAAAAAGAGACTTCAACAGTGACCAAGGTGAGATGACTCAAAGTGAGCATAAAGATCAACCACTCTCAACAAATCATAAAAAACACGTTCAACAGCACAAGAACAACCAACCCTAACACAAACAACAATATCATAGGAACACCAACATCAACACGGAACACCTAACACACAGGAGAAAACACAATCCAACATATCACAGTATGGTACATACAAACATATATTATACAATATATTATATTCAAAAAAGTACCAGGAATTGATCAATAAAACACAAAATGTGTATTTATTCTTCGTTCAAATTTCTTGTATCGCCTTCATAGTAGGCCTCTTCCGAAATAATACACTTACCATATGTCAACGAATAATCCAATCATCAAGACATTTTTCAATCATGAAACATTTTCGGCACACGAAATTCCATTTACAATACAAAATTTGAGATAAATTCTTTGTTCGATATTTTCATTCATTGTCGCAAAACACACTTGAGATGAACTGACAAAATCGAGCACAGTAGACAAACAGTGGTGCCAACTTAGCGATAAAAAGAATGTATGCAAACAAAACACACAGTTTACATTTGTACATATAATTAAGTATATTTAACATTAACAAACATAAATTACACAATAGACCTGGACTAACACAAATATTGTATCATATACCCTATCCCCTACAATCACATATAATCAATTATAATCATACACACCCATTGAACAAATTTTTAAAACACTTTGAAATACTCACCAAAACCCTCACTCATTCGATTTGCGACTTGCGAGGCCCAATCCCGACATTTTGGTCCTTCGAGCCACTAATTTCGAACCAAGTTGCACGTAAGTAATGCTACTCTTTGTCAATTTTCCGCCACAGTGTGCCTTTCTTATCGGAGCTTAATAAGAAATTAAGAAACAGCATTATCTTTAAATTTTATCGGTTTTATTGAAAAATCCTTGTTTTAAAATATGTATTTTGCTTTTAAACTTTGGTTAATGACTTTTCATTTTCACATTTGTATTAATCTGTTAAATACATATTTAAATTTTTATATATATACGCATTAATATTTTTTTTGTTACATTTTAGTTTTAAATTATTAAAAATATTCAAAACTTTTTGGGATTTTACAATTTTTACAGGGGTGTCCAGAGAATTTCTGTGGGTAACATAACTTCATCTGAAACTTAATGTAATACTTTTCTTATGTATGTATGTATGCATATTTATATTAACGTGCTTTATACGAGCATATACATACATAATTATTATATTTAATTTAGTTTATTGAACTTCATCTCGGTTAATTTTCTATTAAATATTTAGGCGAATTGCGTATTTAATTAATATATAGTATTACTGTCGCTATTTTTTATTTTCTCCTCTTGTTAAATTACATTTTACTTATAATCTTACATGTTAATATTAAACTTACATAGATTTAATCTGGATGCTAAATTGTAAATACATTTATACCTAAATTGTAAATATACTTAATACATATTCGAATTATTTAAGATTATGAATAATTTGATTTTTTACACGTTTTAGCGCATATCCTCCATATATGAACTTAATAATACTAAGTCAAATGAAAAACATACATACATTATGTATGTATAGTATGTGTGTATGTATTGCAATGCAATTTCTATAGAAGTACTATTGAGTCAGAACATCGTCGGAGATATACCACTTAAGTGCTTTTCTTCGGCTCAACAAAACTTTCAAAAGGGGAAGAACAAATTACTTTACCTATTTGTTATTTAAATGTATTGTAAACGAGAGTTTATTTTAACACTGCTTCAACAAATCTTTGCACTTGGAAAGTACAAACACAATGCCATTTGTCGACACTTAAATACCATGCATTCTTATGAGGATGCAACACTGCATCCTTGCGCCAATGTGCAAAAGTTATTCATAGGCGAATTTTACTCTTGTAGGTTTGCCATTGCCTGCCAAGAGGTGGTGCCGGGTAGAAAAATTATTTTTTGCCTGTGCCGAGATTCGAACCCCGGACAATCTGCGTAGCAATCCAACGCACTACCACTACACCACAGCGACCGCGACCACTGTTCGCTTAAGTGAGCTGCCATTAAAAGAAGAAGTTATCTTAAGCCCATTCGGTCGGATTTTCGGCACATTTTCTTTATAACTTTTAAACTGTAAAACATATCGCCTGAAACTTCAGCTAAAATTAAATGTCTAATGTAAAACGATACGGAAAAAAATTTAAGGTAACAAATCATAGCTCAATGACCATTTGGCCTATTGTATATTATTAATTGACTAGAGCCAAAATATTTCTGTATTCGGCTTGAACAATATTTTTCGGATTGTTTTGCAAATAAATTTGACGCAGATTACACACTATTACACTGACGTCAGATTTAGGTTTGCAGCAACTGCAAATCCCACGTTTTCTAGCAGGTGAGTTTGAAGTAGATCTGCTGTAGATGGTGCTTGTATATCATGCGTTCGAATTGCCGTAAAAGCTCTGATCTCTTGCGATTTGGATCACCGGGTGCCCATGATACATCAATTTCAGAAAAAACTATGAACGCATTCAATGCGAAAATATCAATCTTTCGTTTAATACTGTTAGAGCCAATAATTTTATGGCAATATCTAAGCCTCCTAAGAGAGATGATAAAATGGGTAATGACGGACTAACAGAAAATGTTGAAAAATTGCAATCCTTTTGTTGAATTATAGTAAGACACAATCTCAGACTTCTTTTCAATCGATTGACATCCACTTCATTTGTTTTATGCTAATACTTATCAAAACAGTACCGCTATTTTTATGACCGAAAAAGTTGCGCTTCCGTTAAAAGCAAATGTTGAATTATACAAAGAATAAGAAGGAATTAATGTTTTGTTCATATATCAGCTTCCTTTGCAGAAGTTTTTCCCTGTCAAATCTTCTGTCCTTGTTTTTCTTAGGATTTGCAATTCTTGACTCTCCGAGGCACGGTTGTATGTTCCATACATACATAGATAACCAAAATTTCAAAGAACATTTCGAGGACACACAAGGGCATTCGCAAATGTACCTGGCTCTGTGGATTGCATATGTCTGTTTTCGTTATTGACATATTAAATTGGAATATGCTTTTTTATATGAAAAATGCAGTATAGACCAAATGGTCCATTAACCTAGGATTAGTAAGGTTTTTTTTAAGTTAACTGGTGGGGTAATGAAGTGTTCTATTAAAAATTATTAGTTGTTATCAGTATAAAATAATCTGTTGAAATTGTGAATATTAGATTTAGAGTCATTATGTCTTTGCATTGTTCATTGTGTTCCAGTCGGAGACAACTTGGCAACATTTTCTGTGGACGTCATCTTGTTGTCATCTTCTGTAATCACGGTTACGCAGTCGCAGCCATTGTGTTCGTACCAGGAATGAAAAGGAAATAAGTGGGTCACGGACGGGTGACCCGGATAGCCAGGGCCGTGGAGAGGAATTACGAGCCCGGGGAATACGAGGATATTCATGTTACGCCAAAAATTATATTTTTAAAATAAAATTTTAGCCATTTTGGACATTTGTACGGTTCGTCGGCAACCAATTTTGAAAACTCATGTAAAATACCACACATTTATAAACATTTCCCAAAAGTATCTACTGTGTAAAGTTTCCACACATTCTGGCTTTCAAATTGAACTGAAATAATTTAAAATGATCAGGTTTCACCTTGCTAAGAGGTGAACAGACATACTTCTTTGGATGGTAGTAATAAAATTAATTCTTTTGCATTCGAAGTTGCAAATTCATCTGGATAAATTTCTCCAGAAGTTACAAAAAGTTAAAGAATGATCAAATTTTGTTTTCCGAGGCCCTGAAACTCGGTCTCCTCTAAAAAGTCGGGACCCGGGCGAATTTCCCAATCTCCACCTCGCTCTCGTCAGGTCTGTTTGTATCATTGCCTGGCCATTTTGTGAGAGTTTACTATTTAAGAATTTTTATTGTTTTTCTCAATAAGACTTCGCATTGAATTTATTTTCAAAATTTTGTTTCTCTTTGAGTTTAAAGAATGTACAATGTACATATTGGCATATTTTAAAAATGCCTTAGAAAAAGTAAAATTTTTCTCACTTATTCAATAAAAGATTGTCCTTTCATGAGCATAATTTTTGCACTAAAAGTCCTGGAGACCATTAACCAACACTTAAATTCTCTGATTCATTAAAAAGATCACGAAAAAAAAAATCAGGGAAAAACTTTTATTTTCCGAGGTACAATACATTATCATACATATTTATAAATATTACATAAAAATGTGTACCATATATTTCCGGAGCTGGTGTATCGTATTTCATTCCTTGATGGTGATATTATTTGTTTACTATGTGTGTCTTACATACTCGTACATATAATATTTTAATAATATTTATAATTTGTTCTTATTAATTTGTTACTAATTTATTTTAACTATGAAATCACGTGGTGGTACAAGATTCGAAGTGAATTGGATTGAATTATTCGATTATTTCAATGTTTGAGTTCTTTACATTTAATTATTAATATGTACATACATACAAACAAAATAAAAAATTTTTCTGATTCTCTTTTCAGTCGTAAGAACTTCTTTTTTCATTTTATTAATAAGAAGAAACTGCCATGTAAATCTAGTTTTTAATTATGCTGTAGATTTGCCCTCTACTTGCAGCAGAAAACACCATTAAAATAATATGCTTTTGATGTTTCTTAAGGAAGTACATATGACATATGGGTGGGAGTACCCAATGTTTGTACACGTAACGAGTACTAATTGGATTCAATAATGGGCTTCACAAACCAATTTCTAAGGGATACGAAACTTTGCTTTTAGAATTTCGGTATTAAATTGTACATTCGAAAGGATAACCCAAAGAATGTTCGCAACATAGGAAATGTAAAGTATTGTAGGGGAATCTTTTTACTTACTTACTTTTAATGGCACAACAGCCCATGGAGGGCCTAGGCCGAACTTATCACTTTGTAAATAATACCCGCGTCCGAAAAATGTTTATATGCATTATATGTAGTACAAGTATGGTATATAGGTATAAAAAATTCAAGAATTGGTACTAATTAGCACGTATTGTTTTCGTATGAAAATAGAATGAAAAAGTAATGGAAAGGATCTGATAGCATGTAAAATATTGGGCGAAGAGAACTTGATACACGACATACCAAACCTTCAGTGAAGTATGGTGGCGGATCAATAATGATCGGGGTAGCTTCTTTTGGTGCAGTATTTGCTTTATTTAAAAAATAAATGATGAAGGAATTGCAATTGATACCATGTAAAGGAAACTCAGCCATTAAAAAAATGTGATATGAAGTCTAGACATTTGCTAAATATTTGCATTAACATTTATGTGAACGGACGAAATCGACGGTTACCAGCTGGAACAACCATGGGTTAAAGATAACCGAAAGTGATTGGACTGGCCCGGCCCTAAGAACAAGTGACGTTTTTTTCCATTTGGATGAAGATTTCAAAGAAACTCCGTCTGGAAACACTGATGATAATGTTCGCTTTGGCGTAGTTGGTATGTGCTGGACTGTTATCTCCATTGGCTGTTGTGCCATAAAATGAGGAGTACATGCCAGATTGAATTGCTTCCGAAAAGGAAAACGACGAAAAATGAGCAAGTAGAAGCTTAGCCGCCTTAAGTAAAGAAAGCTCTTCTACAAACTAAACCTACTTTAATTTGAAAGTATATACAGGATTCGTTTGTGTAAACTTATCTACACTCGTTTTTATGATGTATCACAATTATATGTAGTTTCCTTCAAATATATAGAAAATATTAAAAATACGCACCCTTAAGTTGGTAATGCGTTAGGACTAGTGCAGAGTGTCCAGCGTTCAAATCCCGGCACAGGCAAAACCACAAAGTAGAAAAATGGATGCGAAAAGCTCGGCCTAGGCCCTCCATGGGCTGTTATGCCATTAAAAGAAAGAAGAAGAAGAATGTCAAAACGTCATTCAAGATATACATTTTCATCCTGGTGAAGTTCATGAACGAGCAACGTTTCGAAATTAATAAAAATTACTAACTAAATTCTGAGTCGGTGGTCCAACTTTAAGAGCGCTTACTACAATTTTCGGTCGAAATAACCTGTTGACTTATTGATGGATAAGTCAACCTGTTCACTATTGAATGTTCCTGTGCCAGTTAGAAATTTACACCATTTTCGCTAAATGGCAGTTAATTTTACCATTTATTTTTAACTTTAAATTTTTTCGATAAATTAAATTTTAATTTACGTCTTTTGAACCATATGAAAACTTCCAGAAAAAATGCCATCGTGCTCAGAATGGCAAAATATAAGGAAATCATACTTTCCTATATGAAGTTCCTAAAATCGTTGCACACAGTCTAAGTTAATCGGTGTATGTATTCATACATTTTTTAAGTGTTACTAAAGTTGTCCAAGGAAAATATAAATACATATTTCACACAAATTTACGTTGCCAACATTTCTAATATGGGTTGAATATCGTTCACACCTAGAAGATCTGAAGTTATTGTCGATGAAATCTACTTCAGAATTTAGACAAGATTACACACTTATAAACTTGCGAGACGAGACAAGGCAAGTTTATTATATTTTTTTAGCGTAATCTCCTTTTTACGTACGCCTTTTCAAGTTCAATCTAAATTTTCGATCTGGGGCATCTTCAATCGTTCAATTTTCAGCATAATATCCAGTCCAAAATATCGGTATGCAAAATCGATCTCATAAATAACCAATATATAAATATTTAACGTGTTTCTACACAGAAAAATAACTTTTTATCGTTCAATCAGTTGAAGTAATCTAATTCATCCGTTGGTCTATAAACCGGAATAAACTACATTGAAGCATATTAAAACCATTCAATTGCAGGAGCTTTTTTTCTAATTTTGCTGTCGTTTGGGCGAAACTGTGCAATAAAATAGGACAAGAAGGAGCCTCAATGTAGAAATATTATAACAGGATGTCTATTATATTTGGTTATTTTGAGGTTGACAACTCTAATGTCCTTCGCATTATGACGGAAAATTGTTGAATTTTTTTATATTTGTGGTTAACGAAATGGGTTAACGATATACGCTTTAACAACGTTGGGAAATACTAAAACTTTACTGGCAAAATTGCGAATCTTCCACCGAAGTTTAAGAAAATTACATTCAAAATTCGGTTGAAGAGAAACGCCTTCCACGCAATTTATGGATCAATATGTAAAACGTATGCCGGAAACTAAAGATCTCGTACTCCTTCAGTGCGCATATTGTGTTGATCGTATGGGCTGCTGCAAAGTCTGCCGAGGAAGTCATTTGAATGAAATAATATTCCACAATTAAACGGAATTATGAAAACCACATTGAAAGGAAATTATTCGCTTCTTATTTACACCAAAATCAAATTCCAAATTATAAATGATCCACCCTGTATAATATTAATTAGATTTTAAAGAAAAATCTGGTTAAAATCATTTTTAGCGTTAAGGCCTATCCGGTTTAAACCGGCTGGTGGTGTTACCCGATTTTTCTTAAAATTGTTCATGCCAACCATAGCTTGCACACATATGTACTATATACAATATATGTATAGTAAGTGCATACTTATGTAGATATGAATATGTACATAACATTTAAGAGGGAACAGAAACTAAAGAATGAAATACATATTCTTGTTTAACTGTAATTGCGAGTGAATCAAGAGCATAAGGAAATCCTTCAGCATACGAACCATGTCATATATACACTCGAATAATAAATCATCTCAAAAATAATACAACAATTGTTAATAACTTATAGATAATGATCCCATTTGTCCAATGCACCGTCCTTCTTCGTCGAATGTAGCAAGCGTTAGGCGAGATAGTTTATTACACAAAACACCATTTCCATTATTCTGAATCGGATTTGGTTCTGAAAAGAAATATAATCTTTATTCTATAAATTGTGACATAAAAACATTATTTAACTCTTTATTTTGTGAAAAAAATAAGAGAAAATAAATTAAAATTACATATCACTTTTCCGGAAATTTCTATTTCTACCACTTTCTGCACCGATCGTTTCCAAATCTACCGCATTTCCCCTTTTTGAATCTTACAAACATAAAAAATATATTTTTTTATGTTCATTTACATTAAGTTAATTTACGGCTTTTCCCTTTTTTGTTGCGAGTTAAGATTCTTTAAATAGGGAGTGAAGATCTTCTATCCTTTTTGACATTAAAATTGTTTCTGATCTTTTACAAGAAGACTTCACAAGTCGTAAATAATCTAATTTTTACCAAAACAAGAGACCAATAGAAATTACATCGAAATAGTTACAATATTTGGTTTCAAAGCCTTTTTGCTTCATTACAACTGCCGAATGCCATTGCATCGATTCAATTAGTAGTCCCTTGTTTCTACTTAATATATAACTTATACTTTACTTACTTTTAATGGCACAACAGCCCATGGAGGGCCTAGGCTAAGCTTTTCGCATCCACTCATGATGTGCGTGTTATATTTGAACATGAATGGAAGGGACCTACAGTTTAATGCCGAATCCGAACGGCGAAGTGAAAAGCTTTTCACGATGATAACATCTTCCTATAATCGTTTTGCCAAATTTTTTTTGCCTAACCGAACATATGTACCTATATACTGTATATGTTTATTATGTTTTCTTACCGTCGTGAAATTGTTCAGATGCGTTACCGTCCTGCTTTCGTTTTCTCATTTGTTCGGCGAAATGGGAAATTAAGGCATCTATCATAGCAGCTTGTCTCGAAAATATTTGCATCAATTTTGATATTTGTATACCATTCTCAACCGCATCGAACTGCAAAATGGCGAAAAAAAAGCATCATTAAATATGTACAAAGCATAACATAGTTGCGTAGTTGGTAGTGTGCTGGTAGAGTGGTCCGACAACAAATCTCGTCACAGGCAAAATCAAAAGCATAGAATCTAACTATGGTTTTACACTACTATTCCTTTTGTAGTTACACCCGAAGTCCTAGTGTAGGGGCAGGGACGTATCATAACGTTTCACTGAGGCTTGTCTCCATTTAAACGATGGACAAAAATAGAAGTAGAAGTCGGATTGGAATAAAATGTTGACATTAAATTCGATTGATTGATTGATTATGGCTGCGACATGAAGGTCTATTATACCCTGGCCCAGTTATATTTTTCCTGCGATTGGTTGCCTTGTAGTGTATAAGGAGTTGCTTGGGCGTCTCATTTGCTTCATGAAAAACGCGACAGGTACTATCTCTAGTCATGTATATGGACTCCTAGTTTACTCTCTGAAAGGAAACCTACATATAATGACTATGAGTTTTTTTTTATTTAGATTTTTAGATTGACACAGAGATTAGGCATTTTTGATTGGAACTCCAATTAGTAAATTTTACTGTATAAGCTTAAGGACTTGAGTCCAGTATGTTATCCTCTCAATTCATCAGTAATAGGATTTGTTCCTATTCTTGGCTGCTGCTTCCCATCATATCTCTATAAATTCCTGTATGTCCTTGGGCGCAGGAAATGGTTAATTGTTTTCCATCTAATTCATTCAGTAGCTGAAGGCATTCTTAAACAAGCTTTGAAGTTATCACAAAGGAGTCTAGTGGTCTGATTATAGCTTGGATATCTGAGAAAATTGCTATATCTTAACTTCTACACTTTCGTTCGAGGTTGAATTATGCTCATAACCTTATGGAAAAACATTCCCCATGAAAATTGTAGGAGTCTTCCCCACATGCTCAAAGTGTTTGTTCTAGGTCCATACACTCCTGCACCTATTCCTAATTCTGTTCTCGAGACTTTTATGATCCACTTTAATGAATATGTTTTAAAAGAGTTTGTTTCTGCGTTCTACTCTTTCATATTGCTCATTACATATAACTTTGCAGT
The DNA here is from genome assembly GCA_958295655.1 of Palloptera scutellata. Taxonomy (NCBI): domain Eukaryota; kingdom Metazoa; phylum Arthropoda; class Insecta; order Diptera; family Pallopteridae; genus Palloptera; species Palloptera scutellata. Next base: position 54,451,022 of record OY282450.1, read on the forward strand.
GCTTATTTCTCAAGATGTATTTTCTTCCAGCAGGAATGGCTGTCACGCTCTGTTGCTAGTTATTTTACCTCGGCCAACGCCCTTCCTTGTTAAATTTATTAGTATCCTTTCGGCTACCGTATCTATTGTATATGCGTTAAACCTAATTGTTCCTCCTTGGCTGCAGTGGAACATGTTTTCATAGCTCCTGTAATGCAAACACTTACTAACCTCTTAGCTTCTGTGAGGGTTTTCCTCATTGTTGTTAGTTTTGTTCTTTGCCACCAGTCAACTGTACCGTAGGTGAGAATCATCGTTAGGGGCCCGACACCAAAACTTTGGTTTCCGGAACCACACTGAGTAATATGCGGGATATAGCCCAACTGCTGCACTTTTTTGAAAGTCTGATGATAAACATTTTTAGATTGTAGAAGGAATCCATTTTTAACCTTACATCAGCCTTCCTGCCAGCTCTTTTCAAAGGTATTTTGTACCCACAAATTCTTTAAAAAATTGTCGTAGAGGGTTTAAACAATGACATACTTTCTTTGAAAAATATGTCCCTCATAATAACACAAAAGAGGTCCAAAAATATCACCCTGACTCACCTAAATCCAAAAAAAAAAAATGGGGTATTTTAACGAAAAATTTTACAACTTCAAAATTTGTATTATGTGTATATTAATAACATGTAGTAGAGGACCTGAATTCTAATAGTAACTAGGTAGTATGTGTGTAGTAGAAATAGGCCAGAGCAGAGTAGTTTTTCAAAAAATCAACCATTCAGTGTCGATCATAATATCATGATGTAATCAAGTTTTGAGTCAATATTCAAAACAAAATTTATTAAAAAATTAACCCTTTTCCGGAACATCCCGCGAAATTCTGGACAGTTGTAGACCATTATCATGGTGTACATTCACTTTAGAGTGCTTTTGCACACCATGAGAAGTATGGTGACTAGTGTCTAGTCTAGTCTAGTGTTAGCCTAAGATATTTAAATCCCTGTGTAACACTTCTTCTCTTTTTTTCCTAATAGAAGGTACTAAGATTGTTTTGGATTCATCTACCATCTCATCTAATTTAAAGAGACTAACGAATTAAGGGTGTAATTCTTCTCTCTTAGCCGCCTCTATAAAGCTTCGTCAGGCGCCTCTGCTATGCGCGCGCTGCCGCCAGTTGATAAGGCCAAGTGCAGTCAGGTCGCCCAGTACCTGGTCTCTCCAACGGAGATTAGGACGTCCTCTTCGGCGTATTCCTCCACCGTGGTTCGAATAAAACACCCTTCTAGCCGGAGCGCTTTCTTCCATTCGCTCAAAATGACCCAGCCAGCGAAGCCGCTGGAGTTTTATACGATTGACTATGTCAGTATCGGCGTACAGCTCATACAGCTTATCGTTCCATATTATTCGATACACGTCGTCCACGCATAATGGACCATAAATCTTACGGAGTATCTTCTAACAGCCTCTCGTCATTGATGGTCAATGTCCACATCTCGCCGCCATATATTAGTAAGGGAATGATGATGGAGTTATAGAGCGTCATTTTCATTGATCGAAAGAGCGCTCTGCTTCTCAATTGCCTACTTAGCCCGTAGTAACACCTGTTTGCGAGAGTTAATCTCCGCTTGATCTCAAGGCTGACATTATTGTTGGTATTAATGTTGTATCCTAGGTAAACGAAATCCTTGACGACTTCAAAAGTATAATTGTAACAGTAACATTTTGTCCAAGAAGGCGTGACTCTTTATTTGTTGACACAAGGTATTTCGTGTTGTCCTCGTTGACCACTAGACCCACTCGACGAGACTCCCTTTCCAGATTGGAGAATGATGCACTGACTGCTCGAGCGTTTTTGCCAATGATGTCAATATCATCAGCGTATGCCAGCAGCATGACACTCTTGTAGAAAATAGTGCCAGAGATGTCGATGTTTGCTGCTCAAATTATTTTCTCCAGAATAAGGTTAAAGAAGTCGCACGATAAGAAGTCACCTTGTCTGAAAGTGGCGCGCATCATGTGGCGCGGATAGATCTGTCCCAATTTTCAATACGCTGGTGGTGTCGGTTAGTGACATTTCACAAGGACGATACCAAAATCAGACATTGCGGTGTACAAGTGATCCCTAATCGTACTGTCGAAGGCGGCTTTATAATCGACGATTAGATGGTGGGTGTCGATCTGTTTTTCTCGGATCTTTTCCAGGATTTGGCGTAGTGTGAATATTTGATCGATGGTGGATTTACCAGGCCTGAAGCCATACTGATAATGTCCATTCAGTTTGATGACGATGGGCTTCAGTCTTTCGCACAGTACACTAGATATAACCTTATATGCAATATTGAGAAGGCATATCCCAAGGAAGTTGACGCAGATCGTGGAATCATCTTTCTTATGGATTGGGCGGAGTACGCTGAAGTTCCAATCACTTGGCATGCTTTCATCCGACCATATTCTGCATAGAAGCTCATGCATGCGGTTTGTGAGCTCTTCGCCTCCAGTCTTAAACTACTTAGAAGGCAGGCCATCTGCACCTGCAGAATTATTGTTTTTCAGCTGAGCGATAGCTGTTAAGACCTCCTCATAGTCAGGCGGCAGTACTGCAACGTCGTCAGTGATTGGGGTTTCCGGAGTAGATTCTGCAGTGAGAGATTATTGACAGACCTCGTTCCTGGCCTGTACCAAGTCGATATCATTGAACTCACGTCTTTCTGCATCTTTCTTCTTGCGCCTGAAGAGACGTATCTCCTCCCTCCTCCCTCCTCAACTCGCTGTAGAAGCTTAGCAGCTTTGCAACTGACTGCAGGGTGGGTCTGTAAACTGAGTTTTTCGCTTCAGTAGCATCTCGACACTCTTGGTCGTACCACATATTTCTCGATCGACGGTGGTAGCCTAGCATCTCTTGGACAGCCGTACGCATAGTGCGGGAAATGTGCGTCCATTGCGAGGATATATCATCAAGTTGGGTGTTTTTCGATAGGAGGAGTGCGAGTCGATTGGCGAAGACTTCGGTTTTCTGTTGTGATTGCAGCTTTTTGCACCACGTATTGTGCGTACGTCTAGTACATTGGAAGCGTGCCTTCCGTCGATCACAACGTGATCAATCTGGTTTCGTGTGTTTTGGTCAGGGGACTGACAAGTGGCCTTGTCGTTATGTTGAAATCTCGTGCTAGTAAATGTAATGTTTCGTGCGGAGGCGAAATCTATCAGTCTCATACAGTTTTTGCTCATAAGTTTTTTCGAGGAGCTTGTAGAAGTCATCTTTGGTCGTTTCATCCTTCTCATCCGACGGGGCATGGACACAAATTAAGCTGATGTTGAAGAATTTTGCCTTGATGCGGATAGTGGCTAGGCTTTTGTTCACGGGCGTGAACCTCGAGATTAGGTGACGCAGTCTCTTCCCAACCACAAATCCAACACCAAATTCGTGTCTCGACGCTTGTCAGCTGTCGTAAATATCACAGCATGCTCTTGTGGAGCAACCCTGTCCCGTCCATCGCATTTCCTGTATAGCGTTGATGTCAGCTCTATATCTTTGAAGGATATCCAAAAGCTGGATAGAGCCACATTCCCTGTAGACGGTTCGGACATTCCAGGTGCATATCCGTAAATGATTGTCCTTTGGGCGTTTTCGGTGGTCGTCAACATTAGGGGTTTTCTTTATCCGAGGATTCAATGGGGAATATTTTAACGTGGTGGGGTCCAAGCCCAACGCACAACCATTCATTCAAGGCCACGGAGAAGTCCCCGTACACATTAGTTAGCTCACTGACGGGTGTCAGATCGCTATCCAGGGGACGCCACGAGGAGGCTGCGTGTCGACTTGAGTCATACAAGCGCAAGGATCGAACATGGACGCATGTGCGACTGCCACGACCATGTTGCTTATTCTGCCACGGAAAACACGAGAACGCTGAACACATACTAACGAAATGTGTGAGATTGGAGTATGCTATTCATGAATTAGAACTGAAAATGCAACAAGCTATAACATCGAATTGTAAGCTCGGAAATTATGGAACAGCTCGGAAATTATGACATAAGTATAAGCTCCAAGAGCCAGAATGCTTTCAACAACGACATGGCACTGAATATATGAGAAACAACTAAGTCCTGCGTTGCGATGGAATGCCTTAGTTGATGGTGCCGCAAGGGCCAATCACAACAAAGAGACTCGGGAGGTGTTTTTAGTACGCAGGTACACTGGTACTGCTGTACAAATTACCATTTAACTAAATATTGCAAAAAAATAAATCTCACCTGAATAAATATACATGTTTGACATTCCGGATCATCGGTCGCGCTAGGCTTTGCAAAATCCCATGACAAATCTTCATATCGCAGTCCAAGAAGCAGAGTCTAAAGAGAGATTAAAAATTTAAAATTGGTAGTATGTAAGTAGCAATATTATCATGACAGAATTCATTTTAAAGCAAATAGTGAAAGTTCAATTTAAACTCTCATCGATTTTTCTGACACGTTTCTATCACTTTCAGCCTCTTATTTACTAACGTGTCCTTATCAATCGATAGCATAATTCTTACTCATTTCCCAGTGTGCACATTTTCCAACTATTCGTACGTTGAGGAAAATATGACTTCCGTAGTTGCCATTCTAAGCAGGATGGCGTTTAGTTTCTTCAGTTTCCATCTGACTCTTGATATACTTACATACCAAAATCTAATTTGGCGAAAAAATTACATTTTCAATACTCAAAATATTGATTTAAAAACTGGGTTTAATTACTTTCTATCAGCTATAGTTGCCAAGATACTAGTATTGGACGGAGATGGATATTTTAACCAAAAAAATGGTTTTTCAAATAAGTTTAATAGATCGAAAACTACTCGAATTAAAGGCTTGAAAGCTCTCGCACAGAAGTTGAAAGTACCAATCACTGTGCTTATGAGCACGAATATGTACTTGATAATTTAAAAATAATTTGAAGAAAAGCATTGATAAAACTTAGCGTTTCCGAGCAAATTAAGATAAAAATGAAGCTAATTGTCGATTGAAATTGAAATGGAGTTTCTTTCTTTTGCGGGACTTTTGCGAGAATTGATATAACAATTTGTTAGGCAGCACTCATTGCACTTTTTGCATAATCTTATTAAGCTTAATCTTATTAAATATATATATTTGAAATATCTCATATTTTTCATCGCTATTGTCGTCTGAATTAAAGAAGGACGCGTGAGTGATTTTCTGCTTACGATCACGCACTCTCACTAAACATCTAAACATTCGAATTCACTTACGCTCACGGACGAGAAAAATACTATTGGCGGGAGTGAGATTTTTTTTTTAAACCATTTAAAATATGTACAAACATATATGTAAATATATAAGTACATAGAATGTACTTATGTATGTAGATCAAGATCAACTATGTAATATCTTTCACCAACAATGAGTTATACGAGTATCAGAGCCAATATGCAATTTTGTAATATAAGAAATTATTGGACTCAATATCAGTAATTATGAGTGCATGATGTTTAAAGTGGTTACTGTGAAGTAGTTAAGTGGCAAATTGCAGTAAAAGGAAATATTTTGTATACATATGGTAATTATCAATTTTATCAATGTTATGTATATGACTTAAGTCATTTAAAACAGTAAGATATAAATGCCTTGACTTGGCTCTCACAAAGTTAGTATTCCAAATAAAATTTTAAATAAATTTAAATTTTAAAAATTTCGTAGTTACATTGTTAGATTAAATAAAAGAAGAATATATCTTAATTTTTTAAATATTTCCTTAAACCTTATTAATACGTCCTTATAAAAGAACCTTCAACATTTCTCACCGACCCTAACTATTTACATATTGCACCTTGCATCGAGTATGTAGTAGGGTAAGAAAACCTTTTCAAACTTATTTTCCAAATCCTAATTTTATGCAAAGAACTTTCAGAAAAACTTTCTACTCATACAATATTTATATATATATATACATACAATGTACACCACAAGGTGCTCAAGGCTTATCTGAAAGATATTGAAAAAAAATAGGATTTGGTAAAAAAAATATTGAAAAGTGTATCCCAACCTATTCCGCTACTCTCTGCAACGTAAAATTTGATTGTTCGTTTAAGTTTTTGGAGGCTCTCCTAGAAGGGCATAAAAAATTTATTTTTTAAGGAAAGATTGGAATAAAATAAAAATGCAGTTTTGTAATGTTGAACCAAATTAAGCAGTTTTTGAAAAAGGAAAAACAAAAATTTATGTGCAAATTTGTAAGGTGCTTTTATTTTCCCCATTTACAACTTAAATTGTTTTCAGAACATCCAAATTTTTAAACAATAAATAGCTTTGTTCATTCATCTAGATCTTGGTATTGCCCCAGTAAGTTTAAATTTAATTTGGTCCTGCTCATCAGAACCTAGAAACCTTAGAAGCTTAAAATTTAGTTACAAACTATCCAGCGCCTACTATTATAAAGAATAAAAGTTAAAAAAAATTTATGATATTAATATTTTAAAGAATAGTACCATTAACTTTTGTTTCAGTATGCGTGCTTCATAGAGCATTAAATTCAAATCAGTTTAACAAAACCTGGTTGTTTGATTCTTCTTTTTTGGCGGCTTCAACTGTCAACGACCAACGACATTATGGATTGTGGACGTGGAGGTCTGGTCACGAGACAATGATTTTTTACATACCCTTTCTATTATAAAACACCTACAAATTTTAAACGATATAGCTGAAAAAGGCATTGCCCTTATAGCAGAGCAACTCTTTAAATACGCATAATGAAGAACAAAGTGCTTAAGAATCTACTCCATTGGTAAGTGAGCACCGAAAAAACATACCGTCAATTATTAAGTCTAACATATTTCATATTTACAACATAAATTTCTAAAACTAAGTATAAGTAAAATAAAATGTTAAAATTAAATAATCTACATTTTGTACTTTTCTCTTGAGCTAGAAACGGTAGAAGATAAACAACTTGATTTGGTTTTCCAGAAAGCTAATAGATCGACTAAATATAAAAAAAAAATTTTATAAATTTGAAACTTTTTCCCCGAAATATTTCAAGACAAAATTGAAATTTCAGGAACAAATTTATATATTTTATTGTTTTGAGTACTGTAAAAAAAATTTAATAAATTTTTTTGTTTTTCGTTTGCAGAAACTATTTACATACTTAATAAGATTCAACAAAACTGCATTTTTATTTTTTCCAATCATTTCCAAAAAAAAGTTATTCATGTTTTTCTAGGAGATAGGTTGGGAACCACTTTTTCAATATTTCTTTTTAGATCCTTTTTTTTCGATGGCTCTCTATTATAAAATATCTACAAATTGTAATTGCTACATCGTAGCTACAGATTATCTTTTTAACTACTTGAATGCATTAAAAAAATTATACTTTGAAAATATGTACTTCAAAATATGTACTTTTTATGTACTTACATATGTTGAATGGTTTAAAAAAATCTAAATCCCGCCAAAATGTCAAATTCATAATAAAATAGTACCTATTTTTCGCAAATACCAGGTTCATAAAAATTCCTGTGCAATAGTAAATAAAATAAAAAAAGTATTTGATGAAGTGGTATGGACCACATACACGCTGGGAATTGCACCCATGACATCTTAGGTGGAAGATGAATGTCTATCCATCAGGCTATAAAACCAAACCTCAAATGCATATCAAAAATCCAGTCGGTAAAGTAGTTGTCTATAACTGACCGTTTATAACTTGGTAACGAAAAACCTGTGATGCATGACGGTTGCCCGTTTTTGGTAGAATTCTACCAAATTATTAACTTTTTCTTTGCTTGGCAACTTGTTTACTCAATTTGATAAAAAATTTTATCTTCTCACAGTGCAAACAAAGCAGCAATTATTTAACTTTTCCACTTTTTCTCGGCAATTTAATTGCAATAAACTTTTTTCTGCAAAGAGGACTTATGACTGAGACCTTTTGGATTGCCTAAATGTATAAATAATACTTAGATACTAGCTACATTCGTTTATTATAAATCAGAAAAATAAAAAGACATAGTTTTATTAACATGTCTATTTTTAAGCTGAAACAATAAACGAATGTCTATTACTTAATTACTTTTAATGGCACAACAGCCCATGGAGGGCCTAGGCCGAGCTTTTCGCATCCACTCATGCTGTGCGTGTTATATTTGTACATGAATGGAAGGGACCTACAGTTTAATGCCGAATCCGAACGGCGAAGTGAAAAGCTTTTTCATAGGCAATTTTTACTCTTGTAGGTTTACCATTGCCTGCCAAGAGGTGGTGCCGTGTAGAAAAATGATTTTTTCTAATTTTTGATTTTGCCTGTGCCAAGATTCAAACCTCGGACACTCTGCGTAGCAATCCAACGCACTACCACTACGCCACAGCGACCACTAAATAACGAATGTCTATTGCTTTCGCCAAAATGAACTTCCGCCATTTAACATTTGAGGCTCTATAAGTAAATATTAGGAATATGAAAAAGCGGAAAAGCGTAAAATTTTCGGCGTAATTTTCCCAGCCTCGGAAAAATTTTTGATGTGTTGCCGATAGTTAAAAAATGTAATTCTAGTTGCAATGACCAGAGACTTTTCGTGCCTATTTAGTAGTTACAATATATGAATGCAAAAATTTTAAATGTATTTTATGTATGTAGTCAAATATATTATGTAATACGAATAGTTACTATCACTTGTTTCAAATATGACTAGCATTAATAATAATTTTATGGCTGTCTCTTCAAAAAATATGATTAATTTAACTCTTTCGCTCACTTTTGGCTTCTTTTGTTTTATTATTTCAATTACTGCGTTCGGTTCTGTACCAGAATATTATTGCAATTAAAGGTTTATTCGAAAAATCTCCCATAATTGCTAAACAAAAATGAAACCCTAATTAAATTATCAAAAAGCCGATTTTCACGGTAAATTAGCTTTTGGTCATGATGGTGCCTCATGTAAAGTGCCTCGCAAAATTACGAGGTTTACTCGATTTAGTGTAATTTCTAATATATTTCACTTACGCATTCGACAGGATCAATGACAAATACTCCTCGTTCATTAATGGCGATTAACACTTCAACATCTCTGTGATTAACTAAACTCATAAGACCTCGAACTGGTTGCTCTACTTGTCCGTGAAAAAAAGCAGCACTAGAAATATAATAATTTAAGAGGTACACTGTGATTAATGTTAAAATACACAATAAGTTTTCAATTGCAAGTATCTGATTACGAAAATTAATATTCACGTTGTTACTATATATTTTGTTGTTGTTGAAAATTAGGGTAAACTACCCCATAACTATGAAATTGATTGCCAATTATTGAACATAATGGCCCATTTACATACAACCTACATCATATTTGGTGGTATTCCAAGTCAGAAGAATCAGAGTGAAGAAATGGTAGAGCCAATTTGATTTTTTTCGGATTTCAACCGATCTTATGTATTGAGTCCAAATTGTATAGTTTCGGAAAATGTTTTTGACTGAAATTATAACCGTTCACATTGACAACTTGGTTTCGTTTGCCATTAATTGTATATTTTTGTTGTGTCTAAAATATAGACGAACAATTTAATTACCGGTCTTTACCATTCGGTCTTTACCATTTGAGAGCGAGGAGAATCAACATGGTAGACGAAGAGACAAAAATGCAACGGAAAAGTCATCAATTATTAACTGCTCACACATTGGATGTGACAATCGAATAGCGACTGACGGCCATTATTAAATTGCTTTCGTTTGTAAAAAGAATAAATTTATATATTATTTAAAGCCGCTGCAATTTTTCATTAAATAACCCAATTTATACAAATGAATTTATTTTAACATAAATGGTAATATTAAGAAATCTGATTCTATTACCAAAAAAAAATGCAATGGAACTGAATTGGTGAAACACACAACTCAAAAAATTAAATTTGCCTCAGATACCATATAAGTATGTACGAGTATGTATTTATCGACAGGCATCATCTATATATAATTCGCAGGCGTTGTCAGAGCCCTGCTCAGTTGTCGTGCTCAGTTTTTCGCCATGAGGGTTTTGAGACATTTGCATTTAAAAGTTTTGGATAGTTCTGATCACTTTTAAGAAAAACTAATTTATGTGAATTTACATTGATTTTAGAAAAAATGTATGTAAAGGGTTTTTTTTAGAAGTGTGGTTTTCAATCTGACAATACTTTTTTCGCAGTTGGTCTTTTTGACATCTGTCACTTGATTTATGCTCAGTTTGGTTTACCATTTCATAATGAATAGACTTACTCGTGAACAACGTTTGCAAATCGTGTAAATTTATTACCAAAATAATGGTTCAGTTCGCGCGATTTTCACAAGAAAATTTTGTTCAGCGTATTAGAGGATGAAGCTCACTTTTGGTTGAATGGGTACGTTAATAAGCAAAATTGTTGCATTTGGAGTGATCATAACCCACAAGCCATTGTTGAGACGCCGTTACATCCTCAAAAAGTCAATGTTTGGTGTGCTCTATGAGTAAAGGGAATCATTGGTCCACATTTCTTCAAAGATGAAGCCAATCATAATGTTACAGTCAATGGGGAACGCTAGAAAGCCATGATTAATGACTTTTTCGTGCCTGAATTGGAGGATGTTGATGTTGGCGACCTTTGGCTCCAACAAGACGGCGCTACATGCCATACAGCCAACTGAACAATCAATTTGTTGAAGGAAACTTTTGGTAAGCGCATTATCTCGCGTCGTGGGCCTGTGGCGTGGCCTCCAAGATCGTGCGATTTAACACCGCCGGACTATTTTTTGTGGGGTTATGTGAAGTCGCTTGTCTACGCAGATAAGCCCGAGATGTTATTACTGACATACGGCCCCAATTGCTGCAAAAAGTGTTCGAATATTGGACCTCTCGGCTGGCGTTTTATTTCTTCTTGAAAACCACACTTCTAAAAAAAACACCCTTACTTAGAGAAAATTTGCTGAGTAGTGATATATAGTACCCACTTTTGACATAGGTATGGTTCGTGTATGTATTAAAAAATTAGTTTTTTCCAAAAATCATATAATGTTTACCCATAAAATGGAAGAGCCCAGCAAAACTCCAAGTATTTTCGCATTAATTTCCTCGTCGTTGCAGTTTGTGGCACTCGCTTGAATTGTTCAAACAGTTTCACTTCAGCCGAATTCTTCCGACTCACTGGCAACCAGGACCAACTGGAACTTTTGGCAACGTGTTGTGGCAGAAATCTGGATTGATTTTCTCTTTATTTATAAAAGAATAAATTAATTCACAAATTAATTAGTTTGTTTATACAATATTTAATCATTACCTAAAGAAACTGATTGTATGTGTGTGCGAATTGAAAGGTCCTAATTCTATACGAGCCTGTATACCACCCAACATTAGCGAATGCACTGGCTCCATTACATATCGTCCAAAAAGTACATTGTATTTGGCTTCCTCGTATAAAAGCTCCAATATACGATGGTCTCTGAAATATATTAATATGTCATATTTCTTATCTAAGTACTACTTCTACTGCTACTTTATATTTTAAATTGATACATACTTTATCTTCTCTTCATCTCGTTTTGAGAAGAACACGTTGCGCTTTAACATAATCATTGGTTCATCGTATTTCTTCTCAACCGGATTACCATGGCTAAACTTTCCCAGCAGACTTTGCCACGCCATTCTCACTACGTAAGGGCGGTGATGTGACTTCAATTGAATTTCTAAGAGTGCACTCGTCATCCATAGACCAAATATACTTTGTGCCAGCAATTTGTTAGCTATTCCTAATTCTTCACAGCCCAGAGCAGCAGCCAGCATTACTTGAGTGGGACACTGAGCTGTCCCTTCGATCTCCATATGTACAGCGACACGTGACATTAAATACACGCAAGTGGGTATCACCTGTAAATTAATAAAAAGCAGACAAACTTGTTACTTCCATAATATCAAAATTTTACAGCCGTGTGTCTACTCACATTTTGCAGAGGCCTTGGTATCGATGAAGAGGATTTAGCACCACTTACATAACTCGTATTTGATGATGTGGTTGTATTGTAATTACTGCTTGATATTCTGGATGCTGAATGCTGCTGAGCATCTGAAGTGTTTATGCATTTCGATTGGTGTGGCAAATAATTTGCATTTGTACTCAGACCTGAAATATTAATTTATTGTTACATAGAAAAGTACATGAAAAGGTATATTATATACATAAGATGCCTTATTTCGCTAAAGAATTTCAGATACTCACTCCGCCACCATATCATGAAAATATGGTCCCCAAAAACCACAAAATGCAAATCCTAATTTCGTAATTGCTAAAACTGGATGGGCTAATCGAAAAAATTCGTCACTTCCTAATTAATTACATTAATTTTTCTACAAACCTACGAACTTTAATTTTCGGAAAACCATCTTTATCTGAACGATTTGATCTAGCGAATTTGAAAATTTATGAAAAAAGTACCAAATGGTCGCTTTATGCTTATTTTACAATAGTTAAGTACCTCTGGCTCTTCTTTCTGTCATTAAGTATAATGTTTGTACCATACAAGATCCAGAACCTATCAAACATTATACTAAATTACGCTTTTCGGCATAAGCCGTATATTTTAGCAATTCCGAATTCAATTTTCATAGGCATTTTTTACTCTAGTAGGTTTGCCATTGCCTGCCGAGAGGTGGTGCCGTGTAGAAATTTTATTGTTATTTGTTTTTATTTTCTTAAAATTTTTTTTTTGCCTGTTCCTAGATTTGAACCCCGGACACTCTGCATAACATTCCAACGCACTACAGCGACCACAACCTGAATATTCATTATGGGATATCTCAGGAACAATTTGTAGTACGGTATTAAGATTTAGTGAGCAACTATTATTTGTCAATGGCAATGTGATAAAAAATAAATATGTGTAAACTTGGATAAAAAAATGAGTATATATGCAAATAGTAGTTAAAACTTCAGTTAGTATTGTCGAATCTATTTTAGCATATTTTGCAGCAGCTTTAACAAAACTTAGATTGTGAAGAGGATTCGAATTCCCTTCATCAAGAGAAATCGATAAAGTCCGAATCTTTATAGTCTTGGCGACTGGATATATTTTTGAACACATATTTTCATCATCTGCAAGTGATTCTTCATGCAGCACAGGAATTGGAAAAATGATTAGTTAATATAAAGTATTATCTTTAATAAATTACACAAATAAATGCTAATTTCAGCTAATTTAGAGTGTTACAAAGATACATTATGAGATTAAAACCAGTATACCCTGTGCACAGAGTGTGAAGGCTATAAATAGTGTTGGAGAGTAAAAATAGAGAAATTAGAGCTTGAAATAGCCGGATAGATTCGAGTTATTTGAGTATTCTATCTAATATTTTCTAATCTAAATATTTTGAGCTTTTGTGTCACCTCTCTTTTGTTGAGAAATTTGGTGTCAAGTATTTTAAAAATGAGCAAAATTTGTGTAAATGCTCCCACATTTGCAGAAGTGAGAGAATAGTCGGAAATGAAAAGCGGTTACTACCTTTAATGAAGCATTTGCTAATGTACTGGAACTCCATGTACATAAAGTATATGTATATAAATACTAAATTAGCGATTTGGATAAATTATTGTTGTATGTCGTCATTTGACGACTTTTGGGAAATCGCGATCGAAGTTTGAAACCGGATTTATTGAAAACGCTACGGTAGATTAAACTTATATAACGGCATCAATAACCAAAACTGCTCAATTTAACATACGACAACATTTTATAAAGGAGACGAAGTGGCTAACGGCAAAACAAAAACCTGTTGTCATTTTAACAATAGCTCGTGTATTTCACATGATAATTGTAAAGTAAATTCAATACTCATTCGCTGGCGCCAGTAGTTGGCAATTAGAAAATGATGTATGTCCCGTCATCTATTCCAGCTACCACAATCAATGTGGCTGGAAATTCAATACCGAAAGATGGGGCACGTAAAATCATCAGTCAACATATTGAACACATATATGTTCCTGTTGCATGGGCTTATGCTGTCTCTTCTCCTATTCTCTACGTTGCACTGATGTGCTGCCCTCGTTGAACCTGTCAGTGGTCCCAGTGGCTATTCCGCCCACTATCGTAGTACCTAAGAAGCTAACAGTAGTAAAATATGCTGCACCAACTACAAAAAATCCGAAAGTAGTTATTTGTACCTAAAAAAACTGTGTTTATATCACGATTTTTAATGACACTTCAATCCTTAACATAAAATTCAATTTAAGTTTAATTTCTCATATCAAAGAAATGTTTCGATCAAAATATTAATACTCAAAGCATACAAATTTATTTGCTTCGTCATTAAAATTTATCATCAATATTATCATTATTATAATAATCATCATCATCATCAAAATATTCAGAAAGTTTTGTTATGCTGATGCGAGTTGTTTTCTTTCCACGGAGGAAAGATTTTCAGCCCAAATTTTCAAGAATATCTTCTGCCCTTCTCTTTGGTTGAGAAACTGGGAATTCGACCACCTCAATGGCTGATGCTGTATAATCTGAAGGCCTTCGTCAGTACTCAATGACATGAGTGTTGATGAAATTATTGGCTCTAATGAACTTATTTGCCATTCATGCGTTCTCTCCACATTAGTCTTTGCGAGTTGTTTTTCCATAAAATTCAATTTCTTTTGTGCCTCAAGTTGCTTGCGAAGTCTACACTACAGGGTTCTCTCGGTGCTAGTGTTTGGGTTTTTTTCACGGTAGCAGAATCTCTCAGCCACAGTTTTTGCTGGAGATATTATCACAACATAATCGCCATTTGTTTGTGCTTCGCGTTTGTTTTTTCAGTCTCATTCTTTCAGCTCTAGACATTTCTAACGATTTTTTTTTTTGAAATGTCGCATAGTGGATGCATATGTGCTTCCATCATTTATGTATATATACATATACATCCTCATTTTTTTCATACTTGATGATAACAATTTCTTATTTTTGCACTGAGGAGTTTTTGTTGGACTCCTCTTTTGAATCTTCCCCCGTATGAATGTCGATTAAAATTTATTAATCTACCGACATTAATAAGAAGAAGAAAAAGGATGAATTACTATAGCATTTCTTGTAAAGCTTTTGAATGGAATTTTATCAAATTCATATTTACTAGACGAAATAAACTTTAATATACCCTGTGGAAGCTCACGTTTCTTTATTCCTGTTAAACTTAGCATATGCAGAACAAACTTTGCTCAAAATGATCCTAATGAACATTATAATCTATTTAGAAGAATTTTTTAAGAATTTTTGTATACATAGTCTGTACGATATTAAGTATAAGTAGACTAAATAAATACTATACCTTATAAGTATATAAATATCTGTAGTCAGTAAGGAGTTGTATCCAGTTGACTTAATAAATAAATAAATAAATTAGAGTTATGTGCCGACGAGAATTTTTGTGACACGTGTGAACGTGGAATAATTTCCACGTGAGCATGCGTGAGCGTGATATAATTTCTACGTGAATATATGACCATACTATGGCAACTCTATGCAGAGAACGAAGCAATTAGCATCCCAGATTCAAGCCAATCAAACGTCAAGGTGGTACACAGCATATCAGGAAGTTGAAATTAACAGTTCTCGGCCGTAAATTCTACGATTTGTAAGATTTCTACCGTTAAGTAGACCTTATCTACATTACTGAGTATAGTACATAAGAGTAAGTTATACTATACGAGTACGTATTAATTAATAGCTGTCATATATAAGTACACAAATGTACATATTTTCTATTGTATTATGGTGGATTACCCATTCTCTGAAGTGGAAAAAATTCTGGTATACTTTAATTCATATTTTTCTTTCCCCTTACCTAATAAAACGTAGTAAAAAAACCTAAAAACCACAGCGATATCCATGATGTAGCGCCCACCAAAAAATAATTATAATGTTGAATACAAGCATGTTGCCAGCTAAGTAAGTAAGTAAGAAAGTGAATGCAAGGAGTATACAGGAAAGTAGTCAGCTTAGACGAAATTATTAATGCTAAGGTGGTTGTAGACAAAAATTATTATCTAACTGGTATCAATATAAAACGGCATTTCAATGTTATGAGGTGTTTCAAATGTATGGCTTTTAATCAAAAAACATCTGAAAGTACAAATAAAAAAGCATGTGGTAAATGTGCAGGAAATCGTGACAGTAAAAGAATGAAAATCGGAAGTAATAAGATGTGTCAAATGCTTTAAACTGGTGCGATTATCAGGGAATGTCATGCGTTAAAAAAAATGTGCAATAATAGAAATAAACCTAAGATATAACGAAAAACAAAACGTTATCTAATATTCCTTAATATGTAGTAAATATAATATCATGCATTATAAATGAAAAAAAGGATACAGAGGTAAGCATTCCAACATTCAAAACAATTATTCATAACTCAATATATTACAAAATAAAATATAATAACTCACTTCACTTATAATAAATTAAAAAATTCAAAGTTAAATGGCAAATAGCACTGTTATTCATTCCACTGCCCTAGTAGGACTAATACAGATTTTTTTTTAAATTCTTAGAGGATATCGTAAGCGTAGTGTGTCACACGTCCTGTAAAAACATAAAAGTAGGTGGTTTTAATATTGATCTAAACGTCCCGTCGACATACAATACAATTATTTGTTCACATTTAATCAATAACTTAACACATACATATGTAAAAAGTTGGATAAATATAAAATATCGGACCACAGAACAATAATGATTAAAATTAAAATAAATCAAAAGCACCAAATTAAAGAATCGAAATCCAAAATAGTGTCATGGGATCAGCATAGCAGTAACGCTTTTACGCTACTGATAGCTTAGAAAAAACTTACGAATCCTAGGTGAACTGACCATTTGTGGTCGCTGTAGAGTAGTGGTTGTGCGTTGGACTGTTGCGCAGAGTGTCTGAGGTTCGACTCTCGGCAAAGGCAAAATCAAAAAAAAAATTATGATAAAAAAAATAAGCAACAATTTTTCTACACGGCACTACCTCTTAGCAGGCAATGGCAAACCGACTAGGGTCAAAATTGCATAACAAAATCTTTTCAATTCGCCGTTAGGATTCGGCAAAAAACTGAAGGCTCCTTCCATACATGTACAAATATAACATGTATAACATGAGCGGGTGCGAAAGCTCGGAATAATTCACATATAAAGGATGGTCCATCTAACATTTGATATTTGAACTACTGGTTATTTTGAGTGTGGCAACTCTAATGTCATTCGTATTATGACGGAAAATTAATTGTATATTTGCAGTTAGCGAAATGGGTCGGTAATGTTGGGAAATATGTACATACTAAAAATTTACATGCAAAATGGTGAATCTTGTTATGTGTTTATTTAGTCTACGGATGAACCCAGACAAAACTAATTTTTGTGTATATATACAAAGCTTGCATAAAGTTAATAAAAATCCAACTTCATTAAACCAAAGCAACATGCATAAGTGTAACAACAGCTTAATCGATTGGCAGACTGTCCTAATGACAAATGATTGACATTCTGAAAATATCTCTAAGACGCAAAAGTTATGAAGAAAGTAGAACTAATTGAAAATTATACACAAACTATTGATCGGCTCGTGTATTCCATTCAATTTTTACTATTGTAGGTTTGCCATTGCTTGTCACGAGGTGGCGCCGTGTAGTAAAATATTTTTTTATACTTTTTGGTTTTCCCTGTGCCAAGATTTAAACCCCGGACACTCTGCGTAGTAGGTTAACGCACTGTCAACAACGCCACGGCGACCATCTTGTGCCCACGGGATATTAAATTAAAACAGTTATAAAAAACAAGTTTTTCATATGAAAATACAGTATGGACCAAATACAATAGACTACAATACTCTAGAATGGATCTAAAAAACTAAGTACCATAAAAAGTATTTTCCATGTGGATCAATTTGTGAAACATGTGTTTAAAACTGGAGCTTTATTGGATAAACCCACACGTTCTCGTACTCATACAGTGCGCACAACCGAAAAAGGAAGATGCGCTACGGTGAATGAATGGTGTGCGCTACCGCTCAATGATAACTGATTATTTGTGTAATATTTTAGAAGATATGGACTTAGACAAAATATTGTTCCAACAGGATGGCGCACTGTGTCACAAAAGCCGTGCAACAATCGATCTTTTGCGTGGGAAGTTTGACACCACGCTGTTGTGATTTGACTCCGTCGGAGTATTATTTGTGAAGAGCCGTTAAAGATAAGTCTCTAACCATCCACGATTGAGACTCTTAAGGACGAAATTGGTGTACTTACATATAATCGAAAATGTACTGAAAAATTGGGTTGATCGAATGGGCTACTGCAAGCCCAGCCGAGGAAGTCATTTCAATAAAATAGTGTTCCACAATTAAGCGGAAGTATTGTACTTTCGAATAATAAAAACACCAAAATCAAATTCCAAATTATAAGTAATCCACCCTATATATTACCAACACTACATTAAAGTTTAAAGAAGTAAACACGGTTGACATTCTGCTAATAAGTAGTACAAAAATTCAAAAACAAAATTGGAGGAAGAAATTCAATATTATGTAATTAAGGCATGGGAAACTTTTCCACGGATATGCACCTGGAATGTCCGAACCCTCTACAGGGAAGGTGCCTCTATCCAGCTGGTGGATGTCCTCCAAAAATATAGAGCTGACATCACCGCTGTACAGGAAATGCGATGGACGGGACAGGGTTGCTCCAAAAGAGCATCCTGTGATATCTACTACAGCTGTCATGCGTCGAGACACGAATTTGGTGTTGGATTTGTGGTTGGGAAGAGACTGCGTCATCTAGTCTCGAGGTTCACAGCGGTGAACGAGCGCCTAGCCACTATCCGCATCAAGGCAAAATTCTTCAACATCAGCCTAATTTGTGTCCATGCCCCGACGGATGAGAAGGATGAAACGACCAAAGATGACTTCTACGAGCTCCTCGACAAAGCTTATGAGCATTGCCCCCGCCACGATGTTAAAATCGTGTTAGGCGACTTTAATGCCAAGGTGGGCAAGGAGAGTCTCTTTGGTCCGACGATCGGAAAATTCAGTCTCCACGACGAAGCCACCGATAACGGTATGAGACTGATCGACTTCGCCGCCGCACGAAACATGACAGTTAGTAGCACCAGATTCCAACATAAGGATATCCATAAGGCCACTTGGCTGTCCCCTGATCAAAACACACGAAACCAAATTGATCACGTTGTGATCGACGGAAGGCACGCTTCCAATGTACTAGACGTACGCACAATACGTGGTGCAAACATCGACTCAGACCACTACTTGGTTGCAGCCAAGGTCTGCACACGTATATGTGTAGCAAATCGCGTACGGATAGGTACAAAGAGAAAGCTGGATGTCGAAAAGCTGCAATCACAACAGACAGCCAAAGTCTTTGCCAACCAACTTGCACTTCTCCTTTCGCAAAACACCCCTCAACTTGATGATATATGCGCACAGTGGACGCACATTTCCCGCTCTATGCGTACGGCTGCCGAAGAGGTGCTAGGCTACCACCGTCGACGGAGAAATATGTGGTACGACCAAGAGTGTCGCGATGCTACTGAAGCAAAAAACGCAGTATACAGAGCCACCCTGCAGTCAGTTGCAACGCGAGCTGCTAAGGAGCGATACAGAAAGTTGAGGAGGGAGGAGAAACGTCTTTTCAGGCGCAAGAAAAGAGATGAAGAAAGACGCGAGTTCAATGATATCGAAATGTTGCGGGACAGGAACGAGGTCCGAAAATTCTTTGAAAGAATAAGACGCCTGACTCTTGGTTTGAAGACCGGGGCCTCTTCCTGCAAGGATGAAGATGGAAATCTGGTGACAGATATCCAGGGCATAATGAGATTATGGAGGGAGCACTTTTCGCAGCTGCTTAATGGCGAAGACGGCAATAATCCCGCCACTGCGGAACCCACTCCGGAAACTCCAATCACTGACGGCGTTGAAGTACCGCCGCCTGACTATGAGGAGGTCTTAACAGCCATTGCTCGGCTGAAAAACAATAAGGCTGCAGGTGCAGATGGCCTGCCTGCTGAGTTGTTTAAGGCCGGAGGCGAAGAGCTCAAAAAACGCATGCATGAGCTTCTATGCAGAATATGGTCAGATGAAAGCATGCCAAGTGATTGGAATCTCAGCGTACTCTGCCCAATCCATAAGAAGGGTGATTCCACGATCTGCGCCAACTACCGTGGGATCAGCCTTCTTAATATTGCATATAAGGTTCTATCGAGCGTACTGTGCGAAAGACTGAAGCCCATCGTCAACAAACTGATTGGACCCTATCAGTGTGGCTTCAGGCCTGGTAAATCCACCATCGACCAGATATTCACACTACGCCAAATCCTGGAAAAGACCCGAGAAAAACAGATCGACACCCATCATCTATTTGTCGATTATAAAGCCGCCTTCGACAGCACGATTAGGGATCACTTGTACGCCGCAATGTCTGATTTTGGTATCCCTGCAAAGCTCATTCGTCTTTGCAAAATGACACTGACCAACACCACCAGCGCAGTGAAAATTGGGACAGACCTCTCCGCACCATTTGATACCAAAAGAGGTTTCAGACAAGGTGACTCCCTATCGTGCGACTTCTTTAACCTTATGCTGGAGAAAATAATTCGAGCTGCGAACATCGACATCTCTGGCACTATCTTCTACAAGAGTGTCATGCTGCTAGCATACGCTGATGATATTGACATCATTGGCAAAAACGCTCGAGCAGTCAGTGCAGCATTCTCCAACCTGGAAAGGGAGTCTCGTCGTGTGGGTCTAGTGGTGAACGAGGACAAAACGAAATACCTTGTGTCAACAAACAAAGAGTCACGGCGTCTTGGACAAAATGTCACTGTTGACAACTACACTTTTGAAGTCGTCAAGGATTTCGTTTATTTAGGATCCAGCATAAACACCAATAATAATGTCAGCCTTGAGATCAAGCGGAGACTAACTCTTGCCAACAGGTGTTACTACGGGCTCAGTAGGCAATTGAGAAGTAGAGCCCTCTCTCGACCGACGAAAATAACGCTCTATAAGTCCCTCATCCTTCCCGTCCTAATGTATGGCGCAGAGACGTGGACATTGACCATCAATGATGAGAGACTGTTAGGAGCGTTCGAGAGGAAGATACTCCGTAAGATCTACGGTCCAGTATGCGTGGATGACGTGTTTCGAATAAGATGGAACAATGAGCTGTATGAGCTGTACGCCGACACTGACATAGTCAAGCGTATAAAACTCCAGCGGCTTCGCTGGCTGGGTCATGTTGAGCGAATGGAAGAAAGCGCTCCGGCTAGAAAGGTGTTTTATTCGAACCACGGTGGAGGATCACGCAGAAGGGGACGTCCTAATCTCCGTTGGAAAGACCAGGTGCAGGGCAATCTGACTGCACTTGGCCTTATCAACTGGCGCCAGCGCGCGCATAGCAGAAGTGACTGGCGAAGCTTTGTGGAGGCGGCCAAGACCGATCATCGGTTGTAGCGCCAGCTAAGTAAACTTTTCCACCAAGCTCTTATAAGAAAGCTAATGAAATAGGGTTGTACCAGACTTAAACTATCAACAATTGTACCGGTAAAAAAAAATTAAAAAGACGATAAAAGCTCAGACCTATAAATACTCTGCGTAACATCAACAAAATTATGGAATCTGCAGTAAAAAAACAACTTTTGGACTATTTGTAGAACAATAAAATAATAATTAAGGAACAGTCTGGATTCAGAAGAAAACATTTCTGTGCACAATGGCAAGAAGAATTAAATTCCAAAAAGTTGTAGTTGCAGTGATTATTCATCTGAAACGATCAATTGCAACCATTTATCGAGATAAACTTCTGAAAAAACCCCAACAAATTGGCATTGATTCTGTCGAGCATATATGGTTTAGAAGCTTCTTGACAATTCGTACATTTATTGAATCAGCGGTATCGAATGATATAATCGTATTGGATTGCCACAAAGGTCTGTGTGTCGCCAACGCCGTTCATCGTATATACTTATATATAGTAAGTAAATGACATTGTATATACCTAGTAATGAGAAAAATACAGGATGACTTAAATACTTTTTATAAATAAGTATATAATTGGTTGTAATAAACTAAAATTTAATATACATAGATAAAACTAAATATTTATGATAATTACGGGAACTAATATTGATAACATAAATATACAGGGACTATAAATCACAGACGAAAAAATTACGATGGTTGACATAATTGAGTATTTAGGAATACAAATACCCAACAAATAGAAATTTACGTATAGTATATGTAGATTCTACAGTAAAAAAGCTTTGCTACGAAAATATGCAAAGATCGTGGATATACTTAAATAGAAAATACAAAGTCCTAGCTAATAGATCGATTAAAGTGAAATCAAAAATTGTAAAAATGTTAATGTTTTTATATAATATTGTAATATTGTAAATTTTTATCAATTAAATCATTTATGTACATCTGCTGTTCTGTTTAATTTGAAGGCTAATGTTTTTAATTGGGCTTTAAGAAACCTGGAAAAATAGATAAATAAATAAATAAAGTAACACCCTTATATTTAATAACTATAATTTTGTTTACAAATTTTTGGTAGTTGAAAAATCAAAACTGTGTTGCAAATTATTTATTTTTATGTATAAGCTCATTATTTATGTACATAGAGAATATTTAGCAACATTTACATAATTAAAAAAAGTACTCTGTGCTTTCTTGGAACTAAGTTTGGGATTTGGCAAGAATGACACCGAATTCACTACTCTATCCTTTTAAACTTGAATATTAAGTATATCATATTCATAAGTATACTGTAAATATTATTATTGATCTTAATGGAGTTCAGTAATATAAGTTAGGATGCACATATAGTTAAAGCATATGCCTATTAAGTATTGCAAAATAGGTCGCAAATAAATTTAATTAAAATAAAAATAAGAAATACTTTTTTCCAGTGTGCCACTCACTTGCGGACAAAAATGAAAAATTTAAGATTACAACATTAAAAAAAAAATTATGTCGATCGATAGTTGAGGAAAATCCAAAATTTCGATTAAAAATTCCCGTTTTTCTAAAAGTTATGCAGCGTCAAAGACTAATCTTTCAATAATTATTCTATTCTAAAAAATGGTTTAAATGCAGTTTTTATATAAAATTCGTATTCAAGTATTGACAATATTTACATAAGTACATATATCAAACGAAAAAAATTTGATTATTATAAAAGTAAAACTGCAGAGGTATTGATGAGGGTATTCTTCAAAGATTGACGATGTTGGAGCTTAAATTCAGAAAACTTTGCCAGCAGTCTAGTAAAACTTATATTATATTTATTAATAATAATACTCGAATTGGTTTGAAAGTGATTTAATGTCGAATAGTAGTGATTTCGTATGTATTTCTAAAATATAGTTATCTATATTGGGTCATATAAAAATTATCCGCGATGTTTAGTCTCCTGACAGCTTGCTTGTCGATCTTGCTTCAACAGTTGCAAAATATTATGGGCTTTTTCAGTGCATCTGTCAGTGCATCTTTGATATCGAAATTTGCGGAACGGAATCGAGCAAACCACTCCTGGGTCCGGCGATCACTCACAGCATCCTCACCCTAAACGTCACAAATTTGGCGGAATGGGTCTGCAGGTGAAACACCTTTTCTATAGTAATAATGCATCACATAGCGTATTTTTTCAAATATTTCACTCATTTTCAAACCAATATAACTTTACACTACACTACTAGCCAAGAATTGCACAACTGTCTTCACACACTGAAATGCCACCTTTCAAACACATAACCGGACTAGTATTGCCAGATTTGTAGGTACCAACGCCGGTTGCTTTTTATGACCCAAAGTATCATGAGGTATTTAAATACTGTGATAACTTTAGAAGCAGGAGTAAACATTATTCTTTTGTTTGTTTTATATTTATTTACAGTTTCTCGTTTTTTATGTCCAGATTGTAAGTATGGCTTTTAAAATGTTATTAATTAGTTACAGCTAATGGAAAAGATGAAGGTATTGATAATCGAAATACATGGGCGGGCGTATTTTTCGTCATATAACTTATAAATTAAACTAAATTTCAATTGGATCGCTAAATATTTTTCAAGATATTGAAGTTTCAATTATTTTTATAAATAAACTTAGGCCGTATTTCTTGTTCGATTCTAATTAAACTTAAACAGGATAGTTACATTTACCAGCGAAAGTAGTGCGTTAAATTTCAATTGGATTGGTAAAATATTTTTCAACATCGTTGATAGTGCGGTGGTATGTTACACAGAGTGTCCGGGGTCAAATCTCGGCACAAAAAAAATGAAATAAAGTAGAAAAAATAATTCGACATATCATTAATTTATATCGAAATTTAAATGCCAAGTAAAAAATGTGTTGCCTTTCACATGAAAGCCCTGTCTCCTCGTTTTACACGTTTTCGACTTTTTGTGGAACGTATCTACCGTCTAAATCGAGGGACAGGTGTAATAGTAATCGGTGTAACACAAGTGGGTAGCTTTTCTCTTGTGTTACCGCGTAGAAAAATGTTCCTGCAGTTAATAATTATTTTCTAGTACTCGACAATGTTGTTCGCAAATTTTCGTGCGTGTTTCATTCCATGAATGTTTGTGAATGTAACTTCTCGAGCCTCATTCACCCAAAATCTAGATATCGTTATTGCCTATAATAAGAAAATTTGGAATGGAAAATTCGTTGTAAACTAGATAAATATGTGCCACATTTATAAAAAATTAATAAAAATTGAAAGGCATCCGCATTGATGAGACATTTTTTTTGGTTGTATTTATTTTAAAAGTTTAGAATAAAATAAGGGTGGATTGACCTGATATTAACTATAATGTAAATTTTTCTTTTCATTTGATCTTTGTAACTCACCAGGTGAATTTCGAAGGCCTGCAACTGTGCTTAGGCCACCAGCACTTATGACGTTGCTTCCACCATCTCCAAGAATGGCGACGCCACCTAAAGCACCAGCATTGCTGGCAGTACTAACAAGGCAACCACCTCCTCCATTAAGTGTTGCAGCCATGGCAGAGGCCGCCACGCAATCAGCTTCATTTCGCACTGCACTAACAACACTCGATACACTTGACGATGAAGCAAAAGTATTTCCGACTGCGGTCTGGATCTGAGCTGTGGTCACTACTCGATGCACCGTATACATCACGGGTGGGCCAGGCACAGCCATAGCACCCAATGCCACCGATGTCGGTGCAACTACTTGCTCGCAGTTACTGACGTTACCGTCACCAGTATGAAGAGTTTGCGTGGCTGCAACCACCCGCCCGTTATTACCAGCCACCATTCCGCAATTGATCACCTCATCGATGGAATCGATGTTCGAATTTGGGCTACATCCAGATTGGTGGTGATGTGGCATTTGCTGCGGATGCTGTATGTGATTCATGACATGTTGCGACTGTTGTTGTTGCTGTGTATGATGTGACTGTTGATGATGATGTTGTGTTTGCTGCTGTGGTTGTGTTTGTTGGTGATGATGTTGCTGGTGTTGTTGCTGCTGTTGCTGAGTTTGTAATTGCAATGAGGGAGAAGGTGATGAAGAATTCATTCCACCACCAGCTCCACCCATCGAATAATAGTCTTCGCGACATCTGTAATCCGTAGTATTATAATATAAACGTGACCTGTAATATATTAACAATATAATACCACAGTTGTCGTTGTAAGTAATACTTTTGTAAAGACTTTTCATTAACGCAAAAAACAAAAACATTAAAAGAAATAATAAAGCAATACCACTCGCTTTAAAGAACAGAGAATCATAAAAAACCACTGTAGATAAAGCAACTCATAAAACCATTTCCAAATATGACTTCTTCACAGTCAAACCCAATAGAAATCAGCTAACAAACAACTCTCGTAAAACATAATAGCTTTTGAATATGTGCAGTAGGGAGCGCAAAAGAGTACGAAAGAGAACATTTTTGGTTCACGATACATAAATAGCCAAAAATATTGACAAATTACATGCAAAAATATTTTTGCATTAATTTTGTATTTGTTATATGTAACAAGAGAGTTGGTAAATTTAAAATGATTTGTACATAGTACAACAATTCTGGAAAAGCGAAACTTATTGTGAAACTTTCGGATCATTCTGGATGCGTGTGGGGTCTTTAGATATTAGTTGGTTGCGAAAAGGCTTTTCCTTCGTGTTTATTGGCATGAGTGAAGGCTTCGACGCTTTTCTTTTAAATTTTTCAATATTCTTGGCTATTTATCGTGAACCAATAATGTTCTTCAAGTACTCATTTAGCTTTAATGTGCGTAGAAATCTATGTATGTACATCGGCCACGAGTCGATCAAGTTGTTGTATCTTTAACAAAATAATAAATAAGGAAATAATTTATTAAACCCCTGAAAGACGTCTCAAATATTACGCTGTGCAACAAATTAAAATATTTTCATCAGACTGGTGATTTTACATACATACATATGCATATTCAATTGTTTACTAGTTACATCTCTCTCTCGATCAGTGTTATCAGTTTTGGAGAAAAATAATATTCGAGAACATAAATCGAAAGCAATGTCATCGAACCGCTAATGTTATTACTGATTTTTTCTTAGACTTAAACTCTTAAACTTTAGATCGAGTTATACAAAATTACATAAATGATCGTAGTTTCCAAGTAGAAGGTAAAGATGAAGCATCGATTTATTATATCAAAGCTGGAATACCCGAATATAGTGTTTTGGGGTAATTCTTTACACCATCTTCATATCAAATATGCCTGTTCTGGATTAGTTGACTATTGGAACCAATATAGATGATACTGCATTAATTGCTTGAAACAATTCGTCAACCGAAGCTTCTCGGTTTGTTCAAAATGAAAAGTGGAACATCAAAATAAATTCAGAGACATCGGTTCACGTAAAATTCGCGCCAAGAAGGGATGTGTGCACTGAAATTAAAAGTGTGTGAAATATCTTGGTATGCACCTAGATCGCGATTTATGTAAGGAAGAGAAATCAATACAATTTTGGTAATTATTGTAAATATTACGTAGCTGAACCTAATGAGATATAACTAAGTATTTTTTTTAATTTTAAACAGAATGCCGAATGTTCCTCATTGCAGAAAAATCATCTTGGAATATTTACTGCAATCAAGATTTTGCTGCGCCTAATTTATTGTGAGCGAAATTTTTGCTAAAGAAGGTGCATAAATATTTCAACCCACGGTAATAATTTTAAAAATTTATACGCAATACATTTTCGTAACAAGGTTCTAAAGAGGGAGTAGAGGGTTGGTGTTAAAGTAAAATTGTTCAAATTTCTAACTAAGTAAGACGAACCTAATCCAAGGTCAGATAAAAAATCGGATCAATACTCAGGCCAAAACGATTTTCAGATTTTCTAACAAAACTCAGACACTAAAAGTCAGATTACAGCAGAGTAAAATTCATACCATGCAGTCAGTAATCGCCAAGGCGCGCCGATGCTATGAAGAGTGTTCAGGTTCAGATCTCGGTAAACTCAAAATTCCAAAAAAAAAGTAGAAGAAACAATGTAGGTGGTATACGTACACATGGTATACCACCTCTTGGCAGGCGTTATACAGAGTAAAAATTGACTAAGAAAAGCTTTTCGCATCTCCGTTCGTAGTCGACATAAAACTGTAGATTCCTTCCAATCATTTTTAAATATAACTCGCACAACATGTGCGGATGTGAAAAGCTCGGCCTAGGCCCTCCTTGGGCTTTTGTGCCATTAAGAGAAGAAAGAATAACAAAATTCACACCAAAAATGCAGAACAAAATCCCTATCTAATAATAATAAAAAAAATTTAACTCAAACAAAAATAGGATAAAGTTTATAGACTTAAAATCAGACCAAAACTTAAACCGGTAGTCAGGCCAATTTTAGATCAAAATCCAATCCATATAATAGACCAACCTAAAGCAATATACTTGATAACGTCGAAATTAAACTGTATTCGGAATATTGCAGGCATCTGGCAACCGATGAAAAACAATTCGAACGCAGTCCGCTAGTTGCCGCCTGAAATCGGTTAAACGTGGGGTTGGCTTGATGTCTTTTTTCGGAAACGTGCACAAAAGTTCTTGTGAATTGTGTTGGGGCACTTAAGCTGCTTTTACTGTATTCTTAATTTACCTCTTTCTTAATAATAAGTTTAAAAAAATTAAGCTTTAGATAATTCCAAAATAGTCACAAGGAAATTAAAACAGAATTAAATGTATTATGTGGAAACATATCAATATGAAAAACCTATCAATATTTACATATGTATTATCATGCAAAATGTTAAAATTACTCACTGATATTCTTGAGGTGTTAGCTTTCTCCGATGATATTGCAGAGTTCCCATTGGAACTGGCATTACGTTGATATAATTTCCAGTTCCATTCGAATTACTGTTGCAGTACCCAACCGTACTTGTTCCGCCAGCTCCGTAACTGGAAGTGACGTTGGTCCCCCGTGGATTAAGAAGGGATTTACTATTGGCATTTCTAGAAAGAAGCTCCTTACAATTGAAGCCAGCTGATGTATGATTTGAGCCGCAGCCCACGTAATCTTGTATCGAGTTATTACTGCAACCAATTGTCGCCGAAGTTGCCGAAGGAATTGACGACGTTGATGATGTTGATTGTGTTGCATTGCGACAGTAAAATTTATTCGGATCCATTTCTTATCAACACACTCTTGCCACATTTAATGTACCTTATGCACCATTTAATATGGCGTATAAGATGTCGTCAACGGCGTTGTATTTGTACTTCGTATTTAATACTGCTAATATACATGTCTGAGTATTCCAAGGCCTGTAAGCAGGTCCTTTTAGCAATTAATTAAAAATTTTACTCTCATATCCATAAGAAAATGAAACCAAAGTCCGATTGCTAAAAATTTAAGTTCTTGACTTCAAGAAACTTAAACTTTCAACTGGAAATTCTTTGCGTTCTTTCTTGATTCCAACTGGAAATTCTCTGTCTTTTTACTTTATTTCTTCATTTTGAATATCAACTGAAAATTATTTGAATTAATTTGTGCAGGAAAAAATGTGAAATTGTATATATTTCTTCATTTGAGTATTTGTTTCCTGAGACACATTATTCTTTTACGTTTCATTCTGGCAGCTTTAGAACACGGTTTATTTATCTACAATGAAAAGAAATATTTGTATTGAATTTTCTCATATTCATAAAAAATAGACTTTGGCTCGCTAAATCATAACTTATTTTCCACTTCTGTACGGATGTGAAATTTGTGAAAATAGCTAACTTAAATGTATTGTGCAAAAACATTGCGGAAAGCGCATTCTTATAATCGTGAATCGTTAGATTATCCTAATACCGTATATTAATTCAGGAGGCCTGGGTGCGAAGCACCCCAGAGTAAACACTACAACCTTTCCTACAAGTGCAATTAAGGTAAACCTAGGGACATTTAACATTTTTCTTATTCCATCATATAGTTCAACGGATGTCTAGAGGCATCGTACTGAGTGATGATAAAATATGTGGCACATGATTGCCCAGCATCACCTGATTAGGTTTGACAGCTCGTATATGAGCCCTACTCCTTGGATGCGACGCAAATGAACGGCATGCATTGTGGAACAGTACAGAGAATAAAGAACAAGGTGAGCTTCTGTTTGAATTTATCATTAGCAATAATCTGGAGGGGTGGGAAGAAGTGCTGGACATTACATTACTATCAGAAAATAACGTCGTGATAAGCGTTGAGAATTGGGAAGTGTCTAAAAACAAAAGAAAAGATTCAAGAACATGGTAGATAATAGACAGGAATTGATGGCAAGGTTAAGACGTGGGAGAAGGTATTCGGGAAGGTATTTTTTGGAAAAAGTCCTGATCTTCAAAATGGGCAAAAAATAAAAAAAAATTTCTCTCGGAACTGAGGAGAAAATCACGAGCCGCATTCAATCAAAGCAATTCCACTGGAAATTGGCAACTGTACAGAAAAGCCATACGGGATTCCAAAAAGGATAATTGGAAAGAATTAATCTCTTCAATCGAGACTACAAGCGATTCTGCTAAGCTCAGTAAGATGTTATCTAAGGACCACTCGATTGCATCCTACATAAGGAAACTGAATGGTACTTGTACGCAATCTGCTGATAAATCGTTGGAACTCCTTTTAATCACACACTTCCCAGGAAGCATTGAGCAGAGCGGGGGGTTAAAGGTCAAATTAGGAAAGTTTTATCATATTGATCGAAAAATTCGAGCCACTGTAAGAATTACAATATGTGAAACCGTTTATGTTGATATTTTTCCAATTCCAGAAATAAATAAACAAGTAACTACCTATGGCGAATTAATGGATGACAAATAAATAAAGCTAGTGGATGGTGTAAATATTTTAAGACTAAGTATTACTGGAAGGAGCGCGATGAAAAGTTGGACTTCTGAAAATTTTGGAATTTGGAATCCATTGGCATATTTATAACTGCCACCCTTTATCAACAGAGGTACCCCGCAGCGGGTAGTTCCATCTCCCCTGTTCTGAATATTCGAAGTTAATGATATTCTTACTACTTTCAATAGACAAGGCATTAAAGTGGTTGCGTACGCGGACGACATTGTGATATTAGTATCAGGCATATGTCCAACCGTAATTAGTGAAATTATGGAGAGCCTTGGCGTCACTCAGTAAATAGACTACTAGCTGAGGTCTAAACGTGAACCCCAATAAAACCGAACAAATGCTTTTTACCACTAAGATAAAAGTGTCTACCTTCAATATTAAATTAAATGGCGTAAAAATTAAATATTTTTGTTCTATTTAACTTTCATTCATTTTTAAATAATTTATATAAACCATTTATGTAAACATTCTGTTTTCAAAAAATAAATCTTTAAATCATTAATAAAATATTACATGTTATTAAATTGTTTGATATTACACCCACAAATACTAATTGCCCACCTGCTTCGATGTAGAATACTTACTACGCGACATGACCGCTCATTTTTTTTTTCTTCTTCCGAAAGAAATGATATGATTTACTCTATAAGCAGTTGTACGTTCGCGTGATTGACATAACATTGCCACTCTCCCGCATATTTGTCGTTTTTTGTACAAAGAAAACAGAAAATTTGAGTATCTATTTATGGTATATTAAAATTGAAAACACAAAATTTCGTTGCTTATGTTTTGACAAAAATCTTCGCTTGAAAGTAAGAACAATTGCACTCGACATTATGTAATTACGATGATTTTTCACACTTCTCTTTATTTTTTATATCGGACGCCACTTTCGTCTCTCTTCCCTCGCGTAAAGTAGCAGCAGTGCAAGTACTTTTAGTTTCTTGCTCTCTTGCTTTTCATATGTTCTCTTCGGTGGATTTATTATGAATTAAAAATTATTATGCGGACGTGCAAATGCATTGGAGTGAGACATCTTTATATTATAGTATATGCTCAAAACACACGAAACCAGATTGATCACGTTGTGATCGACGGAAGGCACGCTTCCAATGTACTAGACGTACGCACAATACGTGGTGTAAAAAGCTGCAATCACAACAGACAGCCGAAGTCTTCGCCTATCGACTCTCACTCCTCCTATAGAAAAACAGCCAACTTGATGATATATCCGCGTAGTGGACGCACCCGGGGCATCTGAGAGATTATGGAGGGAGCACTTTTCGCGACTGTTTAATGGCGATGACGGCAATAATCTCTCACTGCAGAATCTACTCCGCAAACCGACGACGTTGTAGTACCGCCGCCTGACTATGAGGAGGTCTTAACAGCTATCGCTCGGCTGGAAAACAATAGGTCTGCAGGTGCCTGCCTTCTGAGTTTTTTAAGACTGGAACTCACCAGACGTATGCACGAATATGGTCGTATGAAAGCATGCCAAGCGTTTAGAATCTCAGCGTACCCTGCCCAACCCACAAGAAAGATTATTCCACTATCTGCGCCAACTACCGTGGGATAAGCCTTTCAAATATTGCATATAAGGTTTTATCGAGCATACTGTGAAAAAACTGAAGCCCATTCACAACAAACTGATTAAACCTTATCAGTGTAGCGTCAAATATTCACACTACTCCAAATCTTGGAAAAGACCCGAGAAAAACAGATCGACACCCACCATCAATTCGTCGATTACAAAGCCGTCTTCGACAACATGATTAGGGATCTTTACAAAATGACTCTGACAGACACCACCAGCGCAAAGTTTTTAGACGCTCCCTATCGAGCGACTTCTTTAACCTTATGCTGGAGAAAGTAATTCGATTTACCAACATCAACATCTCTGGCACTATTTTCTATAAGAGTGGCTTGCTACTAGCATACGCTGATGATATTGACAACATTGGCACCAACACGCGGGCAGTCAGTGCTGAATTTTCCAATCTGGAAAGGGAGTCTAGTGGAGTGGGTCTACATAGTGGTGAACGAGGACAAATCTAAATACCTTTTTTCTAGCAACAAATAATGAAATAAAGCTCTTCGGCTAGAAGGGTGTTTTATTCGAGCCAAGGTGAAGGAACACGCAGAAGAGGACGTACTAATCTGCGTTGGGAAGACAAGGTACTTGACTGTACTTGGCATTATAAACTGGCGCCAGTGCGCGCATAGCATGGGCGACTGGCGAAACTTTCTAGAGGCGGCCAAGACCGATCATCGGTTATAGTGCCAGCTAAGTAACTAAGTTATTTAAGAGACAATGAATTTAAATAATGTGTATAGAGATTTGTTCAATTCGCTTTAGAATTGTCTTCATTATCACTCTTTTAACATTTCACTTGTATGAGAGGAACTGCGCCCCCTTGATCGCTTTTGCCCGGTTCAGAACTTAACCTCTTTCTGACTATATCAAATATCTTTAGTAAGTTTCGTGGAGATTGTGTAAGTTTTACTTGAATTATCGTGTAAGGAAACAGACAAACATGGCTATGTACATATACTCGTATATATTCATACATACGACGCCTAATTTAATTGTGGCCGTTACAAACTTTACTCAATCAAAACCAATATACCCTGTACACAGTGTTACACACACTATAAAATAAAAACTAATCAATAAATCTTACAATTTTACTCTATTTATGTAATTGAAAAATAGTGTACGCTTTGAGAAATTGCTGTGTAATTTAAATAAATTACTTTATCAAGAATGAAAGAAAAAAGATTGCGTATTTCGTGGGTCAAATTTGGAATCTACTACGCATGAACGACGTGCTGTGATTTGAATAGCTATAGAATGTAGCCAAAAAATGGTGAACCTGCGCAATGACTAATATTGAATTCTATCATTCTTGTTACTGTACTACTAATGTACAGACCTTCAAATTACTGTGCGGGTAACATGTTAATTTTCTTGAATTGTTAAATTTTTGCATAAATTACGCGTAAGAAGAAGCAAAAAAATGCAAACAATTGCAAATTTTTAACAACAAATTTCATTCAATTCAAATCAAAGCAAAAAAAAGAACACAATGTAAAAGAAATGAAACATCGAAAACACACAACTTTGTCAGGTCCTTCTTTGATTATAGGCGTATTTATTTTGCATAAGCAGAATTATGAATGCGTGACGAACAAATCACGAAACTACAATTAGGCACAAATATGATATCAAAAATTTGTAATCACTATCGGAAATTTACCACTACGAGTACTATTAACAGCTGGTGTAATAAATATATTTAATATATGGTAGATATATTTGAGCTGGAACTCGTCATTTCGGGCCGAATAGCACTTCAGCTACAACGTATCCGCGTTGGTCCATTTTTTTCGCTTGCTAGTTAGAAAAATGTACATTTTGTAAGTAGTTTTCTTTAAATAAACTAATATTTCAATTAATTTTGTAAGAAACTTTTTATCTTTATTTATTTGCCACGTGTTTGCGAGCAACATGCTGCAATTTGTGAACCAGACATGTTAGGTGTATAGGTAAAAGTTTTGTGTGGTTTGGGCAGCTTTCACAATATAAGGTGCAGCATCTAATATAAATAGCAATATTGTATCATCTCCGAAGTTTTCACACCAAATCTGAACTGAATCATCGAAAAGTCGGGCAATAGAACATGGATTGACTTTTCCAGCATAACAGTGTTTAATAAAAATTTATATTTACTGACAAATTTATCAGGTGAGAAAAAGTTGCCACATATCTTCCAGCTGCATCAGTGGTTTCGTCGATAGCCAACAACAAAAAATACTTTTGCCAGACAGAACTTTGATCTCGGTGTACATTTCAAGAAATTTATACATACGAGTTTGTTCAAATAAGTATTTTTTGGTAAAATATGTAAATGTAAAAAGTATCCGCGGTTTTTCGTTACAAGATGATGTTGGTACCCACAAATCTGGCAACGGTTATGTCAAACGTACACATGTTTGAAAGGTATATTTCAGGCTACATTTTGTGTCAAGACAATGTAATTCGGCGCTAGTGTAAAATTTACATTGATTTGAAAATGAGTAACGATATTTGATGCTTTATTACTATAGAAAAGGTAAAACCGTTGCAAAAACATATAGTCAAATTTGTGAGGTTTACGCAGCAAACCAGGAGTGGTTTGCTCGATTCCGTTCCGGAAATTTCGATATCAAAAATGCAGTACAAGTAGCTGAAAAAATTATGAAATTTTGCAACTGGTGGAGCAAGATAGTCAAAATATGCTAAACATTTGATAGCCATATTAATATGTAACTACTTAATAAAAAATACTATAAAATTGTGTATTGAATAAAATTATAAAAAAGTTAATTGTATAATGAAAACAATGAGTTGCAGTCACATTGACCGAACTTTTTAACAACGACTAAAGTTTAGTATAGGTACAAGTCAAAGAGTTTTAAATCACCGGGAATAATCACTACAAATTCTACAGATTCGAGCTCTTGTACAGAATGTGTAATTAAACATTGAAATATCTTAACCCTCTGCCGCCACGACCGCCGGGCAATAGCAAAATTACAATAAATTTTCGGTTAAACAACATAATGCATCGTCAAATTTGTCTCTGTAAAACCAGTTTAAAAACATTGCACTTGGTCACTTCTTTTTGTTTCAAACCTTTCTTTTATTTCGAAATTATTATTAGTTGAACCCAAAAAGTGTGAAGTGGATGAAAATATCTAGTAAAAGTGAAATTGGTGGAATTCATTCATTACATTTATGAGTTTATGACTTGGAACTGAAAATGGGGTTCAGATTCGGGTTCAGCATCCCAAAATTTGAATTTATTACTAAAAATAAAAAAAATAAAATTGTCGGTAGAGGGTTGTTAAGAGGAACATACCAAATTCCTTTAAACTAATAGTGCAAACATTGCAATATAAGCGATGTGCGCTGGCGGTGGGTGGTTAGTATTTATAATGGTTTTTAGATGTATTCGCATAAGCTTTGCAATGTTGTTGAATTCTTTTTAATTATGTACATTTTTTCTGATTATATACATGGTATATGCATAAACATATTCACATTCTCAATATACATAAGTGTACATATGTACACAGGTAAATACTTATGTATAAATATGTTCTATATATGCATGCTTATGTATTTCACAGTGGCCTCTTTCGAAAACTGTTTAAGACTGTTTTATGAAAACCGCTATAAACTATGCAATTGTTGAAACACTTTAAACTCAAAACAAATTAATAGATGTACAGAAATAAGCTAGCCTTAAAAGTATTTCACACAACACGACAACAATAAACTGATTGTGGAAGAGGCATGCGAGGGACTGTAAGAATCCTTCCGGAAAGTGTCAGCGGATAAAATATTCGAATTTTCCGTGTTTGTGTTATTTTAATACCAAACAGTTTCACTTAATCACATTTGCATTCACTTTACCTTTAGCGTTTGGAATAGCGTAAATTAATTTTTTAATAAATATCCTGTGTTTCGAAATACTAAAAAGAAATCCACGCAAATCTAATCAATATACATATGTACTCATATGCTACCCTCATTAATTGGGTGGGACAAAGGCATAAAAGTAATACTTATTTAACTAATATCATTACACTTTCCAATTAATTTACTTCATATATAGTAATACATTTTGATTCTTTAAAAATACTTTCCACACAGAATATCAAAAATAAATGCAAATTAAAATATATTTCGAGGACGATTTTACCACAAAACTCAGGGCCGACCGATATTACCGAATGATATCCAAAGAAACAAGTTTGCAGTTCGTGTTTTGAAAATTTAGCGATAAATGATAGCAAGTCAATTAATACTGTAGTTATGAATATACCGTTACCGCTTTCACTAATTCAATACCATCACAATGAATCTTCAATAGTGTTATTTAAACTTTTATATTATTGCTAAATACACAGACCACATATTTTTTTTAAAACTTTTCACTTTTGTCAGTACAATGTTGTTGAATTTAATTTTTACCTATTTAAAACGAAGTCTATCGCGACGAGGACGATACGACGAACTTTTAGTACACAGTTGTCAAAACAGGCAAAAGCCTGCAATTTAATTGCCTTCACCCAATTCGTGAACAACTGTAGCCACCACACACACAATCGTATCCTGCGTATATATACAATAATAAAAACAAATACACAAGCATATTTCGCCTCTTCGCTTTCAGAAAATATGTCGCAGGACGCATGTGCATCAAAGGCAAACGTCAGACATATGGTATGTGATATGTTTTAGTACTGTCAAAAATTTCGAACAGAATTGTCAACTACTGATTTAAGGTGGTTATATTTGCGGCCGTTGATGCTGTCTTATGCTCTGGTTATAATGGACGTGAGGTGAATTAACGCGAAGTTTTGTAATAAAATGTCCCTTTACCGTAGACAAAAGTAGGGCCAATACAACTAAACAGCATATTTTTGTTTAAAAAAAAAGTTTATAAATTACTTATTCATAAACTCAGAAATGCCTTGCAAACCGCATAAACTTATAAAATCTTAAGCAAACTTTTAACTTTCATATACATTTTGACAAGTTTATACATTTGTAAACTTATGGTGCATTTAAGAGATCTTATAAATTTGTCTACTATGTATATATACTCGTAAATACATGTTAGAAATTTTAATTATTAAAGTTGCGCAACTTAACGTAGAAATATTTTTTATCTGCAGATACTTACTTCACCTCACGTTACTTCATGTCTATTATACTTAACTGTTTCTATTACTTTTGCGTACAACAGAAAATTAACATTCGCCTTACCAAAGATTTTTGCATACGTTGGTTACCAATATCCACCCGGGTGACCCAGACGAATTTTGTAGGTAAATGCGCTTTGTTTCTAAAGATTTTTGTGTTCAAAAATCGTTTTTTATTATAATAAATTCAAGGGAGAACTCGATAGGGAAATTTTTTTTTTAGGATGTACCCCTATGAATGCAGAGCATTGTGTTGAATGGAAGAAAGATTAATAGGTGGGAGAAAGAAGGAGAGAGAACTAGAGAGGGAATGCAATCACAGCCATTGTGGCAAGTGTTATGCCTCTACCACAATGAACTTCAGTTTATCAGTGCGACTATGACCGCATGTACCGCCAAAGGCCGAGCTTTTCGCATCCACTCATGTTGTGCAATGTCGCAGTACTCCATCAGGAGAACAACACTGCGCAGCAAAAGAAATCGGTTACTCGAGATATTTGGCGAACTTCTCTTCCTCTAATATTGACCAGATCAAAAAACTAAAATAATATAGATTAGATTTGGATGTGGGCAGAAGGGTCATAGATCTTCCATAGCACTCAGTTCGCTGGACCATTCTACTTGCCCAAAAAAGGGAAAGGAGATGGGTTAAGTGGATAAGTGTACGGTAACGAGGTCATATACCCTGAATAGATCTACAGTTTAGATCCGGTTCCAAACGGCAGGGTGGTAATTTATTATTTTTTTTATTTTTTTTTTTTTTTTTTTATATTTACATGTGCCGTGTATCGAACCCCGCATCCAACATCGAGTATAAAGCTAATAGGAGACAGTAGAGTTTCCAGGTCTATTGACTCCTTGGAACATCGTGGCTTGTGTCTCTCTGTTTTACCGTTACTTTCACGGTAGATGTTTTTCTGAGATCCGCAAGGTGATGCCGATAGTTCGTGTGTTCACCAGAACTACACGATCAGCCAGCGAAACTCACTGCTTCCGCGTAGACACGATGTCCCACCGCACTACGCATTACAGACAAAGTTCGTTCATCTGTCGTACCGCGCATATTTGGAATAAGTTCCCTGCACACATTGTTCCTGATTGTTATGACCCTTGCAAATTTAAAGCAAACGCTCATAACTACTTCTCCCTCCTACTTCCCCCCACCTAATCAACCCAATGCTGTGCATTTAAAGGGGTACCCCACATATTGACTGTTTACAAAAAAAAGAAAACAAAATTTGTAAGGCATGAGAGAAGTTTATTGCTATGCAGTAATTTGATCATTAATTATGTGCTCACCAACCTTACCAAAGCAGTCAATATACTAGTAGGTCTAAAGTCCTGGGGTCCCCGGGAATGTGGATAATTGTAGCAATTTTCCATAAGTTGGGTAAGTGTGAGCTGGTAAAGCAATGATTTATAATATGTCTTAAGGACGGAGAACATAAGGAAATTTAATAAACTTGGTAGGAAGATCATCAACTCGAAGAGTTTTTGAAGATATCTTTAGCACACATTTAGCTACGTCACCCTCTATAACAGCAACAAAACGATAGGTTTCATCATTATTAAAAATTTAACGTTCTTTAACTTCATTAATTTATTAGGTTGGTAGGAGCTCCCAGGGGATATGATGAATACGCAAAAAACTTCAGAGTTATGAGTTGATTTTTGTTGCATATTTTAATTTGACGAATTTTACGCTAAAAAAAGTTTGGATCTAAAAAAAACGTGTTCCGAACAATTTTGTAAGTATTCCAGTTAAAATCTTCCATTAAGAATAAAGAAAAAAATTATATTAATTTCTAGCTTAATCCAGTGAAATAGCAGCTGAGAGATTTTAGATTCACTTAAAGAAATATTAAGAATTTTCTTACGTCTTTTGATGGATCGAGTCATCCTCTTATAGAACAATGGCTGGAAGATTGTGGGAAAAATGCTTTTATTGTAAATTGGCACAATCTTCAAAAGTTTATCTACATGCGTCAAGCAACTACTTATGGAAGCAACTACTGCCATGGAACTTGGCAAGCCAGAAAATTTGGACCTAGAAAGACCTACACTTAACATAATAAATTCAACCTTTATCAGACAAGGACGGTCAGGCAGCTGAAAGACCAAATCACAGTATATGAATTCAGAACACAGAAGAATTCGCAATATCAACCAGCAAGTAAGAAACACCACTAGAACGCAGGTTCAGGTAAATAATAGGGACTCTACAAACACACAAGCAACGCGGAAAGATGCAGCAGAAAAATGTGAGGAAGTGAGGAGATGTGGGTCATAGAGTAAAAAATTTTAAAATGTTCGAATACAAATGTTTGCTATCGCTCGTTCTTTCGAGCTCTAACTAACAAGAAACCAAGACATGCTACATACAGTATGTTGTAATCGGAAATAACGTTTTTGAATTTGCGTATATGATCAACATTTAAATTCAAATCCAAACAATTGACATAATGAAAGTGTGACTTCAAAAAAGTACGACTATGCTGACACTATCGAAAGTTAAATGAGGAAATCATAAGAGACAACTTCCCTATGGTTTTAAAGACGACATTGTACAAATATTGCAAAAGGCAAAAGTATTTACTACACTTGACTTGCGTAATGGTTTCGTTCACTTACATTTAAAAGAACATCGCGAAAGTTTAAGACGTTCGTGACACACAATGGCCAGAACCAATTTTTGTTTACACAGTTTGGTATATACATACATACCAACGCATGTATGTACAATTATGGAGCGGTTCTACTTCAGAGTGATCCTACCAACCAACAACTACACCCTGTCCAATAAATGAACAGGAAGAAGAATCAGTGCGAACAAAAGTTTCACTCGTATGCGCATGAGGGACTAACGATAGTAGAGTCATTAAAGAAATAGAGGGTTTACGTTATGTGAGTAAAAGTAAAAATAGATACAGCTATAAGACGTACCACTGAGAGTCTCCAGATAAGCCATGTTGCTGTAACAGATTGAATATGTTGTAGAGCACAGGTCAGGAACGAAGATGCACTCAACAGAGTCTCCTGTCTGATGATCGATGATTCAATTAAACTTTGTATAGAAGAGGGCAGAATACCTACTGACAATCTTACTGGGCCTTCGTACCATATACAAAGACGTCATTTAAGCAACTCCGGTGGAGTTTAATTACGGCACAACACTGCGCATACCTTTAGAATTTTTTATCGAAAACAAAAACCATCTAATGAAACGAAGGTGGTCAAAGATCTTCGAGAGTAAATGGGTAAATTGCGGCCGCAAGATACGGCATGGCATAGGAAGGTTAACATTTTCATTCACCCGCAGCTTCACAATTGCAAGCATGTATTTGTGAGAAATGATTCCGGGCGGCCGTCTTTTTCTCAACCATATAATGGCCCCTTCGAAGTCGTTGAGAGGAGTGAAACCCACTACAAAATACCATAGCAGTAAATGGAAGGCATGTTAACATTTCAGTAGACAGACTTAAGGTAGACGAACCGACCCAACATCATATTCAGCACCAACGTCCACATCACCTTCAACCAAAAAGGCACCAGCTCGGTAAGACAAGTTGCCGTTCCATCTCGCTACCAGTGAAGTTCTGATCTTGTTTAAAAGGGGTTAATGTGCCAACCTCGGCCACAAAATGCGACTCTGTTGAGGTCTAACCATTTTTGCAGATTTCTTGTTTTGTTTTTTCAGCCGACAAGAGGTCCATCGTTAGTTCTTTTTTCTTTTAATGGCACAACACTGCGCATACCTTCAGAATTTTGTATCGAAAACAAAAACAATCAAACAATCAAAAACGGAGGTGGTCAAAGATCTTCGAGAGTAAGTGGGTAGTTCCGCCAATCCAAGAGTCCCGTTCAGAAAAATTTATGTTTTCCAATTTTTGATTTTGCCTGTGCCAAGATTTGAACCTCGGACACTCTGCGTAGCAGGCCAACATTACTAACTACGCCATGGTGACCGCCACAATAAAGTATTATAAAGACAGGGAAGAGTAGTAGCGACCAGGGCTTTCGACTCGACTAAAAAATGTATTTTATTACATTGTATATTTATTCATCCGGTCTCGTGTGTTTAAAATTAATTTATTTTATTATAAGGTTTGTGTACCATTTATTTTGTTTTGAAATTTTTTCAATTGCCCTTTTTTAACAATGGCCAGAGGGAAGCGACTAAGTGACGCGGAAAGACTCTCGATCAAATTACTTAAAGATTAAGGATATTACAATAGACATGTAGTATCAAAAATTGGTCGGTGTGATAGCGTCTTCAGAAATTTTTACAAAAAAGGAAGTAAATATGGATGGAAAAGATTCCACAAAGAGTAACACCAAACTTACTCTTCTTCAAAAAAGGGAAGCTACTAAAAACAGGTTATTATCCAAACAAATAAAAGAAAAAATTAACATGCCAGTAACTGCTCACCAAATTACCATAAAAGTTTTTTTAAATCTTCTCCGAACATTAAATGGACGAAAAACAAAAATAAAACCACGTCTGGGGCTGGTTCTTAAAGATAATCGACTACAATTTGCTAAAAATTATATGGTATGTCCTGGAATACGGGTTGGTGTAAAATAATTTTTTCTGATGAGAAAAAATTCAATTTGGACAGCCCGGATTGTTATAGCTGCTACTGGCATGATTTGGGCAATAAAGGCCCAAACGCAATTTCGGCGGAGGAAGCGTTATGGTATGTGGTGCAATGTTATTCGCATGAAGTCCACGATGTACACTGAACTTTTTGAAAACGTATTGATTTCTCATCTTGAAGAAGAATTTATTTTTCAACAGGATAACCCTTCTATTCATGTTTCCAAAAACAAGACAGTGGTTTTCGAATAAAAACATACCACTACTTCAGTGGCCGGCCTGCATACCTGACTGCAATCCGATCGAGAACCTTACTATTGTGTTTCTTTATATTTTTTCCTAATTTTATCAAATGCTTTTATATGAATCTCTACCCTAATTTAACTTTTTTTTTATTAGATACACCAAAAACTAAATGAATTTAAGAAATAAATGGTATGAAACTGTAAACTACAAAAAACATGATTTAAATTAAATAAAATATGCTACGTATATACGAAAGTCGACCACTGTAGTACCTTCGGTTGCTGCTTTGTCAGCCAGTTCATTTCCTGGTATACCTGAGTGTCCGAGAACCACATTAATTTTATTACTAATTTTATTATTGAGATTTTGGATGCAGGAGTTTCTGATTTTTGGGATGATGTAGGTAGTGTTGTTGATATTTCTAACAGCGTTGATAGTTTATTTACTGTCAGAGCAAATAATTAACTTGCCTTTGTTCAGCTATAATGATAGAGCACTGTGGAGCGTGACATCCTGATAAAATTACGGAATCATTGCTGCTTACTATTGCAACGCTTGCTGATTCTTCAGTTTTCGAACCGTCTGTGTAAAGGAAATTCCAATTTTTTTCTTTGTACCGTTGCTCTATTTCATAAAATTTTTGTCGGTAGACGGATGTGGTTGTTATTGTTTTGGAAAACGCCATAAGATGAGGAGGTAGACTGCTTGGATTGTTGTTAGTAGGTTTGAAGTGAATTTGCAAGGATTTCGTGAAGTCTACACAACGTTTAACTGGGGAAATGGTTTTGGGAATACGTTCTGATACCACATCTTTATGCAAGATGGTGTTATTTGCATTGAAGAGCTTTGGTATTAGCTTATACGTTCTATTTTTTACATGTTCTGGTAACGATGGAAGGCCTGCCTCAGCTAGTATATTCTTTTGTGGTGACATTGGAAACATGTTGATGCTTCTTCAAACAGCTGTATGGTAAGGTCCATAAAACAGGCACAAATTACTTAGAACACACTATGCATATATTTTTATATACTTTAATTTTGATAAGATTCGGGATCTACATATTATATGTTTGTGGTACCCTGTATCCGTTCACAGTTATCCAAAGTAAAAAAGCTCACTCAAATGAAAGCTTTTCATTTGTTTGCAGTTTACCGTTTTAGGCAATGTAGCAAAGATACAATCATTAGCGTTTCAACTGTGGACGGTGCAGCATACAATTAATTAAGAGAAGACCTACTAAGGTGAACAGTAAATAAAAACCAAAGTGGTGACTCTGAACTCGTAGCAGAAGTAGCGGTATCGATAACGGTTCTCTGGAGCTGTTAATATTGGCCGTTACTTTGAAAGAACATTATACCTTTTAGTAGTGGTAATGGATTTTTAGTTTGTAGCATCAGGCATTTCTACAGAAAAGCTGAAAACTGCAACAGTGTTAGCGGCATTAAACCCAAGCATTACCACAAAATGACAGGTTTGATTGTAAAAGCTAAAGTCATCGAACATCTTGCTGACAGCGAGCAACGACGTCTAAATCGCCTTCTATCGGAGTTGCCTCTTGGTGATAAGAACCCCTTAGAGTTATTCAACACTATCGGAGAAGGTGCACTAAAAGGTTTGTGGACGAAACGCTTACCAGAACTAGCCCAACAAGAACTATGCCGCTTCATCTGGGCCTGCTACTGAATTCACAAGGATTGCAGACTCTATTGTTGATGGTTTCGCCCCTTACAACATCAACCAGGTACAGTCAGAAGCACCCAATGAAATCAACGAATTGCGAGCAGCTGTAGTGGAATTGAGTAAGATATTTGAGAATTTCACGTCACGCTCTTACAATCGTAGGCAATCTAACGTTCGACCACGTCCACGCAGCCGAGGCGACCGCAGATCCTCACCCGACATACAAAATACTACCTCCTCCTTAAGCGCTGAGTGCTGGTATCACCATATTTATAGTCGCAATGCACAAAAGTGTCGCAGTCCATGCCGTCATAAACAACGCGTGGTCAAGCTAGTTAAATCAACTACTCATACAATGTCAGCCTGACGTACGCAGCGCGTGGTGGATGTTAGCGACAATTCGTACACAGAGCGCAAACTATGTCGCCTACATGTACGCGGCCAGCTGTCCAAGAAAACATTCGTTGTCGACACAGGCGCGGATGTGTGTGTTCTTCCCCTTACAGCAAAATCATACGACGTTCGACCAACAGCAACACTACTATACGCTGCGAATGGTTCATCTATTAAAGTCATTGGAGAGAAACGTATTAAGTTAGATCTCGGTCATTGGTCTTTCGTAATTGCAGACGTTACAAGCCCAATCATCGGCGCAGACTTTATTCGCTTCTATGACTTACTCATCGATTTACGACGCAACCAACTCATCGATAATGTCACTCGACTGAAATCACGACTTACTGCACCCGCTAGATGCACCGTCGCAGACATCAAAACTTTTGATGACACCGATTCGTTTGCCGACATACTAATGGAATTTCCACATATCACAAAACTTGCGCCATATGGTTCTACAACAAAATCTACAATATTTCACAGAATCGAGACAACGGCGCAACCAGTGTTTTCCCGACCACGGCGTCTTTCGCCCGAACAATTAACAGCAGCACGAAACGAGTTTGACTTTTTGATGAAAGCAGGCATCTGTCGCCCGTTAAGCAGCAATTGGTCTAACACATTGCATGTGGTAAAAAAAATCTGATGGAATCAGGAGACCCTGTGGAGATTATCGTGCGTTAAACGCACAGACGCTACCTGATCGCTATCCTCTACCTTACCTAACTGATTTTTAATCATTTGCAGGGTAAGACGATTTTTCTAAGATCGACCTGCAAAAGGCATTCCATCAGATACCAATTCAGTATGATGATATTGCAAAAACAGCAATTACGACACCGTTCGGTCCATTTGAATTCTGC
Organism: Palloptera scutellata; assembly: GCA_958295655.1. Classification (NCBI taxonomy): domain Eukaryota; kingdom Metazoa; phylum Arthropoda; class Insecta; order Diptera; family Pallopteridae; genus Palloptera; species Palloptera scutellata. The sequence goes on from OY282450.1 coordinate 54,495,932, forward strand.
TTTAGGACCTTTGGCCTCTGTAACGCCGCACAAACTTTCCAGAGGTTGATAAACGAAGTTTTGCGGGGTTTGGATTTCGTCTTCACATACATAGACGATATTTGCGTCGCTTCATCTTCAATAGTGCAACACCGAGAAGACCTGCGCACTTTTTCAACGATTACAATAAAATAATCTCGCAATCAACTTGGGAAAATGCGAATTCGGCAAAAACAGTTAAAATTTCTAGGACATTTTGTCAAGTAGAAAGAAATTCGCCCTTTGCCCGAAAAAGTTGCTATTATTCAAGATTTTCCGAAACCAAAAATGGCTAAAGAGTTTTATCGCCGTGATTAATTTCTATAGAAAGTTCTTGCCACATGCTATTTCGTATCAGTCGCACATGCAAAAACTGATAACCGGTAACAAAAAAAATGATTGCACGCTGCTTGTCTAGAATCCTGAGGCTGAAGCCTCACACATAAATATCGACATCGTTGGTCCATTTCCATTCTGCGAGGGACAAGCGATATTGTCTGACCATCATCGACCGGTACACGCGTTGGCCAGAAGCGGCGCCAATGCCGGACATGACGGCCGAAACTGTTTAGCAAAGGCGCTTTTATCACATTGGATTTCAATATTTGGAGTCCCGGCACGTATTACATCTGATCGTGGTAGGCAATTTGAGTCTGCCATATTTGCCAAATTGATCACTGCAATCGGCGCAAAACATCTCCGAACTACAGCAATTTGTGCAACGACCCGAAAAAATGGGTACATCATTTACCATCGATTTTACTAGGCTTACGATAAGCTTTTAAGCCCGACATAAATGCTTCACCCGCAATGCTTGTGTATAGTTCTACATTAAGAGTTCCAGGAGAATTTTTCTACTCCGCTACAACAAAAGAAGCCACCAGCGAGACCGTGTCACAGTTTCGAATGGCCATGCAAAAGCTACGCCCTACTCAAACAACACACCACTCAACACCGAAAACATTTATAGCTCCAGCCTTGAATGCAATAACACACGAATTTGTGCGAAACGACTCTGATACGAGGACGAAAAACGAACATAAGCATCGATCGACTCAAATCTGCTTTCTCAACAAACACCGAGTTAGAAGACAAATCGCAGAACGCACTGAACCCATAGACATCAAGAATATCAACGACACAAGCTACCAGAAGTCACCAACATGTCAAGTTTCTTCGACGATACCCGTAGCTTTCGTCTAGCTGGGGAATACTGTGGTACCCTATATCCATTCACAGTTATCAAAAGTAAAAAAGCTCACTCAAATTAAAGCTTTTCATTTGCTTGCCTTTTACCGTTTCAGAACCTGAACTTGTCAATCACGCTCTCAAAGTAATGATGTGGACAGTTATTTCAGTTTATTTGGTAAAGGGCATGAGGAATAAGTTAAGCAGTTAAATAAATGGTTCCCATGTTGTACCGATTATATGTTTATGCACGATTTTGCATCATGCCATAAAGGCTAAAGTTGTAACAAATTTCCTAGCACAAAAAAATTGGAGTTTGTAAAATGGAGATGATGATTTTACAGAGGGCGTTGCATGCATTGGAAATGCAAATCCAGATGTAGCACACCTGGGATGGTTTGCATAAATCAGCACATAAACAATTTCATTTTATCATTTTCGTTAATAATTCCTTTGGTCACGCCTGTAATGTCTGGGATCGAATCTGGTGTTTACAAGATTATTAAACCTAACCTGAAAACCCAAATCGCAAACGTTTCAAAGAAATAAACTTCTGTAGGGCGTCCCATTGACGCACACAATTTTTTTGTATTTAAATTGTTTAGTAATGGAAAAAATTATAATTTTATAACAAAATTGCTAATAATTCGGAATAAACTACTTTAAGTTAATAAATTCAATCAACGCATTTTGTTTAGTTACTTTATTTTTAGAATTTTTAGGTATTTTGTGAATATTAAAGTGTCTATAATAATTTGGTCACCTTCTGGACCCTAACTACTGGCGAGTAACATACTGCTGGCAGATCCCCGCCCTCATTCAACAATTTAACAAACTCATAAAGAGTTCTGTTGAGACTCAAATTGATCACTTTGTTGGCGCTCTTGTGGAACAATTTAATTGTGTGGAATGAAGGAATATTAGATTGTATCACCTTGATAAAGAGAAACTCATGATGCTCATACTTATTGTGCAATTTAATAAAAAATTTTTCGCAAATTTAGCATGAGAGCATTCAATTTCGATTCTCTGGTAAAAATATAAAAATGTTTTAAGACAGATTGAAAGCATATTGTAAAATGATTGCAATTAAATAAGTAATGTACCTATGAAAGTGATAAAAAGCTGAGTGAAGTCGTATTAAATAATAATCAAAGATATATTTTAAAACCATATTGAGAGATGCTCGAGCATGCATACCTTTAACGTGTTTGGACTTAATAGCTTTGATCATAGTGAAATAAATAGAAGTGACACACTCTTTGTTGTTGCGTAACATCTGCCAAAACTAAAAATTGCTCTTAATTCTTTTCAAAATTATTGTCATTTCAAAAGTAAATAAAATAATCCGTTAGAGCCAGCCATATATAAGGAAAAAACAAAAACAATTCCAGGAAATAACTGCAGCCTCTGTAAAAGTACATTGGGTAAGGAGATTTCGTGGTAACCGATTTCAAGGCTATCGGGGATGGCAAACGAAGATGGCTACTGCACCCATATTGTCTTCGCCATTGGCTGAAATTATTCAAAATAAAAAACCATTTAAAATTGTTTTATAAATGGTAGTAAAAGAGATAATTTGTCAAATAAAGTAAAATAAACAAAGTTTATTTGTATTTGTTTTATTTACTTAATTGTGCACATATAAGATGAAAATAGAGAGAAAAAATCAGAAACGAAATTATTGTCAACATTTATTGAGCGAGGGCATTGCCATAATTGTCAAATCTCAGAAGACCCCAGAATATCTCAAAAGACTTTTTGCTATCTGGCATACTGTATACTGTGTTTACATTAATTGTATTTAATATTTACGTTTTTATTCTAAAATTAATTAAATACGTAGCCAAGGATCCCGTGACCGTAGCCCCGGGATTTCGGAACAAAGTGTCAGGGACCCTTGGACTTCGGGATCCCGAGATTGTAAAGTTTGTGGTCTACCTAACATTGCGGCGTACAACGGTAGAGCGGTCGACTGCAAGTGAACTGCTGTTGAGTTGCTACTGTGTAAACCGTTCAAGTATGGTAAACACAATTGCGGCAGCCGAAGGTAACGGCAATCATATGCTATTTTGATTTGGAAATTATTATTATTTTTCTTAGATATAGTCAACACACAGGGGGTACCCCTATAAATGCAGTGCATTGTGTTGACTGGAAGGAAGATTGGTAGGTGGGAGGAAGAAGGAGGGAGAAGTAGTTATAATAATCGGGAAAAAAATATTTGTAGGGAGGTTATTCCAAATACGCGCGGTCCGACTAATAAAATAATTTTCTCTGTAATGCGTAGTGCGGTGGAACTCGAACTGGCGGCATCAGCTTGCGCATCTCAGAATAACATTTACCGTGAAAGTAACGATAGAACAGTTAGACGCAAGCCAAGTTTCGACAATGTTCCAAGGAGTCAATAAAGCTGGAAACTCTACTGTCTCCTATTAGCTTTATCGCTCGATGTTGGATACGGTCCAGGAGCTCAAGTTGCGTTCGTTACGCTTCAGCTCATAGGTGCAAATTAAACTCCAATTTTGGACGTATATGTGAAATATTTTTTACACCGACACACATCACATTGGATGGACATGCCCAGAACATCAAGAGTCGCTGTCTCCACAATAGCTACCCCACCCATATCTAGGGGGTTAACGGGCTAGTAAACACGTTTGTGAGATAACAGACAACATTGGCTCTTACGCGCATTGAACTCAACTCTATTCGTGAGACCCCACTCGGAGATTATCTGGAGATCTTTATTTAATGAGTCATTCATAACGTACCTTTTCCTCTCAATCTCCAAAGAGTTAGGGTATTTTGAACAGGCATATGAATCAAAAATGGTGCTGTCATCTGCAAACGAGTAAATGGGATTTTATGTTAATGACAGAAGGTCATTAATAAAGATAAGGAAAGTGTAGGGGAGAAGACCGAACCCTGCGACACTCCAGCATTAATGGCACGATCTTCTAAAACAATGCCGTCTATCACAACACAGATATAGCGGCCGCTTAGAAAGATCGTGATCCATCGTGTGAAGTTACTCCCGACCCCATACGCAATTAGTTTTTACCAGTGCTTTATGCCAATACGGAAACCGTATTGGCTGTCATTAAGCAATTCGTTGTGCTCAAGATATTTCATCAAGTAGAAGTTAACTACACTTTCCATGACTTTGGATAGCGTAGATCAGATGGCGATGGGGCGATAGTAAAATTCATTTGCTTTTAAATGATCACTGATAATTAAAAATTTATACACAAAACAAAAAGTACTTCAATTTACAATCACAATCAACCCTGTCGACGCAGCCGAAGGCTAAATAGAAATAAATCTAAGTCGACCGCCACCTCGATTCTGTGCAATTTCATACGATTAAAGGTATGAACAGAATTGCGACGAATACACGCTCCATATATTTGCTGTCACAGTAAAATTGGTGCATAATTCGCCCGACTGCACAGAATTGCGGCATATATGTAGCTCGACGACGACAATCTGCTATCACAGCTTATTTTGTGAAAATTTTTGTTTGTCAATTAAAGGCATGCACGCACAGGCGCGACTTTGTCGTAACAAACACTGGCACGATTTTGCAGCTTTGAAGTTATAAAAGCTGATATTCTCTTTACTTCCTTTTTCTATGAAAAAATTATTAAAGATTTACTTTCTATCTAATTTTTCTGTGTAAAAAATGGAGAAAATGTTGGCTTCTTTCTTGCAACTAATTTTTGTTTTTTTTTTGCTTATATTTTTGCAATATAATGTCGTATTAACTGCGATGTTTCTGTACATTTTTTATTAACTTTTGTTTAAAAAAATCGCTGTCAAGACGCGATGAGCTGCACCTTCAGCGCGACAAAAATGAAGGAGCCTGTTCGAAAAACTCTGCGACATTGACCCGCACTTACGTGGCTGTTCCATGTAACATAATGTGATGCTTTTCACAACTTCTGCTGGTGCGACAGTCTGAAATTTTGTTTAAATAACACTGAATTCAATAATTTTCTGACTAGAGCAGAACCATTTATTCAATGTACAAGTTAAAGAAAAGGAGCCCCTTGTCCTCAGAAAATATAATTTACTTGCTCGGATTGAAACACTTATTTATTAATTCACAGATATGAAGATGTTTCAGCTTTTAAAGGACGAAGTATACTTTTTTAAAACTACCAGGATGGGTGTTTGCGAACCATAAATTTTTTTCTATTTTCCATTTTATTAATATGGAATTAATTTTTGCATTCAAACGATTTATTATTGATATTGATTTATATTCATTTAATTTTCAATCATTTCATCAATCGTCAACGTTAAAGATAGAAATAGGTCTATGTCGTCGTAAATTCGTCTGACAACTCTCAAACAATTATAAAACACATTGACCAGGTACTATTTTAATTTCTTATGTTAGTTTAATATATAAAATACTATTCATTCATTTTAACCAAATTAAAAAGAAGGAAGCATAAACCGAACAATAAATAATAATAATAATTCATATTATATATACAATGTACTTATACTAATTTACAACTTTTCTCGATTTGGAAAACTATATTAAAAACTTTATTAACCCTAGAATACTAACCTTCGCCTGTGAGGCGGAACGAATTCGGTTTTCTCGCGATATTTCACGAACGCCTTTAGCGATCAAAGCAAGCGTTTACGCCAACTCAGTTTAGCGCTGTACAAGCTTGTGAACTTAATTTTTTTAATTATCGAGATGGCTACTTCTGACGAACAACTGATAAAATGGTTGGAAGAAATATCGTTGAATGGAAGCGAATGTGACGATAATTTGGAAGAAGATTTTGATTCGGATGACAATTTTGCTGAACGTAATTATATTGCTGAATCTGACGATGACACGTACAATATAGTTGTAAGTAAACCAATTTCTCATAAGATGCCTATATTTTGACGATCGTGGCACTCGAGAAAGCCGAAAGAAAAGCTACGAATTTGCGCCGATAAGAAATATTTGGGAAATCAAATGAAGAGATCCTTACAAGCCTGGTTGATACGTAACCATAAATGAACAGCTTTTGGGAATCAAGGGTCGTTGTCCGTTTCGAATGTAAACAAACAAAAAAGAAGTTCCAGAAGAGTTCAAACATAATACATCCGGTCGTGCTGGATCGTCCATGTTTGGCTTTCACGATAAGCTCACTCTAGTGAAACCACAAAAGACTGTTCTCTTACTCTCCACCATGCATGATGAACCTACCATTGACCCAATGTCGAAGAAACCATCAATAATCGAGTGTTATAATGAAACAAAAGGACACCTATGATCAGATGTGTGGCCACTCAAGTTGCAACCGCAAAACAAGACTCTGGCCACTTTGCGTATTTTATGGTAACATAAGTATGGCAGTTACATACTGTATTTGTTCAAGAATTGGTGCTCTATCCGTTTGGGGAATAGACCTACTATATCGAAAAGAGTTCGTGAGGCACTTCCACGATCGGGACTTCTTAAAATCAGGAAGATAATAGTGGCGAACAGGAAATAAAGAAGGAAAACGTTCACTTTGCAGCTTTTGCCCAGCGAAGAAAAAACGTAGTATTACAGCATAAAATGTAAAAAAAACTTACTGCTTGGAGCATAGATCACCAAATTGTTATCAATGTGATACAAAGAAAAACTGATTTAATTTTTATGTACAAGTCATAATATAACAGTTTAATGGCTAATTATTTTTAAGTTTGAAAGTAAGGACGAATACCTTTAAAATGATATATGAATTATTTAGGTTCGGTTGCATTAAAATATTTTTTTTATTTTTTTTTTTATGATCTCTTTCAAAAAGATGATAAAAAATGTGTTCCTCTTCAAAATTAATTATTTTTATTATTATTAAAAAAAGCTATTGAGTTATTTAATTTCCTTTTAGAAACATATAAAATATGTTTTGGCCCTTTTTTTAAGTAAATTGAAGGTTTTAAAAAGTCAAAAGTTGTATTATTTTCAAAGTAACCTCACAGGCGACCGTTAGTATTGAGGGGGGAAAATAAGGTTAGTACTCTAGTGTTAAACACACAGCAATAAATAAACCAAATGAAATGCTCTCGCTAAAACAATGGAACATATCTATATTAATAAGGAATCTTGTGTCTCTTTCTTTAACATTGTCATGTTTCAGAGTTGTTAGTTTTTCGCACTCCACAATTTTAGCTCAGCCACTGACACCTCTTTTTTTAGTATTTAAAAACATTTCAATTTAACCTTTTTCAACAAAAAGTGTTTTGAAAATATGTTCACAATTCTTCATTGCTATAAAAGCAAACATTGCCCAAAAAATTTACCACAAAAAAAAAATTATAAATTTTTTTTTAAACCAAATTGTGAGGATATTTGTTCTATTGAAGCAGTCTGTATCATTTCATATCAATCTTTTTTAGTTTTGACTTTCGTGTTATGGTCAGCTGAGTGCATCATAGTGGCTGAAAGGTTCAAAGGTTTTGGCTAAAATAATTTCACAAGAACTTGAACAGGTGCTCAATGATTTATCTTTGTATGTATACTGGCTGAAATGAGTACTAAACCTACTGTAAATGTGCGTATATTATTTTTTGCCAAGACGCGCGAATTATCTGGTATAAGTGAGACAATTTTAGAAACTTCTCCTACTGTTGTTGCCGCAGAGCTGCTGAATAAAATTTGTGCCAAGTTTAATTTGGAGGCGATCAAAGCGAATGTTATTCTCGCTGTGAACGAGCATTATTGTGAAAATCTTCAAGAAAATCTAGAATTAAAAGAGAGCGACGAAATAGCAGTAATACCACCGATAAGCGGGGGCTAAAAGCAACAATGGAATTATCCAAAAATAACTACGTGTTGCTCTCTTTTGATTGTCTTGACGTAGCTAAAATCAATGACCTTGTGGCTGACGACGCTTGTGGAGCTATTTCCCTTTTTGTTGGGACTACACGAAACAATTTCGATGGGAAAAAGGTAATAAGTCATCTCTTACTCTGATTAGCAATTACTATGAATATTATAATTGCAGGTAATATCCTTGGAGTACGAGGCGTACGAGCAAATGGCTATCAAACAGATGAATAACATTTGTGAAGAATTACGAGAGCGATGGGACGATGTAGGGAATGTAGCCATTCACCATCGATTGGGCTTAGTGTCTGTGCGTGAAGCGAGCGTAGTGATTGCAGTATCGTCGCCACATCGCCAAACAGCTTTGAATGCTGTTTCTTATGCAATAGAAGAATTGAAGCGGCGTGTTCCAATATGGAAGAAAGAGCAATATGGTGACGACGAGTCAACCTGGAAGGAAAACAAAGAATGTCAGTGGCTTAGTAAAGACCCGTACGGGGAAGATATTTGATATATTCCCTATAACATTATTTTGCTTGGTAGCTTTAGTTCTACTCAATATGTAGTGATAATTTGTGAAATAAATAGTTCCCATTTAAGTTATGAGTGTAAATTGCTTTTTTCTATTTGTGTAGTTCCGAAGCCACCGAAACTAAATTTTGCAGCGTGCAACGTACAAGACATTGTGTCAGTTCCGAATAACTTAGTTCAAATAGCTGCCGGAGAACATGAAATGTATCGACGTATTCAATGCTTCGTAGAGAGGAAACGAGAGGAAATTGACTTGCATAACATTATGGATTTTACAATTCAAAAGCAGCAAACACCTAGTTCTACCACAGTGATCTCCACATGTGCTCGTACCAATAGCAGCATTGTAAAACAAGAGCACTCCAAATGTCATCTCAGAGGTGAGTTAGTTCATAATATTACAATTCATAGACTGACGTTGCTATTTGTATGTACTATATAGTTCGACGTGTGGCCAATCGTATAGGGCCACAGACAAGGCCCGATTATTTTAAAGCTCTGGATAGGCTTTTGTTGAATGGAAAAGGTTCAGTACAAATAAAGCAGGAGACGTCGTCGGATACAGAAACCAACGAATTACACAAAAATGACTTACGGTTATCAGAAGCATTAAATGAGCGTATTACAAACATTGAGCAACATTTATTCATCACTGCCGAAACATATTCAAAACACATCTATGTGCGTCTGAAAGAAATTGAAAAACGCCTTTTGTATTTAGAATCCCTTTCGCCCGAGTACAAACACTTTCTGGTAAGTCGTGGTCGCGTTATAATAATCTGCATTAACAAATAATTTGTCTACGTAGACAGATGCGGTGCCAAGCACTCCAGTTCAACCGAGTATTGCATACAGCATCGCACAACCATTTCGTTCAAAACGAAAAACTTATACAGCTGAAGAATTAGACAAGATCATTTCACAAATACAACAAACCAAAGACTCAGAAGAAGCTGATGCACACATATACGAAACTGGATGAGATAATTTATTTATTTAGTCTACGGATGAACCCAGACAATTAAATAATATATACAATGAGAACTTATAACTAAAATTAATTAAGTATATACAAAAAGAGCTTGCATAAAATTAATAAAAAAAAAAAACTTAATTAAACTAAACCAACGTGCATAAGTGTGACTACAGCGGAATCAGATCGGCATGCTGTCATATTGGCAAATAATTGACAATCTGAGAAACTACAGATTCTAAAGGCATAAAAAAGTAGAACTTATTATAAATTCTACACAAATTATTGATTCATGCATTCCATAATTAGTTCTGAAAAGTTTAGTTCAGCTAAGAGCGGAGAGTGATGTATTCTACCACTGATAATATCGGGAATAAAAATTGCACAAGAGATAGTAAAAATATTTTCTTTTTGTTTTTTTATTTGTGTGTTAATAGTTGTCAGGGTAGGTAGGTGGTTACTGTTTGCAATTCTGGTCTTTATCGTTTGCCATGTTATGCATTCTATATTCTATATGGTTATTATTACGTCAATTGTGGTTTCCGTCATTTATACATTTAAAGTTATACATACGAGTATGTCATGACAATGTTTTTTAGATGAGAACCTTTTGTGTCTGTCTTTGTTTCCCATTTTTTTCAAAGCTTTGGACGTTGTACTGGAGTATTTTTAGACTTTGATTGTTATGTTGTAGTATTTTCATTTGAATTATGGTCTATTTAATTTGACTGTTGTGAAAAATTTTAGAATAAAAAGAAAGTTCTTGTTTTATTATTTATATGTCGTCTCTGTGTCTAAAAGTTGTCTCATCTGTGTTAGACCATTCTTATTTAATAAAGTGTCGATTTTGGCTTTTATTCTTAATAATGTGTCTCTTAGCTTTTGTGTTAAGTTGTCTTGTGACCATTGTGATAAGAATCCGGTTAGTTCCACCGCCACCGCGCTAATCCCTTTTTCTAGTTCTGCAGTTCTTTGTCCATATGTGTGTATCGAGTAATGCTTTTCTGATGTTTCCTGGTTTCTTTCACTACTGGTGCTTTCCTTCCATTTCTGCATTGATTTCTCTGCATTAGTGAATCTTTTTCATTGATTATTGCTTGTTTGGATACTTTCGAGTACGAAAGAATGAAGTGTATGTTAGGGGCTTGCGGCTTCTCTACTATTATTTTTTGTTGTGATTGTATTTTTTTTTTTTTAGTAGTGGGAATTCGTTGTCCGTTAGGATATCAAATCTATTTGAAAATGCATTAGTTAATTTTGATCTTGCTTCTTATGCTTTGACACGTGCGGGACAATCTTTATCCGTCACTGTATGTTGTTGTTTGCAGTTGATGCACGATAACTTCGTGCATTTTTCTTCTTTTGGATGTGTCTCAGAGCAGTTAGAGCATGTTTTGATTTGCAGTGTTGTGCAAAGTGGATGAATCTGAAGCAGCGAAAGCATTGGCCAAATGAGATACAGTGTGCCACTTTTATTTTAATGTATGCGTACGAAATTACGTTTGGTAGTTCCAGTCCTTTGAATATTATTTTTACACTTTGTGTTGCCATTTGCTTCTCTCTATCTCCAGGGTCTCGACGTTCTACTCGAATTAGTCTACTAATTGGAATGGGTGAATTTAGTTCTTCCATTGAGATTTGGGGTGGGATATCAAAAATTGTTCCCATTTTTGACACAAAGTGTGCAAATATGTTCGCCTCATAACCCTCTTGCCTTGCATTCTGCTATTTTGTACAAATGCATTTGCTGCCTTGTAATTTTTAAATGCTACTTTATATCTACCAAAGCCTAATTTCAAGAGTTTTAGTATTTTAGTTTAGTGCCCCTCTTGGATACATTAGGTGAAGTCGGGATTGTAGCATGGGATGCTTTTACATGAGAATGGATAAGTTCATTCAGTGTATTGACTTTCGATAATAATTTATTAACGGGGACATTTCAGAAGCAATAGTAAGATAAATCTACCAAACATATATACATACATATTATGCTAAAAAGTCTACGTATTTTGTTAATTTGGTTTTTCTTTTGTATAAAAATCTTGCTTTTTCTAAACACAAAATTTTATTTTTCTCTTTTCTTATTTTGACTCCCATTTATTTAATATTTTCCATATATGGTCGAAAAAAAACTTGTCACACATTTAGTTTAGAATATCTCAAAATTCTGATACAGCAATTCCGCGGCCAATTGTGCATTCAGTTCAATCCTGGCGATTCTCTGTCTCAAGTCGACACACAGCTTCGTCGTGGCGCCCCCTCGATAGCGATCTGACTCCCGTCAGTTAGCCTTGAATTAACGGTTGTGCCCCGGGATTGGAAAAAACAATCCAAATGAATTAATGTTGACAAACCTTCGCAAAGCCCAAAAGAAAATAATTTAAGGATATGCACCTGCAATGTCTAAACCATCTAGAGGGAAGGCGCCTTTATCCAAATGGTAGATGTCCTCAAGAGATATCGACCTGACACCATCGCTTTACAGGAAAAGCGATGGATAGAACATGGTTGCCAAAGATGGCTTCTACGAGTTCCTCGACAAAGCTTATTAGCATTGCCCCCGCCACGATATCAGAATCGTGTTGGGTGACTTTAATGCCAAGGTTTGCAAGGAGAGTGTCTTTGGTCTGATGATGGGAAAATTCACTCTCTACGAGAAGTAGTGGTAGTAATAGTAGTAGTATGAGACTAATCGACGCAGCACACAATCATGTCAGTTGTAGCACCAAATTCCAACATCTCTGCTGTCCCCCGACCAAAACACACGGAACTAAATTGACAAATCGATGGAAGGCATGCTTCCAGAGTACTAGACGTACACAAAATACGTGGTGCAACCATCGACTCACACCACTTTTTTATTGATACATTCAATAATTCAATACACAGGGTGTACCCCTATGAATGCAGAGCATTGTGGTGATTGGAAGGAAGATTGCAGCCAAGGTCTGCACACGTGTATATAAGTCGGATGTTATAATTTGTAAACCTCAGATGGATATAAAATCTGAACGGCAATCTGAATACCGTCGCCATGTTTATGAACGCGATCTTTTATAAAAACTGAAGAATTACAAAAAATTTCAGTATCATGTAGATGGTTTAAGCCTTTTTTTAGTGAAAACTAAAATGTGCGCATTACAAGTAAAATTTTGAAGATATACATATGTACTTTGAATTTAACCTTCTGACACTTTGATATAAAATTAAAAAAAAAAATATTTATCCTAGCTAGTTTTTTTTATCCATACGAGAAATGCGCAAATGTATCGTAGTTGCTGTGCAAAGCATTTGCAACTATTAATTTAAATTAAGAAGGAATAACAGAAAAATAATATTTAATGGAATAACCCGTTTTTTATAACAGCTACGCATTTCCTTGGCATAGATGAGATTAGTTATAAATGCATTTGGAATGCCCTGCCACTGTTTTTCAACTTCAGAAGAGCTCTTCCGGTTTCTTAAAATTGCGGTTGCCTATTCGTCGTTTTAAGATCTGGCGACTGCGCCGGCCATTCAAGAACATTAATATTTTAACCTTTGATCCAAACCATTCCCAATACGACTACGATACATTTTTACATTGAAGTAAAGTTTTGTTTTTGGAGATTAGTGAAATATGTACTTTTTATTTCTGTTTTATAAACGTCTATATACTTATATATGACATGAACTATATATTATATATGACCTCATACCAAGTTCTTTATTTGCATCTTTTTTAGTGACCGAAAATCGATGCTTTAGCTCCATGTGTTCTCAGTCGCAAATGATTTGCACATAATTTTTCAGCCAGCATCATCTTCCACGTCCAGCGTTGCAAACATTTTGCTATTATCATTATAGTTGATATGCCTTACATAAAAATCGGACAATTCACTGGCCCTGAAGCTTATAGAAAAAAAATAAGTTTTATATATATTTATAAACCGTAGGGGAAGCAGCAGTAGTTCATCCAAACTTGATAGTAACAATTAGCTTAACCATCGATATATAAATGATAAGCGTGCATAATAAAGTCGATACAGCTTTACTGTCTGTGACCACGATAACTCGAGCAAAACTTAAACACTACTAAGCAAACTTATAGTATAAACACACACAGAAAGTGATTAAGTTCCGAAGTAGGCAAAATCTGACTATTGGGAGTGGTGTCATTACTATTTTATACTTTCATTTAACTAATTGTGCTAAGCTTAACTATCGCCACAAAACAAAAATCAATAATAAAACGTTCTTTGTAAATCATTTGAGGTAGGTGGAAAAAATCATTTAATGTTTTAGCTTGCCATCTGTAACATTGATGATTACGGCTGAATTACATATTTTTAGATGAGGGGATAAATCCTCCTGCCCTTTGTATACTTCACAGCATTATAGCTGTTTTTCGAGTGAAATCCGATGTCATTTGCAAATTTGATAGTGATAAATAAATAAAATAAAACGTAAGTTATAGAATCTCCTTTAATTTTAGAAAATTCATTTATATTACTTAAAGGGGATTTAATGAAATCTATAACCTAACCAAATTTATTGCAATAAACGATTTGCAAACTTTACTTTTATAACTGATTTATTTCTTATTGAGCTATTTTGAATAGTTTTGTTCTTTATATGTTTATAAAAAAAAAAAAGTTGCAATTCAGTAATTGTCCTCGCTCCTTAAAAGTGATATTATGTGGTATACTTCAATAAAATAAAAAATCAACACACTTGTGTCGTTGCATTCAATTCACTTTCTACAATAACTAAACCATTGAGGGCTAACGCTTACTAATTCAAGTTAAACTTAATTCAATTTTGATTACAACTAATTTCATTTGTATTGAAACATCAAGAGTTAACAAATTTTTACCTCCATATATAATTATGTATATGTAAAAATAATAGAGATGAAGAGTGGATGATAGATTGAAAAGAAAACTGTGCGAGGTGGTGGGCACATGAAATGAATGCTTGCATTCTGCCTGCCGTTTAGCTCAGCGTTGGAAATTGACGCTCATCGTCAACCTTAAATGAGTTGCGTGCCTTTTCGTCAAAATTACGAGGTTTGCCAGAATTTCCTCGAGCTGCATCGCCAAAGCTATTACCACCCCGTGGAGCACCATCGAATCGCCCTTTGTCAGCACCACCACTGCCGCCGCCACCTGGGCGTGGTCCACGGCCACGTCCGCGTCCGAAACCACCACTGCCACCATTGGAACGACGACTGTCGTTAAAATTGAACTGGATGTTAACGATGCGTTGTAAACGGCCCACACGTTGCGGATACAATGAGGGATCATACTCGAATTCTTCCTCGCTTTCCCCGCCCTCTTTCTTTTTGTTTAGCACAACCATTTTCTTCCACTGAGTTGCATCCTCGCCCTCTCCTGCTTTACGAAGATTGAATTCTGGCTTAATACGCTGCTGTCTCATCGCTTTCCATTCGTCCAGGGTCATTTCTTTGGTCTCTTCCTCTTCCTGAACGGGCACTTGATCAGTGGATTGTTCATTAGTCGAATCTTCCTTGTCTGTCAATGATGTCTCAGTATCAGTGGATGATTTATTTATCTCTTCAATTTCTTGTTTTACAGATCCCCAATTATGAGCACCGGCGCCATCTCGCTTGTCCACGGCCTTAACACCTAGAATAACAAATTGTATTATTATTGTTTATGACTATCTCTAAAACACAAGTACGTTTTGCTACTGTTTTTCTGATCTAATAGCAAAACTAACCAAATTTGACACAACCAAATCAGTTTCCCAGCCACAAATGTATTTTAAGTTTCAGGATATACATATTATGACATTTTCATACTTATGCACATGTCTACTTTCCTAGCATAGTCAGTTCGTAAGTTACCAAAAGCAAATAAACTACTATGGCGCAGAAACCTAGAACATTGAATTAAACCAGGCCTAGTAAATAGTCAGTAAATTTTACTATTAACGACATCAAAAATGAGCATTATAGCGATTTTATATTAATAATAAGAAAGAAGAAGAATAACCCAAAACTATTGCAATCAATTTAATCAAGCGTACTACCATCAGCATAACAATCCACTTTCGAAACCGGTACCAAAATGCTACCTTTCCGAACAACCGAAGCTGCCACTAAGTGCTTCCTATTGTTTTATCACACAAGCCCAAAACGCTGGAAAATACATCGAAGACCCAAGAGACAACGTCATCCTTGATGACGGTCAGCTCAAGACTAAAATATGACCTCAGAAAAAAGTTTCAAGTTTTTGAGATATTGACACCTTTATGAATTTCTTGATAATTGGAACCTAGATGAATTTTCTAAGTGCTACAGTTGTGCCAATATCTTAATCAAAAGTTGGGCTATCACCTTTCCAAGGGATGATGTTGATTTTTGGCATAAAGTTTTAGTGATATACGAACTATTAAATTGCTCAGACGAGATTATCTCCTAATAAAACCAAGAACCTTTGGAATTATTTACATACATATGTATGTGTTAATATGTAAACTAAATCCTTTTGCACTGAACTGTTTCAAGCGAAATATCATTTTTGATAACCCGAAAAATTATTTCATGTTTTTAATTATGTTTAAAAATATTTTCTTTTTATATGTAAATTAAAGCTTCTCAAGCCCCATTCAAGCAAAGAGCGTTGTTCTGTACAGACTTAAAAATTAACTGCTGATTGTTTTATGATTGATGATGAGCAGGATTGTTTTCAATAAAGCACTTAAATTTATCCTTTATATTCAAAGTAATAAAATAATTATAATTCTTATGAGATTTTCAAAGTAATTAGATATCGAGTTTATTAATAATATACCCAAAAACTATTAGATTTGCCATTAAAAATATTGCTTTTGCAGATATGTATAATAACCAAACAGAAACTATTCAATATTAAATGCCGATGAATTACATAAAAAATTATATTCGAGTTCTTGCCTTTTCCGTCGCCTTCGCCGTTTGACCGTCAGACACAATGCGTCTGTTTCATAAACGAAGGGCAAAAGGCGACAAATGATTTGTCCGTTGCTAATCATTTCATATATGTATTTGAAAGTAGTGTCAATAGGTTACAACTTTCAAAACTCCCGTTACGTGATAAAACATTAAAATTCCTTTTTCACTTACCGGTTTTATCTGAGCCTGATTGTCGATCAAATTCCCTTTTTCCTCGAAAGCTGTTTTCGCCATACCGATTGCGACGTGGACCACCATTATCACGGTCACGATTAAAAGGACGCGGGCGCTGTTCGTCATTGTTAAATTCACCGCCTGCAGCGTTTCTAAAGCTGGTTCCTCGAACTTCACCATCTTCACGAACATTACGACGATTGTTTTGTGACTTAAATGCAATATTCCGATTATTACCCTCATTAGAATCACCACAATTAGTCGCACGGTTACGGCTATTATTGCCATCAGCGTTATTATCCTGTTTCGGAAAGGTCCTAGCTTGATTATCTGCAACAACTCTATTCGGCTTTTTTCTATTTTCATTTTTATTCAGCGTGCCAGCTTTATTTTCCTTCTCAGCATTAGTGCTGGATTTTTTATTGGCTGTCTGTGGTGGTTTGGGAGCAGTTGCATTGGAAACATCAGAAGGCAAATTTTTTTTTGGTGGCAAAGTTATTGCCGGCGCTGACGGTTCTCCCTCGTCATCCATAAATAATAATTCGTAACGATTTTTCCCATATACGTCCATTATAAAATCCCGTTTTTAGTTTTCTACTTTGAGGTGTGATGACAGACAATTGGGCGGATTAATATATTGCTTTATAAACACAGCTTACTTTATACCACAGAAAATCGTATCATAACAATCCCAACAATATTTAGAAACATGCGAAACATTCCACCATTACTGCGAAGAGGAATGCAATGGAATTGAAATGGGTGAAGAACAACGATGAAGCGCGGAAAGATTTCGTTCCTGTCAATGAAAGACAGATGTGGCAAACGCATATAAACAATGTGCGCCGAATCAGATATGTGCGCTAAAAAATTATTTAGGGCTGTGTATAAATTAAATACGTTATAGCGAAAATACAAAAAAGCTTGCAGCTAACCAACTGTTTCTATATCGTACTTTCGTACCATTTAGGGTACGTTTTTATTTTCCTAGACACAAATATTTTTTTTCGTGCAAGTTTTCTATCATCTTATCAAATAGTTACAACTATGTGTTGTTTTTCTCTTTGACGCCTATAAATACAACATTGAAGAGAAAAAAGAAACAAGATAGATGAATAAAGACAGAGAAAGAATTTTGTACGCGAATACAAAATTAAACCATTGTACGAAAAGAGAAATGCATTCTCATGGCAGATGAGATGATGCAAAATCAATTCAGAATATATATATATTTTTTAATTTCTATATGTATTTCTTGGGCTTCTTAGATACACAATTACGCAACAAAATCTGGTACTTCATAGATAAATATAAAATATTAATAAAAGTGATAAAGTTAAGGAACAGACTAGTATAATTCCGCAGATATACCAATTCCGCAGATATGTCTAGTACAATATTTAAGTCGTTTGGAGAAAAATAATATTGAAAGCTTCTTCACTTTGTTTCTTGGCCATTGAGTTGACATGCTTTTATTAAAAAATTTATAGTTTTGGTCAATTGCACTCACTTTCACAAATAAAAAAAAGCCAAACAGCTCAAAGGGTAACAAAGAAGAAAATGTACTTATAAGTTAGTAAAAAGCATAGTGTGTTTCATAAAATATTATTATTTTTCCAATAAATGCAATAGTGTATTTTTGGCAATGCCATTTTAATTTAAGTGAAGTAGGTATTTTCTTTTACAGTGTGTACCCCTATGAATGCAGAGCATCGTGTTGAATGGAAGGAAGATTGATAGGATGGATGAAGAAGGAGGGAGAATGAGAGGGGGAGTGCAATCACACAGGACATCGATAAAGATATAGACAGCTATTATGGCAAGTGTTATGTCTCTACCACAATGAACTTCAGTTTATCAGTGTCGACTATGGCCACATGCCAAGCTTTTCTTTTTTACTTTTTGATTTTGCCTGTGTCGAGATTAGAACCCCGGACACTTTGCGTAAGAGTCCAACACAGACCACAGGTTTTTTTGTCAGCAAAAAAAGGCAAATATTTGATTTTGGCAATGGATGTGTGTATCCATTGTTATTGATCGAACGTATATATGTTTTAAAGATTTTGGTGCTTTACGATTACATACCTGTCATTTAACATTTAAATTGTTTATGGGGACTTCATAAATTTTATGTTTAAGGGTAAGACCGGAAAAAAACAAAAAATTTAAAATAAAAAACCCAGTTGTAACAGTCTATACTTAAGTATTTAGCGGTAGCTACACAACCACCGTTGTTCAATTATCAAAACGAACGTTCTTATGGAGATAATTATTTGTGGTTATGACACAACCACAATTGCGGCTCTTGCCAATTTAACTCTACATATATCTACTTTGAAAACAACAAGAGGGAGAAGAAAAGCTGTTTGCTTGCTCCTCATATTAAGAGTACATATGTGTTTTCAGATGTCGCCGATTCTTCGTAAACACTTTCTTTTTTATTGTGTTGCCATTTGTGTTTTGATGCAGGTGTTTTACCCTATCCGAAGCAGATCTCTGGATAGCCAGCAGTGAATGGCAATGCTCAATGGCACAGGAAAACCAATCGATTGCTTCTCAAAATTAATTCAATAAAAAAAATCGGTCTAGTAGAAACAGTGATTACAGTGCAGACGAGGACGTCCTTTTAGCCCAGGTGGAATAAATATTGTACATACCATACAATATTGAGATAAGTAAAATTTAATGGTTTGTTATTATAGCACATTGACCGACGCTCTAAAGGAAACCGTATATCAAAAAGCAGCCGGGCATCCAGAACCAATCATAAATCAAAGAATAGTAAATCTCGAGAACGTCTAGGAAGTTGTCATGGCGTACATGGTATTGGTAATCGATTGACTGATTTATCATTGGCATTTCATGATGGAGTTTTCGATGATGATGATGACGAGGATGAGGAAGTCAACACCAAGTTCATACTGAAGGCTTTGGTGGATAGTAGGGAATCTCTTAAGAAATTGGTAAGAAGTTTTCTTCCTAATAATGTCTACAGTAATGGTAACACTAACAACAATGGAGGTAAATTATATACAATCTTTTACTCTAAGAATTTAAAAAATATGACTGAATCTTAACATATATCTTCCATGTTCAGAATTTTAAAAATATAACTCTGAATCCTAACATCTATCTTCCTTATTCAGAAGAAATTATTTCAATAATAGTTTCCGAACAAAAGTCATGAAAACTTTTTAAATACACCTCGGAGTCCCCATTACAAGAATTAACCCATTCTAAAGAAGCTTAGTGTAAATTTAATAAGAATCCATTATGAAAAATACCGAAAGCTCTCGGGTGCGGCCGAACTTTGTATGTGTATGTGTGTAGGGTACCCTTTGACATATGTAAAACATCTTGTTGCATTCAACGGTGTGTTAAATTTTTATTATTGCTCAATGATGATCATTTTAATAGCATCAGTTAACTGTGTATAACAAATTTGTTTCCGTTTGCTTCACTATTTTCTTTGATATTTCAGTTCTATTGGAAGCAGGCGTGGCTTTTGCCCATTGTTGACAATTTTCAAAACATTTTTTTAGGAGACTATTTCAATGATGTGCATCGAGTTTTGTTCAATTCACTTGGAATTGCTTTCAATATCACTGTGTGAAAATTTCACTTGTAATTGGTACATATGGTACATATTATTACGATTGAACTTAGTCTAGTTACAGAGTTTCTATCGCTATCATAGGTTCATTATTACTTATTTTATTTAAATGCTATCGTTTTTCAATATGCTTTTAAATTTATTTTGAAACATTTATATATTTTACATTCTATAAGTATAGGCAATGCATTATAGCTTTTTAAACCTTTATGTAATAAGTTTTGCTTGTCAGATTCAGATGTATGTATATCGCGGTAGTTGGAAATTGTTTTTATTGTGAGTATCGAGTATCACAGGTAGAGACTTGGTTTACATATTTTAATGATTTGTTTAAATATACATTCAAAAAAAAAAAAAAAAAAAATAAAAAGATAAAAAAAAATTTTTCTACAAGGCACCACCTCTTGGTAGGCAATCGCAAACCTACAAGAGTAAAAATTGCTATGAAAAGCTATTCACTTCGCCGTTCGGATTCGGCATTAAACTGTAGGTCTCTTCCATTCATGTACAAATATAATACGCACAACATGAGTGGATGCGAAAAACTCGGCCTGGCCCTCCATGGGCTGTTGTGCCATTAAAAGTAAGTAAAGTTAAGTATTCAGGTAACTTTCCGTCTTCCATATTTCTTATTAACTTAAAACCGTGTAGAATAATATTTGCTTAGCCAGTCGAATTCTTGCAGCATATATTTTTTATTGGTGTTTCTCGGGTTTAATTCAGAATAAAACGCAGTATTTTATTTTGCAGCTTTCTAGTCTTTTTATTTGACTGTTTGGTCACTTTAATAGCTCTTGAACCAGTTTAACTTGATATTTTCAACACCAATTTGTTTTAGTTTATGGATGAATATGTCTCGAATGCTCGTTTTAGATAAAGAAATATAAACACAATAATTTTTCTTCAGATATAACTTTTTGCATCATGGCAATACTTCATTAATTGCCGTTTCACATGTGTGTCATCTCCTAAAGCCGATTGCTGCGGAATAATTAATTTATTTTCATTTCGATATTGTATTAATTTTTTATTAATCACGATTTTAGTGATCTTTTCATCACTTGGTAATGTGTTGATGGGTCGTAATTCCTCCGCATTTATTGCTTCTTTAATTCTTTCCACTGGGATTACTGTAGCTATTTTCCAGACCTCAAGCAAAATTCCGGTTTGTAAACTTAAATTTTCTATGAGAGCACAGAAGTAAGCCTTGTAAGCTTTATTGTTATGGGAGGTACCACGCCACCTTAACCGATTTTGTCCATTTCAGAACTTAACCTCTTCCTGACAATAACAAATATCTGTACCAAGTTTGATTGAGATAGCTTACGTTTCTCTGGATTTTTTTGTGTTGATGTTCTGGTGAACACACGAACTAGTGGCATCAGCTTGCGCTTCTCAGCAGAACATCCACAATGAAAGTAACGGTAAAACAGAGAGACGTAAACCACGTTTCGACGATTTTCCAAGGAGCCAATGGAGCTGGAAACTCTACTGTCTACTATTAGCATTATCGGTCGATGTTGGATACGGTCCAGGAGCTACAGTTGCGTTCGTGAAGCTCCAACCCATAGGTGCGAATTAAACTCCAATTTAGGACGTATATGTGAAATATTTTTTACCCCACCTAGAAAGCCGAGACACTTGGCTGCTTCTTTCGACACATCAAAACTGTGTTTGTTCCAACGAAAATCACATTGGATGGACATGCCCAGAACACCAAGAGTCGCTGTCTCCCAATAGCTACTCTAGCCATATCTATACGAATAGCCATTACGCGAATTATATTTAGTTCTTTAATTCTTCAGAATTAATTTAAATACACAATCTTAGGATTGGTACAATATCAATTTTTATTTATAAAACTAAACAAAAAGTACTTCAGTGCTTATTGAATTAATCATTTATTATTTAAAAGACGGGAACGAACCGAAAGAAAAAAATGTATAAAGAAAACTTATTAAAAAATAAATAAACTCAAATTCTAATGATTTTTTTAAAAACCAAATGGTGAAAAAAATTAATAATGACTGAAAACCCTAATATCGGTATAGACACTTTGATGTGAGCCACCGAAGTTAACGAAAATAAAATTTAGTAGTTTATGAAGCTAAACAATAAGAGAAAAATAAAATTTATACAAAAATTAAAAAGCGTAAAAAACAAAATAGATCACTTTGACATTTAATAACATAACAAATACAAAAAAAAAGTTTTTCGCTCAGCAAAGAGAAATGGAGAATCAACAGATAGAACAATCCCTTATGGCTATAACACAACTTGTGATGCAAAACAATACACCGACCGATTTACGAGATCGAATTGAAAAGGATCGAATTGGAGAACCAGGAACATTGCCGTCTTTTGTTAGCTCCATAACAAGGGTACTATCGGACTACGGTGATGAGGCGAGTGAAGTACCGAGTATTTCAAATTATTTACTATGTGAAAATACAAGGTAGTGCCAAGAATTTGCTTAACATCCAAACTCCACAAAATTGGATCGACAAGGACAAATTAGGGACAAATTAGGGAGACATTACAGAAATAACCTAATCTTCAAAGGATCAAATGAGGTATTAGTTCTTTAAGAGTAAGTAGTATTAAGGATTTAGACAATAAGTTGAAAATGTCTGTAGAAGCTTTCGATGACATTGGTTATGCTATGACACACATTTTCGATGGCATGCTACTGCAAAGAACTAAAGAATTAGCATCAGGTTCATTAGCATATGCTATAATGACAAAACATAATTTATCTGAAATTAAAGATATTTTAAATAAATTTGTAGAAGGCTAGATCGCAGCAATTTAATTGTTAACTTGTTGAATAAAAATTTAAACAGAAATTCTCGTAATGGAGGTTTTTATAATACACAAAACATTGATCCTCAAAATAAATTTTGACAAAAACGTTATAACCCCTCAAACTAGAGAAAATAATAACAATTATTGACAGCCAAGGTATAGTAACATCCACCAACAAAACAATAATTTACGTAATCAAAACGTTAGAACTCAATTTTGGAATTGTTATGAGTTCCTTCTGGATCATGATGGCCAAGGACTATCACTTTCAAGTAGTCCATCATCCACCTAGAATCACGATGCAATTTTCCTACGCTAATTCCAGTAAGCATTTAATGGCTAGATATGGTGCTCTGTTTCTATACGTGACTGTGTTCAGTTGATAGTGATTGAGTTACTTGGTGGGATAATATCTCCAGATAATCAGTACATAGTTTTGACCATCGGGGTGCATTATGATCTGCCTATATACTTATCTTTTGAATGTACATCAAATACCAAATGGAGTTTTGTTATGCTTCTGTCGGGTTTGAATACACAATGGTGTGGTATGTAATAATGAACGATGCGTGTGGCCTGCCTGGAGATTTGTCATGTGGTCGAGTTTGCTTTTAATTTATAAGTTGTGAAAATTAAATCAGCTAATATATTTTTCACCACATAATAAATAAATGTCGTGTAAAAAAAAATGTCGAAAAATTTGCAGGAAGAGGAAGTGTCTCCATTCTTTGTATATTCTCTGGTTTTCGCTTTCTTACCTAGTGCTTGCACCAGATAGTTTGGCCGAGACAATAGCAATTCATTCACACTTTTTCACTAATACACTCGCACGAAGGCAATTGTCTTCCCTTTTGTCTCTGATTTTCTATTGACAAAGATGGAATCAAAAATTTTGACGTTTATTGACGTTTCGAGAAAATATGAAAGAAAACAACTGTGCAAACAAAATGCAATAACTTAGTAAAATTTATTTATAATTTGCAGACTACATAGAATGGAAAAGAGAGAAAACTAAACTAAATGTATTTTAATTTAAAGATTTTTAAATGGTAATAAATTATCAAATTTAGAAAAAAGTAAAAATACAATAGAGCGAGCAAATTAATCGAGATGACACATACGGCGGATTGCTAGAAATAAATTGTTTCCGTAATTGTCTAGACGCCTACGTCACGAAGACAACTTTTCACCTTTTTGACAGCTAATACACAATCGCAATTGTCATTAGCGTATTGTCTGATGTAAACACAGAGTTAGCTCGACTGCCAAGATCGCATTCTCTGTTGAAATTCAACAATGGTGCAAAAGGAAAAATTGAATTAAAACCGTGATAGAAAAATTAAGAGGTAGAAACAATTTGGCAAGTAAGAAGAAAATTTAAAATTAGAATTAAGAAAACAAGTGAGAATTTGTGGAAAAATAAATTACGTAAATAAATACTCCACGTTGTTATTGTTGTTAATTTTTTCCATTTGCTGGTAGATTTTTTTTCAAATAAAACAGATTTTTGAAAATGTACGAGTATAGTTTGGTGCTACTTTTGTTTATAGAATTATAACACCAATGCCACTTTTGGCAGATCATTTTCACATATATTTCAAACAGACAACAGCTTTTATGCAAGTATCAGGTGAGTATCGAGCATATTATCCCAGTATCGCTGCTGGCTTTGTAATTTATTGTACATTAGCAGACATTGGCAAGAAGCGTGATTACAGAAGAATGTAATGAAAATTTACGTATTTGAATCTATGTGTCATCTCAATGGTTCTAAAAATAACATTAACGACGATTTTTTTGATTTGCTTAAAAGCAATGATCAACAATGCAATAACAATAATTTGAAGCCTTCGTATTTCGATTGTCGAGTGTGTTTTTTTAGAGGAACATTAAAAGCAGTTTTTCAATTTTATACAAAATAGCTCGAAGTTTGCTTTGTGTGAAGTCATCATCTGTGCCATGTGAACATCTATACTTTAAAGCAGGAACCATATGTGCATAGATCCTTAAAGCGGAAATCGCCTTTCTCTGCCTAATATTGATAAGCTTCTTTAAACTGTCTTTTTGATTCTGAATTTTTCATCTAAAAGTGGAATGCAATGTTTATATACGTGAATTTTTTTTTTATATACATTTGTATTAATTATTGTCCGATACGAGTAAGTACGATACAAATAAGTATCGAGCATTTTTCACCGATACTTTTTTAGCATCTATACTTTCGATATTTTTAATTTTTACAGATATCGAGTTCGTGCCAATATCGGAACAATACTAGTTAAGTGGATCGCATAGCACAAGCCGAACAAAATTCTCTCTATAACCACGGTCTAAAAATATGGAGGATGGCAATAATGAATAAAGGGTGGTTTCCGTGCTCTTTGCTATATCCAGAGTATGTACATACATACATATATCAGGCGATATCAAATTTCTCATAAAGAAAGAGATACATAGATACATACACTTCATTTACTATAAAATTTATTTTGTAAACAAAATATGTAAAACAAGTTATTTTTTATTAAATTTTGGTAGTAATTATGATTAATTACCTCCCAAGTCAAAATATAATTTGTTCATTTCCATTCAGCAACAGACTTGTGTGCTTCACCAATGACAAAATAAAACTGTGCTTTTGTCTTCGTTTTCGTTGAATGTTGTGCATCTTGAAGAGACACCATCCAACAGGCGTTCGCACTCAAACACTTTTAAAACAATTTGCTTAAACCCAAAGAGAACGAAAAATCAAAACATATGACAGATTTTAAAAAATATAGAGAATAGAAATGATATTTTTATGTAAGATGATTTTATCTTCTTCTTCCTTTTTCTGTTAATGGCACAACAGCCGATGGAGGTCCTAGGCCGAGCTGGTCGCATCTACTTATGTATTGCGTGTTATACATATTTGTACATGAATGGAATGGACCTACAGTTTTAAGTTGAATCCGAACGGCGAAGTGAAAAGCTTTTGACTATGTTCACATGTTCATGTTCATTTGACAAGAATCCACTCTCATGTTTGTACTAAAATGTGGTCTGAACACCGTCTCCTCTTTCGACGCTTACCTGCTCTTTTGCGCAGCATAAATATTTATTGGTGGTCACTGTTTGACGTGAACATCATAGTTTACTCTCGTGCTCAGTGTAGTGGTTACATTGGTGTTCGTTACAGAGTTGCTTTTTGTCAAATTAAATTTTTTATCTTTATACTATTTTTTGCGCAACGGCAACACTAAATGGTATACCAAACAACTTTAAACGATTTTATCAATATGGAGAGTGCAATTAATAATATAATTGAAAAATTATGAAAATAATATGATTTTTCTTCTTCTTCTAGTTTTATGAATAATATATTTAATATTCACTAAAAACTAAAAACATTCGCAACTTCGCTTTTCTACATATGAAAATAATGATGTACAGGTTTGCATGTTTTCCTTCTATTTTACATAAATTTTTGTTATTTTTTTGTAGAATAACTCATTGACACCCTGAATACTCGGCAAGCTCGGTGTACATTTCATCCAGCATATCGTGTTCGCTGTGAGAGTGAGTAAAAGCTCTTTTTTCGAAGCTCTTTTTTCGTGTTTGGGCAGCAACAATTGCATGGTGTTCGCCGAGTAAAATTTGAATATAAACACAGTAGGTTTGCCATTGCCTGCCAAAAGGTGCAGCAGTGCAGAAAAATAGCTTCTTCTACTTAATTACCTGTGCCGAGATTTGAACCTCGGACACTCTGCGTGGCAGTCCAACTCACTACCAAGTACACCATAGCAATCAGATGATCTTCTCAACCTTCTCAACGATGTAAAAAAAAACAAACAAACAATTCGTTCAATGTAACGTGTTTCACTTTTCTTATATCACACGACCAGATATGACCGATGCCGCTGTTGGCAATGTCACGTCTCCCACGATATTCGTTTTATTTGTGCCCAAAATGAAATAGCTTGCAAACGCATCTTTAAAGTGTGCATTGAGCAAGGCAGCATCATCCTGCAAGGCATAATTTTTTAGATTTTGTTCATGTGCATTTCATAATTTATTTACCAACAGCAATACAATTTACTTCTTTAAAATTAAATTGTTAGTTAAGTACATGTAAGTGTAATATAAGAAGTTAGTAAAAATCGAAAACGTGAAATATTGTACATGCAATTTAAAATTGACAGTAGTAACAGTAACGCCAGCAACACAATGTGGAAGTTTTTAAAACAAACTAGAAGAACAAACATTATCAAAAGAAAAACTGTCAATGGAATCCGGATCAGTTTCAAAATTTGACATAAAAAAATTAGCAAAAATATTAGAAATTCCAACAACAGAATTCGAAATAATTCCATTGTAAGTCATCCTGGATGGAATGTCTTATTGATTTTTTTTTTATTTAACAAACCGCCAAAACGATTTCGGATTACTTTTTATGCCTTTCTCAAAATTCAAAATGTAGTTTTTGTACATGAAATTTTTCCAAAACAGTAAGCTCCTTTATATAATGCAGGTATTTGTTTTTATCGATTGTATCATTTGTGACTTTATACTTATTGAAAAATGTATTCCTTAAGTTTTTTAATTTTTTAAGGTCTTTGGTATACCACGGTAGCTTGTATACTTTTGGCTGTACCAGAGGAATTCAACATTCATAATGCAAATTTTGTTTATTTCAGTGCAAAACAAATAAAAACAGCGAGCAAAGTCTCAAGGCTGACATTATTGTTGAAATCCTTGACATTGACATTTTGTCCAAAACGCCGTGACTCTTTGTTTGTTGACACAAGGTATTTAGTTTTGTCCTCGTTCACCACTAGACCCACTCGACGAGACTCCCTTTCCAGGTTGGAGAATGCTGCACTGACTGCTCGAGCGTTTTTGCCAATGATGTCATTATCATCAACGTATGCTAGCAGCATGACACTCTTGTAAAAGATAGTGCCAGAGATGTCGATGTTCGCAGCTCGAATTTTCTCCAGCATAAGGTTGAAGAAGTCGCACGATAGGGAGTCACCTTGTCTGAAACCTCTTTTGGTATCAAATGGTGCGGAGAGGTCTGTCCCAATTTTCACTGCGCTGGTGGTTGATCAGTGTCATTTTGCAAAGACGAATGAGCTGTGCAGGGATACCAAAATCAGACATTGCGGTGTACAAGTGATCCCTAATCGTGCTGTCAACTGTCGAAGGCGGCTTTATAATCGACAAATAGATGATGGGTGTCGATCTGTTTTTCTCGGGTCTTTTTCAGGATTTGGTGTTGTGTGAATATCTGGTCGATGGTGGATTTACCAGGCCTGAAGCCACACTGATAAGGTCCAATCAGTTTGTTGACGATGGGCTTCAGTTTTCCGCACAGTACGCTCGATAGAACCTTATATCGTGGAATCACCTTTCTTATGGATTGGGCAGAGTACGCTGAGATTCCAATCACTTGGCATGCTTTCATCTGACCATATTCTGCATAGAAGCTCATGCATGCGTTTTGTGAGCTCTTCGCCTCCGGTCTTAAACAACTCAGCAGGCAGGCCATCTGCACCTGCAGCTTTATTGTTTTTCAGCCGAGCAATGGCTGTTAAGACCTCCTCATAGTCAGGCGGCGGTACTTCAACGCCGTCAGTGATTGGGGTTTCCGGAGTGGATTCCGCAGTGGCGGGATTATTGCCGTCATCGCCATTAAGCAGCTGCGAAAAGTGCTCCCTCCATAATCTCATTATGCCCTAGATATCTGCCACCAGATTTCCGTCTTCATCCGTTCAGGAAGAAGCCCTGGTCTTCAAACCATCAGTCAGGTGTCTTATTCTTTCAAAGATTTTTCGGACCTCGTTCCTGTCCCGCAACATTTCGATATCATTGAACTAGCGTCTTTCTTCATCTCTTTTCTTGCGCCTGAAAAGACGTTTCTCCTCCCTCCTCAACTTTCTGTATCGCTCCTTAGCAGCTCGCGTTGCAACTGACTGCAGGGTGGCTCTGTAAACAGCGTTTTTTGCTTCAGTAGTGGTATCTTGGTCGTACCA
Organism: Palloptera scutellata; assembly: GCA_958295655.1. Lineage (NCBI taxonomy): Eukaryota > Metazoa > Arthropoda > Insecta > Diptera > Pallopteridae > Palloptera > Palloptera scutellata. The sequence goes on from OY282450.1 coordinate 54,525,014, forward strand.
CATATTTCTCCGTCGACGGTGGTAGCCTAGCACCTCTCCGGCAGCCGTACGCATAGAGCGGGAAATGTGCGTCCACTGCGCGCATATATCATCAAGTTGAGGGGTGGTTTGAGAAAGGAGAAGTGCAAGTTGGTTGGCAAAGACTTTGGCTGTCTGTTGTGATTGCAGCTTTTCGACATCCAGCTTTCTTTTTGTACCTATCCGTACGCGATTTGCTACACATATACGTGTGCAGACCTTGGCTGCAATCCAGTAGTGGTCTGAGTCGATGTTTGCACCACGTATTGTGCGTACGTCCAGTACATTGGAAGCGTGCCTTCCGTCGATCACAACGTGATCAATCTGGTTTCGTGTGTTTTGATCAGGGGAGAGCCAAGTGGCCTATATCCTAGTGGATATCTTTATGTTGGAATCTGGTGCTACTAACTGTCATGTTTCGTGCGGCGGCGAAGTCGATCAGTCTCATACCGTTATCAGTGGCTTCGTCGTGGAGACTGAATTTTCCGATCGTCGGACCAAAGAGACTCTCCTTGCCCACCTTGGCATTAAAGTCGCCTAACATCATGGCGGGGGCAATGCTCATAAGTTTTGTCACTTTGTTTTTTACTTTGACACATGTCAAAAATCATGCGTGAACTGTCCGAAATATTAACGTCAAAAACTAAGTATCAAAAAATCACCCTTTATATAAAAAAAAATATACGATATATGTACATAAATGATATTGTATCTGTACTCAAATTTAAACTCTTTTTTGTTGATGCTTTAATTATGGTAAGTGATTTAGAGATTTATTTTAAACAAACGATATGATACACCCATAAAAGAAATGTTAAATGCCCTCAATTGGATCAGTGCAAATTTCCAGCAACAAATTTTCTATTACACATTGAAATTTATAAATTATATTTAGTTTGGATACTTGACTGAATATTTGAGTTGAAATTTAAAATTTAATAGAGAATTACACAGTATTAACACTAGAAATAAGAATGACTACGACTCGCCATTGCCTCAAACAGAAGTAGATAAAAGAAGTCTGTTTTATAAAGTATTAGAAATTTTCAATGAATTCCCAGATGATGTAAAGACTTGTGATATTAAAATGTTTAAAAGAAAACTATATGATTATTGTAAAACTCTAGATATAAGATAATAGACGTATTCAAGATATTGTATCGTGTATTCTTGGGTTTTGTGGTAAATTTTGTAATTTTACAAAAACAAATACATGCAACTGAAAGTACAACCAATTTACCAATTAGTTAATTATATTAATTATAAATAAGTAAATAAATAAATAAATGTTAACATGCTCCAGCCCAACTAAACTCAACACGCGCCAACCAAACTCGCCAGCCACGAATATGCAGTAATATGATCCTCAAAGTCATGGCCAACCAAAACGTGGGAACGCAGCTGCAGACACGTCACTCCAAAGTGCATGTGAAGCGAAGCGTCTGCGCCTTTAGCAAATAAGTCCATTTTTTAATGAAGGAAAATAAGTTTGTCATTCAAATTCTGGGAACCATCGAGAATGGTAATAAATTTTATATCATATTAATTATTTTGTTTTATTTACTTTGCAGGTGGAAGCAAGGAGCCAGTGGGGCTCCCAACTTTAATTTTTTCGAGTGCACTTAAATAAATAAATAACCAAACAAACAAACAAACAAACAAACAAACAAACAAACAAACAAACAAACAAACAAACAAACAAACAAACAAACAAACAAACAAACAAACAAACAAACAAACAAACAAACAAACAAACAAACAAACAAACAAACAAACAAACAAACAAACAAACAAACAAACAAACAAACAAACAAACAAACAAACAAACAAACAAACAAACAAACAAACAAACAAACAAACAAACAAACAAACAAACAAACAAACAAACAAACAAACAAACAAACAAACAAACAAACAAACAAACAAACAAACAAACAAACAAACAAACAAACAAACAAACAAACAAACAAACAAACAAACAAACAAACAAACAAACAAACAAACAAACAAACAAACAAACAAACAAACAAACAAACAAACAAACAAACAAACAAACAAACAAACAAACAAACAAACAAACAAACAAACAAACAAACAAACAAACAAACAAACAAACAAACAAACAAACAAACAAACAAACAAACAAACAAACAAACAAACAAACAAACAAACAAACAAACAAACAAACAAACAAACAAACAAACAAACAAACAAACAAACAAACAAACAAACAAACAAACAAACAAACAAACAAACAAACAAACAAACAAACAAACAAACAAACAAACAAACAAACAAACAAACAAACAAACAAACAAACAAACAAACAAACAAACAAACAAACAAACAAACAAACAAACAAACAAACAAACAAACAAACAAACAAACAAACAAACAAACAAACAAACAAACAAACAAACAAACAAACAAACAAACAAACAAACAAACAAACAAACAAACAAACAAACAAACAAACAAACAAACAAACAAACAAACAAACAAACAAACAAACAAACAAACAAACAAACAAACAAACAAACAAACAAACAAACAAACAAACAAACAAACAAACAAACAAACAAACAAACAAACAAACAAACAAACAAACAAACAAACAAACAAACAAACAAACAAACAAACAAACAAACAAACAAACAAACAAACAAACAAACAAACAAACAAACAAACAAACAAACAAACAAACAAACAAACAAACAAACAAACAAACAAACAAACAAACAAACAAACAAACAAACAAACAAACAAACAAACAAACAAACAAACAAACAAACAAACAAACAAACAAACAAACAAACAAACAAACAAACAAACAAACAAACAAACAAACAAACAAACAAACAAACAAACAAACAAACAAACAAACAAACAAACAAACAAACAAACAAACAAACAAACAAACAAACAAACAAACAAACAAACAAACAAACAAACAAACAAACAAACAAACAAACAAACAAACAAACAAACAAACAAACAAACAAACAAACAAACAAACAAACAAACAAACAAACAAACAAACAAACAAACAAACAAACAAACAAACAAACAAACAAACAAACAAACAAACAAACAAACAAACAAACAAACAAACAAACAAACAAACAAACAAACAAACAAACAAACAAACAAACAAACAAACAAACAAACAAACAAACAAACAAACAAACAAACAAACAAACAAACAAACAAACAAACAAACAAACAAACAAACAAACAAACAAACAAACAAACAAACAAACAAACAAACAAACAAACAAACAAACAAACAAACAAACAAACAAACAAACAAACAAACAAACAAACAAACAAACAAACAAACAAACAAACAAACAAACAAACAAACAAACAAACAAACAAACAAACAAACAAACAAACAAACAAACAAACAAACAAACAAACAAACAAACAAACAAACAAACAAACAAACAAACAAACAAACAAACAAACAAACAAACAAACAAACAAACAAACAAACAAACAAACAAACAAACAAACAAACAAACAAACAAACAAACAAACAAACAAACAAACAAACAAACAAACAAACAAACAAACAAACAAACAAACAAACAAACAAACAAACAAACAAACAAACAAACAAACAAACAAACAAACAAACAAACAAACAAACAAACAAACAAACAAACAAACAAACAAACAAACAAACAAACAAACAAACAAACAAACAAACAAACAAACAAACAAACAAACAAACAAACAAACAAACAAACAAACAAACAAACAAACAAACAAACAAACAAACAAACAAACAAACAAACAAACAAACAAACAAACAAACAAACAAACAAACAAACAAACAAACAAACAAACAAACAAACAAACAAACAAACAAACAAACAAACAAACAAACAAACAAACAAACAAACAAACAAACAAACAAACAAACAAACAAACAAACAAACAAACAAACAAACAAACAAACAAACAAACAAACAAACAAACAAACAAACAAACAAACAAACAAACAAACAAACAAACAAACAAACAAACAAACAAACAAACAAACAAACAAACAAACAAACAAACAAACAAACAAACAAACAAACAAACAAACAAACAAACAAACAAACAAACAAACAAACAAACAAACAAACAAACAAACAAACAAACAAACAAACAAACAAACAAACAAACAAACAAACAAACAAACAAACAAACAAACAAACAAACAAACAAACAAACAAACAAACAAACAAACAAACAAACAAACAAACAAACAAACAAACAAACAAACAAACAAACAAACAAACAAACAAACAAACAAACAAACAAACAAACAAACAAACAAACAAACAAACAAACAAACAAACAAACAAACAAACAAACAAACAAACAAACAAACAAACAAACAAACAAACAAACAAACAAACAAACAAACAAACAAACAAACAAACAAACAAACAAACAAACAAACAAACAAACAAACAAACAAACAAACAAACAAACAAACAAACAAACAAACAAACAAACAAACAAACAAACAAACAAACAAACAAACAAACAAACAAACAAACAAACAAACAAACAAACAAACAAACAAACAAACAAACAAACAAACAAACAAACAAACAAACAAACAAACAAACAAACAAACAAACAAACAAACAAACAAACAAACAAACAAACAAACAAACAAACAAACAAACAAACAAACAAACAAACAAACAAACAAACAAACAAACAAACAAACAAACAAACAAACAAACAAACAAACAAACAAACAAACAAACAAACAAACAAACAAAAAAAAAAAAAAAACAAACAAACAAACAAACAAACAAACAAACAAACAAACAAACAAACAAACAAACAAACAAACAAACAAACAAACAAACAAACAAACAAACAAACAAACAAACAAACAAACAAACAAACAAACAAACAAACAAACAAACAAACAAACAAACAAACAAACAAACAAACAAACAAACAAACAAACAAACAAACAAACAAACAAACAAACAAACAAACAAACAAACAAACAAACAAACAAACAAACAAACAAACAAACAAACAAACAAACAAACAAACAAACAAACAAACAAACAAACAAACAAACAAACAAACAAACAAACAAACAAACAAACAAACAAACAAACAAACAAACAAACAAACAAACAAACAAACAAACAAACAAACAAACAAACAAACAAACAAACAAACAAACAAACAAACAAACAAACAAACAAACAAACAAACAAACAAACAAACAAACAAACAAACAAACAAACAAACAAACAAACAAATCAATAAATCAATAAATCAATAAATCAATAAATCAATAAATCAATAAATCAATAAATCAATAAATCAATAAATCAATAAATCAATAAATCAATAAATCAATAAATCAATAAATCAATAAATCAATAAATCAATAAATCAATAAATCAATAAATCAATAAATCAATAAATCAATAAATCAATAAATCAATAAATCAATAAATCAATAAATCAATAAATCAATAAATCAATAAATCAATAAATCAATAAATCAATAAATCAATAAATCAATAAATCAATAAATCAATAAATCAATAAATCAATAAATCAATAAATCAATAAATCAATAAATCAATAAATCAATAAATCAATAAATCAATAAATCAATAAATCAATAAATCAATAAATCAATAAATCAATAAATCAATAAATCAATAAATCAATAAATCAATAAATCAATAAATCAATAAATCAATAAATCAATAAATCAATAAATCAATAAATCAATAAATCAATAAATCAATAAATCAATAAATCAATAAATCAATAAATCAATAAATCAATAAATCAATAAATCAATAAATCAATAAATCAATAAATCAATAAATCAATAAATCAATAAATCAATAAATCAATAAATCAATAAATCAATAAATCAATAAATCAATAAATCAATAAATCAATAAATCAATAAATCAATAAATCAATAAATCAATAAATCAATAAATCAATAAATCAATAAATCAATAAATCAATAAATCAATAAATCAATAAATCAATAAATCAATAAATCAATAAATCAATAAATCAATAAATCAATAAATCAATAAATCAATAAATCAATAAATCAATAAATCAATAAATCAATAAATCAATAAATCAATAAATCAATAAATCAATAAATCAATAAATCAATAAATCAATAAATCAATAAATAAATAAAACAATAACCAAAATGAAATTGAAAAAAAATGTAAAAATTTTATTTTAAAATATTTAGTTTCTTTTATGAAACTGCAGTAATATACAAAAGTTTCATGAAAAAAAGTACACATTGTGGTACATGGCTCCACTTCCATTTATGGTTGGCAACTTTACTCGCAGTTTGGTTGGCATCGGCAAATTCGTATTTTCAATTGGTGTAATGTACTCGTATGTTGTATTATTGTTAGTTCAAAATAGTTTTTATATTTAGAAAAGAGAGGAGTAGGGAAACTTGCTTAAAGTTTTGTTAGTCTTACCTTGCAATAGCAAAGAAAGTTCCTAAAGTAGAAAATAATCAAAGACAAGATACTGCATCGTAGTTTGAAATCATTTCTAATTTATTTTATTATTTGAATGTGTTTGTATACCCTTTCGTAAAAACTGTTATAATATTTACTAATCATATACTTAATCCATTATATTACATAAGGTTACACGTGCAAAAGTGAAAAAGAAGGTCGATAGAAGATCGATACACTTTCCATTGGTCACTTATGCTTACAGTTCTTTAGTATTACTTAAAAATATATTGAGTGATTTTATGATATGTTTGATATTTCCATCTATTGTGCATGCCCATAGCCCCATGCATTGGAATGCGGTGACAAATGTGCATATTGCATAATATAGGCAATAGTCACATGTAAGAATTGAGTGGGGGACAATTGTGAGCTTCTAGATATACTGCAATGGCAGCCTAACCAATCAGCTCTATACACAGTTAGTCTTAAAAAAAAACTTAATTTTTCACTTTCATGCGCAAAATTTGTTCATATTTTGTTCACAGCGGCTGTTTTTCCATGCTCTATACACATTGACGACACCAGCTACACGAACACTTGACCACGAATTAACATGGCAACACTATGAAATGGCAACTAAAATTACTAATAATCTGTAATGTAATAAATCAGTCGAGTTGCCAACCGCAATACGGGCAAAAAAAGTACTTTTTGCAATTTAAAGATTTTTGGAAAATTTATTAAAAACCACTAAGAATTGACTTAACAAAAGTAGATGGTTGATGTACATAAATACAGAAAACCTCCAGCTCTTGTTCATATATGTAGATACCAGACCGTGTATTTAGCGAGTACATTTCGTTCTCCACTACATTCAGTGTTAAGGCACAAACACAATGGACTCGACAACGACATTGCGGCACCTGTCAACACTTCAATACCATCCATTCTTATGAAGACGAACATAATGGCAGCCACTACATCTTTGCGCCAATTTGAAAATTGCCACCGTCAATCTTATTCAATTTTCACATGCAACTGATTTAAAAAATTAAACAATTTATCAACCATTATTTTCTTTGAAAATAAATAAATTAATGAAGTGTTCGAATAAAAATTATTGTTTTTATCTGTATAAAATAAATAATCTGTGGGAATTGTGAACATAATTCATAATCTTCCAGTCGCAGATAACTTGACGAAATTTTCATCTAGTTGTCATGATGCAATGATACTGTCGCAGCCAGTACACATTTAGAATAGTTGGGGTTGATTTCCACTACCACCCTTTAGTCGTGTGTATCAAAATTTAAGTATAAATAATAAAATATATTTCTGTCTGTAATGCGGAACTTTTTACGTCCCGCAAATACTCTCTACACGACATCCAAAAATTACCTGAATTTCAGGACAACCCGAAAAATCAGGTTCAGATGGGGTTAGTGGTGGAACTACAAATTTATTGCACTAAGTAAAACTCGTACAATATCGATGTAGATGATCATCCCATCTTAACATCGATATTATACGATGTTAAATATAAATATATTATTATATTATATAAATTTTTACCATGTTAAATATAAATATATTATTATATTATATACATTTTTACCAAGAATACGTGAAGTATTCTCTTCTGTTCCCGAAGAGAAGCATTTTTATTTGCTCGCATTGTTAGCCCTCGCCGTCAAAATCCTACCAAATTCAATTTTGAAAAGCTTGTTCTTTGCAGTGCCAATCAAAATTACGTATAAAAGAAACTTGTAAAAACAATTTGTTCAAATGAATTTTTTGGGAATTTTTTTAAAAATTGCAAAACGAAGAAAAGAAATAATGAAAAGAAAAAATCCGTATACACAAAAAGTTATGTTTACAATGCATTTCAAATATCATTTTCACTAAGTTTTTAATTAAACCCTTATCGCTTAGTGGTAGTGGTGTTTGATTTGTACTATTTTAATGGCAGTTGGGTTTGATTTTCTCTACCACTAAACGTTTAGTAGTTGGATTTGGTGTTCACTACCAATAAAAATTTAGTAGTTAGTAGTGTGTTTTTTCTACACGACACCACCTGTTGGCAGGCAATGCCTAACCAATAAGAGTAAAAATTGCCTATGAAAAGCTTTTCACTTCGCCCTTCGGATTCGGTATAAAATATAGGTCTCTTCCATTCATGTACGAATATAACAAGCACAACATGAGTGGATGCCAAAATTTTACGCATTTGGTTCGTTTGCAAACGTACAATAATAAAAACTTGATGCGTTTGATCGTGAACGATCCAAAAATGTTTGACGAGATAACGAGAACCAACCTAAACGAACCGATTATTTGTAAACTTTATATTTCTTCTCTTCTCTTTGTCGCTTTCACTAATTTGGCGGTTATGATCCAATAACTACTTTACGATTTGTTAGATAAATTTGTTGTTGCCATTATTATGTTCTAGAGTACACCTCTATGAATACAATTAATTAAGGGTATAAGCCAAAAATGAATAATAATTTTTAATTGCAGATATTAAATAATATTTGACCCAAGAGTACAAAATGATATTTAAAATCTTTCCTAGAGTCACCGATTGACTTTACAATCATGACTACTTTGCACTTGGCACATAGATTCAACTGGAATTTGAAGTCAATTGGAATCACTCATTCAGACAATTTGATCCATATGACTCTTTAACAACCACATTAAAGATATAACTTTTTAAAAACGTGTAAATGAATTCTAGTCTTATGTACACCTTTTCGAGAATCAGTTTTATCATTTTCTATTCAAGATAACCATATCTAAACAATATCAAATACATAAAAATCCACCCTGTATTTTTATGCTTGCAATAAACATTTATTACCGTCGCTTTTTCATTTAACAAGTTTTCAATGTACAACCTTGCTAAAGAAATATAAAGAAATAATACCAGAAATAGAAGTAAAAAGTAGTTGAATATGGTAGTAGAAAAATATTAGGAAATAGTAGTAAAAATAGTAGCTGAAAATTTTATAAGAAAAGTAAAGTTCTGCCTCAACTAACGTTCATGTTGTACCAAATGATTTTTTACAAATCTCAACACTGTACTGTAAATAGTTGTGGAGATATATCCAAAAAAAAAACCTTTGGATCGTATGGGATGGACCATGCCCACTTCCTCAATCCATTTCATATATGTCTAGTTGATTACAACGGATGTGAGTACCCAATTTAGTTAAGATCAGATGAACATAATGGAAGGTTAAAACTGCCAAACAAATTTCTTGCATTCATTTTTATTTGTGAATATATACATGCACATACATATGTATATAGTTTTTATGTTACCTGCATAGGTATCGTAGTTTTAGTTTTAATTTGAAACAAGTTAAAAATTTTGAGCTTGCGAACCTTACATTTGGATTAAATCGCAAACGAATGATATTTTTGGACCTTCAAATTATCAAATCGGATCAGGAACCAAAAAATTTAATTCGCGAACAAATTAAAAATAAAATTTGTGGGCGAATTAATCGCAAAACTAAACGAAATGGATTTCCGTACCCTGTCCTGATTTTTACTAAATATTATTTAGATATTATTATTAGTATACCTATATCTTTTAATTGGAGTTTATGCTGATAAAAGTTAAACGGCCCAAACTGCATCGTATATTCTCCAAAATTTATAAATCAAATACCTATATTTAAATATTATTTGCGATATTCGCTACTGTAATAATAAAATTAAAAGTTATTACTGGCAATAATAATACAGGTGTAGAACGTGGCAACCACAATCTAAGCGATGAATTTTACGTCAATAATTTAATATTAGTGCTGAGTGTCGATTTTCATCGTAGTGCGTAAACAAAATTCAAGTTAAAAATTTCCTCGTTGACTTTTACTTGCAATTCGATTTACTTATACGGCCCTGAGCAACCAAGTGAATGGTAGTGACACATAAATCTGGTACCAAAATTCCAATCTAATTTTTAGAAATATTTTGGTTTGTGTTAAAAACGAATACGGAACATTATTATATAAATTTGCAACATTATAAATCCGAAGTTTTCATACAAATTACTTCAACGTATATAAATTGAATTTCAGTCAAGTAACTTTCTCCCAAATTTGCCGCAATTACCCAAATAGGAAACCGGAAAGAAGAGCACAGGTATGTTCAACACCATGTTCCGTCCTCTACTCCCGATATAATATTTATAATTATTTTATTAATGTTATCAATGAAAAAAATTAATTTAAAGCTAAAGTAACTAAAATTGGGGCTGCTTGCTGATTTCAAAAAATCAATAATATAAAAGGATGTTCTCATTTGACAGTGAGTGATACTTTCTTTGCCATTAGTGGTGCGGTCTTTTTCATACTTGTAATAAAAAAACGTAAGGCATAAAAATTCCAAATCTGAATCTAAGAATTAAGTACATATATAATTATACATATATTATATACATATCTAATTATTATATATGCAATAGTTGTTGCCCAAACACGAAAAAAAAGCTTTTACTCACTCATATCAAACAAGATATGCTGGGTGAAATGTACACCGAGCAGGCCGAGTATTCTGGGTGTCAATGAGTTATTCTACAAAAAAAGAACAAAAATGAATGTAAAATAGAAGGAAAACATGCAAACCCGTTCATCATTATTTTCATATACAGAAAGGCGAAGTTGCAAATTTTTTTAGTTTTCAAAAGTGAATATTAAATATATTATTCATAAAACTATTGAAGAAAAATCATATTATTTTCATAATTTTTCAATTATATTATTAATTGCACTCTCCATATTGATAAAATCGTTTAAAGTTGTTTGGTATACCATTTAGTGTTGCCGTTGCGAACAATATAGTACTACAAAAAAAAAACTGAATTTCGACAAAAAGCAACTCTGTAAGGAACACCAATGTAACCACTACACCGAGCACGAGGGTAAAATATGATGTGTTCGTCGAACAGCAAAAACCAGTATAACCAGCACCTAACATAACCATGACCTTATAGTGAGAAAATTTTATAATTTTGCTAAGCGAAATGGAGATAAGATTTTGACAGAAAAAATTCTGATATTTAATTCTGGAATATTTTTTATTTGCAACATCATCTCTTATTAATGGAGATAATAATAAGTTGTCCCTTTTCGTATAAGACACTTTCTTTCATTATTGCTCCCTATTAAATGAATACAATAAATAAATACTTTTCCTACACTAATCGCAAAGTACAAATCCTGTTGCCTTGGTCTACATAAATCATAGGCAAGGCATTCGCATCGCAGCAAATCTGTATTTTCAGCACAATTTCCGAATAAACAATTTCAATATAAATATGTAATTTATGAATATACATATATCCTAATTTTGTACCAATAAAGTTTACTTATTCTTCAAAATCATTGTTTGTATAAGTGACCACTGCAACTACTTGTTTTATGTGCTAGTTGTAAAAAATAAAACAATTGTTAGTCCAAGTTTGTGTGCTTGGACCACATTCAAACCTAAATCAATCCTTACGCGGTCACATTGACAACATCAACAAGGCACAACTCAGCAAATTATCGTTACAGTGCGTCGCAGGGGTCGCATTGGGGAAAAGCAAGGCACAGGACACCACATAATCGTTGCGGTGCGTCGCACGGGTAGCATTGTAAGCATCATAAAGGCAACTAGCTCACTTAAAATTAAACAATGGAGGATATGGCGGCGAACAATTGTTGCTTGGAAATATCATCCAGCACATCATCACCAATTACAAAAAAGACTCACCAACAAGAAAAAAACGTCAAATTATGAAAAAAGCTAAGGCAACTGGCAGCGACGATCTTCTACGACGACATTACTACTTTGGTTCAACAATACACTGATCAGTTCCGAAGCAAGATAGAATAATTCCGACAATAACCAACATCAAATCCGGCATCGTAGGCAATTCCAAGAGCAGAAGCAGTAAACAAAATTCTGCCTTGGAATCAATCTTGGTAGATAACCTTAGCAAGATGATATAAAGATATCGTGCTCTATTAAATTCGTTAAAACACATGTTAGATGGTATCACCGAGAATGTGGAAGACCAGGTACATCAGTGCGAGATTGAGAAGTCAATAAATTGTGGCACGAAACGGAGGAACTAAACTACAGCTTGTGGGAGAATTGTGAAAATGTACCTCGGTCGCGTCAGTCAAGAGCCTCCACAACATGTGAATTTTTAATGTCTTTGGCCTGGGAAAACCAGCAGGTGTTACAAGTGAAGAGGGACTAAAATTGCCACCAGTCATTATTTGTTTGATCAATTCCACGATCTGTCTACCACTGCCAAGGGTTTATAAGATGTGGTACTTTATATCAAACGTAACTGGAGAAGCTGGGTACCTTATCAGGCAACTGGCTCCTACCGATGGCAACTATGATACGGCTTGTCAACTTGAGGTATTTAAACTCCACTCTCATACAAAGGATATTGGATGAGTCATTTAACTTAGCCTCGTCAATCAAGGGCCTGCACAAATCTACAAGTGAATGTTTAATGTCTTGGTATCTCGGCACTATCATGGGATCCACTTCCCCTTCATCTACTCATGTGAAATACGAGCAGTTATTGATAAATTCGATGATTTCACAAACAGTAAAGGATTTTTTTTTTACTTTTCTTGAATCGCAATTCCGATCATTAGAGGAATTGATTACATGGAAAAACAGGGATCATTACAATCTTGCACATCGGAGTCTCAACACACCAAAACCAACATTGGTGCAAGATATGCCGAAATGACACTCATCCACTCTTAGTTTGCAAATCATTTCTGCAATTAAAGACTTCAGATTATGAAGAAAATCATGCTGTGCTAAAAATGTCGACAAAATGTATCAAGCTTCATAACACGTTTCTGTATTTTGGCCAGAAAGATGCAAAACTTAAAGAGAAAACAACGACCAGCAATAAGGAAGGACAGGCACAAAAGCCAGTCAGCCTATTTTCATCACAAGGAGACAATCGTCAGAAGTTCGATTAATATCGAATAATGAACTAGAATGTAGAGCTATATTAGACTCTGGCTCCCAAGTAAATCTCGTCACAAAGAGACTTGTCAAGCAGCTGAGGTTACAACCAAAACATACTTTAATTGCTATTGAGCGAATCGGAGCTAAAAGGAAGGACTATCGGCATCGAATCAAAGTGGAATTGCGATCAAATCTCAATGGATTTTCGGCTCGATTAGAAGCGTTTGTATTGTCTGAAATTACCAATCGATACTACTAGACGTGCCTACCTGACCCATTCCGAATAATTTAAAGCTTGCCGTTCCAGAGTTTAATAAACCCGGTCAAATTGAGGTGCTATTAGGGGCTAAGCTTTCTGAGTGGGGGCTCGGTATTTGAGTGGGTAGAGCACAACCCGTGTGGTTGCTTTTCATAAACTTATATTTCTACCCATATGAACTGAATTTTTTTGCTTCCAACATGGTAAATGTTTTTCTAATTTTTTCCAAAACGAATTGAAAATTATGCATACCAAGCATACTATTGTTTATTGAAACTTGAAATCACTTTTAACAAGGAAGATATGATAGTCTAAAGTTACGGTTTTTTGATAAGGAAAGTACTTATTTAAAAACGTGTAACTTATGCTGGTAAGACTCTAATACTGCATAATTATGCATTCTTGTGAAGCAGGTATAGGCTACTAACTGTGCAAAGTTTATTTGAATTGGCATTCATAATAGTTGTGTATTTGTTGTTGTCATTATGGATGTAAAACAAAAACAACAGCAGGTGTAAAAGCTAGTTAATTTTTTTGATTAAAATCAAAAATTCATATAAGTGGTATAAGTAGAACGAGCTAAAAGGGATACATCCCCCCTTAGGAAATTTTTTCATATTATCTCTGTTCGCGTACTTTTCCAGTAAAAACATGCAGGGAGAGAGTAAAAAGAAAATTATTCTCGCAAACAGTGAAACAGCAGAAAAAGTTCGTGAACAGAAAACCGGTAGATCGTTTATTTTGACATGTAATTTTTAGCGCCACAAAAGTTATTTATTTGTTATTTTCATAGTAATTAATAGCAACCGTTTCGATCACCATAAAAATACTTTCAAGAATAGCCATTTAACTTTTATTACCACCGTAAGCTATAATTAAGTAGTTAATAATATGTTTTTTGTAATTATTGCTTGCGATATACTTGCATTCACAATTACTTATATTTTCCGCAACATCACTAATATTCTTTTTTCTAATCATTTATTAAAAATAAACAATAAAATTCATTTAAGTTAAAAATTAAAAAAACAAAATTACTGTTGTTCTTTAATATTTGACAGTTCTATTGTTTTTTATCAACTGAAAATTGTTGCAAGTAAAAATTTTACTAGTAGAAACTTCAGCTATTTTTTTCTCTCATATTTTTACGTTCTCTCGTTGTAAGTTTTTCGAGTACGAGAACACTTTACCAGTAAAACCTTGCAACAATTTGTAACAGTTTTTTGTTCATGAACAGACGACCTTTTGATTGAAGTCAAAGAGGTTGAAATTTTCGAGCCATTTTATAAAATCACAAACAATAACCATTCCAAAAACATACACACGCCACTGCCTCATGTTATTTTTAAAAACAACCCGCTGCTTATCAAAACTTGGCAGTTTCAGTTTCTTATACAATTTAATATTTGGAAAAGAAAAACATTTACACTTTTTGTTCATGAGTTTAGCAAGTCTGCAACTACATTCTTAAAATAATAATATTTTTAAGTACGGTACGAACACAATGGACGCGGCAAAGACATTGCGCCATGCATTCTTATGAAGTCGAATATAATGGCTGCGACTCTGCATCATTCCGCTATTGTATAAATTTCCACTTTTCTCGACTTCTATCTATGCATATTCTATTTTTGCATGCGACAGAATGACATTATCAACCGTAAAACTATGCAATTTGCGTGTTTATGATATTTTCTTTGAAAATAAATAAATGAATGAAGTGTTCTATTAAAAATTATTGTTTTTTGTCGGTATAACATAAATGATCTGTGGAAATTGTGAATACCAGAATTAAAGTCATTTTTGTCCGCGTTCATTGTGTTAGAGTCGGAGACAACATGATAACATTTACTGTGGTCTCCATTTTGTTGTCGCAGGCATTAAGTTATTATATATTATCAAAATTAATTAGTTAAGGAAATGATCAATAATTATTTATAACTAACTTTTGGAAAATATTTGCTTATGAACTCACTCGTTTACTCTATTGTTTATTGAGTTTGCTAAACAATCGAAAATTAAGAATTTTGTTAACTGGTTCGGACATGATTCATAAAATTGTTTTGAAAACATTTGTAAATAAATCAAAATATTATATTGATTATTAAGTTGGTAAATATTTGGAAATTAAATATTTTGTAAACTGGATTGGAAATGGTTGAGGAAAATTGAAAACATTTGTAAATAAATTTAAATACCCAATTTCTTATTGAGTTTGTTAATTTGGGAATTAGCAATTTTGTAAACTGGTTTGGAAATGCTACTAAAAATTTAAAACATTTGTAAATAAATTTAAATATTCTATTGTTTATTGAGTTTGTTAAACATTTGGAGATAAAATTTAGTTGAAATCATTTTTAGCACGCACATTGTTTCTATTGCTTTTTGGTTTGCAATTGAATGGAGCAAAAACATACTGTTTATACAAATAAGTTTCTAGTCTGTAAATAAATCTAGCATTATGCAATTTTTGGCATAATTTTCTGCATAACTAACTGTGACAACACAACAGCGTGTGATTAAGCCCGTTACATAGCACTGATCAATATTTGTATCAATAACCTAACAATCTACCCGGTTCGTGTCAATATGATAAACGAATATTTAGGTTTATGTACAGAAATCGATGTTTGTGGTTAATGAATACTCGAGCTTTTTACTATTTTGCGAGTAATTTTCATATTTGTGGAATTCTGCATTATTAATAGCAGATCTTGGGCTATCCCAAGATTACTGCATAGGATATAATCATTTTGCCAGAGAAAATGTTGAATAAATCTCACAGTTTTACTATTAAATAATTAAAAAACAGTTTTTAATACCCAGTACGATTTTTTAGCAATCTGCGCTATTTTTCTACCCAAGGTTTGCACAGCACTAACTTTATTTCCATTTCTTTTTCTTCGTGGAACGTTTGATTGTCGCTGCTAGTAATTTGTTGGACACCTTACGATTTTACCGAATTTTGGCACAAATTCAGTATTTGCTTAGAATACCGCTGTAAAACTACCATTTGTAATAAGAATAATTAACAAGGTATGTAAAAGTTTTGTATTAAATAAATTTTTCATGTTGTATTATTTTTTGACGACGCCATTTTGTCATCGACTGCATAAATCAATATAAGGCAAGTTGGTGTGGAATATTTGGTGGTCATTCATATTAAAAGTTTATCGAAACATTTTTACCAGTGGGTGTGGCAATTTAAGAAAATGTTTTTTAAATAAAATTTGTATAAACACCGTCTGCCTGTATTTAGGTGGTTGAGGATTTTAATTAAACCTACCTACCGAATGTAACCTCAAAATCAGATTGTGATTTTTAGGTGGAGTACTGGTGTGGACTAACCGTCAAACAATTGTAATCAGGTTCATTATTTTACTTGTACCTCTCCACCTGAAATAGCTGCATAAAATGGAAATTGTTTACGGTTTTCAAGTATTTGCTGATGCTCAGGCGTAATAAAATAGTTTAACCACTCTCTTGGGACGCTATAAGTTACATTAAACTAAAAAGCACGTCATCTATAAGAAACTTAATTTTAATTTAAAAAATGCAACATTTTTTTATTTGGTTTAAAAAAATAATCTTACGAAGATATATTTAAAGTTTACTTCACAATGATTGTAGTATATGGGCAATGAACACGGTGGGAGACGTGCGGCGACGCATAATTAGGAGTTGTACTCTGCTATCATCGGAGAGAATTTGCAAACTGTCATTTTGTTAAGTATTTTGTAAAGTTTTTGTATTATTCAATTAAATTTTGCTTTCGCCTTTTTAAAGAAGTTCTGGTCTTCCTTTCCTCCTTTTTCGTAAAATTTTACCCCGTTCCTTCCCCCTTACCTTCATCACTTACTCCTAAAAATATGTATACCATGGAAAAAACAAGCAACACAACCATAGCGATGAGAAATTGTATTAAATCACAGCAAAAAACTTTCGAAGACTTAGGATTGAGTAAAATTACTACGTAACATTTCAGTTTTACTCCCAATACTAAAAACTTTAAAACACGTCATTCATTCTAACTTTTTTCAAAGTAAATTACAAGTGACCTACGTTTGATAACGGTATAAAAATTTACATTTACCCGCAATTAAATTGTTTTTGATAGATTAAATGAGAGTCCGACATAAGTGCCAAATGCAATTTTAAAAGCAGTATAAATTTTATACATATCGATCTGCCAACACAGTAGAACAGCAGCATTTAAGACAAATTCAATTTTACGACTTTTTTTTTCCGATGTATTTTCATAAAAAAGTGACAAAGTGACAGGTAGAAGTGAAATTCGTCGATTGCAGTGGCAGCGGCAACACTGCTGTATTCCAGTAAGTAGTCTGGATATCACGCTTGAGAAACACTTGAGTTCCAGTGTTGTTCTCTTTTCTCAAGTGTAGATATCAAGTGGAGAAACAATACATTATCAAGCAAAATGAAACATTAAGACCCAGTCCAAATCTCCATCGCATCTCAAATGTTATCTGCAGCGTGTAACTCAATCTGGATTTCCAACATATTTCACTTTAGTTGAGACCTAGCTTAAATATTCATATAATCTCGAATACATATGATATTCAATTTGAAGCTGGAATGCCAGATTGCTTCTAATATCAGCTATATAAATTTGAAAAATATTTCCTTTTTTATAAATGATTTTGACATCAACGTTTATTTTGTATTTGGGTCAGTGTTAATTTAAGTTTTAATTTATCTTATGAGCAAAAGTGTTGAGCGGAATTGTCAAGTAAATTTTTCCTCAATATAAATTCACATTCACATTACGCGGTGCACTTTTTAATTACAACAACTAAGTAAGGCTTTACTTAATTTTCCTTGTCATAGCTGAAATTTCTGGCATATTTATTAAATATTTATTGAATAATATAGAATTCACTTATTACAATTTTCACTTCAGCTAAATAGCTTCGAAAATATGTTATTACTCTACATATGACATCATAGGCACAAGTAACTCAAGCTATGCTTGAGATTGGAGTGGAGAATAAGTTGTATATAAAGTAAGTTGATAAAAAAATCAATACTGCTGTGGGGGAAGTCGGAAAAATTTTAAGAAAGCCTGAAAAACATTTCAGGCTTTCTTCCAAGTGAAGTTAGCTATTTCTCTGGAGCTACTTTGTATCTTAATTACAACTTATTTTTGTTTTTTTTTTTAAATAAAAAAAATATTTTATTTCATCAAAAACTTTATTTAACCTGACAGCCCAAGTCTCTGATGTATGCCTTTTAACAACATAAAATTGTTTTCAATTGAGTCAGACCAAGTTGAAATGAACTTTCGGTTGTAACCGAAACGTTTAAGTGCCTGGAATGAAGTGAATGGAAATTATATTATGAATGAAAGAGTAAAGAAGCAGGAATATTAAGCACGCAAATAAGCATGTAAAATAGGTAAAAGAAGTACAGATACAAGCTCGGAAGATTTATAAATCTTATAAAATAGAGTAATTATACATAGAAATGTACACACCTGGACAAAATAATAGGTGTGAACCTAAAAATGTTTAAAATGAACGAAAAAAATTAATTAATTGGTCTACAATCAAAGGCAAATTTGAAAGTTTGGTGGCACTGTTTTGGAATGAAATGGGGGTATCCCCGCAACAAAAGTTCTTCTCGATAAATATAGCGGCTTGTTTATTTGTTCAACCTTCAAATTGATCTGGACAATAAATTAGGTGTGTTTTGGTAAAAATTATAAGTGAATAAATTTAAAGCGTTATTTAGTTCCAGATATCGATGAAAATGAACTAAATAAAGGTTTAATTATAATTTTTAATAATATCATATGGGTCGTGGATTTCATTGCAGTACAGAGGAGAGAAAACTTGTTCTTCAGCTCCGATACAAAGGAAAAACCTGCCAGATCGATGGGACGGTCCCAGAATTTCGTTACAAATGCTCTCAAGCTAGAAGAAGCTATTGAAACGCGTGGAGCACCTAAAAAACTTCATTAGTGACCGACAATCGTATCGTTACATTAGCTAAACGCTATTCGTTCAAGTTACCCAGAAAAATTGCAAGCGAAATTGGGAATGTTGTATCATCACGAACCGTTCCAAGACGATTAGTAAACGCAAATCTACCAGTTGGATTGCTCGCAAAGTTCCTCTGCTTAGAACTTCAAATTTGAAGAAGAGGAAAAATTTTGAATTAGTTCATAAAACGTGGTGCGGTTCACAGGGAGAAAAGAAATGGCGCAATATTCTCTGGAGCGATGAAAAAAAAATAAATTTGTTTGGGAACGATGCGGAAACAAACGTTCGTCGCCCGAAAGACAAAAAATTGGACGTCCGGTTTACAAAGAAAACTGAAGCACGTAGGTGGCAGCTTAATAGTATGGGGCTGTTTTTCTTGGCAAGGTGTTGGTCCGATACATCGAATTAATGGCGCTATGGATAGATTCGTGTATAAGGATTTGTTGGAAACGGTAATGTTACCATATGCCGAGGATAATATGCCGCTTTTGTGGAAATTTCATCAGGGAATGATCCTAAACTGGGGAGAACTTAAACGTCAAAACAAAACGCAGTTATGGGAAAATATTCAAAAAATTTGGTACAACATTCCTGTAGAAACGGAAGTTGATATCGTCAATGCCCAGAAGAATCGAAAAATCCATCAAGAATAATGGTGGATATTCTGGGTATTAATCCGTTCTAACTAATTCAGTAAAATACGGGACCATAACTAGCAAAATTTCAATATTTATTCCTAAGTTTTTTGTGCAAACCTATCCTTCTGTCCAATCGAAAATATGTGTATTTTATGAATTAACCAAAATTTAAGTTATTTTTTAGAGTTTTTAAAACCTTTTAAGTTTTGTTTAACGTTGAAAACTAATTTATTTGTTGATTTTGATTTTTTTTATAAGAATAATAAACAATATATGAATGCCAAGCTTTTTTGAAAAAAAAATATGTTCACACCTATTATTTTGTTCAGTGGTCGCTGTGGCGTAGTGGTAGTGCGTTGGACTGCTACGCAGAGTGTCCGGGGTTCGAATCTCGGCACAGGCAAAATCAAAAAAAAAAGTAGAAAAAATAATTTTTCTACACGGCACCACCTCTTGTCAGGCAATGGCAAACCTACAAGAGTAAAAATTGCTATGAAAAGCTTTTCCTTCGCCGTTCGGATTCGGCTTTAAACTGTAGGTCCCTTCCATTCATGTACAAATATAACACGCACAACATGAGTGGATGCGAAAAGCTCGGCCTAGGCCCTCCATGGGCTGTTGTGCCATCAAAAGTAAAGTAAAGTAAAGTGTATGTATTTATGTACATTCATATGTACATTAAATACTAAGCAGAAAAGTTCAAACTTTTTCTTGATTGATACATTGGGTAATTTTTTTTTTGCTAACATTCCGTGTGAGCAGGATGCTCTTCAACAATTATTCGAAAAAAAAAAATTGTTGAAGGGAAATTTTATTTGTTGTTGGTTTTACCCCAGTGCAACTTAGTCTCAAATGAAGAAAAAAAAATGTGGGGAAATGCATCATAAGGCTTTCAAGAAAATTAGATATGTATATTATTTTTGGGTTAAAAATAAAATCTCTGTAATAACCGATGTAAATAAGCAGTATGCAGTATCAAATTTTTTGAAATGCAACTAAATTGTTCAATACTTTCCCAATGTCAGATGAGGTTTCAATCCCAGCTTCAAACTGGTGGTTTGTGAGGTTTTCTCCCACCCGAACGTTTTTGTATATTTATGTAGTAATCGGTGTCCACATGTTGTTTTCATATACTATTATGTATGTCGTAGTAAAAAAATTGAACGGAACGTTTCAATATTGGCAATTGGTTTGGAGGTTGTCATACATTTTAAGAAAAATCTGTTCTTCCATAAATTTTTTTTCAAAGTTCCTCAATCTAATTCAAAGGTAAAGGATCACAGGAAATATTAAAATTGTGATTATACCAAAAAAAAAATTATAAGTACTCGGCGACAAAATATGTTTGGACTAGAACGTGACACAGAAAAGACTGGAACGTTACAAAAAATTCATTTGGTGAACTAAACAGAATAAAATACCCAAATTTAAAACTAATTACAGGAGCCCTAAAATATTTAACTATTAATAATAGTAGAGTTCAATTATTTAAGTAACTTGGTAAAAATACGTACTATGTTACACATGCTTACGTAACTTTATACATTTTATGTAAGTATATGTTTTTATGTTAGCTATAAGATTATTTGGCTCCTTTATGCAGTTAAATGTTCATTACATGTATTTACTATTTATACAGTTTCATAGTACACCAATATCTACACATACATATATAATTTGACTTACAATTTTGCAAAATACTGAAAGATATTCTAACATTGAATTTTATCTGTTTCTTTGTAATTTTAGTTGAAAAATAAAATTTACATATTATCCTCCATATAAGAGAAGTTTCTTCATTCATTGGTAAAAACAGTTTTGAAATTGCCTGTTTTGTTGTAAGTTGTTTCTGCCACATTCCTCACTTTTAAAAGACATATATAGATATATATATAAGATGGCGAAGAATGATCCACCGCCGAATGCTCTATCAGAACGATTGAATAATAAGGAATTACTCGAGCTTTTGCCGCATCTACAATTGGATGAACTTTTACTTATACACGTTAAGAAGGCAGGGGCTTGGGATCAAATGTTTGGTGTTACGTATATGGCCAATACAAATGAATTAAGTAAAATCAGATGTAATATATGCCCAAGAAAACTGGAATTTAATAACTTCACAAACCACTTGGGTACTGCATGTCACAAAACAGCCCTGCTAGAAGTGGAACAGTTTTTCCATCCTTTTTACACATATGCAAAGACATCTGAAAATCTGGCAAAAGGTGAAATAGTCTCTAAGGAGGAATTACAAAATGCCATTGGAAAAGCTCAAGCAGTTCTAGCAAAAACGGAAGAGCATAAGTTATTGTTAGCAAAGCGTATTGCAAAACATATTAAAGGTTTGGAAGGAGAGTCGCCGGCTACAAAGCTTGAAGAGCAAATTTCTTCTTTAGTCTTACAAACGGATGTGAAGAAACCTGAACACATATATGCTGATGCTTCACTTCCGTTATTGGAATTGTTAAAGTTGGAATTTAGTATTAAGGAGGGCGAGTGGAATCATATGGTGACCACCGCAAACCCTCATCTGAGCGGTAAATACCTTTGCGAACTATGCTCAAGAAAGTGCACTGGTATAATAACAGTAAATTCACACTTTAATGGATATATTCATAAATGTATGCAGTTGGATACACTCGGCGTTCGTCATCCGACTTATAGCCATCTGACTAAAAACTGCACTTACCGCTACGATGAGAAATATTCTTTGGCTATTAAAGCTGAGGGTAGAACGTTGTTCAAGAAGAAAGCGGATGGAATTCTTGAATCTTCAAAGCGAGATTCAAGTGATGTGGATGAGCTTAAATCAAATACATCCGCTCTTCCAAGTGAGTCTATAAAAACCGAAAAAAGTGAAGCTGTATTGGATGGAAAATCTGAACTTGACGAAGTGAAAAATTGTGATGGAAAGAACAATTTGAACGCACCCATTGAACACGTTGTGAATCCGCTATCGTCTGCTGTTGCCAAAAAGATAAAAGAGCTAAACGCACAGCATAACGTCAACATAGACAACGAGGGTCTCATCGGGGTGGAGTATGTGGTTAAAATAATTAAGAGTGACGATGATCCTATGCCCATGTATGAATGTTGCCTTTGTGAAATTGTATTGAATGAGGCTCGCATGCAAGGTCATCTAATCGGCAATAATCACCGACTCAAGTACTGTGAAATGCACTATCCGGACACAATAAAAAAGTACAGGGATGTCATCGGTCACATTAAGTATTTTGGATATATTAATGTTATGGGTTATATATTAGAGCGGGTTGCTTCTGCTATCGAAAAACATCATGGACGCAGTATTCCCTCTGTTATTCCTTCAAAGATTTTCACTAAAATGCGTTCCGAAATAGTTTCTAAAGTCTACAGTTTCCGACATGCTACTCAGCAGCATGGACCATCCTTCTCTAATGCTATGTCTGCAGAGGAAGTTAAAGAGTTGGTGAAACAAAAAAAAGTGTATCATCAAACAACAGTTCCTTTGTATCATCGTGGCAGATTTACAGCAATTCCAACTGACAAGGTGTATCTTAACCAACGCAGTCACGGTAACAATTTTCGAAAAGACGATCTGGCTGAGAAATCTGAATTAATTAAAACTGGTCGGTCTAGGTCTCCTAGAGTTCGTTATGAATCAGCACATAAACATCGAACTCGATCTCGTTCTCCTCAGAGTCAAGTCTTTAAAAGGGACCACAAACGATTGCCAGAAGAAAATTCGAGGGATGATATTTGGAAGATATATCGTGAAAAGATTTTAATTGCCGCCAGCGAGGTTGAGTCCATCTATATGCAATATCGAAAGAATCCTGAGAGCCATCCTCTTTATGATCAGGAATGGAACCGCTTTTGGCGGCGACGAAAGGAGGATATTGTGTCGCAGGGCTTGGATCACCGATCTTATAACTATCAGCCCGAGTGGGTTCAATTTTTTAGACAACGTCTTGAAGAACTCTTCGGTGAAGCATTGCACAAGGCTAAGATTGGTGTTCGCAAGCGCTTGAATATACCATTGGATGCTGAGGAAGATAGTAACCCGGATTCAAATAAGTCACAAAAAGGCACTGCACAGCATTTGACCAATTCACAATCACACTTGGTTATCGCAGAACCTCGTTCGAAAAAACAGTGCCTCGATATAGATAATTTAGTTTCACAATGGAATTCTCAATCAAATTCGGCAGTGTCATGGTCTCCAAATGATAACCAAATTCCTATGTGGACCGAATCATCTTGGAGACAAAATCCTTTGACGTACAATACTGAATCAACTACAAAACAGCAAATGGTACCACATGTGGTTGATGACAAACCCAATATTATTCATGTACTGCGACTAATTACTGCATTAGAAGATCATCTCGGTAGCTTGGGAAGTAAGATAATGGATCTTCTTACAAAGGCACTTGTGTTAGAGAAAAGCTGTAGCAACAATCCAGCAGAACTAGAAAAGAATGTTCTAACCGCGAGCAATTGTACACTGTTAGAGACGGCAGTGGAGAAATTGAAAGGCATTCTATATGCTGGCCTCGTCGATGGCAATAAAGTGCAGAGCTTTAATCGTATAATAGAATATACTGCAGGTCTATTAAAACATGCTGATGAAATGGGATGGCGGACCGTGACGACCGATGATTCTGAAAGTTCAAGCGGTAAAAATGAATTGCAAAAGCTTATTGAAGTCATGCAAAATAAAAGATCTGGAAGAGGATCTTCGGCAAATCAAAAGTCTTTGCCGGACACGCTGATGGAACTTATTTCGTTACAGAGGAAGGGAACGTCGAACGATGACGAAACAAGTAATATCGATTCCAAACATTTAAACTTTTCTAATTTAACATCTCAAATTAATGAGAAACGTGGAAAACATTCCCTTCCACTAAATCGTTCTACTTTTTCAAGCACGAACGTAGATGACAGATTTAAGCAAAATAATGCGTATAATAATGCAGCGCAAATCAATATTAACTCATCGGACCGACAAAACCTTCTGAATTTTAATAGAAACCCATCTAATTTCAACAATTCAGACAACTTGAGAATCGGCAATGGCGGTGGTAATGGTGTTGGCAGCGGTATGAGCAACCGTAATGGATGTGGTAGAAATAACTTTAACAACTTTGATTTCAACAATCGAACAAATGCCAATGTTATTGGAAATATGAATCCAACAAGGAATGCAAATGCATATGGAAGTGGCGAAGTTCCTAATTCCTCACGTCCGGATAACTACACTCAAATTACAAATGTTGATAGAACTCAACATGCATTCGGTCATTCATTCGGTAATGGAAATGGAAATGGAAATAACAATTGGGGCAGATTTTCCGGCAACAGCCAGCAGTGGACACCTATCCAACAACAGTCCAATCAGTACAATAAGTTTGGAAATGGAAATATGAGAAATTAATTCCAAAATTAATTGTTTTTATTTACCTACTTTGAAATATTCTCTAATTACAATAAACAATAAAATTGAAAATATTCTGATGGTTTATTTTCAGTTCTGAGAATGGCAAATAGAAAGTCCGGAATGACCTATACAAAGTATAAATTAATAAATGTAGATAGGTAATTTTTAACCCATTAGCGCGCAGCTGAAGGTAAAGTTGGAAGGAGTATGAAACAGTCTGAGTCCGGTTATTTGAGCTTATTAAGCAGAAAAAACATCCCATCGTTCGGATAATTTTCTTTTTCTTTTTCAGACCGTAATTTTTTGACAACTCCGCGCATAAAATACTATTCACATTAAAAAATTTCACTCATTTAAAACTTTAGTAAATTTGTTTGTATTTACAAGTTTGATATAAAATATACTTAATCCATTATTTTTTGAGCTGATATATTGCCTACAATACCACATACTAGTGTTCGGCGAAATCGAAACTTAAAGTAGTATGTACTCGATTCTCAAAAGAATCTGTAGTTCTCTATTCTAGAAAGTAACGATTTTGCTTACCGAAAAAATCTGTACTTTCGTCTGGAATCGATATTATTGTACTAAGTATCGAATTGATATTTTTACTAATTTATTTTCAAGCCATAAACAGTCAGTTTAATACGTAGTACGAAAATGTAGATATATGAATTTTTGTGTTACTTAAAGTTACTACTTTACTTTACTTTTAATGGCACAACAACCCATGGAGGGCCTAGGCCGAGCTTTTCGCATCCACTCATATTGTGCGTGTTACATTTGTACATGAATGGAAGGGACCTACAGTTTAATGCCGAATCCGAACGGCGAAGTGAAAAGCTTTTCATAGCAATTTTTACTCTTGTAGGTTTGCCATTGCCTGCCAAGAGGTGGTGCCGGGTAGAAAAAATATCTTTTCTACTTTTTGATTTTTGCATGTGCCGAGATTCGAACCCCGGACACTCTGCGTAGCAGCCCAACGCACTACCACTACACCCCACTACACAAAAACAAAAAAGTCTGTAAAGAATTGAAGCTATTCAAAAAATGTATGTAAATTTAAGTATTTAGGCGGTGGAAAAAATTTTTTGTGTATTTGCCAAAATGACTGCTATTACAAAGCAGTTGGTGAAGCAGAAATCCATAAGGAGTGTCACCAAAAAATTAGCTCCCGAAAAAGGTAGCAATATCATTCCAAAATAAATTTGTTTAATGTGAAATCAAAAAATTTATTATCTGAATTACTGCAAACACTTCGAATTTTACCACTGACTCCTTTTCATCATCTCTTGTACATTTGAAGCACTGACTTTTTTGCCTCTTCGTTTTCTTCGCTTCGATCTGAAACCTTTGCACCTTATTTGATATATAATAAGAATTTTTTTTAATTTTTGGGCAAAACTTTTTGAAGTTTGGAAAGCAGTATCGCGGACAGATGCATTTCGACTACTCTTCAAGTGGGTTTTAACTTATCTAAACATTTTTTGTCCTGTAAACCCACATTAATTCTTAATGGTTCGCTTTAACGTTTCAATTACTAGATTTGCAATGTAAAAGGATTTTCATGCAAAATTGCAATATGTTTTTTTTTCGTTCAAGCTGCTATCTAGTCTTTTGAAAAAATTACAGCGTACTCTAATCGCATGAATTTAAAAAAAAACAGGTAAAGGGTGATTTTTATAAGAGTTTAGAGTTTGAAAATGAAAAACAACACAGAAATTTTACAAAAGTGAATGAAATTTTTATTTGGATCGATAAAGCAATTCCTGCCATTTACTTTTTAAAGATAATTTCACTTAAATGTTGACCGCGACTACGCTTTAAGTGGTACATTCTGACGGTCCAATTTTGGCACACTTTTTCACAAATTTCGGCCGGAATCTCACCAATGACGCATTCAATGTTGGCTTCCAAAGCAGAAATAGTGTTTGGATTATCCCTATAGACAAGAGACTTAACATAGCTCCACAAAAAATAGTCCAACGGGGTCAAACCATTCGATCTTGGAAGCCAATTGACTAAACCAAAACATGAGATTAGCTGCTCACCAAATTCGCCTCTCAATTGATGCATGGTATCACGTCCAGTGTGGCATGTGGCACCGTTCTGTTGGAGCCACATGTCGGCCGAGTCCAATTCTTACATTTTCCCTTTATAATTTTTTCGTTTACGCTCCTTGTTTCAGTCCATAACGCATACTTTTGTGTTTCTTGGATATAAATATTGTAATCTTTCGAATCGATAGGACGCGTTCTTTTTAAGCTCTGTACTTTTCTTTGTCTTACTTTGTTTTTAACGTGTTCTAAATAAATTTAGTAATTTAAAAAATGAAATTATTGGTTTCTAAACCTAAGCTAAGTGCTTTAATTTATGCTTTTTTGATTAAAACAATTTCAGGCTTTATTGTTCATATCTTTTTTACATATATTTATTTATACTTGTGAGAACCAAATTTTGTTGTTTTACTTCAAAATTTGTTAAGGTTCTATCGACCGTACTGTGCGAAACACTGAAGTCTATCGTCAACAAACTTATTGAACCTTATCACTTTGGCTTCAGGCATGGTAAATCCACCATCGACCTGATATTCACACTAAGACAAATCCTGGAAAAGACCCGAGAAAATCAGATCAACAAACACCATCTATTCATCGAGCCGCTTTCGACAACACGATTAGGGATCACTTGTACGCCGCAACGTCTGAATTTAGTATCCCTGTAAAGCACATTCGTGTTTGCAAAATGACACTGACCGACACCACCTTACTTACTTTTAATGGCACAACAACCCATGGAGGGCCTAGGCCAAGCTTTTCGCATCCACTCATGTTGTGCGTGTTATATTTGTTTGTGAATGGCAGGTTTTACAGTTTTATGCCGAATCCGAACGGCGATTGAAAAGCTTTTAATAGGCAATTTTTACTTTTGTAGGTTTTCCATTGCGTAACAAGAGATAGTGCCGTATAGAAAAATTGGTTTTTTCTACTACTTGATGTTGCCTGTGCCGAGATTCCAACCTCAAAAGAGGTTTCAGACAAGGTGACTCCCTATCATGCGACTTCTTTAACCTTATGCTGGAGAAAATAATGCGAGCTGCGAACATCGACATCTCTGGCACTATTTCCTACAAGAGTGTCATCGCTTCCTCAGAAATTGGAAAAGAGATGCATGTTTGTACAATCCTTGTAGATAGTAAATTTGTTCACCAAGTCGGATTCAAATTGTGTAGAGCCTGTAACTCAATAAATTTTTTTCTATTTTTTGTACTGTTGTCTTCTTTGTATTAAAATTAACAGTAATAGAGAAGAGATTGACTATAATTTATTAAGGCGAAAAATTATTTTAATTACAGAATTTAGTTACTAAGTACCAGACTCTTGATTATACAGGGTTAGGCGATTGATCTGTTACTTATTCAAACGACCATATTTTTTTTGTGGGGAAATTTATTTTTTATTGATTCAAATTACAATAATAAAATCCATTTACTTTAGCTCAATGTGGCCACCTTTTGCCTTGGCCGATTCCCATACAATGGCTTTCATCAGCGCATCCATACTGGCATACTTTTTAGTCCCCACCTTGCTCTCCGAAATGGCGCAGATGGAATAGTACATCGGATTTGCATCTGGCGAATTCGAAAGCCATTGTGTGGACGAAATGAAGTGTGGAACATGGTTTTTAATCATTCTTGGTTCACATGAGCTCTATGAGACGGTGCCAAGTCTTGTTGGAACGTCCATGGTGTATGACCGAAATGTTTGGATGCCCACGGCTTTAAAGCTTACAAAACATTTTCCCGACAATAAGTCGTATTGACTTTGACACCAGGCTCGATGAAAACGATTGGACAGCGCCCATCGGCGGTCACAGCTGCCCATACTATGACTTGAGATGGAAAATTACTTCGGGTGGCCGTTCGTAGGCTCAAATATTCGTAAGTGCGTTGAGTTAAGTAAACACGATCATTTTGAGAGTTTATGAACTGCTCAGTAGGGAAATTTTTCTCATCAGAGAAAACAATTTTTGGAAATTCGCCACGTTCGTGCAAGCGTAACAACTCCTTTGCTCTTTCGAGTCTAATTTTTTTTTGCTTTGGTCATTTGCCTTTGGAACTTGTAAGGCTTTACCTTGAGCTCATTTTGGAATATGCGTCGGCTGCTTCGCTGGTATATTTCTAGTTCGTTGGCCATTTGATTCCCACAACGACGTGGATTTCGTTCAAGTCGAGCCTTCACTTTCTGAACCATTTCAGGTGATGTCACTGTTTTTTTTCGTCCACCACCATAGCGTTTGGCAATGCTGCCTGTATCATTATAACGTTTTATGGTGCGATACACAAACATTTTATTTACTTTGAGATGCCTCAGCTCACGAACAATAGCTGATTGCGATTTTCCACACAAATATAACGCAATCACACTATTACGTTTGAATTCCATTTCGAATAACTTTTGTTCTATAAAACTTAGACGCAAATGCTTGTGGTAGCTTGTAAACAATACTTCAATCGCCTAACACTGTACATATATTGTTAATTCCTGTATGCTTTGATGTGCTTGAGAAGGAATTTTCTAAAGTGTACTATTTAAATGTTCTGAAAAATCGCAATTATCGAATTTAGTTGACGAAAGTTGCTCTCTTCTCTTTTGAGGATAGTTCAGAAATGTGGTTAGTATCATAGTGAACAGCCAATTTTTAAATTTTTTATGAGTCCAAATAATTGCAAGAAAGCTAATAGTCGGGAAGTTATTTAAGTTGTTCGAGTCGTCCTTTTTTAAGGCCTCTGCGGGCTTAATGGGTTAATCTAGTTATTTCTCCTTTAGTAAAAATGGCAAGCATTTTTTGTTGACCCAGGAAGTAAATCATTTTCTGGTTTATATTTTCATGTGTTTCCCCTAAAAAAATTGCTAAATATATGCGCTGAAAGAACGGGGTAATTTTGTTTAGAAAATCGATTAGCTGTTTTGGAATAATCTCGTTGATGTGAATTTTAAATTATTATGTATTTTACGACTTAAGAATATTTTCAATATGATCGGAATTTTTTTTTATTATTTGATAGTTTGAAAACGGATACAATTTCTACTCTTATGTTAGCTGAATGACATCGGTAACACAATTGTTTGACGGATAATTCTATAAAATCATAATACACTGAAATATCTGTACTCACGAAGAGCAAGATGGAATACTTAAGTCAATGTGAACTTCGTGCCATATTTCATCCGTAAAACTAGTCATAATTTTTTAACCTTTTGTAAAAATTATAAATTATTTGTAAAAGTATAAACATAAATAAGCATATTCTTCTTTAGTGGCACAGAAGGGGCTAGGCCGAGATTTTAACTCGAGCACTGTGCGTAGCATTCCAGAATACTACCAACTATGCCACGGCGCCCACTAAATGATATATTGGTACTTCAAATTCAGGAAAGAAAAGAATTGCTTGTCAAAGAACTCTTGAAATCTTGTAAATTCAAATTTTGTAAAGGGCAGTATAACTTTGGTAAATGATTTGATCATGCATTTGATTAATTGAATTTTATGAAACTTTGGTTTTATAATTTGAGATTGGTTTTATAAACTGCTGTTTTTCTGGATGGATAGCAGGAAATCTATATAATATCGCTGGAATATTAGGGAGAGTCAATAAACAAAAATTATAATTACTACTTCCTGCGATCAATTTATTTGCTCATAATTCATCAGGGAACTTTAAAATATCTGTAGTGGAATAAAAGATTTGGCCAACTGAAAAAATGTAACTTAAAAATATATTTTATAAAATAAAAGGTTTTAGGCAAATTTGGCAAAATGTGATTGATATATATTCAAGATTTTTGGCTTCAAACATTGGAAAAAAATAAAATGTACCTAAATATGTCTAACTACATATATAAGTAAAAGCAAAACTTAAGATAATGGAATGGATTCTTTTGTTATTTAATGGAATATATACTAAGAATTTCAGTTTGTGTTTTTTATCAAATTCAAGAATAATTTTTTCTTCACATAAAAACAAGGATAACACAGTGCACCAATATTAAATTTCATAATTCAGTAAGCGTTTGTCTACAGCAATTTTTGTCTAATTTGTCTTTAATTTTTACTAAAACAACAACACACATTCCAATACAAAATTTTTATTTATTTGTATTTTTCATTGAAAAAACATGTCCATTTTTTACTTCAAAATCAAAAGCTAATATTGTTTAAAAATGTTACCATTGATCTAGATGCTGGTTCATCATCAGAGTCATCACCGGAAGCACCATAATCCTTAATCTCTACTTCTTGGCCTTGAGTCTTCTGTTTCCATTTTTCCATGCTTTGCACTGTATTCATTGTCTCTGAAAAGGACATCATTTGGATCATCTGCAAATTTCCGCCATCACTGCATTCGGTGACCACTTTCCCTTATATCTGAAGATGAACAAAGCGGCAATTTTCGGTAGAAAAGGTGATTTTATGCCATCAAAGTGGATTGGATGTGGTTCTTTTCGGTTGCTAGCCTTTCAACCGTAGCCAATCTAGTAAAACTATATATGAGTTTTTACTCAGCCCCATCTCGCAGTTTTGTTGAAAAATATTTTATGATGCACTCTAACAAGATAATTAACAAAAAACCTTTAGAAGTTTTCCATAGTTTTCATGGGTGTGCAACCCCATCCTCCCGAAACATATGACTTTTTACTTACTTTAATATCTTTTACTACCTCACGTACTAGTGGTGTTATATCCTAAATCAAAATCAATTTATCATAAAATAACTGTCACTAATCCAGTACCTTCGATAGTGTGGTGGGTATGTTTATTGTCTTGATCTGGTGGTTAACTCTCATAAAATTTTCCTACCGATATCAAGTGAATGAGAATTATAAGAAAGTGTACAAGTACACCCTGTTGGCAGGCAATGTCAAAACCACCAAGTGATAACAATTTGCCACTCAGCCGTTCGGAACCGGCGCTAAACTATAAGTCCCACATGTGTATATGACCACATATTGCCCTACTCTTATTTACTTGACTCTTCTCCTATCTCTATCTGTCTCTGTCTCTCTATCTGTCTTGCATGGTCGTAGTACACTAAAGCCTGATTAATAATTATAATAATAATCCACGAAAATCTGTTGAAAAATATATATTAATTTGCTTCAGAATGAATTGACTGAACTTTACAAAACAAATTTATAATGCGCAATATAGTTAGTTTTAACATAAAGTAGTTTCCTTTATACGAAGGTGGGCATTGTCACCAAGTACTTACATAACAGAAGATTTCCAAATCGTTTGGTTTTACGTAACGCTTTGCTCAATTACAACACTGCGATTGCCAGAGTTTTAATCCTGCCTTCAGTAATTGGAAATATCACCTGCTCAATGTTAACGGAGCTTGAAAATAATCGCTCATGCATTGTTAGCACTAGCAGGCATAAACTTTTAAAAGACCGCGAAGCTATGTATAACAATGGCAATTTTTAATTATAAAATCCTAAAATACATACCTCTACTCTTTTTTCCTATTACCAATTATGAATTGTGAATACAAAGAAAAGAAATATTTTCGTGATTTTGTGCAATATAATTGTGGTTTTAAAATAAATTTTTTTTCCATTCACTTTTAGTTGAGAAAGACAAATTGAGTTAAACATAGCAAAACTTTTAAAGGGCTGAGCACCGTAACAAATATCATTTTGGAAGACATTGTGTTGTCAAAATTTCTTGAAACTGTTGTTGTATTGTTTAAAGCTTTCTGGATTCATAGAAATCTATAAACGCATTAAGCGTAATGGCGGACAATAACGAAGAAAAAGAACGCCTCAATAACAATGAATTTGCAGAGTTAATTCCCCACTTGCCGCTGGCAGATTTGCTTAAAATTGAGTATTACCTAAATAGCTGGTGCTTCATGCTTCAAATTACAGATTCTACAAAGCTGACAAAACTATTCGATTGTAATATCTGTGGCGTAGCTCAAAGCGGTCTGAAGAACTTAAATGCTCACATTGATGGTAAGAAGCACAAGCTAAAAATTAAAACTGTTAAACAGTTTTATCATCCTGAATATACATACGCTAAGGCACAAGTTAAATTGGCTTCGGCCACCGATTGCCAAGAAAAAAACCCTGAAAAAACTGATGGGACTAATGCGAACACTATGAAAAAAAGTTGTGCTGAAGATATTTCAAAAGCATCGAAAATTGATACTATTTTGAAATCAAATCTTGTGAAAAATAGCACTTCAAGTGAAACTGTCAGCACAGTGGATACGACACAAATTAAAACGTCTACGAAATTAAGTAATGTATCAAAAGGTACTGCAGCAGCTAAATCAAGCACTGTAGTTTCGAAGTCAAAAATTGTAAATATTGAACCTCCAATTACAAATTGTGAATCGAGAAAATCAAGCATTGCATTGAAGCAAACTACAAGTCTAAATGTTTCGGAAATAGTTAAAAAACCGATAGCATCAACAAAGATGACGCCTAAAATAGTAACACCGCAGGCAGAAGAAGATAATGTGAAAGATAACACTTCAAAAGACATGTTGGCGAAATCAACTTCCTTGGAGTTAGAAAAACAACGTGCTAGCAACATTCAAGAACAGTCATGTTCCAATTTAAAAGAACACCTGTCTAGTGCTCCAATTAAAATCCATACCTCTACAAAAACGAATAAATCAGACAAAACAAATATTGAAAATGTCATAAGGGTAGAAGTTAGCTCTGGAAAACAAGCGAATCAAAGTCAATCAAAAAAAGAAGAGACTATAATTTGTGATGACACCGCATTTAATTCTTCTCAGGTAGAAAACATACCGACAGAAAACACAACAGAAAACATACCGACAGAAAACACAACAGAAAACATACCAACAGAAAACACAACCGAAAACACGAAAACAAATTCAGATTTTGCCACAGATGTAGTTGTTAAAGGGAATATAATCGATGTGAACGCTTGTGAAGAGCAACTAGTAATAAACCCCTTCGCACTAAAATTAGATGGGAAAACAAAATCCGTTCGTGGGAAAAACATTGTAAAGTGTACTTCAACTATCGTACATGAAATTGAGAGTGCTCCTTTCCACGATAATGAGGTAATAGTGATTGAAGATGACAAGTTATCTGATGGTGAAAAAGATGAATCGAGTGATAAAGGAGTACAAAAAAAGAAAATGTTTGCTAAAAAGGACAACGATGATGAGCCATTACCGAAAAAACAAAAAACTTCAGTAAAAACAACATTTGATTGTTTAGAGAAAGCGACTGAGGGCGACTCTATAGAAAAGACGCCAAACGTAGGAAACGAAAATCAGTCTAGATATCAATCGAACATTGTTATTATACCGACTGTTCATAAGAACAAAATAGATGCATCAACTCGTTTAAAAAATTTACCTCATTTTTCCACAAAAACATTCAGTTGCAAACCAAGCGATGATATTCATGGGTTAATAGGCGTTGAATATGTAATTAAAGTCTTGAAAAGTCGCGAAGACATTTCCCCGAAATATGAATGTGGACTGTGCGAACTGGTTTTGGATGGATTTGCAATGCAAAATCATTTAGTTGGTTATAACCACCGTTTAAAGTTTTGTGAGAAGCATTTTCCCACCGCCATACGTCAATATAGACAATATATGGGTGAAATACCGGAGCACGAAGTGTTTAAGGTTATGACACCTATTCTCCAGAAGCTTGCCATTGCCATTGAAGAACATCATGGGCGTGATTTGCCACATGAGTGCCTTGATCGGGACTTTAATATAAATCGCCATGAAGTACTTTCAAAAGTTTTCTCGTGTCGTCATGCCTCAGAACAATATGGCCCTACTTTTACACATGTAGTAGACTCCAAAGAGGTGGATGAAATTATTGCGGTGAGACATAATTATAAACCTAAAGTAGCTTTCCAAGAAACAGTATTCGACACTCGTGCAGGTGGTGCAGTTACAAAACATAGTAAAAATAGAATATCACCCAGTCGTGTACGGCAACGTCACCGACAGCTCGCTCGACAGCGTCTTCCCGCTTCTAATGCTTATTCCGCATTACCATCGTCTTTTGATATGTATCAGTCAAATGCAACGTATCAATCAAATGCAACATATCAATCAAATTTAACCTATCAACAATTTGAAACTCCATCTCACTATCGACAAGTTGGACAAAGCTTTGCTCCGATGGACGATGAGACGCATAAACTCATGGTTGCAAATTTTCTTAGAGAAACTGTGAAGTCTTCAAATCGAGGTTGTAGTAATTTCGAAAGGGAACATTTTGTGAGACAAGATCGCTCACGATCTCGATCTGCAGATCGTAGTCACCATCTACATCTATCAGACTCTCATCGTGAGAGTAACAAGCAGAAGTCTTTGTCACCATTGCGCCACAACGATATTTGGCAAGCATATCGGCATTTGGTAGATCAAAAGCTACATGAGCTCGATGAAATTTTTATCAGGTATCGGAAAGATCCTGAAATACACCCACTTTACGATGAAGAATGGCAAAAATTTTGGAAACGCCGCAAGGAAGAAATAATGAATACTGGACTAGATCATCGCACGTATAATTATCAGCCGGAATGGGTTCGTTTTTTTAATACACGCATCGATGAACTATACAATGAAGCGGTAGAAAATGTTAAGATTAAATCGCGTGAACGATTATGTTTACCAATGATTAACGATGAGTTGGTAGATATAAAATATCACGTACAAATTGATGATTTCAAAATTGACAAACAACATGGGCTAAAAGTGCAGAGTAATGTCTCCTGTAATATATCGTCTACTCCAGAAGTCGTAGCAGTATTGCGTTTAATGACTGCGGTTGAAGAACAATTAGGTAGTTTAGGTCCCAAAATAATAGATCTATTATCTAAAGCATTACAAATCGAAAAAAACCATCCATGTCAAGTTAATGAAATCATATTGACAACTGAAAACTGCACATTGCTGGAAACAGCCATGGAAAAATTTAAGGGATTGATTATTGCGGGGCTTTTGGAGGGTTCAAAAGAGCGTGCATTGAAAAAAGCGATTAAAGACGTGGAAGCTTTATTAGTTTATGCTTTGAATAAACGAGATAAAAGTCCTCTAAAAGAACCACTGGCACCAACTAACATATTTGGCTTAAGCCGAGAACGTTTTGTGTCTGCACCAGATACTGTACGCCAGTCGGTTTCCACTTCAGTGCCAATGAAACAGTCTCAGAATTCAGCACCGACAACATCTTTACCAGCGGAAACAATGCAAAAATTTTCCAATAATAAACAAATTAGTAGTCTACTTGCGCAGGCAGATAAGAAGGAATTGGCAACGAAACTAGCTGCTGCTCTTACCGCTCAGGGCAAGACTGATTTTGATCCGGAGGAGCTGCAGAACATTATTGCAGTTTATACTCTTCTTGAGAAGAAAAAGCGCGAGGCTGCAACTGCTGTTCGATCAGAAGTTGCAGTGTCATCCACAATCACTGGCAACAGTCAAATAGCCTTATCAGACACTTTAGCAGAGTTTTTGAATCCTAACCCTAGCAACTTACAAAATAATGATTATGTAGAACCAAAACCACATTCGCAAATTAGGCAGTTTGAAAACACCACTAATATGAATGTCTGGCAAAATAAAAGTAATTTCAATCAATTCTCGAATAATGATGACTCGGCTCCTGTAAATACTTTGTATCCGTTTAATTCCCGTCAATTTGTGGGCTCATATAGTCAAACGGCAAACCAAGCTGGTGGTCCCAATAACAATGCGACTTCTATGAATACCAGAGGAAACTATTTAAGCAATACAAACAACAACAACAGTGGCATGAGCAACAATAATCGCAGTGGCTTGCAGAATCAACGAACTATCGGTAGCAACAATACTGTTTGTATACCACAACGGCAACAACAACATCAGCATATTAATAATTTGAACTTCAATCAGAACCAAAATCGAAATTGGATGCGGAACTCGGGCGGAGCAGCCATGCGAAACAGTCAAAAAGGCGGTAATGGCAATAAAACTGGTGGCACGAACTCAAACTGGCGCAGATATTAACTTACCTTAATTTTAAGTACTTCGTATTAAAATACAACATATTGTCGGAGTTATGCCAAAACGAAAATCTTGAATTTTTAATTTTGTGATAGAAAATTTTCTTTCACGAAAGTTTACACATCAATCTTGAAGTTTCTCAGAAAACTTACATAGGATTTTGGCATTCACCCGATGATATATAAACTATTGTAATTCTTCTTTATATAATAAACCATGTATTTATGTATGTATGTTTAATCAAACAAGGGTTTAATAAAACAAATTTGAATTAAAGAACCTCATATCTTTATGTAAATATAAATATGTATATATAAATATTTGTATACATATAAAGAAAAGGATACGTACCCAGAAAATGTCGTTGGTTGGCGAAGTCAAAGGCTTGACTTCGCACGTTGTTCATTGAATTATAAAAATAAGCCTATTTTGGTCATTGATAGAAGGTAGAGTATAAATTAAAATGACACTATTTTTTAGCCACTTTCAGATAGCAGTCATCGGAATCGTAATCTGAAAAAAATATTTACACAATATATTTTTATTTTTATCCTCTTGTCAAACATTTCATTAAAAAAAATCCTCCTTCGCAATTTATATAGATAGCACTACAATCGCTGATATACACTCCACGTCACTTGAATAGAAACATTACTCCTGCGACTAGAGCTTTTAGCTTTCAATAAAGCTTTTAAAATAGCTTTTTGTCATAAGATAAGTTAATTTTGGAAAATGCCCACAACTACAAATCGCTAGCCATACCAGAAACTTCTTCGGGAACTTGGACTTTTGTTTTGTCCTAAATCTTTCCTCAACTCTTTCTCGTTCCTTTACGGTGTAAAACTCTTGACCAGGCAATTGAGAAAATTTAGACAACACGTATGTTTCATCGTCTAACATGTTTTCAACATTTTAGCTCGGCTCTGGGCTACCAAGTTCTTAGCAGCGTTCCTGTCGGGTACTGACTGCACTTTGTATGTTTTAAGGCCCGCATCTTTTTTAATTTTACGAACTAAAAACTCACTGCAACTCGCTTTTTCCGCCAATTTTCGATTAGACAACGCTGCATTCTTCTCTAGGAGAGCAACGACTTTCTTCGCCTTTTGTGGAGACACGAAACCGAATTTCCTTCCAGAACCATATTTCCTAGCAACTGTTAAGTCTTTATTAAATTTTTTTTTTTTTAAGAATCATTGAGACAGTTGGTTGTGCAACTTTCGCCCTATTTGCAATGGTTTTCTGGCTCCACTGCGGATTTTCTCGAAATAATTCAACAACTAAATCGCATCTTTCCACTTCCGGTGCCATTAGTCAACTGAAAGTTCACAAGTTAAGAAACATGTGATTGTATTTCGTCAGAATTTCTCCAACGCAAAGCCTACTGTTTGAATTTTTTCATTCAGATGAAGAGTTTCAAAGCAGTGGTCTTTCAAAGTTATCCGATTTTTTCGATTTCACTCCTTATGTTATTGCTTTTAATAATGTGAACTGCCACCTTTAAGGCCTCACCTCAAAAATTCTATTTTTAAGGGAATCATAAAGTTGTTTCAAATAAATTAAGGAAATTTCACTCCACGGCGTCTTGATTGCGTTAAATAGAGATTCCCGGCCATCAGATTGTCGTCCACAATCGTATTCTTTGCGCACCATCCATCCCCACACATTTGCATTTATGTTTAGGTCCGGTGAATATGGTGGTCATTGTAGCAAGCTTACATTTTGCTCAGATATTCAACTTTTGATGATCTTTGCGGTGTAAATTGGAGCGTTATCTTGCTGGTACGTCCGCAGTATTGGGCTAAACAAGTCTGCAAATTTAGGGAAGCTTCCTCCAATATCATTTTGTTGGAATTTACGATAATTTTCGGCGAAGAAAAATGCAGTTCAAAAGTGCCAAAATATGAAACCTCACCCCAGACTGTTACTTACTTACTTAGCTGGCACTACAACCGATGATCGGCCTTGACCGACTCGATAAAGCTTCGCTAGTCGCCTCTCCTATGCGCGCGTTGGCGCCAGTTGATAAGGCCAAGTGCGGTCAGGTTGCACTGTACCTGGTATTTCCATAGGAGATTAGGATGCCCTCTTCTGCGTGTTCCTCCACCGTGGTTCAAATACCACACCCTTCTAGCCGGAGCGCTTTCTTCCATTTGCTCAACATGACCCAGCCAGCGAAGTCGCTGGATTTTTATACGCTTGCCTATGTCGCTGTCAGCGTACAGCTCATACAGCTCATCGTTTCATCTCATTCGATACACATCGACCACGCATACTGGACCGTAGATCTTACAGAGTATCTTCCTCTCGAACGCTCCTAACAGCCTCTCATTATTGATGGTCACTGTCCTCTCTGCGCCATACATTAGGACGGGAAGAATGAGGGACTTATAGAGTGTTATTTTCGTCGGTCGAGACAGGGCTCTGCTTCTCAATTGCCTACTGAGCCCGTAGTAACACCTGTGGACATTATTGTTGGCATTGATGCAGGATCCTAGGTAAACGAAATTACAAGGTACTTCTAGGGTGGTTCACCCTAGACCCACTCGACGAGACTCCCTTTCCAGGTTGGAGAATGCTGCATTGACTGCTCGCGTTGGTGCCAATGATGTCAATATTATCAGCGTATGTTAGCAGCATGAAACTCTTGTAGAAAATAGTGGCAGAGATGTCGATGTTCGCAGCTCGAATTTTCTCCAGCATAAGGTTAAAGAAGTCGCACGATAGGGAGTCACCTTGTCTGAAACCTCTTTTGGTATCAAATGGTGCGGAGAGGTCTGTCCCAATTTTCACTGCGCTGGTGGTGTTGGTCAGTGT
This sequence comes from Palloptera scutellata, assembly GCA_958295655.1. Taxonomy (NCBI): domain Eukaryota; kingdom Metazoa; phylum Arthropoda; class Insecta; order Diptera; family Pallopteridae; genus Palloptera; species Palloptera scutellata. The sequence goes on from OY282450.1 coordinate 54,565,718, forward strand.
CATTTTGCACGAATGAGACGAATGAGCTTTGCAGGGATACCAAAATCAAACATTGCGGCGTACAATTGATCCCTAATCGTGATGTCGAAGGAGGCTTTATAATCGACAAATAGATGATGGGTGTCGATCTGTTTTTCTCGGCTCTTTTCCAGGATTTGGCGTAGTGTGAATATCTGGTCGATGGTGGATTTACCAGGCCTGAAGCCACACTGATAAGGTCCAATCAGTTTGTTGACGATGGGCTTTAGTCTTTCGCACAGTACGCTCGATAGAACCTTACGTGGAATCAACTTTCATATGAATTAGGCAGAGTACTTTGATGTTCCAATCACTTGGCATGCTTTCATCAGACCATATTCTGCATAGAAGCTCATGCATGCGTTTTTTGAGCTCTCCGCCTCCATTCTTAAACAATTCAGTAGGCCATCTGCAGCTACAGCCTTACTGTTTTTCAGCCGAGCGATGGGTGTTAAGACCTCCAGTGATTGGGGTTTCCGGATTAGATTCCGCAGTGGCGGGATTATTGCCGTCATCGCCATTAAGCAGCTGCGAAAAGTGCTCCCTCCATAATCGCATTATGCCCTGAACATCTGTCACCAGATTTCCGTCTTTATACTTGCAGGAAGAGGTTCCGGTCTTCAAACCATAACTCAGGCGTCTTATTTTTTTCAAAGATTTTTTGGACCCCTTTCGATATCATTGAACTCGCGTCTTTCTGCATCTCTTGTGGCTGAAAATACGAAAATACTCCTCCCTCCCCAACTCTTTGTATCGCTCCTTAGCAGCTCGCGTTGCAACTGACTCCAGGGTTGTTCTGTAAACAGCGTTTTTCGCTTCAGCATCGCGACGCTTGATCGTACCACACATTTCTCCCGTCGACGGTGGTAGCCTAGCACCTCATCGTCAGCCGTCTGCATAGAGCGGGAAATGTGCATCCACTGCACAAATATATCATCAAGTTAAGGGATGTTTTGTGGTTGGAGGAGCGCGAGTTGACCTCAGACCGGTACTCCTCCCAATTTCAGAATAGCTCTTCCATCCGCTACTGATTAGGCTTTCGTTTGCCTTGCTTTCATACTTTTCCCATAGTTTGCTTTATTTTTAAAAAATTATCATACAACTTTAGCGCTTTTATTGATTTTTTCGGCATTTGAAAGTAGTGAGAGTCCATCTTCAGCGTAAACTTCAATTTTTCCATTTCGTCGGCAGTTGTAAGTACTTTTGCTCTGTAATTATCTTCTATAATTCTTCTATAATTACCACAGCAAATTTTTAATCCACTTCTTTAGTATAACTTTTAACTGATATCTGCAACGTACCTGAACGATCGTATAAGTAAGTAGTGACGCTATGGCTACTGTTTCTATTCAAGTGACGCAAAAATAACAGCATTTTTTTTGTAGGAATTTGAAAAAGCTTAAAGAAAAACCGTAACGGCATTTTTTGCAATCATCTGCATTTGCATTAATTTTCGAAAAGAATTTATCTTATGGAAAAAAAATAGACAAAAACTTTATTAAAAGCTGGAAGCTCAATCGCAAGAATAATATGTGTTTCTATTCAAGTGTCGCGAAGTGTACGCTGACGTTAGTAGGTAATTCCAAGTGCAGTCAGGTCTCCCTGTGCCTGGTCTTTACAAAGGACCAGGTCGTTCTTTTTTTTCTATAAGAATTAAACCTCTTCCTAGTTGTAGGCTCTCTTTTATTCGCTCAACATTGCGAAGTTTCGTTAATAAGCGAAACTTCTACATTTTTATACGCTACATACACTACTATATCAGTATCTGCGTACAGCTTATATTGCTCGTGGTTCCATTTACTTCCATTTACATGGAAGAGCGCGTATATCAATTTTGGAAATCAATTGATAAAAAAATTTTTCATTCATTTGACAAGATTTTTTGAAGCAAAAAAGATATCTGTTGAAATTTTTACTTTTCATAAAGGAAAAATTTTGCGACCAAAATGCATAAGACACATTTATGTTAAGAAAATAGTAAAAATTGTCCATTTACAAACCTGCCGAATTCTTTTTTGCTTTTTCAATGCTGTCAAATAATGAGAACTACAGTTACCAAAGTAACATAAATAAAAGATCCATCCACAACAGATATTTTAATTGTAAGATTGCTAATTGAGATTGGCAAATTAAATTGAAAGTCATGAATTTTTATTAGCTTGTAAAGAAAAAAAATTTAGAAACTTCTTGACTCTTTGTTGACACAAATTTTCCTTTTTTTTCGTTAATCTCTCGACCCGTTCTACGAGATTCCTTTATAATCATGTCATCACTGACTGATTAGTGGATATACTCGTATGCATCTTATTGCATGCTTAACATGTATAAAATTTTAAATATTTTAGAAAACTGTTTTATTTTTCCGCATTTTCCTACAAGTTTGAAAGCCCACCTGTAACACTTGTCCTAACCAACGATTGACTGACCAAAGTACGTTCATGTACGTCACGAGAATATGGATGGAATATATGGCTTCGCGTCTATTACCACGTTGAAAAATGCAGCACTGCCTCATGCGTTACGACCAATGGTGCATAACTATATTATCAGCGCATGCAAGCAGCATGACAGTTTTGTAGAAGATAGTTCCAGAGATGTCGATGTTTGTTAAGGAAGACGCACGATAAAGAATTACTTTGTTGCTGTAGTGGTGTCTGCCAATGTAATTTTGCAAAGTCGAATGAGCTTGGCATGTATATCAAATCCAGATATGACAAATCCAGGTGACAATCTGTTATTCTTCGGTCTTTTTAGGATTTATTGTAGTGACTATCCGGTCAAACATATAAGGTCATGGGCGATGGACACCAATCTTTCACTTAATACGTTGAACCTTGTATACGATATTAAGAAGACTTATCCCACGGTAGTTGGCGAAGGTATCCTGGTATTGCCCTATTGGTCGGACAAAGTACGATTGAGATCCAATCACTAGGTATTCTTTCATCGGAGCATGTTTACCATAAAAAGCTCGTACATGTGTCTCGCATTTAGTCTAAAAAACTTCAAATTAATTTTTTTCTCAAATTAGATTTTGTTAAATGGATTTTGACCCGGTTAGAAACTGAAAATACGCCATCGAGATTAGAATGACAATAAATTTTCTTTGATATGGTATAAAAATTCTGCGAAATGTGCACACTGTATTAGTGAAGTAGTTAGTCAGTGCATTAGTGGAAAAAGTTTCCACTAACACTTCAAATGTACGAAATATTATATGATAGGTGAAAAATGCCACTAACTGAAATCTTTGCTGGAGAGAGTTCCACTACAACTGTCACTAAAAATAGAGGTAGTCGAAAAAATTTCCAATATCACTAAACAAAATAATTAAATGGCGTTAAATCAGACGAAGGGGATTTCCAATTAACAGTTCCATTTCGTGAAGTTAATGGCGCCGTCCTGCTGATGTCTGCAACATTAATGCCTTTCAATTGAGGCACGAAAAAGTTAGTAATAATGTCTGTACCGCTCACCGTTGACTCTAACCTTCTAACCATCATAATTTTCGAAAACATATTAACCAATGAGCGCACCAAACGGAGACTTTTTCAGGATGAAATGGTGTTTCTAGAACTGCTTGTGACGTAGTTTATTAACCAAAATTGTGCTTCAAATTGTGGCAAGGTTTCCTTTGACCCATTCCTGCACAACCTGAATCTTGTGAGCACGTAAACCAAGATCTTTACGCAAAATTTACCATAAAATGGATGGACACAAGCTTATCAACAATTATTGATACATTTGCATCATCAATCTACGCTGCACACCAGCAATTGCTTGTTGTGTGCGCACTGTACGACGTCTTACGGAATGCTTATTATGGTATAGAGTAAATGTATTGCAAAAACGATTTTGAGCAAAATAAAAATTTGAACAATTTGCAAACATTACTCTGTCGCGAACCTATTCCCAATGAATATTCAAATCAAACAAACTTCAAAGCAACCGAGAACTGTTAAATCGACTGTTAAAGAAAACAGTGTTGCTAGTTTAAAGTTCTCCGCCTTTAAAAAAAACACCCGATAATAGAAAAATCATGTATAATGTTCCCGACGTTGTCTTTTTAATAATTATATTGAATCTACTCCTTTAAAGGCTTATTTTTCAGAACGAATTTAAACTATCGCATAAGTTTTTGTAGAATTTGAGATGCCATGAATTTTTTGGAATTACATTTTGTTATAGCTATTATGGGGTATGTACACTAAAAATAGTAACATTTTCAGCCCTATTCTGAATATTCCCGGGGAATTCATTTCTCGCGAATTTAATTTTTCTCGAGAAAGAAATCCTCCAATTCCAAACTCCAGGCGAGAAGCTAAATAAGGGAGAGAGAATTTCGAATTTCGGAGTCAGCTGTTTTGCTGTTGACGATTAATTTTGCGTGAATAAATGTTGTGAAAGTTATCAGAAAACTTTGCAAAATGCACAGCATAGCGTTCCAAATGCTTGCGGAGTAACTCAATAGAGATGAACAGCAGCAAATACATTAGCAACGTATTATGAGAAGGCACTTGCGTGATGGAATGAACCCACTGGAGTTGCCCCAATGCTTGTAAGCACATCCCAAATTACAACTTGTTCAAATTAATATGGTAAATGATCTGATGTTGCAGGTTTGAGAAGTATTACCGAGTAAACAAACCGGCCTTCAAGTACTTGTTGTAAGTGCTTACAGCCAAACTGCAAACGGCCAAAAAACCATTCGCTGTGCCGCCAGTGGTGAAACTGAGCGGCTGTTTGCGTTTCTTTGCTGAAGGCGATTACCAGACGGGTGTTGGGAAAGACTCTGATGTGTCGTTGGCTCAGTCAAGTTTCAGCAAAATATTATCAGAAGTACTGGAAGTGTTTGAAAGGCACTTATGCCCGAAATGGATTACCGTGTGCAAAACAATAGAGGAGAAAAGGGAAGTTGTGTTAGCCCTATACATAAAGCATGGTATTCCTGGTGTTATGGGTTGCATTGACGGAACACACGTCCAGATCGTTGCTCTCTGTCAAAATAAGCACTTCTTTTATAATAGGAAAGGAAATTATAGTTTGAATGTTATGCTGGTAAGTTGCTTGTTGTACATTGCGTAGTTTTTTCTGAGTTAAGTGTTGAAAAATATTTGCAGCTTTGTGGCCATGAGCTGAGAATTCGATACGTCGATGCCTCCCATCCAGGTGCTTGCCACGGCTCATTCATACGTCAGCGAGCTGTAAGTTCACTTTCAGCAAGAATATTTGCGAGGAGTAGCAAACTTTTGGCTGTTAGGTAACGTTCATTAAACAATTAAAGTCAGTAAAGCGAAATATGGAAATTTGAATACTTTTAAAACAGGAGACGCAGGATATCCGTTGCAACCTTGGCTCTTAATACCTCATCGAGTTCCGGAGGATGGATCAACGAAAATGAAATTTAATGACATCCATTCCAAATGCCGCAACATTATTGAACGGACCAATTGGGTTTTAAAAAATCGTTGGAGATGTCTCCTTGGTGCAAGGGTGTTACACTACACTCTTGAAAATGCAGCCAAAATTGTGAATGTGTGGTGCTTTACATAACATTTGCATTTTTATAAGGCGAATTGACACTGAGGAAAATTAATTCGAACCTCCAATGACCTCCCAGTAGCTGCAGCTCAAACAATTAGAACCACTATTGGAAACGACTTACAACAAGTCAAACAAAACACAAAAGTTTAAGTGTAGAATCTTTATTCATCACAAAGTTCAATTTAATCTTAAAGTACTAAAATATAACCATATAAAAAGTTCAACAGTTCATTAAGTATTCAAACAACAAAATAAATTTTTTTGAAATACTTAAATATAAACTGACTAGTGGAATTAGGCCTCTTATTCTTTCGAAAAAGAGGCCAGTCCAAATGTAGTTGCGGTCACTCCTTCAATTGATTATGGCATTGCGATTAATTTATATATCGCCTCTTCAGTGGGTGAAAATTTTAACTCATTGTTGGGCCCCCTCTTGTGCCTTTTTGAAGTCTTAAATTTTGCACCGCCTTCTGCCGCACATACTTCTTCTGATCTGCCCACACCTAAAATTTAAATAAATAATTATAACATCAAACTTTTTCTAAGTAATGTTAACAAACATTTTTCCACTCAACCCTTTTTTTCAGGAACACTCTCTATTGGTGGTCTTGCTGAATTAAACTGAGTCTCAGCATTCCGCCAGAATAGAGCGAGTTCCTCCTTGCTTCCTTTCTGGAAACAACATTGCCGTTGTCGTTTGCCTCCATAAAGTTCAGTAAAATTTTCATTTGCTGCTTGTTTGTTGTTTTTGTCCTAAACCAAAGTGTTTTAAGTGAATTTTTCTTTAATAAAACAATAAATACTTAAATTTTTGCACGAATTCCCTCACAATTTGCTGGCTAAAAATCTCACTAAAATAAGCGTACTATTCTCCCTTTCCCTCACATTTAGAATACATACTTTCCTCCAACCGTTTCCGCCATTTTAGAAGTTCGTTCGGAATAGGAGGATTGCGGAAAGTGAAAATTTCTCGGGGAAATTATTGTTCGTCTTGGAGGAAAGGGAAAAATCCCCTTGTGAATTTCTATTCAGAATAGGGCTGTATGTCTATTGATTGTACAGAGGTCCCTAAGTTCGAGCATGGAAAATCGAGGATTTCATTAATCTTAGAAAAGTGTTTGGGGTACTCAGCGCTCCAAAAAAATTTTCGGGAAATATCGAAAACGTTATATGTTCCGAAAATTTCAAGTTTGAAGCGTAAACTGTTGTTAAAATATATTTCCAGAAATATTTAGCTGCGGTTGCGCATTTAGAATGAAAAGCACAGTCACTGTACGTGATGGGATAACTCAATGTCACACTTATTTGCATCTATTACTATACATTTGACACTAAATATGTAGGTATTCACATATGCGATCAGTTATTAGTGTTGCATACAGTTACCATGGAAATTACTTAGTTTCGTTTTGCATGCAAATGCTACATCACCCAATTCAAGGGTCCTGATTCCGAGATCGACAGAGGAACCGAACCTGAAGCTGTGTTGGTACATACTACTAGATATACCTACGCTGCATAAAAAAAAATGGCTACACCCGAGTGTAAGGAATAACAAAAAAAATTTTCCTAAATATAAATTTGTTTATATTTATACTAATGTATTTTGCTTTTTAATACCAAAAACAATTTATTCCAAACATTAAAAAAATCAAAAAAAAAAAAAAAAATATTAACTGTATTTAAACATTTCAATATATACGATTAAACATTAAATTTAGTCTAAACTCATATTTAGAGATTTTCTTGTTTTATTTAAAGCAAGTAAATATGTATGTACATATTTATAGTTTAATATTCAAAAACATATTAAAAAATAAAAATTAAATAAATAAATAAAATATTTGTTTAACTCAATAGAAAGACTAACTTAAAAAAATCGAAAAATACCATTTAATTCAATTTGTAAAGATTCAGTAGAGTAGATGGGGGACTCATTTCAGCAGAATATATTGTACTAATAGCTCTTATGCGCAAGACTGGCATAAGAGTAAAAATTCGTGAAACGGATATCTAATTTTCGAACTTGCCTGAAATTCAGAAGCAATAGTTAGTTTTCAAAGTACACAATTATGCAAATAAAATCCTTAAATATTGTTGCATATATGTCATAATCAAAGTTTACTGCATGCATTTTTTAATAAATGTATATCTCGGAAACTAATTATTTACCCAAAAAATTATGAACCGCATAGTTACGCTAATAGAATAAGTTTTGGAAAAAATGTATTGCAATCAAAAAATTATGAGGTACAAAATGGTAGTACAAACAAGATAATCACAACCTTCTCAATCACTTTTCTAAATTTCTTTCTTTTGTGTACAAGGTTGACCACTTATAATTTGGTTTTGTAAATAAGAAACGAATAATTTTCTGTATGTAGTTTCTATTTTACAAAAGTATGTACAATCCTAGTGGTCGCTGTGGTGTAGTGGTAGTGTGTTGGACTGCTACGCAGAGTGTCCGGGGTTCGAATCTCGGCACAGGCAAAATCAAAAAAAAGTAGAAAAAAAAATTTTTCTACACGGCACCACCTCTTGGCAGGCAATGGCAAACCTACAAGAGTAAAAATTGCTATGAAAAGCTTTTCACTTCGCCGTTCTGATTCGGCATTAAACTCTAGGTCCCTTCCATTCATGTACAAATATAACACGCACAACATGAGTGGATGCGAAAAGCTCGGCCTAGGCCCTCCATGGGCTGTGGTGCCATTAAAAGTAAAGTAAAGTATGTACAATCCTTCCGGTTGATTGTGGAACACTATTTCATTTAAATTACTTCCTCGATTGCTCTTGCAGTACCCCATACGCTCAACCCAATTTTTGACCGATGGCTGCAGCAATTTTGTCGTCCTTAAGAGCCTCAATCATTGCTGAATGGTTAGCGTAATACTTATCTTTAACGGCTCGCCACAAATAATAGTCCATCGGAGTCAAATCACAACTGCGCGGTGACCAATGCATATCACCAAAACGACAAAAGATCGTTTGGTACACGGCTTGTGTTACGCGGTGCACCATCCTGTTGGAACCAAATGTTGTCTAAGTCCATATCTTCTAAAATTTGCCACAAATAATCAGTTATCATTGTGCGGTAACGCATCTTCTGCGTAACGGCAGAAAAGTTTCAAAGTAAACTTTGATTTTTTATAACTATTAAAATTATTCATATTATGCAACAGTATTTAAGGAATTTATTGCATAATTGTATACTTTGAAAATTAATTATTGATATTGAATTTAAGGCAAATCCGAAAATTAATGATCCATTTCAGAAATTTTTTTTTCTTGTGTTAAAATTCAGAATTTTTTCTTTGGAACTCTTTACGTGAGAAGAGTAATTGTCATACTGTATGTGGTAAGTAAATGAAAAAGATTAAATTAATTTTTCTTGTGACATTCTTGTTGCAAAATTTGTAGGTATGTTAATTTTCTATACAAACAATTTATTTTTAAAGTAGTTAAATTATAACAATGCTGTCATATCAACGCTTTCATGAGTATGCTGCCAAAAGAAAAAAAAGTGCCACACAAATTCGATTGCAGATTTGCATTTTGAGCGAATTTTTTTTTTGTTTTCAGTTATTAGCTGACTTTTGCTTTTTACTCTTTTGTTTGGTAGTAACACTCACTTAAAAATAGTATACATATGTATATATATATTCTGGACACTCTTTTTCTTTCGAAAAAGAGGCCAATCCAAATGTAGTTGCGGTCACTCCTTCGATTGATTGTTGCATTCCGACACGACCCTCTGTAATGCATAAGCTTCCGAAGCTATTTTACATTTTGTAAAATTTTTTTTATTTATATCTTCTATTTGATCCACTGTAAGAGATGAAGTTCTGAAGTATAGGTAACCAGCCGTTATCTAGTTGGATTGGTAGCTTTCAGTATAAAGCTCACGTAAAGGCTCATTGTTATATTAGTTTGGCGCGGCTATCCAATTTACGGAGTGGAGAACCTTAATATTTATTAATGATAGCTTTAATATTTATTAATGATAACTCGAACAAACTGGTGAAGAAAGGTGAAACTAGTAATTTTAGTATCATTCTAGCCAGAGATGAGAAGTGTAGGACTGTTTTCTTCCTCAGAGCCTCAACGTCACCAGAAGTCATTGAATGGAAGCCATAATCATGCAGAATATCTCTCCATTAAGTAGTGTCATGTGAGCACCGAAGTCGTTGTGTTGATGGAGTTTCTGCTAAGGTTAAGTAGCTGTCTAGTTCGATTGTTGTTCATTGTGGTATAGGTAAGTCTGGAAGTACCATAAGTATTCTCTGGTACCCAGGATCTATTTCCCTCCTCAATATAGTTTCTTTTAATTGCCAGAAAGGTGAGGTATCGGAAAGAAGCGAGCACCGTTTGACTAAAACGGTGACCTCCAGGTTCCAGGTTCCTAGCAAAAGCGAACCTGTGAATAGTGGTGATTCGACACCCCCTTAATAGTGATACTTTTACTTATTACCACCTCTTTGTTGTAAAAGTTTCGGTTCCACGAAAAATATCGATAACAAGTATCAAACTCTCGTTTAAGAGACAAATTAAAAGCATCATTACATACATTAGATTTATTATGTTGAGATACAAATTGCTAGAAAATTTATAATAAAATAATATAATTTTTTGAGAGCATTAATAACATTGAAAAAAATTCAAATTAATTTTTGTTAAAACAACGAAAAAAAATTGAAATAACTAATAAGATGACATCATAGGCCAAAATGTCCTGAAAAGACAATCTTGTCAATCGGATATCAAATAATCAAGTTATTACAAAAAGACTGATTTAGCGGTTCTTCGCATTAAATTTTTTCCCACATAGAAGGTGACCTTGGCTAATGTATGTGCTTCCAGTTAATATTATAATATTTGAGGCACAGCCTTGAATAAACACTTGTAGCGATAAGAGATGAAATGTTGCATTTAAAACTTTTAGAGGCGCACTGCTCGCAGTTCCTGACATTCCCAGGCTACCAATTTTCTGTACCCTTCTAATGAGAGTTTAATTGCATTTCTTACCTATCGCATCGACGAGGAGAGAGACCCGTAGGTGCTAATAAGTCTGACGATTGTGGTATACATTCCATATATTATGTAAGGTGACAAAAGCAATTTTAAAAGTATAGTAAGCCGCCAATCTTAGTAAACCTGTCATTTCCCAATATTCCTTCTCCAATTTAGCTTGGAGTCCAGAATGACGATGAGAGAATAGATTAAGTGCCACTTCATCCCGCTTTGGTAAAGAGAACTCAGGAATTTTAGTTTTCCTCGTGAACAGAACCAGCTTGGATGGTTAACTCCTAACCCTTTCCGCTTACCCCTTTCGGAAATCTTGCCAGGTGCTGATTCCATAAGCTTGCTAATCGTTGACAGAAATTTGCTGGAGATTAGTAAGTATTGGAACATCATCAGCGTATGGAACAACTTTTGTTCCTTTTGCATCGAAAAAACTTAAAATTTCGTTGACCACTAAGAGCCAAAACACACGAAACCAGATTGATCACGTTGTGATCGACGGAAGGCACGCTTCCAATGTACTAGACGTACGCACAATACGTGGTGCAAACATCGACTCAGACCACTACTGGATTGCAGCCAAGGTCTGCGCTCGTATATGTGTAGCAAATCGCGTACGAGAAAGCTGGATGTCGAAAAGCTGCAATCACAACAGACAGCCGAAGTCTTAGCCAACCAACTTGCACTCCTCCTTTCGCAAAACACCCCTCAACTTGATGATATATGCGCGCAGTGGACGCACATTTCCCACTCTATGCGTACGGCTGCCGAAAAGTGCTAGGCTACCACCGTCGACGGAGAAATATGTGGTACGACCAAGAGTGTCGCGATGCTACTGAAGCAAAAAACGCTGTTTACAGAGCCACCCTGCAGTCAGTTGCAACGCGAGCAGCTAAGGAGCGAAACAGAGAGTTGAGGAAGGAGGAGAAACGCCTTTTCAGGCGCAAGAAAAGAGATGAAGAAAGACGCAAGTTCAATGATATCGAAATGTTGCGGGACAGGAACGAGGTCCGAAAATTTTTTGAAAGAATAAGACACCTGACTGCTGGTTTGAAGACCGGGGTTTCTTCCTGCAAGGATGAAGACGGAAATCTGATGACAGATGTTCGAGCATAATGAGATTATGGATGGATCACTTTTCGCAGCTGCTTAGTGGCGATGACGGCAATAGTCCCACCACTGCGGAATCTACTCCGAAAACCCCAATCACTGACGACGTTGAAGTACCGCCGCCTGACTATGAGGAGGTCTTAACAGCCATTGCTCGGCTGAAAAACAATAAGGCTGCAGGTGCAGATGGCCTGCCTGCTGAGCTGTTTAAGACCGGAGGCGAAGAGCTCAAAAAACGCAAGCATGAGCTTCTATGCAGAATATGGTCGGATGAAAGCATGGCAAGTGATTGGAACCTCACCGTACTCTGCCCAATCCATAATAAAGGTGATTCCAGGAACTGCGCCAACTACCGTGGGATAAGCCTTCTTAATATTGCATATAAGGTTCTATCGAGCGTACTGTGCGAAAGACTGAAGCCCATCGTCAACAAACTGATTGGACCTTATCAGTGTGGCTTCAGGCCTGGTAAATCTACCACCGACCAGATACTCGCACTACACCAAATCCTGGAAAAGATCCGAGAAAAACAGATCGACACCCATCATCTATTTGTCGATTATAAAGCCGCCTTCGACAGTTGACAGCACAATTAGGGATCACTTGTACGCCGCAATGTCTGATTGTGGTATCCCTGCAAAGCTCATTCGTCTTTGCAAGATGACACTGACCAACACCACCAGCGCAGTGAAAATTGGGACAGACTTCTCCGCACGATTTGATACCAAAAGAGGTTTCAGACAAGGTGACTCCCTATCGTGCGACTTCTTTAACCTTATGCTGGAGAAAATAATTCGAGCTGCTAACATCGACATCTCTGGCACTATCTTCTACAAGAGTTATCATCACAAGAATGATGATATTGACATCATTAGCAAAAACACTCGAGCAGTCAGTGTAGCATTCTCCAACCTGGAAAGGGAGTCTCGTCGAGTGGGTCTAGTGGTGAACGAGGACAAAACGAAATACCTTGTGTCAACAAACAAAGAGCCACGGTGTCTTGGACAAAATGTCACTGTTGACAATTATACTTTTGAAGTCGTCAAGGATTTAGTATATCTAGGATCAAGCATAAACACCAACAATAATGTCAGCCTTGAGATCAAGCGAAGACTTACTCTTGCCAACAGGTGTTACTACGGGCTCAGTAGGCAATTGAGAAGTAGAGCCCTCTCGACCGACGAAAATAACGCTCTATAAGTCCCTCATCCTTCCTGTCCTAATGTATGGCGCAGAGACGTGGACATTGACCATCAATGATGAGAGGCTGTTAGGAGTATAAAACTCCAGCATCTTCGCTGGCTGGGTCGTGTTGAGCGAATGGAAGAAAGCGCTCCGTTTAGAAGGGTGTTTTATTCGAACCACGGTGGAAGAACACGCAGAAGGACACGTCCTAATCTCCGTTGGAAGGACCAGGTGCAGGGCAACCTGACTGCACTTGGCCTTATCAACTGGCGCCAGCGCGCGCATAGCAGAGGCGACCAAGACGTAAGTAAGTACTAGCCATACCCTTTGTAGTTCTCTTACTCACAGAGCTCGTACCCTTAGCAGCGTTAATGACTCCACTTTTCAACATTGACCTAATCTATGCTACTACAAACTGCATCCCCCCATGATCTTCTCGGGGTGACGCCTTTGCAAATTTGCACTGAAGCCTTGCAAATGGCTTCGGTGTTTACGTTATGGGAGGCTCCTTCGATATTAAGAAAACTCATCAAAGTGTACTCTTCATGTTCCATTCTCAATAGTACCAACCACCTTGTGGAGAGAGCTATCCACTGATATATTTTAAGGTATGCGTGCTGCGCGATATCCATTGTATGAATGCTGGTAACTCGTCTGATGTATGTACATACATGTCTATATGCTTTTCAAGTGTTTTCAAAATAAACGAAGGATCATCGGTTTGCAATTTTTAGCAATAGTGATTTAATTTTCCTGTGGTCGCTGTGGCGTAGTGGTAGTGCGTTGGACTGCTACGCAGAGTGTCCGGGGTTCGAATCTCGGCACAGGCCAAATCAAAAAGTAGAAAATATAATTTTTCTACGCGGCACCACCTCTTGGCAGGCAATGGCAAACCTACAGGAGTAAAAATTGCTATGAAAAGCTTTTCACTTCGCCGTTCGGATTCGGCATTAAACTGTAGGTCCCTTTCATTCATGTACAAATATAACACGCACAACATGAGTGGATGCGAAAAGCTCGGCCTAGGCCCTCCATGGGCTGTTGTGCCATTAAAAGTAAAGTAAAGATTTAATTTTCCTACTTTTGGAGTAAAAAGCACCTTGACTTCTCTCCATCCCCTTGGTGCATACCCATCAGTGAGACAATGAGAAGATGTGCACTAGATGAGGGACTAAGCTATTAAGGGAATGTTGTAGCAAAGCGGGTATGATGCCGTCCGGACTCGCTGATTTTAAAGTATCGAAAGAACTTATCGCCCAAGCAACCTTCTCTATGATATCTGAAACTTCAGTTCTTGGCCTACGGGCAGAATTTGTCAATGTTCTGGTGTGTGCATTCTGTAAAGTATTGAAGTTCTAGACATTTTTTTCCGAAGCCACGACACCTCGCTAATATTCTAGAGATTTCCACAGAAACTTTGCCAAGTATCTCTTTTTGCAGCTCTAATTCTACTTTTGTATTTATTAAAGCAAATTGTGTAGTTTTCCTAATCCTCTTTTAGTAGGCTAATTTTAGCCATGTTGAAAAGTCTTCTTGATTTTTCTCTAAAGCCTCTTAACTCTGTATTCCGACTGTGATCCGTAAAGGAAAATATGTCTGGCACTCTCCAGTTGTTTTCTGTAAGAATCTGTGGCAAGAGTAATGACTATAACTTCATCTCGAATCCTGTTTCCTAAAAGTAAGCTGATTTCCTTTGTTGCATAATGTTAGAAAGAATATAATAAAAAATGAACTCGCCTTAGCTCTTTATAAAAGTGCTGCCCCAGAGCTCATGATGACCGTTAGCGTCGCAGCATACCACCAGGTGCAATCCGCGTGACTCCGTATAGGCGACCAGTTGTCGGATTGATTGTGGTGTTGGTTCTTCCTCGTACGGAAAGTATTTTCGCATATTACTGTCGTGAGTTCTCCAGTACTATAGGTGGTAAGATGCTGAGATGGAATTATGCAAATTAATTTGCACCTCGTTCAGCTTCCGTTTGTTTTGGCCTATTACTACAGACACGAATCTTTAGAGGCCATCCTAATTTGGATTATCAGCGTATCAGCCTACTCCGTTTTTGCAGGGGGTCATGAAAACCTTCCCATTCTAAATTGAGGGTTTTGACGGCCGATTAGTTTCATCATAGACTCTTCATCCGGTATCGGAGGGCGAATCCACACCGAGAATACCGGCATAACTGAGAGTAGAGAGAGTGGAACCACTTCTAACTGGGCACCCGGTCAAAGCTGTTGATACCTTGCCTTAGGAAATCCATAGATTTTTTGCTGTATCCAACAACCCTTCTGCCAGGCAGCCTCATCGAAAAGAAGGTCTTAATTTTCAACCTCCAGCACGGGAAAGGAGATCATTGAGTCGTTGCATCTCAACCCCCGAGCTTATGTCGTCCCCGTTGCTGACCTGTGATGACAAGTCATCATTGGTAACAGTGTCGATGTGGTAGTTTAAAATTTGAGACCTAATCTCTGGATCCCCTCGCCAGTACTGAAGATCCTACTCCAGGCACCGTAACTTCAGTCTCTATCGAGATTTCCGTTAAAACATGCTTACTCTTCCTGTGGGATTTCTTTTGAGACTGCCATCCCGCTTACAAAAAAAATTGGGGTCGACCGCCCCTAACCTGGAGAAACATACGCACAATGGGCAGATCTTTGTTCGCTGCTTATTTCCGGATGCCTAACAAGGCTAACCCAGAAAAAGCCCTTCGTTTTACAGCTTAAGCTTTCACACCATGACAAGGTGTCTACCCTCACTGGAAATGTTTTATATAAATGTTGCTAATAAATATCACAAGTAATAAACAAGTGAAAGGTGGACTAAGGTCACTTTATGCCAAATCCGTGAGAATTTCCGGGACACTTCAATGCGGGGCGAGCAGCGGGACAGTCCCTCCCAATCCGTTACATCTGGTAGCTTTATTGAAGAAACTTGGCTGGTCATGTGGAAATTTAATCAGGATAGTCACCCTTCACCCTAAACACGCTTCATCACTGTTCTCGAATAGGATTCGTCTAGCTCGAACTTAAATGAAATAACTAATTACTTTTTTGAAATTTTGCATGAATCTATCCAAATGGAAGGATGGGGGGTTACCCATTATGGGATAAAAAATATTGAATGTCTCACCATCCGAAAGTGTGTCGAGGCAAAAAAAAAAGAAAGTGTATTCCCTTGGTGGCATCGAAACACCGCTTATTTGTTTTTTTTTATAACTATTACATATTTGATGTCCGATCGTCAAGTATAGTATACATACATATGTATATCTTCTACGAGTATATCCTTTTGTATTCAGGTGTTATTGTCTTCTAATGTCACCATCGACAAGTTATTTATATTTTTAGAGTTTTTGGGTGAGATATAGAGGAGAAATGATTTTTTTTTTTTGATAATATTAATTAATGCTATCAAAAAATCATAAAATTTTGGCTTAAAAAGTTTCTTTTTTCATTCATGGTACCGCACTTAAGACTGTTTTCTCAATTTCCGGTCAAGCTCTAATTGGAACGTTAACCCACGGGCCTGTTCTGTCAACCCTAGGCTAAAGTTATAATTAGTAAAATAGCCCTGTAAGTTCCAATTGCAACTTACATTCTTTACCTTTGTTTCATTTAACGTAATTGTGCATTCCGTTAGGCTGTGGTTATATTCAAAGTTTACTCGGCGAACACCATGCAATTGTTGTTGCCCGAACACGAAAAAAAAGAGCTTTTACTCGCTCTCACACCGAACACGATTTGCTGGGTGAAATATACATGGAGCACGCCGAGTATTCAGGGTTAGCAATGAGTTATTCTACAAAATAGGAACAAAAATGTATGTAAAATTGAAGGAAAATATGCAAACCTGTACATCATTATTATCATATGCAGAAAAGCGAAGCTGCGATTTTTTTAGTTTTTGAAAGTTAATAAGTATTAAACATATTATTCATAAAACTATCGAATAAAAATCATTTTATTTTCATAATTTTTCAACTATATTGTTAATTTCACTCTCCATATTTATAAAATCGTTTAAAGTTTTTTGGTATACCATGTAGTGTTGCTGTTGTAACCAATATAGTATTACAAAGAAAAATTGAATTTCGACAAAGAGCAAAATATGATGTGTTCGTCGAACAGCGAACGCCAGTATAACCAGCAGCTAATCATTTATTTAATGCTGTTCTGCACGCACAACATGAGTGGATACGAAAAGCTCGGCTTAGGGCCTGGTCTGTTCTGCCATTAAAATAAGAATTAAGGAAGTTACTACATAGTACTACATAGCTTGGTTTTGTTTTCCAGAAAGCTAAAATAAAAAATTAAATTAAATTGACTATAACATTTTTTTTCTTGAAATATTTCAAGAAAGAGTTGAAATTTCTGAAAACATTCAAAAATTGCATGTTCAGGGAAACTAAGTAATAAGATTTAACGTAATAAAACTGTATTTTATTTTTTTTTTCACTTACCCTAAAAAACAGTTATTCATGTCTTTCTGGGAGAACATCCAAACAATTTTTTTTTCAAAAAACTGTGGTTCATTTATAATTTATAATTTGATTTTAATGTAAATAAGAAATTATTAATTTTATTTACATAGTTTTTATTATTCAAAAGAACAAATATTCCTGTTAATTGTGGAAGGTTTGTACGTCTGGTCTTACAATTCCGTCAGCTCCATACTGTACCTTACCAATGGTTGCACCAATTTCATCCTTAAAAGCCTCAGTCGTTTCTGGTTAGTTAGCATAGCACTTATCTTTAACGGCTCCCAACAAATAATAGTGCAACGGAGTCAAATCGTAACTATGTGGTGGCCAATGTACCAAAACGGCTAATAACTCGATTTTCATAATTCCCAATTAAAAGATCGATTGTTGCACGGCTTCTGTGACACGGTGCGTCGTCCTGTTGGAACCAAATGCTGTCTAAGTTCATATCTTCTATAAAATTGTGGAAATAGCATTGAATAATACTGGCAATAATTATATTCCAACATTTTCGTACAAAAACTTTTTATATTAAGCAAAAAATCATTTCAGACAACTTTGTCATAAATTTATTTTAAAAAACAAAATTTAAATATAAAAATATTTAATAATATAAAATTTTAATATAAAAAAAGTGGAAACACTACATCTTATTTGGTGAACCCGACGTTGTAAAATGCAAGGCAACAATGAACCTGGAGTATTAAATACTCAATCAACTTCAACAGATCCTTCATATGAAGTCAGGCATCGCAAAGTGGACAAGTGGATGTATTCAATGCCAAAAATGCAAAATCTGTCGTCATAACGCTTTTAATGTTCCGAATCAACTCTTTCAACATAGATATCGTCGGACCTTTGCCACCTTCAAATAATTTTCGCTACGTTCTAACATTCCAATCGAGGAAATGACCGCTGAAACTATTGCAAAGTCTCTGATATGTAATTGGATCTCGCACTACAGAGTACCGCAATATATAACCACTGATGAGGGAAGCCATTTGATTCAATTTTATTTGGCTGTAAACATATTCGAACTTCGGCATATCATCCACAAGCAAACGGTATTATCGAACGATAACACCGAATAATTACAGCGGCAATTAAATGTTACTCAAATACATCAAATTGGGCTGACATTTTACCATTGTCACTCAGTCTACGATTTATAAACCAGATATCAACGCATCACCAGCCGAAATGATCCACGGTCAAACTTCCAGGCGATTTTCTCGACAATACTCCGACAAATAGAATTACTACCGTCACTTACTTCGTCACTCAACTCTGTTCTATGATGGAGAAACTGAAACATGTTAGTACTTCAAATTATTCCAAGAATCAGTATTATGTTATATTGCACACACGTTTTTATTCGCAACGACAAAGTTAGACCACCTTTCAAAGCTCCTTACGACGATCCATACAAGGTAATTCTTCGATCTATTAATAATTTCGCCTTCACAAAAAACCGTCTCAATCGACAGATTAAAAGCGAAGTCGATGAAAAAAATGCTTCTACCAAATCAACTAAAATTGTCGAAAATATACATATACCCAAAGAACTCCCAAAGCAACAACAACAACCAAAGCAAACAAGATCAGACAGAATCATCCATTCTACGAAAAGATTTGTTCACTTCCTAACGTGAGAAAATCACTGGTGGGGGAGTATGTGGTATTACTTTACTTTTAATGGCACAACAGCCGATGGAGGGCCTAGACCAAGCTCTTCGCATCCACTCATGTTGTGCGTGTTATATTTGTACATGAATGGAAGGGACCTACAGTTTAATGCCGAATCCGAGCGGCGAAGTGAAAACTTTTCATAGCAATTTCTACTCTTGTACGTTTGCCATTGCCTGCCAAGAGGTGGTGCCGTGTAGAAAAAATTATTTTTTCTTTTTGATTTTGCCTGTGCCGAGATTTGAACCCCGGACACTCTGCGTAGCAGTCCAACGCACTACCACTACACCACAGCGACCGCCTGTGGTATTAGCATTAAATGTGGTATTAGCATTAAATTCCAAGATTTTCATATAAATACTTTTTATTTTAAGCAAAAAAAAAACAAACTTTGTCATAAAAATATTTAAAAAAATTAAATTTAAATATTAAATATATTTAAAAATATAAAAGAGAAATTTAAAATATAACATTTTAGTAAAAAAAAATCAAAAAAAAAAAGAAGTGGAAACACAAATTCACAAATGTAACGCAATAGCAGAAATTTTTTGGGTTGTGCACTGTACTTATAGAAGTAAGAGACCGTGTTGTTTTATCCAATAAAGATCCAGTTTCACGCGCACGTTTCACCAATTGATCCACAAATGGCGTGGAAGGTGATTTTGCAAGTAAATTTTTAGTATTTTCCAACTTTATTCAAGCCTATATCGACCCATTTCGTTAACCGCAAATACATTGTCGGACAATCAAATAAGAACACCTTGCACTATAAAACTTCCATTGATTTTTTTTTTATCGGACTGCTTATGGCAAACAATTTTTATAGAGAAGAAAATGGTATGGTATATACTTAAATATTTTTGGGGGATTCCCAAACAAAAAAGTTGAAGCGAAGCATTCGAAGGCGGACAATACAATAAGAACACTAGACGAAAAAATTTATATATTTTAAAAAGAAAACTTAAATATGTTAATAATAATTTGTACTGGTAAGCATTTAAATGGTAGCATTGAGGGTAATACAACAAATTAAATGTAAACTATTCCGTAATGTCACAAAAAGATGGGTCGAGCAAAGCACTGTAGCAAGGAGGAGCGTGATTTGGTGAAAAAACTGCGAAATGAGGAACAGAGAG
This sequence comes from Palloptera scutellata, assembly GCA_958295655.1. NCBI lineage: Eukaryota > Metazoa > Arthropoda > Insecta > Diptera > Pallopteridae > Palloptera > Palloptera scutellata. The sequence continues at coordinate 54,585,897 of OY282450.1, forward strand.
GTAGGCCCCGCAAAACTACAAGTGCAGATGACAATTGCAAAAAAATTTTGGCGGCACGCGATCCATTTAAGGCAGCTGCCGCAACGTTCCACAACGTTTACACAACGTTCCGGTCGATATGTGTGGAAAAATCGAAAGTATCCCATAGAGTTCGCTGAAGCGCTCATTGAGTGGGATGGTTCAATTAATACAAAAAAATGGCCTAACGTATTATGGAGACGAAAGCAAGGTGAATCTTGTTGGAAGTGATGGCAAACGTCGGGTTAGACGCCCGAAAAATGCAGAATTGAGCCCAAAATATACTAGGAAGACGTTTAAACACGGAGGTGGAAGCATCATGGAATGGGGATGCTTCTCTTGGTATGATGTGGGCCATCTGTATTGGATAAAAGAAACGATGGACAGACTTCTTTACGTAAACATCCTTCAGGAGGTGATGCTTCCTTATGGTGAATGGGAAATGACTGAAATGGCAAATGCAACAGGATACGAACCCAAAGCACACCTCAATCCTTACACGAGATTGGTTTCCCCATAATGGATTTCCCGTTATGACCTGGCCTTCACAACCTCCTGACCTTAATCCAATCGAGAACTTGTGGAATATTGTCAAAGAGAAGATTGGCAGTACCAGAGCTAAAAACAAAGACGAATTGTGGCAAAGCATTCAAATAGCGAGGTATTCCATACCCCAGGCTACTTGCGCGTCTCTGGTGGAATCAATGCCTAGAAGGTGTAAGGCGGTTTTAATTGACAAAGGCTATTCCACAAAATATTAGCATTAGTGAACAATTTGAGCCAATACTTTAAAAATTTTTTTTTTAATAGAAGTGTTGTTATTTGTTTGTCCTTTTGAAATGTGATTTTATGCATAACTTTACTGAATTGATTTTGTTTCTGTTTTAAGAAAAAATTAAACTTATGGAATAAATGAATAAAAATAAATACCTTTTAAATTTATCATAAGCCTAGAGAAATATTTTTTTATTGTTTTTGGTTTCAGAACAAGGTGTTCTTATTTGATTGTCCGACACTGTATATAACTAATTTTCCGTCATAATAGGAATTACATTAGAGTTGTCACTTACAAAATATCCAGTAGTTCAAATTCCAAATGTTAGATGGACCATCCTTCACATATATAACTCTGAAATAATATCGTATGTAGGTGCATAAAATAATTCGATATTATCCATAATTCCTTTGGTCTTCAACACCGTCAACTGCAGAAAGATGTTATCTGCATCCCGCACATGCAAATATAAACACGAACATGAGGAGCAATCGGATTGAAGAAGAGAAAATCCAAAATTTAAAACATAATTTTTTTGTTTTCGCTATGTTGACCATTCATAAATGCAAAAAACCATTAATACAGACAAACAATAACCCCACTCAGTTTAAGAAAAGAGCACAAGAAAATGTTTCTATATATCTTCTATTTAGTCGCTTTGTTTATAAGGTGCTGGTTATACTGGTGTTCGCTGTTCGACGAACACATTATATTTTTCTCTCGTGTCCGGTGTAGTGGTTACATTGGAGTTAGTTACAGAGTTGCTTTGGTCGAAATTCTGTTTTTTTGTAATACTATATTGTTCACAACGGCAACACTAAATGGTATGCCATTTAGGAGTATCCTGGAATTTTGTTTAGGGAGTTTGTAAGAGTTTTCCATCGATGAAAGAATATGAAAAAATTTCCAAATTCTTTTATTAAAAACGTTAAATTAAATGCATTTTAAAATTTTTTGTTAAAGTGCTTAAATTGTATAATTGGGTCCATAGTGGTAGTGCGTTGGACTGTTACGCAGAGTGTCCGGGCTTGGAATCTCGGCACAGGCAACATCAAGTAGTAGAAAAATACAATTTTTCTATACGGCACTATCTCTTGTCACGCAATGGAAAACCTACAAAAGTAAAAATTGCCTATTAAAAGCTTTTCACTTCGCCGTTCGGATTCGGCATAAAACTGTAAAACCTGCCATTCACAAACAAATATAACACGCACAACATGAGTGGATGCGAAAATCTCGGCCTAGGCCCTCCATGGGCTGTTGTGGCATTAAAAGAAGAAGATGAAGATATACTTATACATACATAATGAACAGCTACAACGAACGCGAAACTGCCAACGTTCCGGCCGATATGTGTGGGTGGAAAATTGGTTCCAAAGAGTCGATTGTGACAAACGCCTTCGCGGTGGTCATATGAGATATCTGAAATATCGAATTCCATACTTAAATGTAACATGCCACATCTAAAATAAATTTCAGCCCTATATCTCAATTATTATGTTTTATTTAAATACAAAAATGTTATTATTCCTATCGAAAAAACCCAATATTAATCACAAAGAGCTATTCAAGGAAATTATTCTTTTGACCGTTTTTTCAATATCTGGTTAATCACCAATCGCAACTCTAACCGACGATTCTGTGCTGTTAACCTTCGGTTAAAATTCTTATTAGTTCTTTTTTATTTAAAATTTTTATAAAATGCATACTACACGTTTGGTGTATCCCTATGTATGCAGAGCATTGTGTTGATTGGAAGGAAGAGAAGGAGGGAGAATGAAAGGGGGAATGCAATCACAGGACACTGATAAAGAGACAGACAACCATTGTGGAAAGTGTTATGCCTTTACCACCACTATTAACTTCATTTTATAAATGTCGACTATGACCCAATGTGGTGACCAAAAAATTGTAACTGCAATATCCACCAATATGACTTTTTCTTAAAGAATATAATTTTAGCCTCTTGGCTGTGAAGCGTTTTTTTCCTCTCCTGTAAAATTTTATTATTTTGCATTTTGTTGGTTACGTTATTCTTTCAAGAAGGTATCGATATATGCTTGCGGAGATATTGTATGTGTCTATGGTTAATAATTACATTAACATTTTACAAACTGGTACATCGATTTGTGAAGTGAAGAAATGACGAGTCAAGAAATGGAAATTTTTTTTTTTTACAAAAATACGCAAAACTTTGTTTTAGAGTCTTTTACAAAAATACGCAAAAGTTTGTCTTGGAGTCCCGTGACTAAGCATTGCCAACTAGTTATAGAAATAGTAGTAGGCTTGTTGCGTTCTCCATATTATTTTCAGTGAATGAAAGAATTCAATTACACCAGCTTTAAGCAGACAAAAGAGCTGATGATAAGAACAGAAGATAGCCACAATGCACCATAAATTACACAGTAACTTAACAGAATCTAAGCCAATAGAAAAGCTCTCTGTACATATTTAGGCAAGCACATTTGTGAATTACACATTCATTTAAGTATTCATTTTGTTTTATTATATAATATTTATTAAGGGTTAATTATTTTTATTTTACCATTTTAAGTTTGTTAAATGTTTGCTCTGTGAAATCCTTGCAATTGACATTAATAATGTAAAAATTTATATTATTTTTGTAAATTTTCAATCGGTCGGCGATGATTCGATGTGGGAGACTGTTATACAGTGATTTTATTTTTTATCCTTGCAGTTGACATTAATAATATAAAAATTGATATTATTTTTGTAAATTTTCAATCGGTCGGCGATGATTCGCTGTGGGAGACTGTCATACAGTGATTTTATTTTTTCTTGTAGGATGTTTTGTCTAGCCTCTTCAATGGTCTCCTTCATTAAATTTTTCTTAGCACACTTTTCGAGCTGAAATCGACCAAAGATATTCAATAATGTTCTTATCTGGTTATTTCACTAGCAAATCGTCAAAGAGATTATTTCCACGCTGTTCTAAACCGACGACCAAAGTAGACCTAGCCACGTGTATTGTAGCATTGGCCTGTTTAAATTGACAGCCTAACTATTCTTGTAGAAATAAATGACAGTAGCATTGGCTTCCCACATTATTATCGAACCACCGCACACTGGGGTAAAATACAAAATTTTTGGAGATTAATTCAAAAAAATAAGTTTCAAGGTACATATAAGTTTTTAGTACCGGGTGAAAATAGATAAAACACTAAGTAAAAACATATTTGCAAAAAATTCACCGTTTTTTCGTATTGCGCTCTGAAAGTTATCGTTTCTTATCTTTTTTTTTGTGCGCACATTAATAAACGTGATTTTTTTTTTTTATATTTTAAAGCTATTTTAAAAGCTATCTTAAAAATAAAACAAAAATTATAATGGGAGAATTTTAGTAATACAAGGTGAATTTTTGTTTTGTTTTATGTGTTAATAAATGTTTCAATATTAATTTTTTTTGCTCGTAAGCTTAAAAAGAAGTGTTTTTGACAAACAAAAGAACAAATATAAAAATAAATATAAAAACAAATAAGAAAAATATATTATTAGTTTTGTTGTACCACTCAGGTTGATTTGTGAAATAAAAATTATCTGACATAACCCTTGACCAGTATCCTCCATGTTCTGTAGAATTCGTTAACTGAGTCTTTAGTTGTTTCTAAAAATAATGAATTGATAACGAAACACAAAATCTTGTTAATTCGGTTGACTCATGGATATAAATTATTTTTGTTTTTAATGCACAACAGCCCATGGAGGACCAGGCGGAGCTTTTCGCATCCACCCATGTTATGCGTAATATATATTTTCTTGAATGAAAGGGCTTACATTTTTATAGCACAACCAACTGTCTAGATGATTCTTAAAAAAAAAAAATTTAATAAAGACTTAACAGATGCTAGAAAATATGGTCCTGACAGGAAATGCGGTTTCGTGTCTCCACAAAAGGCGAAGAAAGTCGTTGCTCTCTTTGAGAAGAATCCAGCGTTGTCTAATCGAAAATTGGCGGAAAAAGCGAGTTTTTAGTTCGTAAAATTAAAAAAGATGCGGGCCTTAAAACATACAAAGTGCAGTCAGTATCCGACAGGAACGCTGCTAAGAACTTGGTAGCCCAGAGCCGAGCTAAAATGTTGAAGACATGTTGGACGATGAAACATACGTGTTGTCTAAATTTTCTCAATTGCCTGGTCAAGAGTTTTACACCGCAAAGGAACGAGAAGGAGTTGAGGAAAGATTTAGGACAAAACAAAAGTCCAAGTTCCCGAAGAAGTTTCTGGTATGGCAAGCGATTTGTAGTTGTGGGCTAAGGAGTAAAAGTTTCGTAAGAAGTGGCACTGTTAACGCCGAAATTTATGTGAAGGAGTGCCTCTAGAAGATATTGCTGCCCTTCATTAGAAAGCACAATGTATCTACTTTATTTTCGCCTGATCTAGCCTCCTACCACTACAGTAAAGTAACCCTTCGAAACCTCTTCGAAGACCAAAACATCAAATTGGTACCAAAAATCGCCAACCCACCAAATTGCCCAGAACTTCGGCCTATCAAGAGATCAATATCTCTCAAGAGAGTCTCAGAAATGACAGTAAAGGCGGTAATGGCAATCATTCCGGAAAAGTTGTCCGAATCCTGTAAAAAACAACAAACAAATTAGTTTTATTGATCATTTTATCAGTTTTTTCAAAACTGTTTACATTTTTTTATTTGCATAAGTGCATAATGCTAGGACAGTTTAAAGTTATCCGAATTTTTGGGTCTCACTCCTTAGGCAAATTCATCTGGGCCCAAATAAAATATTTTTTTTCATCTGAAAAAAATTATTCTGCGCCATTTTTGCGTCCAGCGGATAAGTTCTATTGCTAATTTTTTATGACTTTCGATATTGGCAGTGACACTATTTCGCTACATTATTGTTTTTTTTTATTTAAAATGCTTGGTACTACTTAAAATTTGTCAAACACGTCGAACACTAATTGATAAATTATTGTCGGTTTTCAATTGCCTGACATACTTGAAACTATTCGTTGCACTTCTAATTAATTGCGGTTTTTGTGTCCTTGTTGGCCTGTTCGATAATTTTGACCACAATTTTCACAATTTCCGAGGATTTTTCAAACAAAGTTTCGTCCTCGGTTTATTTTCTTTGCAATCTGACGGTTCGACAACTTTGTGTGATCTTTTTAAGTGGCGAGTTTTGCTTTTTTTTCATTCCACTATTAATCGATTGAATTTTAAATAACAACTGCTTCAACTTTTTGAAATTACACAAATTGTCTAGGGAATATGCACAACAGTATAACAGTAAATTTCGTTAACATATCAAAAAAATTTTATTTCACACAAAACATCGAGTGTCATTTACCTTATTTTCTACTTGCAAAATAGAAATATTAGTAAAACTTGCAAAAAAAAAAAAAAAAAAAAAAAAAAAAACAGAAGCTCTAATTGTTATTGCATACATAACTTTGTAAAGGGAATTATTATTAGTGAACATAGATGTATAGAAATTTTCTAAAATTTTAGTTCCTTTAGTGTATTTAAAAAATGTAAAAATTAAAGAAAGTTCTCATTTCACCTATGATTCAGTACACTTTCGTATACAGGCCATTTTTCAAATGAGCCACCAGTGGTTCCAATAGCCGTTTAAGACTTGCAAAAATAATAATTATGCATTTTTAGTGGCATTACAAAACGTGTAAAATACATGTCTTCGCCGCAAAATGATTAATACTTGCTTTAATACAGGAAGAGCTCACTTCGTAGCCCTGCTGCTGTATATCAGCAATTATCACCTGGTAAACATGGCTGCTTTTTCGCACCCCTCTCAAGCCACCCATTTTTTGCTGTTCGTTTTTACCTTAGCTTTAATTTTCTAATTTAACTTTTTCACATTTGCAGAGATAGAGATGGCAAAAAAAATTTCGAACACACAATATTTTTCGGAAATTACAGAGTTGCTTTCGTCTAAATGTAGAAATTAAGTAGCGTTTCGGTTGAACATTTTGTATAGCTAACTGCACATTTATAACATTAATATACATATGGTATATAGCATTAAGAGCTAATTGTTCTAATTTTGTTCGCATTTAGGGCGCAACATAAACACATCAAATGTGCAGAAAAACGAAATATCAAATTTTAGCTATTTTGTTTAGAAAACAAAGAGATATTTGCAAGAAATAATAAAATGGTTTCTAAAAATTAAAAAAAAATAGATTTAAAATTTTTTATTTTGTTAACAAAATTGATGAAAAGTCATACTTTTTGACTAAAAAGTGCTGAAATACCCTTTTAAGAAAGCTATAAGAATATTTATAGCTATTAAATAGAATTTGAGGAAAACATCGTCATAATTTTGCTAACAATGCAAAACAGAAACAACAAAAATTTGAACGATTTTGCTCAAAAACATGGAACAAATTTGGAAAAAATAATAAATTGGTTTCTAATTTGTTCCGTTGTATCTTTAGTTAATTATATATATAGGTTGTTTTTTTTAGAAGTGTGGTTTTCAAGAAGAAATAAAACGCATATAATTTAATGGTTTGGCCAAGAATTTAGCTTTATTATAAAGATAAGGATTTGCAAACATTATGTTTTAAAAAGGATTTCAGGCAAGGGCTGGTTCGGTAAAATTCCAGCCGATAGGCCCAATTTTCTACCACTTTTTGCAGCAATTGGGCCGTATGCCAGTAATAACGCGCGGAATATTCTCTTCCAAGGCGTCAATCGTCTCGCACTTATCTGCGTAGGCAAGCGACTTCACATAACCCCACAAAAAATAGTCCAGCGGTGTTAAATCGCACGATCTTGGAGCCCACGCCACAGGCCCACAACGCGAGATAATGAGCTCACCAAAAGTTTCCTTCAATAAATTGATTGTTTCGTTGGCTGTATGGCATGTAGCGCCGTCTTGTTGGAACCAAAGATCGTCCACTTCAACATCCTTCTATTCAGGCACGAAAAAGTCATTAATCATGGTTCTATAGTGTTCCCCATTGACTGTAATATTATGACCGGCTTCATCTTTGAAGAAATATGGACCAATGATTCCCTCTGCCCATAGAGCACACCAAACAGGGTCTTTTTGAGGATGTAACGGTGTCTCAACAATGACTTGTGGATTATGATCATTCCAAATGCGACAATTTTGGTTATGAACGTATCCATTCAACCAAAAGTGAGCTTCATCACTGAAAAAAATTTCCTTGCGAAAATCGTGCGAACCTAACTATTATTTTGGTAATAAATTTGCAAGATTTGCAAACGTTGTTCAGGAGTAAGTCTATTCGATATGAAATGGCAAACCAAACTGAGCATAAATCAAGTGACAGCTGTCAAAAAGACCAACTCCGAAAAAAATATTGCCAGATTGAAAACCACACTTTTAAAAAAACCACCCTTACTTTACTTGTCTTTGAAGACAGGTGGCGTTGCTGAGGGAAGTTGGCATTACCGTCGTGTACTGCCATCTGTCACACGACACCACACTAAATTTCAAACTGGTTCACAGGTTAGTTTTTATTTGGCAGCCATTAGTATCACACGTGTTTGGTGTTTCGCGATAAAATGGAAAAAGAACAATATCGATCCGTAATTCGCTTTTTTTTTTGGATGGATAACCATGCGAAGAAATAAAAGCGAAGTTGGATGCCGTCTAGGGGACCCTTCACCATCTATGACAACGAATTTAAACGTGGTCGTACATCTGTTTTTGAAGAGGAGTGCCCAGGCCGCCCGGCAGACTTGGTTACCGAGGAAATCGTTGAAAAGGTCCACGACATGATTCTCGCTGATCGCCGAACGAAAGTGCGCGAAGTAACAGTAAACAAATGGCAGAAACGTTGGGAAAATTGTATTTATTGTACTAAAAGGAGATTACGTTGAAAAATAGAAAAACAAAATTTGTGAATAACTTGCCTCTTCATTCCTAACACGGGAAGTTATTGATCTACCCTCGTACATATATATTTAAATCATTTAGTGTCCGTTCGAATTTGATTTTTTGGTCGAAGCCAATCATCGGCTGAAACCGAAGCTGAAGAATTTAAAAATGTAACAAAACAACAAATTACTGCATTGCAGAAAAACATTTATTTGTTTAAAATCACAAAGAACATAAATATTTAAAATAATAAGAAAACTCTTGAATTCCTTGGGCCCAAATTAAGTAACTATCAGAACATTTGTTCAGATTTTGAATTTGTGTGTGTTATTGGCAATATTATTCCAATATTTTTCTGTGATATATCTGATAAAGGTGGTCCAAACAACATAAAATTTTCCAGTTTTCATTTTCTATAGGGTGTCTCAATAAGAGTGCAAGATTTAAATTTTGTGGCATTTTTTTTCTGTTGAACTGTAAGCTGGCAGCTCTGAAATTTAACAGCTGTCGTCTACGATTGTTTCGATTGTTAAAAATGGAGCGCTGTACAATGGAACAATGCGTTATCATTGTGAAAATGAGGCCGGAAATGCAGTGACAGTGATTGGCATTCGTTACAGGAACATGATAACGGAACATCAACTGGACGGCATGTGGTTTCAGCAGGCGCCACCTGCTACACTGCGTATGAATCAAACGATTTATTGGAGACCGATCATCTCCCGAAATACTGATGTCAACTGGTCAACTGGACGGCGTTAGATCGTGCGTTTGGTTGCGTAGCTGACTAATTCGTTTGCGTTTATAATTCCCAAAATAAAATGTCAGCGTGTACGAATGATTGATAGGATTAGAAATTTAACTGCCAAAAGGAAAGGCGTAAGTGTGAGAGAGAACGCTATAGTGTACAAAGTGATATGCTGCAGACATCGTACATCGTTGTTTTCATTTTTGATGTTTCACTCAAATATCGTTTTATTTACAAAATTCTTTATTATTTGATTGTTGTATGTTTTATTTGTTTGAAACTCCTTAAGATACTACCCACTAATAATCAATTTATAATTGAAGTTTTCTTCTTTAGAACCTTTTTCATATTTACGCCGGCATACTAATGACAAACTAATAAGAGCACAACTGACGCAACTGCCAGTTGGATATATGGTATGTGAACGAGAAATATAGCGAACATAATTGAACGAGTTTGTGATGTTCGTACCAATGAACTTTTAGACGTATGAGAAATGTCAGGGCTGCATAGGTAGATAAAATTGGAAGCAGCTGAAATATGTGAATATTGAGGCTAAGTTCAGTTGAATACGCTTGTTTTGAAATTCACATAGCGTCTCGACTATTCATAATTCATGAAAATATGCATGTTCATGTCAGAGCAGATGATGGCTGCCAATATACAAAGTGGGCGAATAATGTTTAAAAATTTTATTCTTTATATTTTTCATCGATATAATTCCAAGTTATGTTGTTATTAATTTAGCGTTTATTAAATTAAAATTGCCCAATTTTTAAATAGATAAACGTCTAAATCGAATGAAATTTCAAATTCATTCATAGCAACAACACTGTCTTACAAAAATGTTTAAATTTTTTGGCATGAGCTGTCTCCACCAAAAAATATTAATGGCAAAACATGAACATGTCTAGTGACGACATCATGTTAAAGCCTCACCAAATCATCGAAATGATTTGGTGAAGCTTTGATATAAATCCATATTCAGTTGCAAAAAAAAAAAAAAATTTTGAAGCAAAAAAGAAAATATGAAAGCGAGCCTGCCAACAGCAACTCTAACACACGCGTACAAAAAAAAGCAACGAAAAATCAATTAGTCAAATTGCAACCATAAAGAGGAACACAAAATATCTATTATCTGTCTCTTTTTCACTCGCTACGTGTCATATTTTATTCACATATGTATAATATTTTTTTTCTTTGCTCTTTCTCTTTCTTTTGAAATCTAAACAGAGAAAATCGCAGGATTGTTTTGAGTTGGAACAAATTATTAGAACATTGGGCGAGCGTATGTATAAAGTACCATATGTAGGAGTCGAAAATTTATATGTCGACATTAAAAATACCGAAGACAAAACCACACTTGCCAATTCTGGCATGCCAGTAATAGTACACTCACATTTTTGCACTAACTTACTTACTTTACTTTTGATGGCATAACAGCCCATGGAGGGCCTAGGCCGAGCTTTTCGCATCCACTCATGTTGTGCGTGTTATATTTGTACACGAATGGAAGGGACCTACAGTTTAATGCCGAATCCGAGCGGCGAAGTGAAAACTTTTCATAGCAATTTCTACTCTTGTACGTTTGCCATTGCCTGCCAAGAGGTGGTGCCGTGTAGAAAAATTATTTTTTCTACTTTTTGATTTTGTCTGTGCCGAGATTCGAACCCCGGACACTCTGCGTAGCAGTCCAACGCACTACCACTACGCCACAGCGACCACTTTTTGCACTAACACACTCGCACGTTTTTCATTGCCAGAGTAACTGGAAGATATATTTCGAAGGTAATGAAGGCTGAGAATGATTTGACGTAAGAGCACAATGCTATACGTTTCTATCAAATGCGAGAGAATAGAAAACGCGGAAATTTATTATAAATGAACTAAATTCGTGCGTCAAAATTTGGATTTCTGAAGAATTAAACTTCAGTAGGCACAACAGCCCATGAGGGCCTAGGCCGAGCTTTTCGCATCCACTCATGTTGTGCGTGTTCTAGTTATATTTTGTACATGAATGGAAGGGACCTAAAATTTTCTGTCGAATCTGAACGGCAAAGTGAAAAAACTTTTCTTAGACAATTTGTACTCTTATGTACAATCTTTATCATTGCTTGCAGCGAGGTGGTGCAGTATGGAAAAATTGTTTCGATCGTTTGTTATTGCGCTTGTGCCTAGATTTGAACCCTGCTAATCTGCGTAGCAACCACCGCACTATCAAATATGATACGGCGACCACATAAAAATAAAAAAATACCACCACTCCCTAAAAAAATATGCGTTTTCTTTTTAAATTTAATCGTGCATTCTTTTTGGGACACCCTTTACAAGTAACCCACTATAATTGTTCTTGTTAAAAGCTCGAAAATCTGTAGAGAAAATATTGGTAGACAATAACTACATGCAATCACAATTCGAATGCTACCGCATGCAGAACCCATGCAACGCGTTTGTGAACCCATTATTAGTCTTTTATTTGAAAATTATTTACTTTGCCCTACTCAAAATACTCACTCACTTCTTTCATAGAACAATAAGAGCCAAAATTTTTACAATTGAAATCACTCGGGTGTTTTTTTAAAGAGGCGGAAAAAATAATTTAATGGCGTCAAATCGCACAAACAAGGTGGCCGGTTAAAGGGGCCTTTTCGTGAAATTAATCGTTCGTCAAATGTATCCTTCTTACTTTACTTTTAATGGTACAACAGCCCATGGAGGGCCTAGGCCGAGCTTTTTCGCATCCACTCATGTTGTGCGTGTTATATTTGTACATGAATGGAAGGGACCTACAGTTTAATGCCGAATCCGAACGGCGAAGTGAAAAGCTTTTCATAGCAAGTTTTACTCTTGTAGGTTTGCTATTGCCTGCCAAGAGGTGGTGTAGAAAAATTATTTGTTCTACTTTTTTTTTTTTTGATTTTGCCTGTGCCGAGATTCGAACCCCGGACATTCTGCGTAGCAGCCCAACGCACTATCACTACGCCACAGCGACCAAATGTATCCTTCAGTAAATTAATTATATCGGGCGCTATGTGGCATCTGGCGCTGTCCCGCTGAAACCACATAACTGTAACATTAATGCCTTCCAATATAATTGGAAACAATCTATAGTTTCTCAGATTAATCGATCTAATGGACGATTATGATCACTCGGCGTGAGTCTATTCATGATGAACTGCCAAACCAAAATAACTTAAAAGCAATTGGGAACTGGCATATCGCTGTCGCAGAAAACAATTTTGCCAATTTAAATTTCTTCGCCTCTAAAAAACACGCGATACAATTAACATACATACATATTATATTTGTAAGCTGCTGGTTATACTGGTGTTCGTTACAGAGCTGGTTTTTGTCCAAATTCAGTTTTTTTGTAATACTATTTTGTTCGCAACGGTAACACTAAATGGTATACCAAAAGACTTTAAACGATTTTATCAATATGGAGAGTGCAATTAATAATATAATTGAAAAATTATGAAAATAATATGATTTTTCTTCAATAGTTTTATGAATAATAAATTTAATATTCACTTTTAAAACCTAAAAACATTCCTAACTTCGCTTTTCTGCATATGAAAGTAGCGATGTACAGGTTTGCATATTTTCCTTCTATTTTACATACATTTTTGTTCTTTTTTTGTACAATAACTCTTTGACACCTTGAATACTCGGCGTATATTTCACCCAGCATATCGTGTTCGGTGTGAGAGTGAGTAAAAGCTCTTTTTTAGTTATCGGGCAACAACAATTGCATGGTGTTCGCCGAATAAAATTTGAATATAACCACAGAATAATTGTAAATTTTATTTTGTTAAATAGGGTACTGGCGATTGTGCAAGCATTTGATATAATTAATAGGAAAAGCAGAATAGTAAATTTGATGTACATCAAAGTACGCAGTACACCGTCCGAAAAACACTACTTAGTAAATTTAGCCCATCAAGAAACATTAAAAGTACATAAATAAATAAACGTTAAATTAAAAGTTAATTTTCATTTCATTTGCAGATTCAAGATGCCAACTCGCAATACCCGCATACTAGCTACTACCAGCACGTAAGTTACTTCATAGTGAATAAAAAATATATTTATGTTCATACCGTCGTGCAAAATCAAAGCAAATTAGTTCAACAAAGTCGGAACACAAGTATATACTTAAAGTATGCGAAATGATTAGTGCAGTAGGTACTGTTTAAATTAAATACCATTATATAATAAGATAGGTCTTACATTTTTTGTACGGTCCGTGTCGAACAGAGGAATATAAAAGACTAGAAGGAAAAACGTTCTACAATATATTTTGATGGCAACTCACAAATAACACGGTATTGTTTCAGACTAGTTTAAATTATTTTTTTTTTAATAGTGCCGTTCGACAAAAAATTCTTTTACTTTCTGTGGCGACTTCTGACCAGCTCTGGGATGATCGATTTTCTGGAGAACAATAAAATACAGTAAAGTGCAAAATTTCTTAAAAATGTTTGTAGGGATCCTGTTCCAAATAATCGGTTCACGACAGATAAAAGAACTTTCACTGTAATGCGTAGTGCGGTGGAACACCGTGTCTACGCGGAAGTCGTGAGTTCCGCTTGCTGTTCGTGTAGTTCTGGTGAACAGACGAACTGGCGGCATCAGCCTGCGCATCTCAGCAGAACATCTACCGTGAAAGTAACTGTAAAACAGAGAGACACAAGCCACGTTTCGACGATGTTCCAAGGAGTCAATTGAGCTGGAAACTACTGTCTCCTATTCGATGTTGGATACGGTCCAGGAGCTCCAGCCCATAGGTGCGAATTAAACTCTAATTTAGGACGTATATAGGGTGGTGTAGATCATGCAGAAATTAGTCGCAGTGACAACAGAAGGTCATTAATGAAAACAAGGAAAAGGGTATGGGAGAGGACCGAACCCTGCGGCATTCTAGCATTAATGGAAAGATTTTCCCAAACAATGCCGTCTATCATAACACGGATGGAGCGGTCGTTTAGAAAGTTTGTGATCCATCGTGTGACGTTAGTCCCGACCCCACGCGCAACCATTTTTGATACTAGTGTCTTATACCACACTCTGTCAAACACCTTTGACATATCCAGTACAATAGCTTTGCTCTCACCTAAGCCATGGACACTATGGCACCAGTGCTCGGTGAGTACCACCATGAGATCGCCCGTAAAGCGATTTCGACGGCAACCGTATTGGCGGTCATTAAGCAATTAATTTTGCTCAAGATAAGTATCTGACAAACTAGAAGTTAACTACACTTTCCATGACTTTGGATAGCGTAGAACAGATTGTGATAAGGCGATAGTTCGCAGGGTCAATAGTCTTGCACTTTTTAGGAACTGGTTGGACATTGGCAACTTTTCAACAAGACGGAAATACACCAGTTCTGTATGAAATGTTGGAAAGATTGCGCAACGGATTTGCAAGAACTCTTTTGACTACTCGAGTTCAAAAATATATCTCAGGCAATGTCTCAGCGAAAATGTTAGCAAAATGGTTCGCTTTATCAACCGAGCTAGTGACGAGGCTCACCTGTAAAAAGAGTTGGATTTGACGAAGTCGTTTGGTTCTTTACTCTCTTTACAAATGACCAAAAGTTCTTACCAGGTTCTTGTAAGGCTTTATGCCTCCGACGCTGTTCGTGTAGTAACTTTTCGCGATTTAGAGTGGTATTACAATTATTTCTTTCCTGTTTATGCAACTGTTCAGTATTGGCATTCTTGTTAGATTGCCAGTTCCTGAAAGCGACCTTTGGACCTGACTGCCGCATTAGGTTTAGGCATTAACTTTAGGTTTATGCCTAATCACTTTATTAGGAATGAAAGACCGCATTCCTAATAAAATAATTTCTACCATTTTCGCATGTTTAGATATCAATACATTATCAAGGCAATCGTCTGAAATGATTGGAAAAACAATTACACATGTTAAAAAATTTATGTATGAAATAAAAATTTTTAAAATGTGTGAAAAGATTATAACATTATTTTACAAAGTTGTTGTATTATGCAGATAGACCAACATTCTTCACCATTTGTACATGTTGATCTATGTTGTGTGCATGCGGGGGATACTTGCTTTTCACTCATGCGCTGTATCTCTCTTCGTTTTGGAGTCTCGGTATATACGGTGTATACAACAGTTGTAGACATAAACAAATTATTGAAAGAACAAGATAACAAAGCATGAGTAAAAATATATTTAGTTGGTTTCGAAGAGACCACCCTTGGAACGAATACATAGCTTCAAACGCTTGGAAAAATGTTTGGCTATGAGCCGCAGCTCTTATTCGGTCCCATTCACGACGCAACGAGTGTTTCAGGGACTGCAATCATACGCTGTAATCCATCAGATTGAGATCCTGCGAATATTTTCTTGAGATGTGATAAAATCAGTGAAATGAGCCCTGCACCATTATTGTGTCGTTTGGGCTCTGTGAGCTGGGGCTGATTCTTGCTGGAGCGTTCAATCATTATCGCCAAAGTGCTGATTTTGACTCCTTTTTCCATAAAAATCAAGGGTGTTTTGCCATTTGCGCAAATCCCACCCTATACCATGATGGATTGCGGATTTTAGCGATGTTGAATGACAAATGATGGTCCAGAAGCCTCTGTTGACCGGCTTCTGTCATTTTGACGGTTATGCGCTTGCTCCACAGTAAACAGCTTTTCATCTGTGATAACGATTTTCTCCCATCCAATTCCTGCGGCCCGACGTTGAAGTAGGCGACATCTTTGGAGTCGTACACGCTTGTTCCCATTTGTAGGTAACTGGCCTTTTTCGAGCTTTGAAGCATTGAATTCTAGTTCGTTTTTAGCTATGAGTCGAACTGATTCACGATTGATGCCAGTTTCGTGAGTAATTTTCCTCATGGAAACAGTTGAATTACGCTGCACCTGCTTTTAAACTATTTTGCGATTCCTGGGAGTATTGACGGTGGGTTTTCTGCTCCTTCCTGGATGATCCCCTTCATGATCCAGCTCCTTAAACCGTTTAACTGCACGATAAACTAACGAAGCTGCCGCACAATCGCACAGCCTAGCTGGGACAATGTTGTAATAGCTAACCGATTATTTGATATCGTAAAATAATTAACAAACATTAAATCAGATGTACTCTCGATTACGTAGAATAATACAAGAATGAATTAAGTTGCAGAAAATTTTCAATATTTTTTCTATAGCGCGAAGAAAATTGTACACACTTATTAATTGTCACCCTGTATAGAAACCACTTTTTTATCATCAAGCTCACACTCTAACTACTAACACGTCCGATACAAAGATTGACTTGCCTGTTGTACTTGATAAAAAAATTTTATATTTTTCTTGCCAAAAACTTTGGATTGATTTAAGTTTGTTGACTACGATACGTTTTTGGGCTTAAATACTAATATGCGGAATGCGAAGATTTTCATTCAAACTGAGTAAGAATAAGAAAAAAAACATTTTTTTACATGGCAACACCTCTTGGCTAACCGACAAGAGTAAAAAATGCATGTGAAAATTTTTTCACTTCGCCGTTCGGATTCGGCATAAAACTGTAGGTCCCTTCCAATCGTATACAAATATAACACGCACAACATGAGTGATGCGAAAAGCTCGGCTTATGTCCTCCTTGGGCTGTTGTGCCATTAAAAGAAAGAAGGATATTTTGAGAGTGGCCACTCTAATGTCATTCGTATTATGACCCTAAATTAGTTTCATATTTGCGGTTAACGAAATGGGTCGATATACGCTTGAAATCGCCAAAAGTTAATAAATTTTAAAATAAATTGTTAGCATTTAGGAAAACAGCTTAGAATGTGATTCTAGCATGTGAACCTGCTCAACGCATGTTGAGCAACCGAGGAAAACATTACCGTGAAATAAGTGTAAGTTTCTTAATATTTTCAGGATGATATTCCTTTAAGTTTCCACATGCACAATATGCAAATTCGAGGAAACAAAGTTAAGCTTATTCTAAAATACCAAAACTTGATTTTTGAAGAAAAAGAATATCGGAAGAATATAATAGAAGCAAAAGTGAATTTAATTTGCGTTCCGCATTCCTAATTTGAAATCGATATTTGAAGTTCATTTGATAATGCACGTTTGAAATCAATTTTAGATTGAACCATTTTTTCAAATCGATAATCAAATCGTTTTCAAAAGTTTGACATTGAATCATCGGATTCGGTTTCAACCGGTCGCACACCATTACAGTACATACAATATGTTACTAGGGCTGTGAATATCTACAAATTATAAGAGATCGCTAGAGGCCAACGAGTTGTTCTCCATTTTGTGATATACCACCATTTTATACATTGTGTCATCGTTAATTTTATTATAAAGTAAAATTATTTCAGGTACTGGTTTTATATCGGACACAGCTGATGTACGTTCCAATGTTGCATTCAGAATACATTCACTGGAATAAACCTTTCGCCTCTTTGAAGTTTTGAATGCTATGCGCACATATCGCTTTATTTTCTTCAAAATCTCGACGCTGTTAATTTTCTAAGTTATGATTCTTGGAACAATTGGAGTAATTAGTCTTTTTTTTTGCTTGTAAAAAATAGGTCTTCACAAGCCACCCAGCGACCAGATCTTCCATAACATATTTTGCCAGTATTGATAGTACACTTATTGCATATGTGTGCAACTTTAGCCTATTTCAAATAAATGAAAATCTTGTCTGGGGGCCCATTTGAGAAAGTGTTAGAGGGACGGTAAGTATGTTTGGAAAAAAAATGTTGGCTATTGAAAATATTTGGACGACGACAAAACCTACGTCTAAGACGATTTTGGTAACATTCCAGAGAAATGTCATTATGTAGCCCACATCAAAGGTAGTGTTAAGAATATATTTATGCAAACAAAACAGCAAATTCCCGAAAGAAATCATGTTTTGGCAGGCTTCTTCTTTTGGGGCTTTTTAAAATCTCGCGTTTACCACAACAAACCACAAATCTGCAAGTCTGACTTTCTGTTTTGGTGTTGTTGGTTTCAACATTGAAAAAGAATTCAGATGTTTAAACTACCACAAATGTTCATCAACTTTACGTCAATACAGAGCCCAGGTTTTTTAATTTCTAATAAAACGACATTACTTTTGGCCCACTTTGTACAATTCTGCAACGTATCTTTTTTGAGTGTCCTACTAAATCAGCTATTTCTTGTTGCTTATTTGGATTCATATTTTTCAAACAAAGCAGCAATTATTTTGCTTTTTTTTAAATTCTCTCTGCTTTGAATTTCAATAAATTTGTTTATAAATATTTTTTAAGTAATCGGCTGATTTAGCGTTGCAATTGTTTCAGCGGCTCAACACAACAGTAAGCCAAGAAACGAAAACTTAATTTTCGGCCATAGATTCCGATTATATTCAGCTTTTCATAAAAAAGAATTATTAAAAATTAGTTAAATGTGCTCATAAATTTAAAAAAATTTAGTATATCCGCCTAAAAATGGACGGCCGTCATTGTAAGAGTTGCGTTTTAGCTAATAAAGAGCAACCAAAGTCATTTCAGAAAAGATTTCAGAATCTTTCCCCATCAGAAATGAGCAAAATTTCACCAAAAAGAATGGAGTCAAAAATTACCAAAATATGACGTGCTGGGGAAAACTGAATGCACCATCGAATTCTAAGGCTGAAAAGTAAGTTTAAGTGTATCGGTTTTCCGCTGTCTTTTTTTGACGTCCCTGCAGTGTTATCGCATCGTTTACTATAAGACTGTCATAACTCAAAAAACAAATTTGAAGAAAATCGTATTTAAACTTTGTAATTTACATGTCATAATTTACCATTCAACTCTTCTTACTCTTCTTACGTAAAGAGCTCATAAGATACAGATTTGATTTTACACAAGATGAACCACTAAATAACGGTTATTTCTGTATACTTAATTTCTTAATTCGATTTTTTTTTTATTTACGAAAGTCGCAAACGAGCGATTTGTAAATTATATTGAATTCAATCTTTTTTTAAGTTTTACCCGATTGGGTCTTACACAAATATTGTACAAACAAAATGATCGCTCTCTTTGTTTTCGCATTTTTCTGCATTAAATTTTACATTTTTAAATTAAAAAAATTTAAAAATTCAAATCAATTTTATATCAACTTTTGTATGGAAACTATTTTCCTAAAACAAATAAGTATGTAAAAATATGCATATATTGTAAAGTATGCAAAGTAGGCACTAACGATTGAACCCCGTTTCAAAGAGAATTTCATGTTTCGTAAAGATAGCTTACGAAACATGATAGCATTTGCATGGAATTCCTTGCCCCATTAAGAGTATCGAGGAAAAAGTATTGATACTACTCAGTATCGAACATATTGAAAACGAATTTGTGATAAGAAATCAAAATTTCTTTATAGCCAAATTATGTACCTCAATTTTTCCTTCGATATAAACAACAAAAAATTAAATACATGACGAGCTAATTAGCACATCCTGCGTCCCACTCATATGTTGTGAAGTAATTAAAGAAAACTCAAAAATTTTGACGAACACTATTTTAAAATTTACTTCATTAAATATTTCTTTTTATGCGTTTTGAGAACAAAAAATTAGGAAACTAAACAAAAATTATGCAATATCATGCATTGTCATTTCACTCCAATGGAAGTAATCTCAAAAGAAAGAAAGAAAATAATTAGTATAATGTCACAAAAATAAAATTAATGTAACCAAATTTACCAGATATTTAAAATATTTTTTCTACAAGAGAAAAGTATTTGTTGCCCAGCCTCATCTAATCAACGAATATAATAAACATATGGGCGGCGTAGACATGCACCATAATGCAGCATCTAATTATCGTGTAGTTATACACGGTAAAAATGGTGGTGGCCATTATGGACAAATTACGTCAGCCCGACAGTAGCCAACGCTTAGAAAATTCACTGTTCAATCACAAAAAGGACATATAGCACAGTTAGAGTTCAAGTCCATAATAGCTCGAAAATTACTTTTATTCCAAGTTGCACCAGAACAAAATGAATCAGACTGACAAGTTAAATAATCGTTGAAATTAATAAATTAAGTAAAGTTTATCATAATTCATATTCAGTTTAAAAAAAAGAAGTTATTTAATAAATATCATATGTATCTCTTATTCCTTATGTTTTCAAAATCAAAATAAGTTGAATTTTTTCTTTGTGTCCAGGAAGATTCCAGGCTCATTTATGTTGTTTGCCATCACATTTTTGAAGGATATTATTATATTTTTATCGTCAAAATGAAGAAATTTCTAAGTGACGAAAAAATAGAAAACGCAGATCTGCTAGTAAACATAATTTTTTACATTAGTAAAGTTTACCGCAACGTAATCTACTATGGGTGTGAGTGAAAAAGTAGCAAAGTAAGATGCGATCCCCGCACTCGATGAAAATGTAAAACTGATGCTTAACCTGATAATTAACCGGCAATCGATAAGGCGTTAGCAGCAGTAGAACAAAATTCACCAAGGGCAACCAAAATAGAGGTTTGTTGTTGCGGCCATAATGGCGGTATAATTAAAATGTCAAAATCAGCTTTTCACCAAATCACAAACGTTTCTAGTACACCATCTTATTACACACACTATTGGAATTTATGGAAAAACACGCGGAACCGTATCACATTACGTGATTGCCTCAATGCTTCGTGAAAATAAAATTAAAAAGAAGCCTACTCCTTATTTACTTATTGACATACTTGCTTTTATTTTGCATTTAACTCTATGAACGTTATTAAAAGTTTTAATTTTGAAACCAATTTATGAGATATTTTAGATCATCGATCCAATTGAAAAGTTTAAGAATTTTGTACGAAGAACGATTAAATGTATCAAGAAAAAAATTCAATATCTCAAGGAGACGAGTTGAGAGTTTAAAGAGAAATCATAGTATAAAACGGTAAATTGAACTTTGTTATTCTTTTTGCAATGCCTTTTGCTATACAAATATCCAAATTACCAATCATTTTAGAACCAATACATCTGCACACGTAATGTTTGCATTGGGTTATAATAATTCACTAATTTACTATACTTAACTAACAACAAGATCCTTTGATTCCACAAATGAAACACATTTTTGCAAGTAGATGCACTATGTAACTCATACAAGTAAATTCACAATATACCACAAATATTTTCAATTCGAAAGTCTGACATTTGCTAATATTATTCCTACTATTATGCTATCAAACACAATTTATTTATTTGAAATAAATACGACAAACATGAACCACAACAGAAACTACAAAAACAACTTGATATTTGGTAGCAAATTTTCTAACAATTTAATTTTGAAATTTCTAGAAATCACATTTCTTATGATATTTTGGGCATAGCTTGTATTTTTATCGAATTTTAAACAACGGAACCTTTCTTACTTTTAGCTGGTATTAAGCCAAATCTGTTGCAATTCCTTGTATAGAAATTTGCTGAAGTTTTCCTTTCAATGATGTTTCTTAGGAATTATTGAAAAAAGTTCTAAGACAGCAAATTTTTGAAATTCGTATTTTTACCTCAAATATGTTTACAATATTTTGTTATTCATTAACTTATATTGCAGTCAAATCTTATTAGCATCATATTTCCGGAACTGATTAACACTCTATCAAACTTCACTATGGGTCAAAAAGGTGATATAAAGAAAGACATATAAAGGAGGAAGCTAACGGATATATATATACTTATGATATATGGAAAATTATACAATAAATTGCTGAACACACAAACAACTTCAGATTCAAAATTATGGTTGTTTATTATACTTAATTTGTGAAAATGGGCAAACTTTAGACCTGCTTGAAACAAAACTTAGATGTAAACTTGTAAACGTCGAATCATTTTTAAAATTGTTTTTTGTCTATTAGTGTAATTTAACAACACGTGTGAGTGTAAATAATGTGAAAAATAACAAAAGAAGGTTTGGAATACTTCTTCTTCGATAAAAGCGAATGTTTCTATTTACCTTCCAAAGGCAGGTACACTTAAGGCTCTTTTTACTTCCCCAAGTCTGCTTCCAGTAAGATTTCCTTGTAGTTGCTTGCCGTAGTTAGCGGTATAAGCCTTAAGTCCAATGACATCATTTTCTAAAAATATATGGAGTGAGAAGGCTTCTACTCGGTTTTAGAAGTCTTATGTAGTGTAGCAAGTATAGGAATTTAAAATAAAATTTATTTAAGTATTGAAAATTCTCATTGAAAACAATTGTCGTATTCACGCTTTAGAATAAAGGGACCCATAGACGAAACTCGTAACATTTTTGGTTCAATCAATATGTACATATGTATGTGTGAAAAATAAGTGTTTTTGCGTCACATGTACAATCGTTTTAGAATAGTGCACGACTTTTCAATTTGATTACGCTGGGACCCTTAATTTTGTAAGGCTTGATCAAATATGCGCGAACCACAAAATGATAAAAGTGGTGTGAGGGTAAGTGGGATGCCAAAATTAAAAAAAAAATACGATTAAAATCGACAAATTACCCTACGGCTGATCAGGAGTCTCTCCTAGAGGACTGAAATCTTAGACCGATCCTATTAACTTTCAATGGCCAACATACCCTCCATCTCCCATCTTTATTAACCTCCGTTAATTTTCACTTTCCCCAATTTTGCTTCAATATACTTACAGTTGACTCCCATTCCTTTAGTACCATAAGTTGTTTTTCAGTTTCCCACATTTTTTTTTTTAAATATAATCAACACACAGGGGGTACCCCTATAAATGCCTTATGAGCGTTTGCTTTAAACTTGCAAGGGTTATAATAATTGGGAAAAATTGTTGCAGGGAGCTTATTCCAAATACGAGCGAGACGAACTTTCACTGTAATGTGCTGTGCTGTGGAACCGTCTAAGAAAGTGTTTACGTGGAAGATGTGGCATCAGCTTTCGAATCTTAAAAGAACATCTGCCGTGAAAGTAACGGTAGAACAGTGAGACGCAAGCCACGTTTCGACGATGTTCCAAGGAGTCAATTGAGCAGGAAACTCTACTGTCTCCCATTAGCTTTAGCGCTCGATGTTGGATACGGTCCAGAAGCTCCAGTTGCGTTCTTGAAGCTCCAGCCCATAGGTGCGAATTAAACTCCAATTTGGGACGTATATAGGCGATGTAGATGCGGAGATCAGTCGGAGTGAAATATTTTTTACACCGTCTAAGAAAGCCGAGACACTTGGCTGCTTCTTTCGACACGTCAAAAATGTGTTTATTCCAACGAACATCACATTGAATGGACATGCCCAAAACATCAAGAGTCGATGTTTCCGCAATACCAGCATTAACCGAAGCCATGTACACTGTGGTACCAGTGCTCGGTGAGGACCGCAATGAGATCGCCCGTATATCGATATCGACGGAAACCGTATTAGCGGTCATTAAGCAATTCGTTTTGTTCAAGATAAGTAGAACAGATTGTGATGAGGCGTTAGTTCACAGGGTCAATAGTCTTGCCCTTTTTAGGAACTGGTTG
The DNA here is from genome assembly GCA_958295655.1 of Palloptera scutellata. Lineage (NCBI taxonomy): Eukaryota > Metazoa > Arthropoda > Insecta > Diptera > Pallopteridae > Palloptera > Palloptera scutellata. Next base: position 54,609,748 of record OY282450.1, read on the forward strand.
GACATTGGCAACTTTCCAACAAGACGGAAATACACCATTTCTGTATGAAATGTTAAAAAGATGGGGCAACGGATTTGCAAGAACTCTTTTAGATACTCAAGTTCAAAAATATATCTCGGGCATATCACAAGATACAGATTCGATAGCGGGCAGTTGTTGATCCTCTGCGAAAATGTTAGCTAAAAGGTTCGCTTTATCAACCGAGCTAGTGACGAGGCGATCACCTGTAAATAGAGTTGGATTTGACGAAGTCGTTTGGTTCTTTACTCTCTTTACAAATGACCAAAAGTTCTTACCAGGTTCTTGTAAGGCGATTTCTTTCCTGTTTACGCAACTGTTCAGTATTGGCATTCTTGTTAGATTGCCAATTCCTGAAAGCGACCTCACTGTTTGTCTGCAAGTAGCATTAAGTTTAGGCATTGTCTTTAGTTTTAACGCTAATCACTTTATTAGGAATGAAAGACCGCATTCCTAATAAAAATAAATAAAAATTTATTCTACCATTTTAGCACTGGTTTCTATGTTTTTACCGGTAAAACACAATTTACAATTAAAATTTAAAAAAAAAATAATTGAGACCATTCCAATTTGCCTTTTCGTAACGCCACGTTAATCGCTTTGAAGCTATCGACAAAGGGTTGTGGATTCGAGAATTCGGAAATGATGCTAAAATGGTACAGTGCACAATGGTCCAGATGTTAATTGTTTTGGAAAAATATTAAACACATTTGTTTGGAAAGCTTTAGAGATTATAATTTACAAAAAAAAAAATTCTCAGCTGGCAACACCGTGTTTTATACGAGCTGTCAAATGTGGCTCCTGAAATTGTCAATATTATTGTAAGCAGCTGTGTCAACAAGTGATAAACAATAATCGTTTTGTTATCAACAAATTTCTTAAAACTTATAAAGTTTGCAAGGAGAGCATTTGGAAATGTAGAATTATTTTCCTCAATAACGCAAATAGATATGGAAATTTTGCATAATATTCATATTATATTGATTTCTATTTCTTGCGAATATCCTATAAATACTTTAAAATTTTTATATGCAAAAGTATAGTTGTTGGTATCCAATGTTAGCAACAGTTTATAAAATTTTGGTCCATGGTTCACAAATAATGTCAAAGTGTTTACTTCCGGTAGGTTCTTTTGGCGAAAACGCTTCAGAAGCTCGAAATAAATTGTACAAAAAAGATCGAATAGCACAGCACATGCAAGAAAAAATAATCGAACAAATACTATGAACGATGTTTTCAATCGAGCAATGGATTCTTCAGACCCACTACTTTCCACCTTCTGTTTCTCTGCTAGAGAAAATTGTCGAAAAAAAGGGAAACTACCGCATGATATTATAGCGCTTTTAGAAGCACCAAAAGAAGTATATGCTCATAGTCAGGTACATTTTACACAAAATGATATTCTATCTGATACTGAACCAGATAGTACAGACTCTGAGGAGTCGCGAGCAGACTTGGAAATATACTCGTTTGACTTAGATGTAAATGATTTTGAATAGCTGTAAAGATTAAGTTTATGTAAAAATACTATACTTATATTAAATAATAACACTATAGAATAATGTGAAAATAATAAAAACACTGAAAAAATAATGTTAAGTTAATTCAAAGAAACATGATAATGCCAGTTTATTAAAAACATCAATCTGGGTTTTAATTTATATGTTTATTAAAAAACTTTTGTAAATACATATGTGTATTTATATATAATTCACCTGCGTTTATATACTATTAACTATTTAATAGTTAAATCTAACCAGTAAGCAAATCTACACATAAAATTTCAGTTTTTCTATAATATTTTGTTGTTTTATTTATTTCCAATTTTTCCGTATATGATTTGTGGGCGTGTTTTTTTCAGAAGTGTGGTTTTCAAGAAGAAATAAAACGCATATAATTTAAGGTTATGGCCAAGAATTTAGCTTTATTAATAAAGATAAGGATTTGCCATTATGTATTAAAACCGATTTCGGGCAAGAACCAGCCGTTAAATTTCACGTATACGCCTGAGTGAAATAAAAATCTTATAGTCTGACCTGCCCTGGCAAAGTTTGGGTAATACGTTAATTACAGAAAATGACAGATTCCAGCTTAGCTGCGCATTCATTCTTTTATTGAATGAATAACGCTTTTGTGTCGAAAGCGTTTTGTTTTCCCTTCTTGATTAAACATTTTTGGGTTTCCACTCGTGAGCATGCAAAATACATATGTACCTGTAGTGCTTGCGATATACTTATGAATGGCCATTGAAAAAGCAAGAGGCATTGAAAATTGCTTACAGGGTGTCGGACCGAAAGGGTTAGTAGATATCCATTTTACAAAAATTATTTTTATGTTTTTAAGAGCGAATTGCCAAAAGCCAATCATTTCTTATTCTAATCGGTTAAAATTGCAGAATTTTATCAGAAAAAAAGACAAATCCATTATATAATCATTCGAAATTTAAATGGTCAATGTAATGACCAAATGGTCAACTAACACAATAACTAATGGAACCGAACTTTACTTCACTTACTCGTATTGCGTTTATTTTCTAAGTATGTAGTTAAAGCTTAACTTTAAATTATAAGGCATCTTTAAATGCTCAACTATTTTTTTTTTTGCTATTGTTGACACTTATTTTTAGTTGTAAAAGCATTGAGAAACCGGCGGATGATGCATGGATAACTAGTGGAAGATTTGGTACTCGTGATGCTGTTCTGGTATTTCGAACCAATATTCTTAAGCCTGGTGCGAGGAAATCCCTTTCGGCAAATGTACCTAGCTCATCAATTCCCGAATGCTCCCAGCCACAACCTCAATTGAAGAGTTATAGCGACGTTGAGAGTCTTTTTGAATGCAATTCGGTTTACAGTCTAAGTTCATCCCTGCCATCTACGAGCAAAAACGGAGCAAATAATGCTTCGTTGTTACCGAGCAACCAAGATACATGGCGAGGTTTAAGTAATAATGCTAAATCAAATGTAAAGGTACTGCCTTCAATTACTTCAGGTCAGAGGGAACTATATATGACGGTGCAGAAATCACGGAAGTTGGGTTTTCAAAAAGCTTCGTTGAAATCGAGAAAATATCTATTCGATTCCTTATCGTCCAGTGATAACTCAATATCAAGCGAAAGCGATGATCCTCAGGATACAGAGCAATCTAATCGCAAATTCTATTCCAATGATGAGAATAGTTTAAACAACTTTAATACCGAAGAGGACTTTGATCAAGCTGGTAGTAGCGAACAAAGTGAAAACCATGATGGCGAAGCTTATGATCATCAGAATCGTAGCGAAGATGATTACGAGGATGCCCCATACGCCACCAATTTGCCCGCAGTTAAATTGAAGATAACCTATAAATTTATGCAGACTGAAACTAAACTTCTGAGGAAGATTTTTCTGCGCCATGGTCTGTCTGAGGTTCATGAGGATGAGAATTACAGCATTCTTTGGACAGGTGTTCACATGAAACCTGATATTCTCAGAAATCTTGCGCCTTATCAACGTGTAAACCATTTTCCTAGGTAAAATTCTTGAAATGGAATATTTAATTTTAGTTTTATAGTTTATACTACTTTAAGGTCATACGAGTTAACACGTAAGGACAGACTTTATAAAAATATTGAACGTATGCAGCATCTCCGTGGAACTAAGTATTTTGACATTGTACCACAATCCTTTATATTACCAGTGGAATACAAAGATTTAGTATCTGCTCATAATAAACATCGTGGCCCGTGGATAGTTAAACCAGCTGCTTCTAGTCGCGGTCGTGGAATTTTCATTGTTAACACTGTAAGTATCCGAGTATTCATGTACAAATTTATACTTTACACCCTAATTGAATAATATTGAATAGTAATTTTTTGGAAAATGTGAGATGTTCCTTGGACAAGTGTACCTTTGATTCGATGTATTTCGCGACAAGAAGATATGGTGTTGAAGAAGTTATTCTAAGATATTTATCCTATAGACTGCTCACGGCTGGAACTGGCGATGATGCTAGTGTCATGGTGAAGTTTGCAAAAGGATGTTCCCAAGTGGGAGTTCTTTCTCCTCTTCTATGGCGCTTCGTTGTTGACTCTCTTCTAAGTGATTTGGGATGGGTATGCACTTGTGGGACAGTCCCTAAGAGCGATTTGCATCACGATGCAGAAGGTTTTGGACAAGATTCACCAATAGTGCGGTGGGCATTGTCTCTCTGTGAATCCAAATATTCACACCCTAAATACCTAATACTCTTTACTATGAAACGCAATCAGGAAAGGTTTCAACACCCACTACAGAAAGGGGTGACCCTGTCTCTCTTCTCGGAAGTGAAGTAGGGATAACTGCAGATTCAAAACTTTTGTGAAAAACTCATATCGAGCAAAAAGTGTCTCTGTCACTAAGAGGTTTCTTGCAGTACCGCAGAACTTTTTGAAAGAATATATACAGCACTAATCAGGCCTCTGTGGTAGGTGGAACATGCTTCAGTAGTAGTATGTGTCTGGGCATCATTGATCATGGTGATATGAGTATCACTCCAGGTGATGTTCTAAATTTTTACCTTGGTTTGGTTCCCCTTGATGATGAATGATGAATTTGGCAGGATGAAAATGACAATACAATTATGTTTTCGATGCCGGTTGACAGTCTTGTGCCCCACATTAGATTCGGTAAAAAATATAATGTGGAATATCTTGAGCGAAATCAATGAAGCAATCGAGAGGCCATCCTCAGGGGTTTATGTATATTTTCTATACAGATAAAATAGTTGAAACCGATTCTAGTTGGTACCCGGACAACGAGAACAGATACTCTTCGCTACAGGAGAAATGACAACGGTCTTCTAAACAGAGATCTTTGCTATTTTGAATGTAGATTGCTGGATAATCGAAATCGGTTGGCGAGCAAAATGTATAGGAATCTTCAGAAAACCCTAGAAACCCCACTAACTCTTAAACAAATCTTAACAGTGTCGCGAGACTAAATACGTTATACCCTATATGGCTGTTAAATGTTCTATTTTTCTCTCCTCCATTTCTTCTATCTGGACGTACAATGGTCCAAAAAACTAGAATGTTATGGAAGGTCTGTATCCTTTTAGCCCACCTTCAAATATAATATAATATTCCAGTATATTTACATGGAAAATAATTTTTTTTTTTTAATTTAATTTTTGTACTCCAATTGCTTTGGTGATAATTTCAACAATCAGTTTGCCACAAATAAAAACACTTGTTGGAAAATATAATGTTGCAGGGCATTATAATTACCCATTAGTCTATTTCGACCACACTTTTAAGTATTAAAAAGGCCCCGCAGACGAAATAGGCGCGATAAAGGAATTTGTTAAAATACTGTGCCCGTTCCATGATGCCATCACTTCCATTTCTGCGGATAAAAGAGTAATATCCATTGTAATTCCACTTATCTGCGAATTACATAAGGGATTAAATGATGTACATAACTTGAAAGCGTCAGAGGGTTTCTGCATTGTACTATGTCAAAGATCGTTTGCCTGCACGCCTTTTCCAGCACGAAATAAGAACAATAACCAGGATCGCTATCATTGTCGATCCGCGATTTAAAAAGGATGGCTTTTGAACAGTGTCGAACGCCGAACAGGCTGCAAAAGCCTTAGAGGATGAACTGGTCAACGGATTGTAAAAACATCCACAAACCTCTCAACTAGCACCACCACAAACAGAACCAAAGCGTTTTTCCTTTATGGATAATATGCAAAGAAAATCGTATCTTCAAAGACTGACGCTATTATTCTTATAAGACAGTATTTGGAAAAACAAATCGCAACAGAGGAATGCGATCCCTTGGAATATTGGAAGGTAAGAATAAATTAGTTATATTTAAAGAAATATTAACACTTATAATATTATTTTTAGGAATGCAACCAGGATATGTTGTGTTTTAAAAATATAGCAAAAAAGTTCCTTTGCGTCCCAGGTTCATGGAGCTAATCTGAAAGAATCTTCAGCAAAGCGGGACAGATAATTTCAGAGCGCAGATGCTAGCTTAAAAGAAATGTTTTTAAAAAACTTTTAATCAAAAACTGTTTGATCTCTGAATTTTTTTTTTAATGTTAATAAGGGCATTTTGCACAATTCTTTGTAATTAAGTTTAATTAATGTACAATTAATGAATATGTTTATTTTGGAATAAAATTGTTTATTTTCAATTACTCTTTTGCTATAATATACAAAAAAATTAATATAAATCTATTTTTAACCCTAAAAGTGGTTTTAAAAATAACATCGGAAACATCATCGAGCTCAGAAATGCGATAAGTAACAAAAGATTTTGACAAAGTTCCGCTACTTATCGCAGTTCTGAGCTCTGGTGGACTATTATCACTGAGGCATGAATTTTTCTCCTATTTTGCTAAATGTTTATTTTTATGAAAAATGTAAAGAATTAATGATTACTTTTTTTTTGCATTTATTATTTGAATAAAATGAACTTATGGAATTCACCTGACTTGTTTGGTATTTATATTAGTTTCCAAAATTGTTTGCGGTTCGAGGTGTTTAGTCTCAGCTGGATCATTTTCACTGTGAGCCACCGTATATATATATATTTTATTACACGTATGGGTGTAGGGTAACTTATGTTCGGGTATAACTGAACTTTGACACACATTTATTTGTTTCGGAATAATAATTCGTTTAATGTTTAATTTATAGCCTGACCAGATTCCCCAGGACGAACAAGTACTCGTGTCCAAGTATGTAGCCGATCCACTTTGTATCGATGGCCATAAGTGTGATCTTCGAATATATGTTCTCGTCACGTCCTTCGACCCTCTTATTATATACATTTACGAAGAGGGTCTGGTCCGTTTGGCAACAGTGAAGTACGACCGCAACGCAGACAACTTGTGGAACCCCTGTATGCATCTTTGCAACTACAGTATCAATAAATATCACTCGGACTATATAAAGTCGAACGACGCTCAGGATGAGGATGTGGGTCATAAGTGGACACTCACTGCTCTTTTACGGCATTTAAAGTCACAAAACTGCGATATACGTCAACTAATGTCCAACATTGAGGACTTAATTATTAAGTCAATTCTCGCTTGTGCGCAATCGATAATATCCGCCTGCCGCATGTTTGTTCCTAGCGGAAATAATTGCTTTGAGTTGTATGGGTTTGATATTTTAATTGATGATACTCTGAAACCGTGGCTGCTGGAAGTTAATCTTTCTCCTTCTATGGGAGTTGACAGCCCGCTTGATTCTAAAGTAAAGGCATGTCTCATTACGGACGTTTTAACATGCATAGGCATTCCTGCTTATGGGCCCGCCATGAGAACACACTATGACAGTAAGTGGACTCGATTTCGAAATGTAAGCTGCTCGCGTCGAACTACTTCCTCGGAGCCAATTGTTGCCAGCAACGCGGGTATTCGTCGATCAGCAGGGGGAGCACCAGTCCCAGCTCCGTTGACCATGGAAGAACAACGTATTGTACGAAATGCACGTTTACAAAATGCACGTCGTGGCGGATTCGTTCGCATTTTTCCAACGGCAGATACTATACAACGATATGGTATATTTTTGGATTCTGCCACTGGTATACCAATATCAACGCCTTTAGCACAAGGACAAGCTTCTTATTCGATGATATTACCGCATAACTACAATCAAATGCTTTTTAGCAATCTCTACGAAAAAGATGATCATGGGTTGAAGGAAGAAAACTCAATCGAAGAGCGAATGATTCAATACGAGCGTGTACTGCCAGTTGGCTCTCTAACACTATTCGATTGTAAACGAATACAATCAAAATGTGTGGAAGAGGGAAAGCGACTGCGCAAACAGATATTGAAATTAATCGATAACGGCTCCGAGTTGAGCCAATTACAAGCCCGTCAAGCATTTGCTTTATACTTGGATGCAGTTCTGCGCCGATTAACAATAGAGCCTAGAGATTATCATGAAAAACTTATACTTAAATTTCTTAATCGGATCGGTGGAGCCATAAAGACACCAGTATTTTTTCGAAATCCACAAAATATTCGTATTATCAGCAAGGCGCGTTCAGCTATGATAGCGAAACTTTTAGGAGATTTTCTGGAACAGTACAACAGAGATACAGAAGCTTATGTAGATTCTTTCGATCACTTCGGAATGATTCCTACAAATCTATTTGGTGAATTTCTTTCACAAGCGCAAGAAACAGACTTGGAGTATGTGCTAGTGCTACACACAAATCTCACTGGCAATATGTCATATTTGTACAACCGATGTGGTCTGTCTGTTCCACGAACTCCTCCCATTCCGTCAGGCATGCATGGTTTTCTGAAGGCGTTGCCGGCAATGGTATTGAGCGGATCTGGGGCCAGAGACTTCAATAAACATGATGGCTATTACAAAAGTATCGAAAAAGATTTTACAGGACCGAGAAATGATAAATTACCTGAGGTAGCAATAAATAAGGGTATCAAACGATAAAAAGGGTGCTATTTAGTACATAAGATGAAAATGTCCGTTTAAGTTGGATTATACAATCTACATTTGCATTTTTACTTCCCAAATCCTAATAATTTATCATATAATAGTATAAATTATATGCTTAGGCCGACCTGGAAATTTTAAATTAAAATCTGTACAATATTTTATTTTGTAGAACTTATTACTAATACTCTGCACATTTTCAACGAAATTTTAGCCTTTGAAATTATACAATGAAATCCATATTGAAATATTTGTAATAAAAGATTACCGTACAATCGTGTCCCATAATGTTCTAGTTTATAACTATTATTGCTATTTACATCATAATTAACATGTACAAGCACTAAGTATTTAAGAAATGACACATATTTGTTTTAACTAAAGATGGGCTCTTCAGTGAATAAACTAATACCTTGTAGTGGCTTTTAATTACCTGTAAACGAAGTTTACATCGTGCGACGTGGTGTTTAGTATAAATAAACTACTGGCACAGTTTGTTTGTTACTAACAATAAAGGTTGTAAAATGAACGGACGAAATGAACGAAAAACGAGAAAAGTATGTAGAAACAGTCCAAGCTAATTTTGGCAGGAAAGCACAGATTTTATTGATACTAATTTTTTAAAGGTGACATCACTTGCATGTGGCAGTCGAGGAAACTTCAGTGTATTACTACTTTTCCTAAGGATAAGATAATGACTTAAGTGATGGTCAGCAACAAAGTTTAAGGCTTATTGATCTGAAATTTTTAAATTGTGGACCTCATGTATCTAATAAATAATATAGCACACTTACATTTAAAAAAGTACCGGGAATTTGTCAATAAAACACAAAATATTTATCTTTCTTTTAAATTTATTATATGACCTCCAAAGTAGGCCCCTTCCGAAATAATACACTTATGCTAACGAATAATCCAATCATCAAAACATTTTTCAAATGCATTTTCCGGAATCGAGTTCAGTTCTTGCCGCGAATTCTCCATTATGCCTTCTATCGACCGAAAACTGGTACCTCGAAAAGGTAATTTGAGTTTTGGAAAGAGAAAAAAGTTATGCGGAGCCACATTATGTGAACACGATGATTGTTCGATGATAGTTGCTAAGTTTTTGGCCAGAAATTCGTTCACAATGCTAGCCTTGTGAGATTTTCCGTCACCATTTCCTTCACTTTATTGATGTTAGCTTCAGTTGTAGACCAGAGCGTGACAAATTTTTCACCACATCCGCTTTTGAATGGATGTGTTTTTGACAAAGTCGATTCACTGTAAGCCTTCTGTCACATTTTCAGCGATTTGGCACGCGAAATTCCCTTTTCAATACAAAATTTGAGTCAAATTCTTTGTTCGATATAATTATTCATTGAAAAAATCGAGCACTGTAGACAATCTGTATGACAGATCGAGCTCAACTTCACGTTAGGATAGTTTCAGTGACAAAAATATTTTTTACAATCCCTGGTACTTTTTTGGCAGAATGTATTTGACAACCTCTTCGGACTTTTTCAGGCTTTTTATAGTATCATTCCATTCCAAGATCCTATCTACTTAACTGCATGGTGATGGTCATAGTGGGATTAAGATAATTTTTACGGCATGCTATTTTCGTTGTTCCTGACACCCTATGTGCTTTAAGACATTTTAACAGTTTTTGACCTCAGCTTGTATGAAGACGCCACACTGTGCGCCATAAATAACAAAGTAAAATTTTTATAAACTATTAAATATCTTTTTGACTATGATTATATGACTTTTGTTTGAATAATTTTTAATATTTTATACATAATTAATAAGAAGTAAGGGAAACAAATACTAAATTATCAATTGTTTTTATTATAATTTTTTATTGTGATATTTTTATGAGACTCTAAAAAAAGTAAAAAATAAGTAGTAAATCAACACCGATGTTTGTGTTTTATAAAAGTACATAGACATGCATTTTTCTAATGACTTAAGTTCAACAGTTAGCCATCGGTCATATGTTAAAATAAAACTATATGTAAACCAAGAAAAAGGCAAAACTTTGTTTGTTTGTGGTGTTTATTATAATTTTAATTTTTAAGAAAATTTTACTTTTCTATTTAGTTTCATAATTTTTGTTGGGTATTATAATTGGTTGGGAAACATTTTGTACAGATTCGTATGTATGTATGTATGAAAGCGCTGGAAAGAAATTGATATATAAAAAAGATTGTAAACAAGTTGGATTAGTAAATAAATACATATGTTTTTAGATTGTTGTAATTGTTTAATTAATTGCACAGAACTAATTTTAATTGACAATTATTTTTAACTTCTTTTAGAACAACCAAAACTTTTCAATAATTTATCGGTCTTTAAATATTTACTTACTATAAAAGCAACACTACATATTCTAGTCAGAAGATTTAATATTGTTGATTAAACTAAGCACAAAAATGAATAAACTTTATTATATTTAATAAGCGCGTCTGTTATATTTATATATTAAGGTACAAATATAATAATAAAAGTGAAAATTTCTTATATTTATGCGATCAAAAATAAATTTTTATACATGCACCTGGACCTCTTCTTATACGTGCACAGTATCTATATATATATAATATTAAGAGTTGTATACAAATGTTCTGTATATTGCTTAAATTTTTCATAAATGGAATAAAATGTCTAGTCGTTAAACATTGATTGAGTTAAGATACTATATATATCGCTGCCTTTATTTGCTAAAGAAAGTCTTAACATAAAATTTTTTCAGTCCTGCTGACATTTTGAAGCCATACACCAAAACCTTAAGTAATTTTTCGTTTACTTTAAATTATTATTTAAAGATTAAAGATTTAAAATGTTGTTTGCTTCTTCTGAAAAATACACAGCCAGAGCTTTAGCAAAATAAGGTAGCTGGAACTCGGTATTCAATTAGTTGACAAAATTATTTGAGTTCGGAAAATACATATATAGGCTGGTTGATTAATTTGTTCTTCAAAAAGAAAGATCGTTTATTATATTTCGAAGGTTGGGAGCTGGTAAAAATGTCAAAATTCAATAGATTCTTTACAACAATTTTTAACTCGTAGGCCGTGATGAAGTCGATGAGGCTAATAAAATTCCGTGTACCCATAAAAGAGTGAGAGCCACGTGAGTGCTCAAAATTCTGAAACCAGTTTTTTCCACCAACTCGAAAATATTAATTGATTTAACCCATTGACGATGTTAAAATATCGAACACAGATTATGTTCATTTAAACTTCTGCTTTCTTATGAGGAAGTAAAGTATACACAATAAACTTCATTATACACACTCACACTTGATGGCGAGGTGGCCTAAGTCTTTAATCACATTTTTTCTGTAATTTTGACAAATTGCAACATGCTAAGATTGATATCTGTCAGACAAAAATTTCGAAATCGTCGCCTGATCTTCTTTTTATTTTCTTTCTACTAAGCCTGTGTGTAAAGGGGAACCAATGAGAGTGCACGATTTAATTTAAAAATAAAACGCATATATTTTATGCGATTGGTGATATTTTTATTGCATTGCAAAGTAGATATGTTCCGATTAAGTATGGAATAATGGTATGAGGCCATTTGCCGCTCGCGGCTCTGACCACAGACCCTTGCTCTTTGAATGAAATTTACGATGACATTTTGAGAAAGATGTGGCTCTATCTCACCGAAGACGAGTTGGATTTTGGCCTTGAGCTCAGGATTTGTAAGTGGTTTATTCGCTCAGACCTGGTATTTCACAAAACCCCAAAGAAATAAGTTGCACGGGGTTTAATCGTATGGTTTTGGTGTTGACATCAGAATTTCGGGAGATGATTCGGTCTGGGAATCGTAACTTCAATAAATCGATTATTTAACGACAAACCATTTGTCGTCCAGATCTATACCGTCCAGTTAAGCCCACAAGAGTTTCATTATGTTCCTGTAATGAATGCCATTCACATTCACTGCGTTTCCGGCTTCATTTTCACAATGATAACGCGTTGTTCCTTTATGTGCTGCTCCATTTTTAATAGTCGGGTAATCAGCTGTTAAATTCCACTTGCACAGAAAAAGAAGTCACAAAATTTTCCGTTATTGGGACACCCTTACAAGTTATGGGTTTTAAGTGTTTTGACGTGTGATAAATTAAACACGGCTATTCACTTCCAAATCGAATCTCATTCTATTTCTACATTATTTACAACTTAAAACTAACAAAACGCCACTGTCTTAATATTAGGAATATTTTGTATAATATAATTATTTGCTTCCCACGCTCACAAGAAAGCTGTAGGTGTGAACGTGAGGAAGTTGATGCCTCATATTTCATTGTTGTTATTTTTGTGCTACTGCCTCTTTCTTGAGTGAAATTAGTTAGTATTTATTATGTGTATTTTTGGTATTGTTCTTTTATTTTTATATCGTTCTTTTAGTTTGTTTTCTAATGTCTTTAAACCATTTCGTTCTGAATAAGCTCCTTTCTACGCTGTTTTAGCTGTTTGTTATGGTATATTATGCTTAGTAGTTCTTCTTTACTGTTTTCTAATAAACCTATAATATTTAGTATGAAAACTGTCTAACTTTTTACAATTTTCTGTGAATACCGGGATGGCTTTTATAGCCATATCTATATTGAGATTCGACATTATTTCTTCTTGTTGTATAGCTTATAATTGGCTTAATAACAACTCTTTGATTTTTTTGTTTAAGTTTATTGATAACGCGGTGCCTTCGTGTGTGGTTGTAATTAAATCTGCCATAGCTCCTTGGAATTTAATTCGTTCTTCTACTTAGTACAGATTCTTCGAGATTCCTATTTACAGATTCCATTTAGTATAAATTTTGTTATGTATAGAATTTTGTTTGTTCCCATACAAATTTTTGTTTTATTTAAATTTTGGTTGATATATGTTTGTGTTTGTGCACGTTTGGCTTAAAAGAATGCATAGAGAATAATTGAAATTAGTATTTAAGTTAATCTCGATCCCTTTAGGATGACGTCGGATGGTTGGTTATGATTACGTTTCCTTTGGAGTCTTTTTGTTCCATGTTTTTCCAATGAACTTATTAACTCTTTTCACATGGTAATTTTTAAATACCTAAAAATTAGTTTTACTTTAATATATTTTCGCATGCCTTATTGATTCTATCTTTAGAATGAATAATTTTTTCCCTAAAGTTTATTTTGCCCTATTAATTTAATCGCTGATTGTGTACTTTCAATAATTTAGTGCAATTGATGTAATTTCAGCTTAGAGTTCTTAGTTTCCTAAGAACTTCACGTTTTATTTTAGTCCTTTGAATTTTAAAGAAAAAATTAAATTTTTTATATTTTTATTTTATTTAGGTAAATTGTGTTACCTTCTCCAATTCAGGATTAGAAATAATCTTAACTTACTGTTATTTATAATATGTACATATATTTGGAATTTTTAATTGTCCAGACTGAACATCACCCGTTCAATTCAACAATTTTAATTTCAAAAATTCTGATTGAACATAATTTGTTTAATAGAATTATTCAAACATATTTTCTTAGCACTAGAGCTGTGAAACTATTGAAAATATAAGAATACACACTCATTTTTAATTATGGTATATAAAGTGGCGGAAAAAATAATTGAAACGAATTGCATTTTTCTCTTTGGTTTCATTTCATTTAATATTCACTTAATATATAAATCAAATGTAAATTTAGAAAATAGAAGAAATTACACGAAAAATTAATTAAACAACCGAACAACAGAAGAAAATGCAAGTCGTTTCTATTATTTTTTCCACCACTATGTTATGATATTTTATATGCTTTTAATATTTTAATAGGTTATACTATATATAACAATTAACCCGACGGTTTCTTCCTCCAGTATCTCTTTGTTGTACATAGTAGTATTCAATGGTTGGCTTACGGTCGTTGCATTCTAAATATTATCTTCCAGACGGTGTTCATACAATTTACTTTTGTTTGTGTTTGTTTTGGTTTTGCGTTGCCTCATTCGACATTTTAGCTCTCCAATTTCTTTTATTATCTCTTTTGATGCATTTGGGTGTAGCGGGTTGCCCCTATCCCTTAGTGTGCATAAAAGGTACGACGTCTTCTCTTATCCGCTAGGTCCGGCTGTTGGAGCTGATGCTCTTGGTTGGTTTTGTGTGTTTTGTCGCTTTGGAATGTGCTGGGTATTAATTATTTAAGAGGTCTTCCCACTTTCAGAATATTTCTTCAGTCGTTCAGTTTTGGAAGCCACCTGCACTTTTTAAATCCAAAAATTAAACTTTTTAATTTACGTATATTACGTTATCTTTTTTTTCGAGATTTTTTTATAAGAGCTAGCCCATATTTTAATACTTTGGGCAAGATGTAAATATTTATTTCGAGATTTATGTGCCTAGTGCGTACTAAATAACGCTAACCTTATAAATTTTATCAACGAAAATAAATTTTGGGATTGGCTTTTATGCTTAAAAATATATTTGGATATAGCACAATTTTCAGCAAAATGTACTGAATTATAGTATAATATGAGGGATTTATTTTAAAACATATTAAGTCATACAATCTTTATAAAGAAATATTATTATTGCATTCTGTGAAGCAAATAAAGGTCTCTCTAATATAAATAGGTGGTCACCAGACCCAAAATAAGTGTTAAATTTGCTTAATTTTGGAAAAAAGCGTTTTTCCTTTCTTTGCAATTACAAAACTACAAATAAAATTTAAAAAATTTTGTTAACTAAAGAAAACTGCTTAATAATTTTGAAACAAAAACCAAAATTACTAATTTATTTAAAAAATAATACTGTGGGTATTCAATCAAAGACGTAAATGCACCGAAAGAGATGTATACATATGAAGTAAATATATTGTACAAGATGTCTGCATTATACGCCAAAGTAAATTTATTTATTTATTTATTACAGCTCTTATATATAGCCTCTTTCAAATGCAGTTAATTGATTATTAAAATAAAAATTAAAAATGTACATCATATACAGCTCATTTACGTACGTCGTCGATTAAATACCCATATTATATCGTGAATGTTTAGATTGTTCATATGTTTTTTAGGTTGGCTTATCTTTTTTTAAAACATTTGCATCTGATGAGCTACAAATCTTATAAAATGAAATACAATGTAGTTTTACGTGATTTCGGTAATTATGGTTTTCGTAGCTAATTATGGTTTTAACATAGAACCTTCAAATTTATTTTAATTAAATCTGTTTTAAGAGATATGACGCATTTTCAACACCTACAATATACAATTAAAAAGATAATTAATCTTAAGTATTTATCGCTTTAAGCTTCTATAACATGTATCCCAAAACAAAATGTAAGATCCTGACTGCTAATAATGAAAAAAGTTCCAAAAGTCGAGCTGAAATTAAGGGCAAACGTAGTCATTTATATTAAGTATTTTTTCGGTATACACTTTATCTACCATGTTTTTACTCCAGTTAATAAAATTTGTCTGAATTATTTAAATAAAATTAAATTATAACCCACAAACAACAGTCTTGGTTTTTTACAAAAAGTTAATGAAGTAATAGATATTCTGACTAACGAATGTAAGTATTCCTCACGATCAAATTTTTACATTTTAAGTTGGTATACAAATACATACATACATCTTTACTTTACTTTTAATGGCACAACACAGCCCATGGAGGGCCTAGGCCGAACTTTTCGCATCCACTCATGTTGTGCGTGTTATATTTGTACATAAATGGAAGGGACCTACAGTTTAATGCCGAATCCGAACGGCGAAGTGAAAAGTTTTTCATAGCAATTTTTACTCTTGTAGGTTTGCTATTGCCTGCCAAGAGGTGGTGCCGTGTAGAAAAATTGTTTTTTCTACTTTTTGATTTTGCCTGTGCCGAGATTTGAACCCCGGACACTCTGCGTAGCAGTCCAACGCACAACCACTACACCACAGCGACCACATACATACATCTAGCGAAACAAATAACGTATTTTACGATAGTGGCAAAGTAGTTGATATCTTCATGAGCAGTATTCATTTTTCCGATACATAAATAAAGTGACGGTTCGAGGAATTTCCTTCATAAACTGAATAGCGGAAGTGATAATAGCAGACCGGGGATTTATTCACTAAATCTTGACTCCACTATAGTTTTCACTACCACAAAATCTTTTGGGTAGCGGAAGCCAAATTCCACTGTCACTAAACGTTTAATGTTTGGACATCATACAAATAAAATTAACCTAGCACTAAATGTTTAATGGCAGTGAACGTCAAATCTACTTACTGTTAACTTTTAGTGTGAATAAGTTTTTTCTCTATATTTCTTTTATTCGCTATATATATTTTTACCTCCAGAATCAGCCCCGAAATATTCATTTGAATAAATCGTTTTTGCAGGAAAGCTTTATACGTAATTTTTATTAGCCGTACAAAGAACAAACTTCGAAATTAAAATCGCAGAGACCTCGTTGGCGAGGGTGTTAACAATACCAGCAAATACAAAAATAGCCACTCTACCGGTGCAGAAGTATTGATCGTATTGTACTTTAAGAACACTTATTGAATATTTGGGAATACACGGCTTACCCAATTAAGTATATTGCACGAGTTTTACTTAGTGCAATTACCATTTTTGGACAATAACCACGCCTTTCTTCCATACTAATATAATGTAATTTTACTAAAATAATGTATTAATCCCAGAGAATACTTGGTCACCTCATTCCCTCAAGGTAGACCAAAAATTAAAATTTTTTTATTTTTAATTCACAAGAAATTTAAATTTTTTTTTAAATGGGTTAATGGTATATAGTAGGAAATACAGAGACAAAATTTAAGTTTTCAAAATCGTATCACGTTTGGTTCAAAATGGGTTAATAAAGACTGGACGTTACACATGTTTGATAGTTTATATGGCTACTACAATCAATGAAATTTTAAAGTTTTCCATAAATTAGAGCAATAAATTTCTTTTTTTTATCTAAATAAATTTGCTATCTATCAATAGATATTCACCAAATAAGATCTTTAACAAACAATAAGTTTATTTTTTATTAATAGCAATTTTTAATTTATTTACATACATAAATGCTTATTTATTTAAATGCGCGAATGGCAAGTCTAATATGTATATGTTTTTAATCTTTTGGTTTCGTTAGTTCTGTCTGGTAAGCAAATGGCTAATGGATTTGTATGATTGTTTAGTCTTTGCAGTTAGCTTTCGTTGAATAAGCCGATTTCATCCGTCACTTTCGGGATGTTAAGATTGGAGTGAATAGTGTCGTTCAAGACAAACCGAGGAGCGTTGGCAATCATTCGCATGGTTTTAGATTGATATCTCTTTGGAGTGTCTCTATGTTGCTCTTGTTGGCTGTTCCCCTCAGTTGCACTCCATACGTCCACACTGGTTTTAAAATTTTTCTTTATGGGCGTACTTTGTTTTCCAGGCTGAGTTTGGATTTTCGGCTTAGCAGCCAGTAAAGTGTACGAGCTGGCTGCAATTATCACAGTATCGTCTGAAACACTTTACTTTACTTTACTTTTGATGGCACAACAGCCCATGGAGGGCCTAGGCCGAGCTTTTCGCATCCACTCATGTTGTGCGTGTTATATTTGTACATGAATGGAAGGGACCTACAGTTTAAAGCCGAATCCGAACGGCGAAGGAAAAGCTTTTCATAGCAATTTTTACTCTTGTAGGTTTGCCATTGCCTGACAAGAGGTGGTGCCGTGTAGAAAAATTATTTTTTCTACTTTTTTTTTTGATTTTGCCTGTGCCGAGATTCGAACCCCGGACACTCTGCGTAGCAGTCCAACGCACTACCACTACGCCACAGCGACCACTGAAACACTCCTTATGAATATTTTTTCCCTAATCTATCTTTAATAATATTTATAATTCTATGGCACTGTTCAGGAGTGTTTATGGCGGAAAACGAATTAATGCTTCGTTTTGATGTTGAGTCGGTCCATAACTGTTTACATTCGTCTCAAAAGTATTTTCTCAAATACATGTTTTGAATTTCGTCACCTAAAATGCAAAATAACGTAACATCACTTTTCATAAGTTTACAGGGGAAGCAAAAAACGATATAAAATTTAAACTACTTCAGATATTGAAACTAAGTTTTTAAATCTGGATTAACATGAAACTAGAAATATATTTTAGATAGTAAAAATCTGGTTTTTAATGTACACGTTATGCTATGTGTCTTACGTTATTTTGAATTGTTGATTTCTGAAACGAAATAACGTATCATCAATCTAAATCTGTATGAAAAAATAAAAACCTTAATGAAAATATATTTTTTTTTTACTAGTAACTACTTGTTTAAACAAGAAATTTAAGACAAAAAAAAAACAAATATTTCAATTCATTAAACAAAATTAGAATACCACCAAAAATAAGGTAAAAAAACTATTTATTAATTAATTACTCAAAAGGTATACTATCATAAAAGTAATGGCAGTCTGCTGGCAACAAAGATTTTAGGTCCTGCAGATGTTGCCATTTCTTCTTGGAAATTCTTAGCCTTTGGGAGTGCAATAGGTCAGGCTGCGGAATTTCAAAATTTCTAGCAGTCCTTTGTGGAAGAAGCTGATAATCGTCCTTAATATCGGTTTTGCAATATATCGATCCTATTGGATCATACGCCTAAGCACGAATCATATTTACTGTAGGCTCTCCAACTTTATTACCTGAAAAAAAAGAAAAAATGTCAATAAATTGAAGATATTTAAAATAAAATAAATAAAAAAATAAAGTGTATTATTTACCTGGTCGAATAGATGGGTATCGCTTTGGAAGGTGCTCATAATCCAGGAAATAATTGTGTTGTAGGTGAAGAACAGATCTCTTCTTGCGTCTTTCATTAGCCCCACTAGTTGGGAGGGCAAATCGATTTGTTTATTATTAATTTTTCGTTGTATTAATGAGTGGGTGGGATCACAGTCTATTTGCGTATGTCCTACGATTAAATACTTATGTTCAATGGTAATATTGTTTTCCATCCAAAATGAAATTAAGGCATTGGATAACACTACATTTCGATTTTGGTAAAAGCATCCATCATCCATATATAACAAAATGATGAACATTCGGCGCATCAAACATTTCTTTTTTTATATGCTTTATTATAATTGTTGCGAAAGTAGAAGCAACAAGATTTCCTCCAGTTTCATCCCAGACCTAGATAGTTCTCAGATTTATGAGTTATGACATTATAAATGGTAAAGTTATGAACTTGAAGTTTCATTTTGTAATAGGCTGCCTTTGCCTTTGACTGCGAAATAAGCTTTACCGCTTGCATGTCCATGCCTAATAGTGAGCATAAACCCGCCTTAGCACTTTCAATATCATTATTTTTTTCTTCTCTCATGTCCCCTATTTCTTTTCTGTGGCTATCATATTGGTCCTGCGATATATTTTTTGATTCAAACGATATACAGGTATCACACATATCATTTCGAGGTTTGAAAATTGAATAATTTTTTTTTTAAGACTTCCATAAAATTAGGAAAAGATATAGAAGATATATCATTTTCTTTATGCGATTCACAGTCCTGAGCATGAACTTCATACACATTTACATACGATTTAAAATCGGATTGAAAATACAATTTATTTGTATACTGACGTCGGTAATGGGATTCTAGTTTCGGGACGTCTTCCAACCATTTATTGAAAGTAATCTAATCTAGTTTGGTACTCCTTTCCCCGTTTTGTATTTTTTTGATTTTCAGCTTTCACGATTTGTTAATTTTCCGGACACAATTGAGTGCTATGTAGTTCACTGGAATTCACCCAACTTCTTGCCATAGTTTCCGAAATGCCAAGGGCTGACAAAAACATTTTACTGCACACTTGTTGCCGCACTGTTTTATAAGGCAAAAAATATGCTTTTGAATTTAAACGCCGGGAATTTTCTACGTAAATCCGCTTTTTATTGGAACTTCAATTCTGTTTGTTACACAAACCGAGTCATTGCAACATCAGGCCAAACGAAATAGCAGACGAAGCGGCTAAAAACGCTTGCGAATCAGGCCAAGAAATAAAAATAAAATATACACTGAAAGATGCAACCAACAAATTACTAAAACCAATCAAAAATGATTGGCAACAAGAATACAACACTGTCAGCCAAATAAAAGGGAAAAACTACCACCAAATGTTTCCGAAAATTCTAAAGAAACCCTGGTTCAATAACAAATATGGCAATAGAAAATTACCCACGAACATCAAAAAAATAAATAGAATCCTGGTTGGTTGCAGAAGGCGTTGCAATGAAACACTAAATATAATGAACATAGCGAACAATAACACTTGTGAAGCCTGTAAATCAATAGAAACAACTGACCACGTGCTATTCAAATGCTCCAAATATAGCACAACAAGAGGAAATTACCAGCAACTCATCCAAACTAATACTATTACAGAATTTATAGAAACGCCGAATATTGATCACTACACAACATATTAAACAAATTTATAATCGAAACACAGTTAACAATATAAAAGAAAAAGCAACAATTCAATAATCAGTTATGGCGATATAATTTCCCCTGGAAATCGGGCCAAATAAATCTCTACACCTTTTCTTAGGAAAAGCCTACAGAGTAACTTAAAATATCTAAAAAAAAAAAAAGTTTCTTCTTTCTGCCAAAAACGTTCAAATATTTCCTTTCCCATATTTTCGGAAAAAAGAGAAAATGCCGCGTTGAGCTTTGTGTAAGCTCTGTGGCTTGATGGAAGGAAAGTTCGATGGGGGTAATTTGAGTAGAGTAAATTGAAAATGAAACCACCGGGAAATCGGATTTAAAAATTTATAAATTAATTTATTGAAAATTAAATAGGAAAAGAATGGAAAGTAGAATATGGAAGAAGTTAGGATAGACCTTACGGTTTGGCTTTTCGAAAGTAATGTTATATATGAAGAAGTAGGAAAGAAAGAGTAGAAACAGAAAAGAAAAAGAATAAAACAGAAAATTTTTTGACAATACGTTGACGTGCACCCAGCTTTCATTTGTTTTGCCTTTCTCTCGCAAATACTTCCTTTTGATAAGCCTTCATATCTTTTACCATTCATTCGTTTATTTTATTTTCTCTCTTTTGTTTAACTTTTTAGAACCTTCCATGTTTTCATTATAACTATTTTCGATTATAGAACACATTTTATTATTTCTACAAAACTTCTCTCTTTTTGAACGATGTGTTCAAAAAAACAAAATTTAAAATAAAATACTCTGTTATTTTTTTCTTTAGCATGAAGATACGTTATTTTGTTTAAGAAAATCATACACTTGATGATACGTTCAAATATTTATTTATTTTGAATTTTGGTTATAACTTGGTTACTTCTGATAGCACTTTTTAAATTTTGTACACATATTATGTAATATGATTTTAGTGAATCGTAATCAATAAAAAACTCAATTTCGAATTTTTTGATCATACGATCTTTTGCATTTTAGGTGACGATTTGTTTATGTTTTGATTTATGCAAACGATGAGTCTTGTGTAGTTCAGTTGGCTGATCCCGGGTGTGCTACATCTGGATTAACTTCATTTTGATCGTGTGCATTTCCAATGAATGCAATGCTCTCTGCAAAATCATCATCTCCATCAAACATCTTTTTGGTAAATTTAGATAACAAATAGCAAACTACACTTTGTCAATATCACTCTTTATCCGGAGTAGTGCCTTTTCAAATAAAATATAACAGAACGACAAATAATGCGTTCATATTTCCATGAAAAATAAGTCATACTCCCATTTATCATAAAACATTTTTTTCGGTGTTTGTATTAAAAAGTTGAGCAGCGAGACCTTGCTGATATGAACGCTGAAAATCAACTAACATGATTTGTGTTGACAAAATTGCTTTCAAACTTCTCCCGTATTCCATTGTTCGTCAATAGTTCGTAAGCTACACGAAGAAGTTTACTTATATAGTGTACGTGCGACAGCATTGCGTCGGCAGAGAATGTTGCTATTCACATGAGAATAGGAAAATCAAAATTGCCCGATACTGACTTAAAGAGAATGTGATAATAAAAGGTCGATGGTTAGAAATCCTTTTTTCCCTCATTCCAAATGCGTTAACCGCATTTTGATCCATATTTATGTGTGACAGTTTTGCTTACTTATGGTATGGAATATAGGAAACTCGAATTGCCTCAAAAAGCTTTTATACATACGGACATACATCGCATTTAGTATGTATGCAAGAATATACGGCGAATGTGTCTGGAAAGTTTTACGCCACGGAGCTTTTACATGTTAATAAAATTTGACATAAGGCTTTCGATGTTTTTCATAACATTTTGCTGCAATATCTAGAGAAATGTCAAATTGTGTAAACGTATTGATGAATTGCATCCTAAAATTGTTAGCTTGACATTATGAACAATATAGAATCAGTTTATTATTAAATTGGAGAAAGAAGCATAAAACGGTCTACAACAAATCAAGCAAAGAGATTTCTATGCAATTTTAAAATAGTGAAATATAATATTATTGATTTTGTTCAGCAATGCCTTTTGTAGAAACAATGCTGTGTACTGTAAACATTCCATAAATAGAAAGCGATTATATAAACAATGTGTTTGAGAGTGGGATAACGTGAGATTTGGGCAATAAACGAAAGGATTGGCGGGCAAGTGGCATACTAAGTTCTGTCGTTTTATTTGAGAGTGAAGTGGGAAACGTTAATGGATTTTTACTCATAGGACGAGAAGTCGCTACTGCTGCCCATTATATTGATTGACTTACTCTTTGTTCTATAAAAATTACAATGGCAGCAGATTCCAACACTCGTAATGTATATTGTGGCGGTGGAGCTGGTGGTGGTAGCTTCGCACCCACTACTGGACGCGGCATTGGGGGCGGGAGTGGAATTATTACAACGGCAAACCCCTCTGGTGGCAGTCACTCAGCGCTTTTGCAGAAACAAATGTCATTTAAGACCGCTGTCGGAGCAAATCAACTGTCTAAAGCAGATGAAATTGAAGTGATTGAAAGTGGCAACATTGATGGAGCTTCAACGAGATATAACAAGGTGAATCTGTAATTAAAAATATATATACCTATAAATAATTTCAAATTATGTATGGGTTTACATATGTTGGTCAAAGTATGGAGTCAATTTGTTATTTTGTAGCATATGGGTACTTAGTACATACGATTTGCAAGTAAAATAAGCAATATATATTAGCAATTATAAAAAACAATGTTGATTTTCAATGCTAGAATAACGCACTAGGTTGGATTTGTTGTGCTCCATGCATATGGGTACGGACTTCTGCGACTGTGCATAAAATTGCTATTACCACTGCAACATTGCTGGTAACATCGCTTCTAGTGGCATCACCAATTTTGTTTTTGATAAGCACAGCACCTTCTCAATTGCCGAGGGACTGTTATACCGAAGATGATGAATGTATGCCTACAGTATCTCCTCCACCCGAATGTTCTGATCCTGTTTGTAGAATAGCAGCCTCTAGCATACAAGCAAAAATCAACTGGAACCTGGATCCTTGTACCGAATTTAAAAATTTCAGCTGCTCTACGGGTAATCGAAGAGGTGGACTAACAAGTCTGAGGGCTGTTCGAAGCGCTCAAGAAGCTGTAGATATGCAAATGCAACGTAAGTTTAAATAAATATTTTTATTAAGTACATACGTTGTTACAAACGCTATATAATGAGCCAGAAATTGAAATTCGACAACAAATTTGTATAACTACTTAACTTGTTTGATGTTGAACTTTATGTAAAAAATTTATATGTTTGTAAAACGAGTCCGAATGCAATTGGAGGATATTTAGGATGTCATACCTGATTTGATATTCCCAAATTACCGCTGTCTTTTTCAGTTTGCAGTTTCCAAAAAATACTTAGCCAAATTGTGGCCAAATTATGTAGATAAAAATAAATAAATAATGCGCTCAAATAGCATCCCACTACTACCAGTCAGTGTTGGTATTGAAGTTAGCCTCCTAATTTAAGATATTACTATATTAGCCACTCGCACATAGCAACGATAATTGTATGGGAAACAACAACAAAAGTTGTAGTAAAGTAGGTTAAGTATGGAATGAAATATTCGGCAAATGGTCGTCGCGGCCCTTGCTCTTTGAATGAAATTTTCGACGACATTTCGATGAGAAAGATTAAGCTCTATCTCACCGATGAGATGATCTCGGCCTTGAGCTCAGGATAGACCTGGGATTTCACAGAAACCCAAAAAAAGAAATCGGATGGCGTTAAATCGCACGATCTTGATGGCCAGAATTCCAGATGATCCAGTTGACATCGGAATTTTGTAAGTCTAATACATAATCAATTTTTTCATGCTGAAATCACATGTTCAGATCCATACCGTACAGTTGAGGCCACAAGAACGCCGTTATCATGTTCCTGTAACGAATACCACAGTCACTACATTTTCGGCCTCATTTTCACGACGTTAACACGTTCCTTTGTGTAGTGCTCCATTTTTAATAATCGGAACAATCGTAGACGACAGCTGTTAAATTTCCGAGCTGCCACTTGCATAGGAAAAAATTGCACACAATTTAAATCGTGCACTTTTATATACATACATACCATTAATACGTTGGCCCCTCGCAACTCACTTTATAAAATGAAAAAATAATTAAACATTTTTTGAGAAACTTTTTTGGATATACATTTGTCACCAAGTATTCAAATATTTGAAGCATGAAGAATGACATCGATAGCTAAATTCTGGTAGGAAATTCTCAAACCAAAAGGCCTTTAATTTCGCTTAGTTAGCTAGAAAAATAGGGAATGTTAAACGTTGATCAATCATTTTGCTAACCACAAAAAATATTTAAATTTTGACTTCAATTTCTTTCCTGGCCCAGTTCTTCTTGAAAGTTCATAACTAACGAAGTTTTTATCCTAACAAAATTATCGTCATTGCAATTTTTATTTTTAAATTATCTTTTTAGTTTTATGATATTTTCATCTTAGTCTTTACCTGAGTGTGAAGGCTGAACTAAAAGCAGTATATTACGTCGAACTTTATCAGTTGCTTAGTTTCATAAGGTCATTCTACTTCTATATCTACAAAATTATTTTAATTTTTTTATTAGAATTATTGCAACATAACACTACATCGGGACCTTTCAGAAAACTAGGAAGATTATTTGGAAGTTGTTTGCGTCAATCAACGAATTCATCAACCATTCAAATTATTTTAGAACAGCTGGGTGGATATTTGCCTATTGGAGCTTTAGGTCCATCCTCTATTGCTCCTTTAATCTCAAAGATTTATGAACTGGGACCAACACCACTTGTTGATATTTACTATGATCTAAGTTATGGAAGAAGACCTCATGTTCTTCTTATTATAAGTGGACCGAGTACTTCAGCCCCAATTTTAGAGGTAATTTGATATAAGTATGTAATGGGAAATATAAACAGGGAAGACCGGTGCTATACAAGATTGGTATTTAATATTTAGAATTAAATCTCAATTCCATTTTCGGGCTGAAGCTTTCGTAATAAGTGGATTTTTGCAAATAGTTTGAATTGTAATGAAGCTAAGCTTCCGGAGTCGGGAATGAATTGGCAGAAAGTCTCTCTTCTCGCTTAAATTATACTTATTTCCGGTTTTCCTGAAACTAAATATAATATAACATCATTTTGATAATAATAATACAAATTAAAGAATAAAATACGTTGGATGGGTCCAAAGGCGCCACCATATCGCATTAAACAAGGTGTTCCAAAATTACTCGATAGCTTACTTGATAGCTTCTTACCGAGTAGTTTGACCTACGATCAAAAGGCATCGGAGAATGAGGCTGTTTCTACGTTTATAAAAGAATTAAATAAAGTAAGGGTCTTACGTATGCATGCACCATTGACGAGATATTCATAAATTTGTATATTTTAGATTCGTGTTGAACACTCACGACGTGGTTTCTGGGATAGTTCAGTTCTTTACAATATATCATCATTGGAAGAAATGTATCCCATTGTAAGTTAATGTATATACATAGTGTATGAGATATGTGCAGGTTTGAAAATTTGTGTATATACAGCTTAATTGGACAACAATGATACCAAGTAACTGGAGTGGCCCGATTGTTGTAAGAAGTTCAGAATATTTAAAGGCTGTTCAAGAGCTTCTAACGAAGTATCCAACACGTGTGGCTCATAACTCGATTCTATTATTATTCGCTTTGGGTATATTGCCACAAGATCATCCAGATCCTGCAGTTTGCACCCGTTCTACGATGTGGGCACTACCTGAAATCACTTCAGCACTTTTCATCGCCCAGCATTCGACTGATGATCTGAAGGACGTCATTCGACGAGTATGACCTAATGCATTTGACATTTCTTAATTTAAATTACTTATTTGAAACATTTCCAGACGGAGACCATTTTTAAGTCGCTTAAAGCTCATTTGAAACGAGCGCCATCGCTTAAAGGTGCGGCTCTGGTGAAATTGTCCGCTTTAAAAATACAATCGCAGCCTTGGGTTGGATTTACCAATTTTACAGCAATGATAAAGCATTTAGAAGCTATTGAGATTACATCGGATAACTGGTTTGAAAATATTATAAAAATTTACAGACAAAACAAAGTCATTCCGAACACTATTGATATGGATATGGATTCACATGATGCGTAAGTATTTATTACTTATTATTTTTCCAATTACCTTAGTTTAGAAAGGCCGTTCGGTTGTGGTTATATTAAAATTTTACTCGGCGAACACCATGCAATTGTTGTTGCCCGAACAAGAAAAAAGATCTTTTACTCACTCTCACACCGAACACGATATGCTGGGGGAAATGTACACTGAGCACGCCGAGTATTGAGGGTGTCAATGAATTATTCTACAAAAAATAACAAAAATGTATGTAAAATAGAAGGAAAATATGCAAACCTGTACATCGCTATTTTCATATGCAGAAAAGCTAAGTTGCGAATGTTTTTAGTTTTTAAAGGTGAATATTAAATTTATTATTCATAAAACTATTGAAGCAAAATCATATTATTTTCATAATTTTTCAATTATATTACCTATTAATTTCACGCTCCATATTAATAAAATCATTTAAAGTTTTTTGGTACACCATTTAGTGTTGCCTTTGCGAACAAAATTGTATTAAAAAAAACCTGATATTTGACCAAAAGCAACTGTGCAACGAACTCCAATGTAACAACACACCGAGCACGAGAAAAAAATATCATGTGTTCGTCAAACAGCGAACCACCACCTTACCAAAACTTTTTTGGACAAATCTCGAATGGGATCCATTTCTGAAAAATCTATTGTTAACATTTATAAGGTAATTTTATGAACCTTTAGAAATTTTATTTCAACAATAGAAAAATTTGTTAGAACTCTCGGCAGTGCACAATGCTGAACCTTTACCTTTCTTAAGACAAATCTCCATTACATGCGCTTTTCGCATTCCGACGTTTGACTCTTTACTCGGGTGCGTTGTAAAAAGTTGAATCAGTGTGTTTGTATGCAATAAACCTCATGGCTTGCCGACGATGAGCGCACAACGCATTTTAAAGTTGAACCATTTTCAACTTTGTTGCCGCTTTCCTCACGTTGCGACGGTAAAAAGCAGACAAAATCGTCTTTGCCTGAAAAGCTGAAATTCTGATCTTAAATTAAAGGTGGCAGTGGCAGTGGTGATAATAGCACAGTTATTGATACAATACGTGAAAATAGCGATTATCATTTAAATCATAATTTGCAACATATTTTTATTATAAAATTGGAACAATTGGATTACATAGAAATATCGGAGACCAGTTGGAACTGGAAAAATATCCTTATTGACTAGAAATTAATATAAGTATCAAAAATGTGGTTAAAATAGGAAACCAGTAAATATTACAAATTATAAATAAAAAGATTAAACCAAATTTTTGAAGTGTCTTCTATTTATAGAAAAATCTGAATTGCATTGTTTTGAAACTTTGTTATATTATAATGCTTTAAATCAATGTATTTCCCATGTTCATAGGTATCAGTTGTTTTGATACTTTTGTTTATAAAACTTTTAAAATTTTTAATAACATGGTACACTAATAACCCGAAGAAGCTGAAAAATCAGCGATAAATTTCACAAGCTCCTTAAAAGAACCAATAGCACTGAATATAAAGTTCAATACAAGCATTTATGAGGGAGTTTAATATCTTGGATAAATATCTTTATAATCAATTAATATTACGGTTTGAGAATGTTTTAAAGTTAAATCGATTTGGAATTTCGTTCGATCTAAGCGAACCTGCTCCAATATATGTACATACCATCTTGCATGACTTATAATAATCGGATACTACTGATCTTTTTGCTCATTGCGGTGCTTACCATTGATATGATGATATCAATGGTAGTATGACTCTGTATGACAACCCTAAAACCATATTTATGAGCTATCTTCATTTCAGTTTAAGAAATGTATCACAACTAAGTATGTATATGCTAGCGTTTATGCGTAAAATGAAATAATTCTTTAAGCTCAGAAGAATTTATCAATATATTAAAGTTGGCTCATATTACACCGAATCTGAAATCGGGGAATAAAAATGACATTCTAAATTACTGGTCTGGAGATTGACCCGTCAACTTCAAAAGTTCTGGGAAAAATTGTTAAGGAGAAACTATGTTTTGCAGTGAAACGGATTATCAGTCCTTACTAACATGGACTTGTTGCCGAGTGGTCAACTGTTACTAATCTAGCAGATTTCAGTAAATTCTGCATTTCAAAATGGATATCAGATTGATACAATTTACACTGATTTTTCGAATGACACTATTGCTTATAATATCCTAATCGAAAAACTTTCAAGTCTATGTATTCATACCACAGTAGGGCTTCAGTGACTGAAGCCCTATCTTCATAATAGGGTATGCTATATTGAAATCGAAAACGTAAAATCGCAACCATTCTTTACCTAAGCTGGCGTTCCGCAGGGCAGTATCTTAGCCCTGCTACTATTCATTTTGTTCATTAATGATATTGGTACCTGCTTTTCCAACGCAAATTATCTGTTTTATGCTGATTTAAAAGTCTTTTCCAGAATTGATAACATGACTGACATATTGTCACAACAATCAGACATCAATCGCTGAGTTGATTGGAGTCATCGAAACAAATTGACTCCAATAAAAAAAATGTTTCCATATGGGATTTATTAGATCTTCCAATCTGTACCATTTATCTTACAGTATATCTAATAATGTGCTGAAGTCGGTTGAGGAGTTTCTTGGTTTGGGTGTTCAAAGTTTACCTCCGCAAAGCATGTTAAGTACCTTGTACCAAAAGCTTATTCCCTCCTAGCCTTTGTTCGTAGTTATAACAGGGATTTCATATTTTGTATTCAACATTTGTAGTTTCGAAACTTGAATATGCCTCATTTATATGGAATCCTTTATACAACACGCATTCCGAACGTATTGAAAGAATTCAAAGTAAGGCTTTGCGTTTTGTCCTCCACCTGTTGCATTTTGTTGATCCTATTTCCTTATACTATGCTCGGTGTTTACTTATTAGATTGAAGTCTCTTGAGAGTAGAAGAGTTGTAAATTCACTCATGTTCGTGTATGACCTAATCTGTGGAAATAATGATTGCCTAATTCAGCTTCAAAATATTAGGTTCAATGTACCTTTTTATCATCTAAGTCTATAATAAGTGTATAATTTTATGAAGCCACTCCTTGATACTTCGAGGGAACTCGTAAGAAAGTAAAATGAAATTATGAAAATCCACATAAGTATTCGATTTAATTTATTTACAAATTATTACTAAATAACCTATCAGAAATATATCGTCACCTTAAATGCAAAAGAACGTATGATCAAAAAATTCGAAATTGAGTTTTTATTGATTACGATCATATTCCATAATATGTGTACAAAATTTAAAAAGTGCTATTCGAAATAACCAAGTTATAACCAAAATCCAAAATAACGTATCATCAAGTGCATCATTCTCTTAAACAAAATAACGTATCATCACTCATGCTAAAAAAAAAATAACAGAGTATTTTATTTAAATTTTTTTTTTTGAACACATCGCTAGCATTTGTTTTTTATTGATTATGTTTTATTTGCTGTTTTCTCAGTTTTAGTGTAATTTGTGGTCAAACTGAAAGTTATTACAGAAGTGAAAGGAAAAAGAGAGAAGTTTTGTGGAAATAATAAAATGTGTTCTGTAATCGAAAATAGTTATAATGGAAACATGGAAGGTTCTAAAAAATTTAACAAAAGAGAAAAAAGTATTTGTGAGAGAAAGGCAAAAGAAATGAATGGTATTGTAAAAAAAGTTAAACTCGGCATTGTTCTCTTTTTTCCGAAAATATGGGAAAGGAAATATTTGAACTTTTTTGGCAGAGGTCATGGGACCAGGAGAAACTTTATGTAAGTTTCCAATAAAAAGCGGATTTACGTAGAAAATTCCCGGCGTTTAAATTCAAAAGCATATAAAAAAAGAAATGTTTGATGCGCCGAATGTTCATCATTTTGTTATATATTCTGATGGATGCTTTTACCAAAATCGAAATGTAGTGTTATCCAATGCCTTAATTTCATTTTGGGTGGAAAACAATATTACCATTGAACATAAGTATTTAATCGTAGGACATACGCAAATGGACTGTGATCCCACCCACTCATTAATACAACGAAAAATTAATAATAAACAAATCGATTTGCCCTCCCAACTAGTTGGGCTAATGAAAGACGCAAGAAGAGATCTGTTCTTCACCTACAACACAATTATTTCCTGGATTATGAGCACCTTCCAAAGCGATACCAATCTATTCGACCAGGTAAATAATACATTTAATTTTTGTATTTATATTATTGTAAATATCTTCAATCTATGGAAATTTTTTCTTTTTTTTCAGGTAATAAAGTTGGAGAGCCTACAGTAAATATGATTCGTGCTTAGGCGTATGATCTAACAGAATCGATATATTGCAAAACCGATATTAAGGACGATTATCAGATTCTTCCACAAAGGACTACTAGAAATTTTGAAATTCGGCAGCCTAACCTATTGCACTCCCAAAGGCTAAGAATTTCCAAGAAGAAATGGCAACATCTGCAGGACCTAAAATCTTTGTTGCCAGCAGACTGCCATTACTTTTATGATAGTATACCTTTTGAGTAATTAATTAGTAAATAGTTTTTACCTTATTTTTGGTGGTATCCTAATTTTGTTTAATGAATTGAAATATTTTTTTTGCCTTAAAATTAATGAATTACCTTTTTTGTTTAAACAAGTAGTTACTAGTAAATAAAAAATAAATTAAAAAACACAGAATATAAAAAAAACCTATAACTAATTTTATTTAAAATAAAAAATATATTTTCATTTAAGTTTTTATTTTGTCATACAGATTTAAATTGATGATACGTTATTTCGTTTCAGAAATCAACAATTCAAAATAACGTAAGACAAATAACATAACGTGTACTTTAAAAACAAATTTTTGTTATCTAAAATATATTTCTAGTTTCATGTTAATTCAGAGTTCAAAATTTAGTTTCAATATCTGAAGTAGTTTCAATTTTATATCGTTTTTTGCTTCCCATGTAAACTTATGAAAAGTGGTGTTACGTTATTTTGCATTTTAGGTGACGATATGTAGTACATGATTCTTGTGACTGATTTGCATTAGTGGGCGTGCAGACAACATCATTTGCTAGTAGAGGCCAAGTAGTCTTATTTACATAGGTTAAACTGACCTAAAGCGCGGAGATGATTATCAACATTACTGTCAGCAAGGTGCACTTTATTATCCACGAGAGCGTAGTACAAAGAATCGGCACTAGTTGGAGGGATGTAAGATGCACAGATGGCGACCAAAGGGCACAAACACACACACATTTGGTCAAGTAATGAATCAGCATTAACCATTTGATGACAAAAAGAAAGTCGTATGCTTATGATAGCAATCAGCACACCGCCACCTCGTACACTTCCAGTTTTATTAGCATCTCTATCTCTGCGGTATATTTGAAATAAACTACAATAATATCAAAGAATTCTCCATCAGAAAAACCCTCATTTAGCCAAGTCTCAGTAAAAACGAGAATATCGTATTTATAGCAAATTGTTGAGATATAATTTGGTTCTAATACCAGACATATTTTGATAGCATCGATAGCAAGAGACTTCAATTGAAAATAAGGCTTTAAATAACAAGAATGGACTCCGTCAGGTATTGCAAATAGGTGATTGTTGCAAAATACTCCCCTCTTGGAAAAAACGAAAAGGCTTCACTATGACATCTGTAGGCCATATTAAAGTGTTAAGGATCCCACCTTAAGGTGAACCCGAGATGCCCCTCTAAAGTTTATTCTTTTTAGGCATTTATATTAGAATCGTTCTTTACGAGCTTAGTACATGCACTTAGTGATGCATTCCAACTTTCAAGATATTAGCAATATGCGATAAAATATCTTCTGTGGCTGAAGGTTTAAATGACGATATATGAATGAACTTTTCTTTTGGCAATTACCTCAAGAATCTAATTTTGACTAAAACCATGTATAGTACAACATCTTGCGCGAGTTTTTGTTTTACAGGTCTTTTGTAAAGATCAGTTTAAGTGATGTTTGTCATCTTGAAGAGAGAGATTAAAGAGACCGATTGCGCATTCTCGGATATTAGAGCAACAATTTCACTGTATATATTGTTGGTAGTCCGACAGCCTGCCACCAAGAGTGTCTTCTGGGGTTCAAATTTTCGGAACAGGCAATATCAAAAAGTAAAAAAAATATATTTTACACTGCACTGCATCTCTTTGGAGGCAATACCAAACCTACAATGGCCATGTGCCATTCAAAGAAAGAAGAAGTGAAGCAGTGAAAAAGGTCGCATTGGAAAATAATTCATCTTCTCCTAACAATATTTGTTTATATTGACTTTGTCTCGAATAGCCATCACAGCCCCATTTATATTCAACAAATCAGATTTTTTATCTAGGCTTGTAAACAGAGTTAACCATTCCAAGAGATTCTCTAGTTTGACTTTAGCACCAATATCATTTATCTCAATGTTAGATTCTGGATGGTAGCACATTTGTTTTGCTTGTGCTAATATCTGATTAGACGGGAAAATTGAACAATTCTCTGCGCAGAGGCGATATCGTAACCAATGAGGTTCAACCGAGCCGCGATTATTGCTAGTTAAGAACTTTAACCAATACCCCGCCATGGAGGACGTGAAATACCGTCCGCCCGAGAGAGCTTGAAAAAAAAAAGTATCTATACTGATATTTAGACAAATCTAAATCGATGTAAATACTCAAAACTTCGTGAATAGAATATGAAGTTACAATTTCTGTCTCATTCGTAATTTGCTTTATTATGGATTTTTTTTATATAACGCTAGTACAAGTACTCTAGTACTTGTACATGTGCA
Source organism: Palloptera scutellata (assembly GCA_958295655.1). Lineage (NCBI taxonomy): Eukaryota > Metazoa > Arthropoda > Insecta > Diptera > Pallopteridae > Palloptera > Palloptera scutellata. The sequence continues at coordinate 54,643,598 of OY282450.1, forward strand.
TTATTTATTTGCTATAGATCTTGAATTACAATCATATTCTTTCGTTTCTTAGATTTTTCGGATAGTTCTTCATAACAGGTTTACAGGTCTTTCAGGTTCTTGACATGTTGATGGTTGCTCTGCATCTACTTAAAATCACTTTTGTTCTATAATCTTTTACCCAACGTTCGTTGAATTGGAAAAGCATGTATTTTTGTGGATACTCACCACAATCGATTCAATTTTTGCAGTCGTTAGATTAAAATTCTCCCGAAAATACGTTTGAGTATACGTAGAATTGTTTCAAACTTAATTATTTTTCACACGATATATTGACAGAGCAATTATTACATTTATTATTGAATCGCCAATTTTTTTTTATCAGTTTGCAAAACAAAAAATTTTTGTATGAGATCAAACTGTAAAATTAATTACAACAAGTTCCTAGAAACTTAACTTACAACACTTTTATTTTCAGGGCACTTCAGTAGAATAGATTCAGTGCATACATATATTCTTAAGGCTTTGCTGTAGGCTTTATATTAGACAGTAAAGTTATTTTTAGCCTTTTGTAGACACCCTAAATTAGTATTGTGTGTCATAAATTAACGTATGAAAAATAGGTCACATATATGTATGTAGGTCACAATTGAAAAACGAGAATTTTAATCATTTAATCACATAAAAACTTAAGAAAGTGTATTTAAATCTTTTCCGAATTTTTGGCAGAATGGGGCATATTTTTTCTCCCCCTCATTTGGGGTGAACTAAGGAATAAAACGCACTAAATATCTTAGCAGCGGCAAACAGTGCTAACTGTCAAATTGCCCTTCAAACATTATGGCAAAAAAAATATTATAAGCTTATCAAAAACAAATAACACTTACCATATGTAATTGCCGTTACGAAAGGCATAAAGCTAAACATTTATTTGGCAAAACTATGATATTGTAGCCAATTTTGGCATTTGTTGTAGGCAATACAGCTGAGCGCAAATATTAAAATTATGCTAAAAACATTACTTCAGACATCATTCTAGCCATTTTCATTAAAAGGAATATTGAAATGTTACCTTTGAAAAGGCAACTTTGAGACGATGTACGTTCCTTAGCCATATAGTGCACAGGAACAATCAATAGTGAATATGTTGGCTCGAATTTATCCACGATAGCACGCACAGCCTGTCTGGTGGGACGATTCTTACGACCGAAATTGGAGTAAGCGCTCTTAAAGTTGCGACCACCGACTCAGAAGTAGTAATCGGTAGAAATTTTGAATAATTTCCAAATATAGCTCGTACGCGGACTTCATCTTTATAAAAAGGTAAACCTTAAATGAGGTATTAATATTCCCAATTAAAAAAAAATTTATTAAGGATGCATTTGTATTTAAAAAATTTGCCCAAACACCATTTAATGAGCACTTGTTAACTTTTTTCGATTAAAAACAACCAAAAATTGGCAAGAGCTTCGTAAAACAACTAAACCTACATCTACACGAACGACTTAGGAAAGTCCAGCTTGTGTTAAAACACTTCTTTGAAATAAGCAAAAATGGACAATGTCCAGCTGCAGCCAAGTTTACCTTCCAAGGGAACATATATAAAGGAAATATTCAAAAGAAATATGTAGTAAAGCAAATTAAACCAGGTTTGGTGCACGCACTTGAAATAGTTCCAACGATAACCTTTAAGGACATTATCTTCATTGGGCAAAAACCACACATATCTCACATAGAAGTCCTCAAAGGAAAAAACTAAAAGGAAATATTGGTACCAGTAGAAAATATGTAATTTGGTACAACGACAAGTGATAAAGAATTTGAATATAAGTAGCTGTTTTGTATTTAAAAAAAAAAATATTGCTTAATGATAATTGATAATAAATATCGCGAGATATGGTTTTAGTTAAAGCAAAGAAACACTAAATATTACCGACTAATTTCTGATTTCGGTTTGCTTTCAGGTGGGCATATCCAATAGTCGCAAAAACTTTTTATGACACCCTTAGTCACTCAATAGGTAAGTACGATTTCTGGCGTATATTTTATGTATTCAACGGAAATGTAAAAATGGAACTTGTAAAGAATAAAATTAAGCATTAACAGTTATTTACCTATTGGCTCTAAGGCATAAAAATCAATGAAACATATCGTGTTATATATTTAAATATACACTAAACTCTTTTCAAAATTGAATTTAACTATTTTTTCATGATTCCAATTCCGCTTTTGACGACCTCGATAGTCTAGTGAGTAGCGTTATAAAGTGAATGAGAATTATAAGAAAGTGTACAAGTACACTTCTTGGTAGGCAATGGCAACACCATCAAGTGATAACAAATTGCCAACCCCGCCTTTTGGGACCAGCATTAAACTGTAGGTCTAACTATGTGGGCTTAAATGGTTCAGACAGCCATTCACATCTAAGTCTATGTTTGATATTTCTCAGTGCGCTAAAGTGATTGTTTAAGAGTTGTCAAATAATTTTTGTTAATATACAAGGTGTCCTGGAACTCAAAGTTATCCCTTAAAGGGCCGATAGGCCAGCTTATAACTTACAAGATTATCGGAATATCCCCCGAAATAGCATCGCTATTATTTATTCAGTTACTTTACTTTACTTTACTTTCAATGGCACAACAGCTCATGGAGAGCCTAGGCCGAGCATTTCGCATCCACTCATGTTGTGCGTGTTATATTGGTACATGAATGGAGGGGACCTACAGTTTAATGCTGAATCCGAGCGGCGATTGCCTGTCAAGAGGTGGTGCCGTGTAGACAAATTATTTACTTTTCTTTTTTTTTTTGATTTTGCCTATGCCGAGATTTGAACCCCGGACACTCTGCGTAGCAGTCCAACATCTACGCCACAGCGACCACAATTCAGTGATTTATTCAGTTACACAAATTCGAATATTAAAATATGGAATTTTGTGGCTGTAGCACTCGAAAAACTGATCTAAAGTAAAGTAAGCCTACTAAAAATATTTTACTAGGGCTATATTTTAATATTCTGGTCAGCATTGACTTGGGGCACCCTGTATATAAAATATTTATACATATATAAGTAAAAATAATTCTTCTACACGGCACCACCTCTTGACAGGCAATGGCAAACCTACAAGAGTAAAAGTTGTCTATGAAAAGCTTTTCACTTCGCCGTTCGGATTCGGCATTAAACTGTAGGTCCCTTCCATTCATGTGCAAATATAACACGCACAACATGAGTGGATGCGAAAAGCTCGGTCTAGACCCTCCATGGGCTGTTGTGCTATTAAAAGTAAAGTAAAGTAAATATATATGTACAACTGAGATGTAAGTGGTAGTGGTCGCTGTGGCGTAGTGGTAGTGCGTTGGACTGCTACGCAGAGTGTCCGGGGTTCGAATCTCGGCACAGGCAAAATCAAAAAAAAAAGAAGAAAAAATAATTTTTCTACACGGCACCACCTCTTGTCAGGCAATGGCAAACCTACAAGAGTAAAAATTGCTATGAAAAGCTTTTCCTTCGCCGTTCGGATTCGGCTTTAAACTGTAGGTCCCTTCCATTCATGTACAAATATAACACGCACAACATGAGTGGATGCGAAAAGCTCGGCCTAGGCCCTCCATGGGCTGTTGTGCCATCAAAAGTAAAGTAAAGAGATGTAAAATGTAAATTTTTTTTAATATTTTTTTTACATTTTAGATTTTTTCAAAATTAAAAAATTCATGATTGTAGAAATTCTATATTCTCATGTAAAAGAAAAAATTATGTTCGATTTTTCAAAACCGAGTTATGATGGATTATAATTAAGCGTATCGATCTGTCAATAATTTGGTGGTTATTCACATTCTTCTTTCTTTGACTTTAAATTAAAATTTTTTGGAAACAATACTGAAAATATTAAAGTTTCAAAATGTTTTTTGATGCTACTGATAATTTTGGAAAATGCATGGTAGAGCTTTTGCGTAATGTATGTATTTATAATAATTTCAGTGGTTCCCATATCAGTCATACTAGTACCGTATTTTGATGGACGATTGCCACCGTACCTGCAGTACTCTTCCGTTGGAGTGGCAATTGCCAAAGAGATTCTACGTTCCATCACCAAAACTTTCGATGATAAAGCAATGCGATGTGTGCCAAAGTCCGTGAACATTTTCTCAAATTATAGTCGAATGGATATACTTATTCATTCCGGAGGCATGCAAATTTCTTATCACTCAATGCTATCACTTACAGGGCCTATAAAAGGAATGGCCCGCTTACCTGGCCTTAACTTAACACCAACACAAATTTTTTTCTTAGTATCGGCTCAAGAATTGTGTTCAGAATCAGATTACATTGGCATAGACACGGATGCAGCTGAGTTTGAACACATGTGAGTATTACGTTAACAACATAACATTGATCGTAGATAATGAAATCGTCATCTTAGAAATGAAATGGTGTATTAAAAGTATCCGCGGTTGGTACCAACCAATCTGTCATGTAATTGATGTTTAGTGCCCTCGCTGTCTCCTGATAGCTTGCGTGTCGATCGTGTCTTGCTCCACCAGTTGCAAAATTTCATCGGCTTTTTCAGTAACTTACAGTACATCTTTCAGTGCATCTTGGAAATCTAAATTTTCGGAACGGAATCGAGTAAACCACTCCTGGGTCCGGCGTTCACTCACGGCATCCTCACCTTAAACCGCACAAATTTTTCAGAATGTTTCTCAGCGGTTTCTTCAGATATTTAACTCATTTTCAAATCAATGTAACTTTTTACACTAGCGACGAATTACACAACTGTATGCTCACAAAATGTAGCCCGAAATGCCACCTTTCAAACATGTTTTCGTTTGACATAATAGGACTAGCGTTGTCACATTTGTGGGTACCAACGCCAAAACGGCGGATACTTTATGCTTTATGTATATGAAAGCCTGTAGTTCCATTAACCATTTTACATTAACCATTGTTTTCATTTAAAGAAGTATCACAAGCATATATAAAAAAAACGGATAAAAGTCGTAGAATCGACCAAAGAGAATCTAATGCCGATATCGTTGAAAAATATCGTATTAATATTATAAAAGTACATCATTTCATTACTAAGGTGACGAAATAGTAACGAACCCCTCTAATAGATCATGTGTTTATTTATTTGTAGATTGGGCTGGCTTGTTGCCCAAGGCGGCAGTGCTACGGAAGTGTTTAAATGTCCATCTGGTTCCATGATAAATGCTCAAAAGACATGTAACGTGCTGTAATTGATCGGCTTTTAAACTATATACATATTTTTATTTATACATTAGTGATATAATATAGTTTAATTATAGCAGTCCTGATTGACCTACTGCTGCTGCGTTCATCATCACCTTTCACATCAGTGTAGCTTTTGATTTGCGAATCGAATCATATACCGAAACCGTGCGTCTCAATTGATTTAAAAAAATAATTTATTTTTATTTTCATCTCTTTATAAGAAGGCGTGAGATTTCAGATTTATTACTTAAAATACTTGAATACTTGCTAAGGTGAAAGTAACTACTTTCAATCGACCCTTGGAACCCCTTACGACTTATTAGGGGTTCCAACCCCGAGGGCATTTTGTGATACCGAAATTTCGGAATTTAAAATTATGATTCCGGGATACCGGGCTTATGATCGGGATTAGATTATTACATATAACAAAAAGCTGAACAATTTAATAACATGCCACATTTTATTTTTAATATCAATTCATAAAATATGCATTTAAACAAAATTGTACTTATGTAATGCTATCTTCAAATTATGTACATAAATACTAAAAAAAGTGTTTTAATGTATTAAAGCAGTTAACCAATGTGGAAATGAGGAAATCTAGGTGGAATATAGGGCTTTTATGGATTGCCCTAGGTTTAATACGTTAAATATTGAAATGTCACGTTTTGTGTATGTTCATTGTTGTCTTCCTAACTAATACCAAAGTGGTCACAGAATTATATCAACATGTATTGCACTCCAATCTGTAGGTTACCGTAGCAGAGTGACCCGGATCACTCTACAGAAGCAAAAGCCCGAGGGGAGAGAACTCCACTAAGCACAAAATGGCTGGATAGTGTAGAGAGTTAATTATTAGTTTTTAGAAGAATTTTATCTTTTAAATCTATTTAATGATAAACTTTATTGAGATCTATACAGGCAATATTGAAAGATAAAAATTTTAAGTAATTACAATTATAAGTTTACAAGTTTCATTAGATATTGCTAAGAGATTTCGTTATGTCTTATGTCATTTATTATTTACTCCCGCAAAACCAACCTACATAGGCATATGCCTGGAAAGCCCCATATAGGACGCTTATGTTGAGCCCGCATAGGTTTATGTTTGGAAATTCTGTACAATGGTTGCTTATATTCAGCCTGTATATTTAGATCGATGTTGTTGTATATTGGACATCCGTCTTCAGTTTTCACAGGGCCTTTATAATTGTTAAACTTTCCATGTTTCGTTTCCACACGGAAAAACATATACCACAAAAGTAAATATATATAAGAATTTTGATTATTCCTGATTTAAAAAAAGTATCTAAATATATAATAGCATCTAGTACCTTATGGTCAAGACTAGAACGACTAGAATATTCTGCGGATATTTACTACTGAAATATCCCGATGCAACCTATTAGGGTTTGCAAATATTCGGCAGTTTGGAGAAACCAGTTTTTGAATAGGGAGAATATTAGACAAAAACCGAAAAGCGGGTTTTTGTGCCGAATAGTCTTAAGAACCGGGTTAACCTGTTTTTCATTCTCTCAGCTAAATATATGTATATTTATAATCCGATTTTTAAAATACATTATTTATTTATTAATTTTTTAAAAAATCAACTAAAACACAAGGATCAACAAAAACACAAGGATGTGCATAACTAGGCTTGGCATACATCAGGAATTAGGTATGACAGTTTGTCAGGATTTTTGCGCGAAATCCTTTTTTTCAGGTATTTAATGAATTTTATTTTTAGTCCGTAAAAGTTTTTACTGTTACCTTCTTCGCTGACGATTATTATCGACTATTTTGCATGTTATCTTTTATATGACCCAACCCATCCAGCATGTAATGAACTCTTTGATCAAGTTCGAGAAATTTTTCAGAAATTTTTAATTTTTAAAGATTTATCGAAAATCTGTATGTTTGAGTGCCATCACTAGTGCAATCATCTGATCTGCTTAAATAAATTTTTACATGATTTGTTTTGCGTACTTCAAAGTTTTTTATATTGAGTTCTAAAAGATTGGACAGGCAAAATTATGGCAAGTCTATCTATAACACAAAACATAAGTTTAAATAAAAAAATACATCTAGGTGTGAAAACATGAATAACGTCTCTGCGCATACTAAAAAGGTTAGGCGTTTTGGAACAACTTTGCACGAGACCAAAAAACCATGTTAATTTTTGTCATTTCGCAATACATATATAATTACACAAGTAATTTTTCATTTACTCTCTAAAAAATTATTTAAATTGGCTTACTATTGCTAACTGGTAATAATATTTCTAATTTTCGCCTATTTATATACCAAAATTTTATTGATTTGTGTTCGTCTTCACTATGGAATAGTGTTGAATGGAGATTGTTAAAAATGGGATTAGAATATGCTGGATCCCTTAATTTTGTGAGGTTCGATGAAAAAATGCGTGGTATAAACAACAACAAAATTAAGAGTGGGGTGAGGCTAATTAAATATATCGGTATGAAAAATAAAAATGAATCTATTAATATAGACACTCACAAATTATAACGATCTGCTAGGAGGTTCGAGATAATAAGCGTTTTATCGCCATTTTTGTGATATTGTTATGTGATTTCGATGAAAGTAAAAAATTCCGTAATTTTCCGTAACTTTTTTAACAGAAATTATAAATATATTATACTACATAAGTATACACACACAGAGTACAGTGTATATTGGTTTTGATCGAGTAACGTTTGTTTGTAACGCTAACATGAACTATGTGTCGTAGATATGTACATATATAAATGATCAGCGTGAATAGCCGAGTTGATCTAGCCGTGTCCGCCTGTGCGCCTGAACGTCTGTCCGTCCGCCCATATGTCTGTGGACACGATAACTAGAGTAAAACTTAAGTAATCGTATTGAAACTGGACACAGACATTTACTATTGCCAGAAAGAGACTCTGCAATGGGCAAAATTGGTTAAGGAGGCGTGGTATCTCCCATACAAGTCAATTGTTCAAAAAGGAAGTTCTAAAGAGAATTGAACAAAACATTGAAATAAGTAATCTCCAAAATAACTGTTCTGAAAAATTACAACATTGGGAAAAAACCACGTCTACCTCCAATACAAGTGAAATATCAAAGGAAATAGTTAAGCGAATGGAACAAAATTGGCCGCGCCCGAAACTTTGCTTTCGAGATTTTTTTCCTAATCATTTTTCAATATTTATTATTTGTGAGCTTATAGTATGTTTTCCCAAAAGTAGCCAACATTTTTTTTTTTAACGATTCATCTCAAATACGCTAGAGTTTTTTTTTATATATAAAATTAAATTTAATTTTGAATTAACATAACAACAATCAACATTTTCAAAAACTAACTCAATAAGCTAAAAAATTATATTTTTTCGACTGGCAAATTTGGAAAAGTCAAGGAATTTGCAAATCTAGAAAGTTCAACAACCCTGTGTGTAGTAAAACTCTGTAGTAATGTAATTTGTTAACATATCTCATAAGTTTTGTAAGATTAAATAATGTTTTATAATATATGAGTTGAGTAAAAAGCCAACAAATGTTTATGGTAACACATTCTGAGCAAACAATATTATGTAATTGAAGTAATAATATGAGAAATCAAATTATTGCAACTTTATTTCAATACACCACACTTAAAATTACTTCACAATTATACCACAGATTTCATCGCCATCACGAACATTCCAGAGCTCTTCGAAGTCTCCACATAGTTAATACTAGCAATTAGCGTGGCCACGAACATCGTAGCTTTTTCGGAGTTTCTATTCTACTATATACATTCCGAAGACGCTAGATGGCGCAGATGTGTAATGCATGCGAATGCTGTTGTTCTGAAATATTATCATAATACATAACATATTGTAAATGTTTCAAAATTGTAACTGATATTTATTAAAGTATTGTTACTGAACTTTGAAAACAAAGGATACACACTCAAAACTCGTAGGTTGGAAATTGAAATAAATTCGAAATAGGAATACGAAATGCTTCCATAATGTTAAACAGCATATCTAAAACAATTTGCCTAAACAATCAAACTTCTAACGTCACGGCAACACTTCGGTGATTTCTAACAATTACAGTAATTAACTAAGAAATCTCAAATTAAGTATTAAAACGAATCTATTTACTTATAATTACATGCTTAGAGCCCTCCTGCCAATGCTAGGTACCAGGGTCGCTCAGAATGACAGGCTCGCTTGAAAGACTAAACTGTCGATGTTACTGGCTTAATGACTTTTGATAGTTATGTTACTAAGATTTAGTTCACAACATTTTTTAAGCAATTTTTGATAAAAATAAATATTTTGTGTTAAAGAGCTAGTGCTTTGATTAATATTATCGTTAATTTCACACCAATTTTGTGAATAACACCGATTTTAAAACTATATTCATATTGTAAGACTACTGTATCGATAATTTTTTGTTTTAAAAAGTAAATAGCAACGTTTTTGTTTTGCTTTTGATAAACTCAATTATAAATAGTTAAGAAATAAATTAATAAATTAAAATGTTTTTGTCAATTTAATAAATTTGGGCTACGCTTGAAACATGAATACTAACACGTGTAGGAAAAAACGAAAATCGTTACATAAATACTATGTATATTTCTGTTCCACAGCCAAACAAATCTGCATTGTTTAAATATCTTTAGAAAAATTGTTTAAATTATACTTCTGTGATAGGAATCGAAGTTTTTGTAGATATGAATATGCACATTCTTATATAAATTTCTTATTTAAGAATCTACCGACACAAAAATTAGTTAGTTGCTCCCAGTTAATTGTAGTATGTAAGTTAAATAATAGAAGAAATAAGAAATAATAACACTAAAACTTTCTGTATTATTGTACTTAAATCACACATTTGTACATAAGTAGTTGTGTATGTACTTATATACATTGAGTAATAAAATATATCAAAAAATATTATCTTCTGGTTTCTGATAGTGGCAGGATTATATCTACATATAAGGTGATAATAAGTAGCGTTAAACAAGTACAACATTACATTTAAAAAATCTTAGTGAAATTAACTGTTAATGTGATAATCTTAAGTAAGTAACTTAGATGGCTCTAAAACCGATGAACGTGGTTTCATCTTCTTCGATACAAGACGCCCACGTCGTCCACGCATATTGCATCATAGATCCTCCCCATAGCCTCTCACATAGTCCACGCCGCAAACTGGATTGAGGATGGAATAATTTTTTCCATTTTTGTTTTTTTAAGTTTACTTCTTCAGAATCGTTTTTATATTTTCGACGCGGGTAAAAGACGATCGTCGCAAAACGTAAATTTATTTATTTATTTCTTCTCGCAGTCTACGTAATAAGGAGTGAGATCGAAAAAATCTTAACATATATAAAACTTAATAATTTTTAAACGGTTGATCTTAGAGTTTTGATTTTTTTTTTATTTAATTGATAATATTTTACAAATTACAGAAAAATAAACTTTTATAGTTCTACATTTTAAACCGAAACTGTCTTAAAAAGTGAAAATAATGTACAGATACTTATACTTATAATAAGTAATAAAATTTATTTTTTATACTCATATAATATTAGCAATTTCTTTAATCCACTTTTTTATCACAGATAACTGTTTTAAATAATTCAAATTAGAATTCGAAGCAAATCATTGCAAAATTTGGAGTAAATATTGAAATCCAGTACAATGCCGTGTTGCATCTAACTCGCCGGTCTTCATTTTTCAGATGCAGTGGTAAGATTTAAGGGAAGGGATCAAGTAAGACGAACGAAAAAGATCATATGAATTTAAGTATACTCGTACATGAATTAAAAATATTTTCGCGTTACTTTCTGTTTTCTAATTCCTTTACATTGTATTGTAAGATTCTTTATAGATTTTTCGAGTAGGGAATATTAATGTCACCGAAATCGATTTAAACACTTTTAGTTTTTAAATTGTTGGCATAAAAAGTAAAAGCTTTTTGTTTCATTGAAATTCTAGCAATGTCAATATTTTTATTTTTATCGCAATTGTTTCCTAACATAAAGTTATGATAATTTGCGTTATTCATGTTGTATTCGTATTAAGTGTATTGATCACAAATACCGATAGTCTACAGGATGGAATGCATACTCCAATGATATCTGCACCGATACCAGCAGAAATATCGCCTGTAGTAAGTGCAGTTCTTTTGGAATGCCCGAAGGGATCAAAACAAAACTCAAATGCCTCGCCACGATCTAAGGATTCACAGGGCGAACAACAATTAATGGTAAACATTCGAGTCAATCCTAGCTTTCATATTGAAAAAGCTGAAAAATTTCTGATTTTGGATGAAGTTTACGATCCACAGAAGCGTACTAAAGCGAAAATTATGTCTCCATATCTAATAGAGATAAGCCGTGGCGAACCAGTTATGATGTATCCACTAGAATTTACCAAGGTGAGTTATTAACGATGAAGCAAAAATAGGATTCGCAAAGAATAATTAGAGTTTTACTTTTGCAACATATATTTAAAAGTCTGTTAAACTCGACAGCGATAAACCGCAACCGCATCAAACAGTCAATGATACAGCTTCATCGCCTGAAAAAATTGAGAAAGGAGTTAAGACTAGCGAAAAGACGGATAAAACAGATTCATCGGATAAGACTGAAAAAGCTCAGAGTACTGTAAAAATTGATAAACCTGAAATAAGTCCTGTACAACAATCGATAAATCGAGGTAAGCTATTTTACATTCGAAGAAGTTGTTAAGTTATTAACTAGCTTGGCATAATTTACGATATTCAAATAATTATTTACATATGAGGAGCTCCAAGTCAAAAAGCAGTAAAAGCATAATAATTCAGTGTTTATTTCGTTTTGATTTGGAGCTCCTCATGCATGCTAATGTCTCGATTTATGGCAAGTCGACAAATATTCCAAAAGAATATTTTCCTTTGCTCCACTGTGCTATGTGAGGCATGAACTCACAGCTATGCGGCGAAAATCATTATTTAGCGATAGATTAATGCTACTCTAAAATTAAAATTTATAAAAAATGCAAAATTTCTGTTTCTGGTGGTGGAAGAATAGCAAGAAATATTTTATAAATTTTCGCACTTTATTACAGTGCAAATATGATGAAATTTACTATAATTTAAATTATATAAAAGGCTAAATCTTATAACTAGTCTATTTCACTGAAGTATATCGAATTTCGTTTATTTTGCTTCAGTGGTTCCTTCAATATCATACCATATAATCAATAGGAGCTCTATTTTATTAGTAATTTCAAGTAGTTTAACATGTGCGAATAAACGTCCAAGCTATTAAATCTTTTCTTAGTTGTATTGTCATTTACAATGAAACCTTTCAATAGCACCACTAACTTTACTTTACTTTTATTGGCACAACAGCCCATGGAGGGCCTAGGCCGAGCTTTTTGCATTCACTCATGTTGGGCGTGTTATATTTGTACATGAATGGAAGGGACCTACAGTTTAATGCCGAATCCGAACGGCGAAGTGAAAAGCTTTTCATAGCAATTTTTACTCTTGTAGGTTTGCCATTGCCTGCCAAGAGGTGGTGCCATGTAGAAAATTATTTTTTTCTACTTTTTGATTTTGCCTGTGCCGAGATTCGAACCCCGGACACTCTGCGTAGCAGTCCAACGCACTACCACTACGCCATAGCACCATTAATAGCACCATCTACCAGCACATGAGCACAGATATTTAATTTCCTTATTATATCGTTGAATTCGTCCGTGCACTCCACATAATATTTTTAATTTAATTTTTAGCGCCCTTTTCTCTACATTTCTCTCTTGGTTTTTGTCAAACTGTTCTCCTTTTTTCACTATTTACTATGTTTACCCTGAGCTAGAACTATTTACTACCCAAAATAAATAAAATAAATAATTTTATGCAAGCACTAATAACCGTTAGCTATAATTATACGCGTTATCTTTGCAGCTTTTGTTGTTGTTTCTCATTAAATTGTCGCTGCTAGTTATACACAGCTAGAAGCTAGTGGCGAATAAAACGAAGCTTTCATATATTGTAGTGTAAATTTAACTTTTTTTTTAGGTGTAGCTCAGAGATGAATATTAGAGTTAAAGCAAATCGTGATATAATCAATGTGATTTATGCTTATAAATAAAGTGTTTTTCATTAGGGAATAGCGTTTGACCAGCAGTGTTTCATGAGACACCATCTTGTTTGCACCACATATCATTAATGTGGAATCCATTCAACTCTGGTCAAACATAGTCTTCCAACATGGCACGACTGCGAACTCCTTTGACTGAAACATGTTGATAGTTTTCATCGATATTAAAATACTTTTTCTAGTGAACTACTTAGGTAAGGGTGAGATGGCTGACGCGTCATAGGGTACACGCTCAAGTGACTGTAAAAGCGGAGGGAAGGAGGAATCAATATCTCTCTACCTCTGTTTCTGACCAGTTTTGGATATCTGTAGGAGAAATACCCTGACAAAAACTTTCTAAATAACCTGTCCGACTTTGGAGATCTGTTTGCCTTCTCCAATCGCCCTGAAATCAGTTGCCGCTATTATACTATCTGAGAAAACTGTAGTTGCTTGTTGGTAGCTGCTTCCCATTTCCTTTTCCAACTTTCAACACTGGCAACAGAGAATATGCAGAAGCAAATTCAAATTTTCAAATTTCTACTGTTTCAGTTTTTATTTTGCTGGCACTAACGGTTTAATAAATTTTTTATTTATTTGTGAACTGCTTGTGAACTAAGGTGCCACTTACTCATGTATTTATTTCGCTTTATTAATTTCACTATGCTTACTCTAGCTTTCGATTTGCACAGTAGATACTTTCCAACTATAAATTAAAGTGAATCGAAGTGTAAGTTCTTATGTATTTAATATATTTTAAAATTTTTGTTTTATAGTAATTGACAAAATTGCTGATGCCATTGCACCCGCTATCAAAATTGGTCCTAGCCCTAAGAAAACTAGACAAGGAAAACATAGAGTGCATGATGCATCATTATCATCGTATGCCCAGCAAGTGAATAGAGACTACAGTGAAGAAGCAGTAAACAGGGAAGATCAATGGCGGCAAAATGGTCGTACAGAGCATAAGGGTAAAAGACAAATGTCAAACTCAAGAAGATCGAATGAAAATAAGAACCTGAAGGAAGAACCACAACTAAGAGTAGGATACTTAACAGGCTATCGAAAAATAAACCAAGATTTATCGGAAGGTGGGGGTCAGTCCTCTCCAATGGCAAATGTAGGTGTGGAAAGGAAGTTTGTTAAACAACTGGAACAGCAATCTAATTTCAATGCATATGGAAGAAATGAGGAGGAAGGTGAAAATATAGGTGAAAATGTTTTTAACCCTGTGAATGGATTTGATAGAGAACGTATTCATTCTGAACCTGAAGAGATTATTAAGGTAAAGATTTCAAAAAGGGGAAAGGAAACATCGAAGACGTTTACTGACAATAATAAGGGGATAGTCTTGAAAAAAGGACATGATACACCATCAGTAACATCTGAAGAAGATTGTAAACAAGACCACGAACTAATAGGTACCCTTATTCCCCTACAAAGTGAATCAGAAACTGGGACTGGAATACACGAAGACGATAAAGAATTCAACGATGAAGTAAATCCCAGAAATTATGGGCAACGTTCCAATGGTAAGCTACGAGAAAAAATATATGATAAGAAGCGACGTGACAGTAGGGCACATACCAAACGAAGACCTATGGGAAGAGGTATGGCGTATGGGAATGAAGATGATTTCTATAATGACAATGACTCAAACGAGCCATATAATGGAGGTAGTGACAAGGACAGAAAGCAAAATGTAAGTATCTAGCTGAACTTATTTCGGTTTCCTCCCTCACTTTGTGTTTTTTTATTATGCCTTAATGCTTAGGTACGGAATAATATCAATGGTTATCTTTGTAAACATAATCAAGATGCATGGCATGAATCGGAAAGTCATGAGTTAGACCAAAAGGAAACGGACTCAGATGATGGCGATTGCGAGATTCAGGAAGAAGGACAAATCAACAACAATGAATATAAAATATCGGAAAAATGTGGCAATTCCAAAGTGAAAGCTCGTCAGCAAAACGAAGACATGACTGATGATGCATCTGAAGACAATTATGAAGACTATGATTATGGTAATGGAGAGTCTAATCAATATTTAAGAATGCCCCAAGTCGGAAAACAAAGATTTGTATCTTTAGGAGGGCGACAAAATGAGGTATGATGTACAGTGTGATGCAAAAGTTTCTGTGTACCATAAAGTCGTTTATAAGATCAAAATATGAATTATATATTTGCCTAAGCTTTTAAATTACTACTGCAGTAATGTTGCCCGCTCTCTACTCTGAAGCACTTGGAAGCCATACCCTAAAGTCTAAATCGTTATAAAATACTCCCTTCAAAACCATAGTACTAATAATAAACTAAAACCCTGCTGAGCCCCAGAACATTCTGCATGCCTTCGACAAACATGGGGTTTCTACCTCTTCTAAAATATGGACTAGCCTAAACTCCTTCTTATTTCTGGTCCCTACACTTTCGTTCCAAAACTGAATTTTTGCTCTTACTTTCTTGCAAAGAATTAGTGGTAGCTGTAGCGTAGTGGTAGTGTGTTGGACTGTTGCGCAGAGTGTCTGGGGTTCGAATCTCGGCACAGGCAAAATCAAAATCTAGAAAGAAAAAATTTTCTACATGGCACCACTACTTGGCAGGAAAAGGCAAACCTACAAGAGTAAAAATTTCCTAAGAAAGGCTTTACACTTCGCGTTTCGGATTCGGAATAAAACTATGTTCCTTCCTTTCATGTAAAAATATAACATGCACAAAATAAATAGATGCGAAAAACTCGGCTTTTGGCGCTACATGCGGTCGTAGTCGACATTGATAGAGTAAAGTTCATTGTGGTAAAGGCATAATACTTGCCAGATTTTTCAATTACCTTTGCCTGAGCATAGGGCCAATATATGATTTAAGAGTGTTCGATACAAATCAATAGTCTATTTGATGTTTGTCTTAGCAAAAAATGTCCTAGTTACATAATTCAGTAGATGAAAGCCTTTTAATACCTACTAAATATCCATAAAACTAAATTGTGAAAAGATCAAATGTAAAACACGGTGTTCTAACGCACTACGCATTACAGAGAAAGTTCGCTCCCTGCAACAATTTTTCCCAATTATTATGACCCTTGCAAGTTTAAATCAAACATTCATAAACCCTTCTCCCTCCTTTTTCCTCCCACCTATCAACCTTCCTTCCAATCAACACAATGCTCTGCATTTATAGGGGTACCCCCTGTGTGTTGAATAATTGTTTTTATTGAAGTACTTACTTAGTATACGAGGGTAGATCAATAAGTAGCCGTGTTAGGAATGAAGAGGCAAGTTTTAAAAAAAAAAATTTCTATATTCAAACGCAATCTCCTTTTATTACAATAATCTTTTCTCAACGTTTCTGCCATTTCTTTAACCCCTCCAAAAAATACAATTTGTCAAACACTTCAAAATACGCTTCTGTATCGACGATAACCTCCTCGCTTGAGCTGAATTTTTTTCCCCCCCGAGCCATGTTTTCATGTTGGGGAACAGAAAGAAGTCGCAAGGAGCCAAGTCGGGCGAGTACGGTGGGTGCGGCAGCAATTCGTAATTCAATTCATGCAATTTGGCCGCGACAATTCCGTATCCGCTTGTTGTCCACCGTAAGCAATCGCGGCACCCATCGGGCCGACACCTTTCTCATGCTTAACCTATCATATAAAATATTAATTACCGTTCTGTACGACACTCCTACGGCCTCTGCTACTTCGCGCACTTTCGTTCGGCGCTCCTCATCAAAAACAGATGTACGACCACGTTTAAATTCGTTGAACCAATATCTTACGGTTGTTATAGATGGTGAAGGGTCCGCATAGACAGCATCCAACTTCGCTTTTATTATTTATTTCTTCGCATATTTTTCCATCCAAAAATAAAAAGCGAATTACGGATCGATATTGTTCTTTTTCCATTTTATCGCGAAACACCAAATAAAAACTAACCTATGAATCAGTTTGAAATTTAGTGTGGTGTCATGTAACAGATGGCAGTACACGACGGTAATGCCAACTTCCCTCAGCAACGCCACCTGTCTTCACACACGGGTACTTATTGATCTACCCTCGTATTTTGTAGAAAGGGAAGGCCTCCAAAAAACCCGCAGTTAAACCTCATTTTGCCAATATTTAGATATTTTCAAATATTTTTTTTACTTAAGTATACAAGATTTTCGGATACAAGAGTTTGTATTCAATATGGAAGTAAGACGATTATATCTTTCTTTAATATTTCTCAATTAATTAGCCTTTTGCTGACATGAACACGGATTTATTTGGCAATGCATCAATGAATAAAGATCAACAATTAGGAATGCGGGGCTTAAAAAATGTGCCACAACAAAAACAACAACAATGGTCGATAGTACCTGCTCCCTTGAAACCCCACAGAAATGTAAATTGTAGAGTTCGCGATTGGACGGATTATGATGAAAATGGTAACAACTTTGATTTCCGTCGAAGCAATAACAACAACAACCGAAACAATTTTGGGATTATGCAGTTGAAAAACATACAATTCGATCGGGACAATGTGAATGGACTTCGTAAGTACGTGCATGCTTATGTTACTCATTGAACAGTAATTGAATATACTTAATAATATGTACATAAGTATCTACACTGTAATGTACATATGTAGGTATACTGGTGTGACATGGAGTAAAAACATTAAAACTTGTAGTAAGTGAGACTTAAATATATATACGAGTACATGTAAGCATTGTTACATCTGAACACCGTCAGAATTACTTGGTAGCTGACTTTTATTCATATTTACAGCAGGTATACGAGCATAAAATTCTCTTTAAAATGAATGCAATAAACTTAGAAAATATATTAGGGAGATTCTCTAAGTCTAGCATATACCCGAGCAGTGTTTCAAGAATTTAAAAATTAAACCACAGTTGAAGTTCGATAAACCGTCATACGCAGAATTACGTCATTTTGTGAAAGTACTATACTTTACGTATATAATCGGAATTACGTTTATTAAAACGTCAGACCAAATGAAAGTTGTTAACGCGTTGCCTGACTGGTAAACTGTTTCAAGTGAAATGCCGTCGCAGAACCATAAATTTTTGTACAAGAGATGCTTATATCAATACAACTCATGTGTGCAAAAATATAAAAAAATCGCTCACTGAAATCGCACAATGCCATACAAAGAAATGCATCAATTGTCAATCATGTGTGAAATGTACGTTAAAATGTGCTATTTGATATTAATTGACATTAGAACCTTTGATGCCAATTTGGTACTTTAAGTATTTCAGGTAGTGCTTTTCTTTTGATAAAAATTAACTGAAGAAATGTTTTGGAATTAACGACAATTATCGTCAAACCGCTACAATTGTCGATAGTTCACGATATCGTTGCTTGTCGATAATAACGATAGGTACCGAGAAAATTCCCATCCCTACCTGACACACTAGATGTGAACGCCAAAATTTTGAAATAAAAGAGGAGTAAGAATACCACCCTTGGGGACATCCTGTCGCCAGCTTCACCGTGACACTGCAGTTATCGCCAGTTCCAGCCGTAAGCAGCCTGTTGAATAGCATGGGGTGAACTTGTAAGTGAAAACGATGTTAAGCTTATATGTACTATATGTCTGAAGGATTTAGACATAGTGTAATCAACATTCCCCGGTTTAAGATTGAACACAGCTCTGACTTGTTGCCAAAGACTTGTAATATATCCATGAACGAAACTTGTGTTTAAGATTCTCTTCAAAACCCTTATGGGAATGTCTCTACCCCTCTTCAGCATGCTTAGATACGCCCCATCGGGTCGTGGGGATTTAAAGTTATCAAAGGATGACTGCTGTAAGGCAATCCCGCCTTGTTGTAATAACACTCTGACTGGAAGATTTGATGTCGTGCCTGGAGAGACTATCCTGCAACCCTGGAAGTGTATGAAAAGTAGTACATCATTAGCTGGTAAGAGAAGAATTTGGGTTACGAGGGGTATCAAGCATAGCTGCCTAGTCCTTTTGGAGAACTTTGCATAGCCTGGTGGAATCCTTCAAATCTGTCACGTCTTCTTCTTATTATCCTGCTTAATAGTCTTTGTGAGTTTTTAGGGATCTGTTCAGAAGCTTCCTAGACTTTTTTCGAAGTTTAGAAATTTCTGCTTTCCACCATGGGAAAGCTTGGTGGAAAGCTTGTCTATTCCTTCTCTCCGGACACACACTCTCATATCATTCAATTAAGGTCTCTCCCAATATTTTAGAACCTTTATCGATTGATTCTATGGTCCTGAATTTTGGAACATAGCCAATCCTTTGAGCAAGAAGTTCTCCATATCGTGCCCAATCTGCTCTACGTGGATTTCGTCCTGATGGAGTCGAGTTAAGCTCAATTGCGACAAGGAAATCTCTTTACGGACTCGCCAATCAGTGATAAGAACTTCCATATTTTTGTTAGAATCACTCACTTCCTGTCTTCAGCTTGTGACAATAGTCGGTCTGGTGCCACCTTTATGTATGGCAAGATTAGAGGACAGGCTAAAATCTAATAATTTGTGTTCGCTGAAATTTCACTTCGTGCAACCCCAAATAGTGTTTTGCGAATTTGCGTCACATCCCACTATTAGTCCCAAATTATTCGATTTCGCGTATCGTTCGACTTCCATCAACTCTCTCCAAGGAGGGGGTGGAATGGAGTCGTAGCTCCTAATAGCCTCTCATCATTGGTGGTCACCGACCATGTCTCAGCGAACTTATAGAACTTAATTTATTTTGAAAAGACGAGTGAGCTTTACGGGAATACCAAGTGATCCCTAATCGTGCTGTCAAAGGACGCTTTTTAATCGACGAATTGATGGTGGGTATCGATCTGTTTTTCTCGAGTCTTTTCCAGGATTTGGTGTAGTGTGAATATCTGGTCGATGGTGGATTTACCAGGCCTGAAGCCACACTGATAAGGTCCAATAACTTTGTTGACGATAAGCTTCAGTCTTTCACACAGTACGCACGCTCGATAGAAGGCTTATCCCACGGTAGTTGGTGAAGATCGTGGAAAAACCTTTCTTATGGATTGGGCAGAGTACGCTGAGGTCCCAATCACTTGGCATACCATATTCTGCATAGAAGCTAGCGCATGCGTTTTCTGAGCTCTTCGCTCAGTCTTAAATAAATTAGCAGGCAGGCCAACTGTATCTGCAGCCATAACCCACCCTTTTTGTATAACTATCCTCTAAATTATTGGAATTATTATAATGTAACGTGGTCGCTGTGGCGTAGTGGTAATGCGTTGGACTATTACGCAGAGTGTGCGGGTTTCGAATCTCGGAATAGGGCTAAACCAAAAAGTAAAAAAAAAACATTTTTTCTACACGGGACCACCTCTTGGCAGGCAATGGCAAACCTAAAAGAGTAAAAATTGCCTATGAAAAGCTTTTCACTTCGCCGTTCGTATTCGGCATAAAACTGTAGATGCCTAGCCATTCATGTACAAATATAACACGCACGACATGAGTGGATGCGAAAAGCTCTGCCTAGGCCCTCCGTGGGCTTCATGCAAATTTGACGAGTGTTCCTTGTTTTGTTGGTTGAATGACAGATATAGCACTTGCCTTTGTTCTTTATGCGACCAGTTGCATCTCGCTAGGAATCGCATTCGCCCCAAACTCACGGTCCTCGTACGTTTCATAAACGGGCTTTCCTATAACAAAATTTAGTTCTTTTATCAACAAAATATCATAAATATACATATTTATATGCCTAAAATACATTCTATTTCCGTTCTTCCAGTAATATTTGTGTTCCTGGATCTAGCCAATGTTAGAGGATGACACAGACAGCTCTTCGCCCGGTTTATCGATGAATTCCCTTCTTTGGGACCTTTTCACCTTTTCACTGTTTCTGATTAATTCACCATATATGTATATGATAAATGCAGCAAGAGCTACCGTGCCCAAAATATTGTAGAGCACCGCCATGGGCCAGCGCAGTGTTGTTCTCTTGGTGGAGTATTGCGACAACATTTTATCTAATTTTAACGAAAATTTGATTGGAATATTCAAAAAAGTAGGAGCAATTTCTCCGTGCTGACAACTATATCGCTTTTATTTGAGCTTTTTTTTATACAGCTAAAATTAAACTCACAAAGGTTTAGAAAAAAAATTATTTGCGTGGGTATTGGTGGACGACGTACACAAAAATCTTCGGTAAGGCAAAGGTTAAGAAGATTGTAAGCTATTATTTTTATGTTTTATTGAGATTGTGGAATCATTTTTTGACTACTGACAAATACCTTCAGCCTTTTTTTGACTGCTTTTTCGATTTTTGGTCTGAAATTTGTCGAAAACTATGGGAGATACAAAAATTCTGTCCAGATTCGTATTTAGCATCGAAAAGTCTATACATAAACATCGCAATTCGCGGTTTAAGAAAAAAAAGTTGTGTTGTAAAGTGCAATTGACTTTTGGTGAATTTTTTCCATTTTTGCACACAGACCAAAATTTGTTGCTCTGCGACGACTCCTTCTACCTTTTACCGCCTTTGGTTGTAAGTATGGTAGCTGGGAGTGGTAGTGGGTGGACTTTTCGCATTTCTGCACACAGACTTTGTATTGACATAAGCATCTTTTCTGCTAATTTGCCATATGCATGGGAGGTGGGCGTGCCAGTAAGCGGATTTTTTATCTTTTCGCACACAGAAATTGTATTGGCATAAGCATCGTAAATCTGAAAATATATGTTAAAGTACCTATTAAAATAAGTTTATTCCAACTCTTATTAAATAATAAAAGATGTGAGACGTCTATCTAGGAGCAAAACCTGATAGGGGATTCGCTACTTTGTTTCCTTTCTTTCAAATTATGTGCGCGGTTTCATTTCGCAAATATATGAATTTCGTGATTAAAATCGCAATAAATTATTGAAATTTCGTTTCATTAAAATGATGTTTTAACTCGGAAATGTACGGATTAATATTGGATAAGACAAAAAGGTAATTTGGGAGAAAATCGAGACATTTTGTTACCGTACTTTAAAGGCATTTTACAATACTGGGGCATAATCTAAATATGTACATATTTAACCTCGAATATAAACTGCATATAAATCAGAAAATAAGATATAAAGCAAACAAATCTAATAACCAGAGCGTACTTGATAGAAAATACTATTAGAGCATTCTGGACTATATCTGAATCGGTCGCCAATTCCGTACGATATGTAGATTTGCTGAGTGGGTAAATGGGTTGAGATTGTAAGGCATTATTCTCTTTAAAGAAGTAAAGACGAAATAAAATTAAATTTATACAATAACTATCTACATACTTTTCAAAAATTATTCTTTGCTATAGATCTGGAATTAAGGATTCATTTAGAAACTTTGCAGAAAACAGGGAATATGAGCACCAGATAAATGGAGGAAATATAAAAGCGAAATATCAGTCTAATAGTAAAACAGATAAGATTTCAAATTATGGTGGTGGACACGAGTTGAAACCTAATAATTATAATACAAATGAATTGAATCGCGATCTCTATGCGTATGGATACTCTGGAAATTTTGAAACAAATAAAGATACATACGATGGACAAAATATATTGGCATATGAAAAGGGTGGCAGCCAAAACTATGATCCGAAGAAAATTTCATCTGATGGGTTCGGCGGCACCAGTTATCGGTTAATACCCTTTTACGATATTGACTTAGAACCGCAATCCCACGTCAAACAATTGAAGAATTTCAAAGAATCAAATTCATATCGGAATGAGCCAAGCACAATCCAATTACCACCAGCTGAGTCTATAAATAGCTATTATCGAGAAAAACCTACAGAAATAAGTGAAAATTTCTTAAATGATTACAATAATTATGGATGTAAGCAAAACCATTATCATGATATGTTATATTTATCTTAGTTATCCCATTATGTTGAAAAAAAGTGAAAAACAAGTTTTTTTACACGGCACCACCTCTTGGCAGGCAATGGCAACCCTACAAGAGTAAAAATTGTCTATGAAAAGCTTTTCACTTAGTTGATATTTGAGACAAATATGTTTCTGATGCAAAGATTAAAACATTTTATTTTTATATAAAAAAAACATTTCTTAGTTTGTGATGAAATGCGGTAATTTGGAAAATTTGTTTAAAAATTTGTAAAAACCATCAGGAATGGAGGTATGGAAAGGAATTAACTGCACACAGCCATTTTTCTGTATTACCATGCATTCTATATTTTATTTGTTTCAAAATAGGCCTCTGTAGCGGGAAATATAAAATTGACTTTTTGCCAGCTCTATTTTTTCAACTTCAGAACTTATTTATATTGTTTCTTATTTTCAAGATAGTTCCCAATTAAACACCAAGCTTACAATAAATTTCTCGATGAGCTAGTTTAGAATTGGTAAGCCTTTCAATTTTCGAATTCCGCAAAACCGCATTCACTAACTAACATATTCTCTAACAATGTACAGCCAGCCAATACTGTGTTAACAGTTTCTAAATTTTGTTTTAAATCTGGTATTGCTCACGGTACATTTATTTCCATTTACTCGCGCATGACGATTCGCAATGTGCGCCTTTGTTTTTAGTAAAAATATTGCTGTTCTAGTACATATTAACAAATTACAACAGAACAAACTTATTCTCAAAATCATTTGATCAAAAAGAGAGAACAGAACATTCGCTAGGGATCCAAATTTTTCTTTTCTCGCCGACAACATTTTCACTATAATCACTATACATTGAATCAAACGGCATCATAGTAGTATGTTCCGGCAATAAATAAGTTATTTTCATAATTTGTTTTCTTCTTATTTAAGAAAATATTCCAACATAATAGGACAGCATGACTCTGTTTCTGTTTTGTCTGGCTTCAATTATCTTCATGCACGTCCAGCTTTAAGATATTAAATAAAACGTAAAAAAATATGGAAAGTAAAGATTCTATAAGCAAATTCTACGTACATAAATATTGAAGCATTGTTAATCCATATCTGACTATTGGTTTGGTCACTACAGCATAATTTCACTGGAAAAATTTGATATTCTTCTGTTTTTTTTTTCAATTTTAACAGGACGTTGAGATAAATAGTTCCGTGGTAAAAGAGGTTGCTTATTCTGTAGAAAAATCAATTCCCTAAATTTTGAGGTATCCACTGCTTTCATCAGACTTATTTTACCGAAAAAGTCGGTAATTGCTTATTATTGTTTTTGGTTCATATATTCGTTTTTGATCGATAAATTAAAACGCAAGTTGGCTTCGCTGTTCACATTGGTGTGAAACAATAAGAAATTTGAGGTGAGAGGTAACTTGTAACATTTCATAAAATTTTTGACAAGTTTAGTTATAAACTTGTGAGACATTTACAATATATATGAGTCCGCTGAATAATTATTTGCCTAGTATATCTCTCGGAAAATAGCCAAACTTAATAGAAGTGATGAAAATTATCATTTACATTTTTCCGATGCATCAAAAACATAATGTTTCTGCCCGATGCATTGGAAATTATTGAACGACATCTTTTTCCATGCCCCACCCATCTATAAATATTTGAGAGTTTCTTCATACCGAAATAAGCAATGCAAAAGTCTCCCCAGTCATTTTCAATGGAAAATCAAAAGCGATTTTACGGTAAAAAATATCAGACTGATATGTTTTGTATTATTGTAAATTTACATTAAAAATATCAAATTGATCATATCCGTTTTATGTACATTGCAATACCATATCAAATTATAATGCAAAACTAACATTAAAATTAGTGCATTTACGTTTTTTTCATTTCTTATGTAAAATTGTTATTATCCTAAAAACAAACGGACCATAATATGTATAGCATTAAAAATTAATGTATAGCCATGAGATTACTTCGGCTTTAAACTTCTTATGATAGCTGATACTTTGAATGGGGAAATGATAATATCGTTGTTCGAATATGATGAATATATCTCTCTTTTTTTCTCTTTTTTTATACATTCAACACACATAGCATAGCATTGTGCTGATTGGAAGGAAGATTGATAGGTGGGAGGAAGAAGGAGGGAGAATTAGATAGGGAATGCAATCACAGGACACCGATAGACAGAAAGACAGCCATTGTGTGAAGTGTTATTTTTGCCTTTACCACAATAAACTTTTTTTAGTAAGTATATCCATGTCGACTATGACCGCATGTAGCGCCTTTCCACAATTAACCGGAAGAATTGTACTTTCGAATAATAAAAACCACATCGAAATAAAATTATTCGTTTCTTATGGTATTTACACAAAAATCAAATTCCAAAGTGTCCACTCTTAATATATGATATGTATAAAGATAAGCGCACAAGTTTATGTACATGTGTAGTGATCTGCAGTGGTATACACACATACACATATATAGTTCCTACGCATCTACGCCAGCTAGCGATTTCGCAATGCATTAGAATCGATAATGCTAAAAAACTTTGAGGTTCATGGCCAGTCTAATAGTCGTGATTATGGTAACTAATGACATAAAACATAACATCATCTGGAAACTTCGAAGAGCTCTGTAATGTTCGTGATAGCGATGAAATCTGTGTTATAAATATGACTGCAGCAGAGGAATACAGAGAGTCACTGTTGTGGGAGCTTGTTAAGCAATGATTTATAATATGAGTTAAGGACTGTAGTACATAAGGAATAATTATTTTGATGAACTTGATAGGAATGCCATCAACTCCAACAGCATTGGAAGAATCCGTAAACACACGTTTTGCAACGTCATCCTCACACTAACAGCAACAAAACGAAAGGCTTTGTCATCGTTTAGAATTGAATCTTCTGGAGATTCACTTGATAAAATACTATTTTGGTGGAAGGATCTGCTAGAAGAGATAAAGAAATTGCTAAGCACTATGGAGTACACCAGTACAGGGTGTTTTATTTTTGTTGCATATCTTAAGTTGGCGAATATAACGGCAAAGCTGTTTTGGCGAGTGATTAGAGTGAAGATTGGAGCTAAAAAAATATTTACTTGAGCTTGTCTTATTATCA
The DNA here is from genome assembly GCA_958295655.1 of Palloptera scutellata. Taxonomy (NCBI): domain Eukaryota; kingdom Metazoa; phylum Arthropoda; class Insecta; order Diptera; family Pallopteridae; genus Palloptera; species Palloptera scutellata. The sequence goes on from OY282450.1 coordinate 54,669,877, forward strand.
AGTTCGTTTTGTTTCGAGCTATTCTGTAAGCGACCCCAACTTACTGGCTCGATTAAAACAAACATCAACACAGAACAAAATGAAGTCGAGGTCCGAGACAAATGATATTTGGTAACGAATTAAGGAAATAGAAGGATCAGAAATTGGAAACAGGTTAAGTGAACTTTGCTCAGCTGTATTAGAGTAACGGGTGGGAGAGAGAGAATTGACGACAGTAAGGTCATTAGTAGAGGTATAGTCTAAAAAGTTCAGCAATAAATTAATATTAAAGTCACCACAGTCAATCAATCTGTTTGAAACTTCAAGGCTATAACCGCGATGAGGATTATAGACACACGATAATAGAACTATCAAATATTTCAAGATTTATAAATTCAATCACCGAATCATTACTTTGGCTTATAACTTTGGCTTATAACTTTGACATCAAGACAACTTTTACAATAAACTGCAATACCACCACACCTTTTTGAGCTCCTATCATTCCTGAGAAGCTGGTATCCGTTAATAGAATAAAGCTGATCCGAAAATAAGTTCTAAACCAAGTTTCAGATACATACACAATGTCCAAAAGAGATGTATCAATGATATATTTTAAGTAGTCCAACTTGGACACATTTAAACTCCGACCACTAAAGTGAACCACATTGAAACCACTACGTTGCTTGCAGAGTATGTGCACCAGAGTTCTTGTATTATCACCAACACCACCACACATGCCAGAACATGCTACGTATAGCAAGAATGGCGAGCAGCTCCAAAAACAAGCCAACATAGCTCCAATACATAATAACTACTAAAAACATAGTACGTTGAAAAGTGAAGAAGAATTAGGTAGAGCAGAACAGGTGCATGTGCGAACAGAAGAAACAGAAGGAAATGAGAAGTATTGAAATAAGATTAAAAGTGAAAGAGTTAATTACATATTATTATTTATTCATTTTTATATTACGTCAATCTTATGACTACATTCAAATATGCATGTAATGAGCGGGTATGTGTATGTGGCATTCTCTTTTTTAAAATTATTATTGTATTGTAAATACCAAAGTTAATAAAGCAAAAATGTTTAGATATATATATATATATATTAGCCCTTAACTTCACGAATTATTAACCCAATGCAAAGCATATGTTAATTGTTGTGTATTTTACATATTTCCTGCATGAGTAGCATTAACTGCAAAATTATTACTATTTTCAAAATTCTGTTTTCGATATTATTGGAAAGTTTTAAAAAAGTTCTTCAAAATCTAATCAGTAAATATTCATACATGTTCAGTAATAATATTATTTCTTTCTTTTTTTAAATGTACACACATATTTGATTTTAAGTGAAATAAGCTCTTGAACTACATTTAAATATTTACTTCATTTAACAATGCAATTTTTTTTTAATTTCCAAACATGAGAGTAATTTTGCCAACTATTTCACTTATAATTTTTGACAGAGTATATATGTACATAATATGCTTTCGAATTTGTTTTTATTAATATTATAAATATTTAGTAAATAGCTAATCGAACCTAAAAATATTTTTACCTACAGACCTTTGCACAAAAGTTTTAAAAGCGATTTCCTTGAATTATATGTATGCAGTGCCGGATCCAAAGGAGCGAATATAGGAACATGAGGCGATATTGGAGCAACATTTCTTCCTGTACTCCGCCCCCTGAAAATGTCTTTCAACGTATCACGTATGCAGACATACTGCATTTGAGAATTATTTTGTAGAATAAAAACTATTGTTACCGTCGAAGTCTAACCTACGAACCTGTGATACCAAGTGAAACCGCTCTCTCATTAAATACTGTAAAAGGTTCTAAGTGCTCCATGATTCAGCCCAATTGAAAATTCTTCCTTCGCCCAAAAATGGTTCACCCCTAAAACTCGCGTTAAGCAGAGCTATAAATGAATGCAATAAATTGAGGATTTTCAAATGAATAATTCACAAATAAATAATAGTTTTTGATTGCAGTCATTGAATATCATATTCGACTCCAGAATAAGAAATGCAGTTAGAAGTCTTTTTTTGAAGTCTCCGATTAGTTATTCATTTAGAAAAATCTCTTTTGGAGTGAATGCAATCTTTTTTTTGAAGTCATGAGAATGCAAATCTGCTTTGAAGTCACTTGGAGTCACTTGAAGTCATTTTGGAGTGAATAGGGACTTAAAGTCAAAAATACTTGAATTCATTTTGTTTTGCTTCAAAACTTGAATAAACTGAGTATTTTATATTTTGTACATACTTAGGTTGTGTGGTCGCTGTGGCGTAGTGCATTGGACTGCTACGTAGATTGTCCGGGGTTCGAATCTCGGCACATGCATAATCAAAAAGTAGAAAAAATAGTTTTTCTAGACGGCACCACCTCTTGGCAAGCAATGGCAAGCCTACAAAGCTGCATTAAACTGTAGGTCCCTTCCATTCATGTACAAATATAACACGCATAACATAAGTGGATGCGAAAAGCTCGGCCAAGGCCCTCCATGGGCTGTTGTGCCATTAAAATTAAGTAAAGTAAATATAGGTTGTGTGAATAACCACAAATTTAATGCTAATAATAAAAACAAAATTTGCGAAAGCGAATAATTTGTTTTTACTTAAAAAAAGACATCACATGTTCAGTGATTCCAGCTTTTGTTATCTTTTTTATCAAACATGAATAAAATTATGAAAGCGAATATTGAAAATCATGTGAAATATTCCAAATGCGAATTATTCCTACAAAAAGAAATAAATGAGACCTTCATACAATTATTGACTTCAGTTGATTTCAAGTGATGGCGTCTGACTCCAAATCCCAATTGACTCCAAATGCTTCCAATTGACTTCAAGTATCTTCAACTTCTCAATTAACTTCAAGTGACTCCAATTGACTTTAAATTCCAATTGACTCCAAATGACTTCAAGGCACTCATGATTTTGAAGTCATAAGATTTGCATTCTCAACATTTCAAAAAAAATTCCATTCGCCTGACTCCCAAAGAGACTTTTTTTACTCGCTCTCACCACAGACACGATATTCTCGGTGAAATTAGCATTTGATACCCTAACATGAGATAATTTATAAAAAAGTAAAAAAAGTGTATGTAAAATAGTACGAAAACATGCAGAAAAGATGCGAATATTTTTAGGGTTAAAAAGTGGAAAAGTGTTTTTACTACTACTTATACTACATCATATGCATTAGCGGTAATCACGATGTGATGCGTTATTGCCAATTATTAACTTTACTTTCCATCTTGATAAATTTGTTTTTATACCTTTTAGTGTTGCCATTGCGAACGAAATAGTATTCGAAAAACTGCTTTGTGACCAAAAGCATGTCGCGAGAGTTGGGTTCAGCAATTTCTTTTTCAGCATTCTAAATTTTTTTTATTGGTGAAATTTTAGAAGACGAAGCAGAGAAATAGCTTGAGAAATGTGCTCACATGAACTTGTTCAAAGAGTAAGAATTTTTTACAGATTAGCTTAGTAAATTTTACTTTTTATGCTCTGTGTTTTAACAATACTTCTACAGATTTAAGAAAATTATTTCCATGCACTAGAAGCCATTTTCACACAAATTTCTTTCCTTTTCGAAAACAAAATTTATAAAACCACTTGGTTGGATAACTTGATGAAACAAAAATGTTTGAAAGCCGACCAGCCCTTTGGCAATCCTTTCACAATGGTCCAATTTGGGGTCAACAAGCAAATTTCCCAAACATATTTGACCGTGTGACCCTAATGATGCCATCTGATGCAATGTTGTTCAAGAGTGGTTTTTTTGTTGCTAATTTAAAAAATATAAAAGCAAAATAAAAATTTTTGAATTATAACCGGAAACATGACTTTAATCTCGTGGTGCGGATATCCTGTTCACCTTTATTATTTTTTAAATAAAAACATAACTAAACAACATACATTTGATACCCCAACATGATTGCCTAACATTTTTGATACCTACTTTTGTAGTTGCTTGAGAAATTATCAGAATCATAAACAAATTAAGATATTATTTAAAAAAATTATATTTTCTGCTGCCATAATCCACAAGGTGATAAACAAAGAAACAAAAATCGTTGGTCCTTTTTTGGTGGATTTGGGATTCGCGACTGTATGTATGCAAGTTTGCATCGTTAGGTTTGATTTTCTTTTCGGATTTCGGTATTGGAAATCTATAAACAACCTATAAATTATTGTCATTATTTTATTATTATAAATTGTGGTCGCTGTGGCGTAGTTGGTAGTGCGTTGGCCTGCTGCTGCCATACGGATTCGGCATGAAACTGTAGCGGACCTACAGTTCCATTCATGTACAAAAATATAACACGCACAATATGTTATGAGTGGATGCGAAAAGCTCGGCCTTGCCTTTCCATGGGCCATTAAAGAAAAAGAAGAAAAATTGCTAAGCATATACGAAATTTTGGTTAGAAAGTTAAAACAGTAATACATAAGTGCACATTACATAATTCACAAATGAAACTTAAGTGTAAAATTTTATATTTTTTTCTTCGTTCAGATCATGCTTCAATGCTTCCACAAGCTATGAATGCAGCACAAGACCTCATAAATCGAGAGCCGCCGCAGTTCCTTCCACCAAGGGTGCCATTTGCAAAAGTAATTGCTGATCCGAATTTAAGTACCAATGATAAAGTAAATATGATCGAAGTAATGCACCCATTAAGTCGGCAAACAGATGATAAGTTTCATCAGATGACGCAGGAAATGGATCGGTCACTTTTGATGAAACCCTATCCGCATCCTATCCCATTTCCATCTCCACTGGTAAATATAAAACGACGCAAGGCACCGGACAATGCGAAAAGGAAGCGAAGCTTCCTATTCTACGACGATTTGGAAATGAGAGATACTCTCTCCGATAATGATTATAATTTCGATAATGTTGAACAGAAACGATCTAACCCAAATTCGCAAAGACACGCTGAAGACGATACACAACCATGTTCGTCGTGCGGTGGCAAGAACAAAAAACCACCGGGAAAAACTGATTCAGTTCTGCCTCTACAGTTTAATGCTTGTGAATGCAAAAATCTGCACTCTTCATGTTCCTGTGGTTCACCAAAGACAGTCCGTTCTGTTTCCGATACTTGGTAGGATCTATCTACTATATGTGCATATCTGTAAGATCCATTTGCTTCATATTTATCTAGGTATTCAGTATTCAACATGAGTGCGCCCTTGCCGTTCCTCACGACGAAGCTTCAAATATTTCGGAAGCGATACAACAGCTGGTGGAAGATTGCGCCATCGATAACGTACGTACTCGTTTTTTTTTATCTATTAACAATGTTGTAATCGAAATGTCTGATGTCATAATTGAAACAGCCTGAGCAGCTTGTCAGGAATCTTTGCCAACGCGAATCTCTCGATTTTGTTCTCGTCCCATGTCGACATATTTCAACTCGAGAAGTCTCTCCGTCTTCAAAGTCACCAACTCCTTATTCCTAAAGATGACTCACCATTACAACATCGTAAAAGCTCAATGCCATCGGTAAATAAGGCAAGGAAACAACATCCCGAAGACCAAATCTCTGACCTCAATGTCCTGAATATGAATCCAAACTATATATTGGCTATTGATAGGAACAAGTTCAGTTTTACTGCATTGGAAACACAATCCAATGCCGTTGAAGCAACCAGACTAAACAATGACGCTGTCTCCTATAAAGAGAAAATGCAAAAGAACTCATTAAGAGAGCCACGAATATTCGATGACAAACGGTATCGAAAAAGATCCGTCATTAGTGGCATTCAAACAATTGCCGATTTGGGATATTTTCCCGTGTCAATGAATCTACTGGAACGATGCCCCAACAACAAACACCGATTGTGTTTAAACATATTGGATGATAAGGTGCCAGGTGTGTATTATTTCCATTTTCTTATAAAATCACAAACTAATTTGGACGATATTCATTAAAAAAAAAATCCTTTGCACAGATTTTGAATTGCACAGCGTAATCATAAACCACAAGTTAATAGATTATTTCCATTATTTTTGGTCTTGTGTGCAATAAAAATGCCTTAAGTTTTTTTTATATTACCAAATAATGTAAATGTAAATGTCCTAGGACATCGCCGTGTACAAAGTAATGCATTATATAATAGGTTACATGTTCCGTCTGGGTAGTGGCACCTGAATACCAGAGCTGTAAAAGAGTGCATTCCATTTAATTCCAATACCTTGAAATGACAGTTAATAAACGATTACAGTTAGGTTAGTAATGTCAAGGCCTACTAACCTATTTTTTATGCTCTGTTCTGAAATATGTCTGAAATCTTCTTTGCGTTGGAAGAATCTCTCTAAAATGGTGAGAACACCGTACTGATTCGATGTACACAACATCATTGCCCCAGATGAGCCACAACCAATAATATGTAATCTGATGATGTCCAGTAATGATGCCTGTAAATAATTGTACGTTGAGTTTATCAACGAATATCATATTTTTAGTTAGTTTACAATACAGAAATGGCTGAATCCACCGATCAGTTTTACTTTAGTTGGTATATTATTGATAGTTTGAACCACAATGCAACTAAGGCATGACCTACAAGAGATATACGAGTACATACTACTTGAGTCAAAAGACTATGTAGAATATATCTGTGGATTTACATGAGTTTTCATCTGTTCTTTGAAAATCGAGCACTTCTGCTAATTTTTCTCTCAAAGTTTGTTTTTTTTTTTTGTCTATGCTATAAATTTTTGACTAAAAGGGCAATAACTAAAAGGACAATATTTATAGAGAGAAAAGAAGCAAAATTTCCTCAAATTTTAAAGAAAAGATGAAATTTCGTATGGAGGGATTAGTTTTTTGTCATAAGTTCAGAGACATATACATTTTGGGAACAGTTGTAAATTGAACTAAGGTGCGTTTCATAGTTATAATGCCAAATGAAAAGTCTGAATACCATTAAAACGAATATTGATATCAATCGAGTGCTTTCGGACAAAATAAAGCTTCTTCAAATTGCAATTCAACCGCGCAAAAAGAAAATTCAACAACAAGTTGTTGTTGTTGGCATGAATCGTAAATTATTGCAAATTGGGTGTTTCATAATTATTAACTGTAAAAAATCCGTTTTGAAATAAGAAAAACACCTGTAATTAGTTTTGTAATTGTTTCCTTTATTTTGAATAATATCAAAAATTGTGTTTTGCATATTTAAAATTATTTTTTCTGTCAATGTAATATCAATTTTATCCCTTTCCGTAATGATGGCTGCTTTTAATTCAGGAACTGTTCAATATTGCCTATTTTCGGAATATACTCTTCGAACTAATATTAAATAAATTTTAAATTGAGTTTAGGTCTGGGGAGCAGGCAGGCCATTCCAAAATTTCCACGTTATTGCTCATAAACCAACTTTTAGTTTCTCGACTCACATGAATTACAGCATTATCTTGCTACAAAATTACTTTCTGCGTTGGATTTTTGTTTAAATTGGGAGTAAACTCATTTTGAGGACATCAATATAATCTCTGCTTTTCATGTGTGTATTTCGTTTTGAAAAAATTAGTAAAAAAATCCCAAGTTCCCTTCAGTAGCCACAATTACCATCTGGGCCATCAAGGACAATTTTTTTTTACAGAAAAGATTACCTGTAATAAATTAGATAAATAAATTTAGTGGTAAAGTGTACATTTTAAATAACTTAAGGTTTTCTAGTTTGGGTACATATTTTGACGTGCAAAATCTAGTCTAGGACCAATATGCCGAGGAAACAAACGTGGAGCAGCCCTCAGTTTTGAGAATTTTATGTTTTCGCTCCGATTTAGTACGCGCCATATGGTAGATTTCGATACAGTTAGCTTTCAAGCACTTTTTTTGATTCAAACTCTTGGCACAGTGGCTGGCTTGGCGCACAATTTCTTTTGCGGCCCGAATGTTTGGTTGTTCCGTACGCGACTCCTTTCTTCAAAAAGTTTTCTACCACTCGGTGGCTTCTACAAATTCTGCGACCAATTTCGCGAACTCCAATATTTTCTTTTTTAAATGCAATAATTTGACCTTCTTCTAGGTCTGAAAGTGTTTTTCCGCGTGGCTTGTTTTTTGATAACGGTCCAAACAATGTGTACTTTGGAAAATAATATAATCACCAATATTAATTTTTGCAAAGTTTCGTTAAAAATATGAAACAGTAAATTTGCAATAATTTTCGATTCATGCCAGCAACAATAACTTTGTTGAATTTTTTTTGCGTAATTGAAGTGCAATTTGAACAAGCATTATTATGTCCGAAGACACTCGATTGATATGGTAAAAATATTCGTTTTCATGGTATTTAGACTTTTCATTTGGCGTTATAATTATGAAACGCACCTTATACTTATATAAGTATATGTATATAATTACGTCGTGGGTTGTATTGTGCTAATATTTATTTATTTATTTCTTTTACTTAAATATTGAATTTTTTTTATTATTATTCAATAGCATACAGCATCAAGGTAAAGATGCCGTTCCGCGAAAATTCAATTATAATTCGAAATTACTTCAAAGTTAAAATTGCGCGAATAGTGACGGACGCAACAACGAAGGATGCCCTACAAGTCTCTGTGGACATTATTAATGAAGGATTAGAAGCCCATGAGTTTTCTATATGTGTGTGTAATTGTGCCGTGCCGTGTAGCGTCACAAAGTCGACGGTTAAGAAGTTTCTTGTGCCACACATTGGCGAGACAGTTAACTTTTTGTTGCCATTAATAACTGAGTCAAATAAAAAACACAAGAGATATTTTTGTGAAGGTATGCATAATTAATAAAATTTAAATGGTATCTTAAGTTAGCAAGATAAAAAAATATTGTATGCAAATTTAATAATTTAATTTTTTTAATGTAAAAAGGTGCTTTATTCAGAGTGTGAATATGGTATATTAAGCCGGCCGCGCCCGAGCTTAGTTAGTTGAAAAAATAAATTCTGCTCCTATTAACTTGAAAGTATAGAAAATATGTGTGTAGTTGGTAGTGCGTTGGCTTGCCCCACAGAGTGTAGGAGGTTCAAATCTCAGGTCGAGGTTTGACTTTGAACAGGTAAAATCAAAAAGTATAAAAACCAATTTTACAACACAGCACCACCTCTTGGCAGGCAATGGCAAACCTATAAGAGTAAAAAAAAGGCGCATTAGTTAGAGTCTGAATTAAGTTTTTTTTTACTTAATTTGTATGTTCGGACTCGATATGAAACTATAGCTCCCTATTATTCATGTTCAAATATAACACGCACAACATGATTGGATGTCAAAAGCTAGGCCTTGGCCCTCCCTGGGCTGTCGTGTCGAGTTGAACTTAAAAAAAAAATGAAGTAAGACGAAGTATACAAAATGTTGAGGTATTCACAATGTGTAGTATACAAAATTTTACAACATTACTAGCTGTCTCGGAGAACTTCGTACCACCTAAAATTGATTTGATTGTAACTCTTGATATTGATCAGGAACGAGGCCGATATTTCGTGCAGCACAAGTACCATAGCAATAACGAGAATGCTCATAATTTTTGCACTTTTTAAGAAGAACAACCGGTCGCTTTCTGAGCGTCATCCACGCTGAAGAGAACCTCCACGGAATTGATGACATAAGCTGCATTTTTGGACGAGAAAGTATTTTTGAAGTTGTTTATCAAATACATATAATGAGACAGCCAACCACTACAGTGCAGTTGCACGGCTATTCTCTATTCATAGTGTTCACACTTTTGTTAAAGTTTTTTTTGAAGAAAAAGTATAAGTAGGTATATAAATGCTCAGAGTGAATAGCCGAGTCGATTTAGCCATGTCCGTCTGTCTATTTGTCGGTGAAGCATATGGAACCAAATACACTTTTAAAATAACTGTCTGGTTAAAGGCGTTGCTCAGCACTAGTATTAACGCTATAGTAAAGACGTGGATGAAATTGTCCTTAATTTCTGTTTGCCTCAGAGTTATTCTTATGTAAAAAATTATTCTTTCTTTTAAAGGCACAACGACCCATAGAGGGCCAATGCCGAGTTGTTTCGCATCCACTGATGTTGTGCGTGTTATACTTGTACATGAATGGTCCCCAACAGTTGTATGCCGAAACCGAACGGCGAAGTGAAAAGCTTCTCATAGGCAATTTTTAGCCTTGTAGGTTTGCAATTGCCTGCCAAGTGGTGATGCTGTGTAGAAAAAATTTTTTTTCTACTTTTTGAATTTGCCTGTGTCGAGATTTGAACCCCGGACACTCTGCGCAGCAGGCCAACACACTTCCAACTTCGCCACAGCGACAACAAATTAGTTCCTATTAAATGTATATTAAAGAAAATATAATAAATATAAAATACATATTTATTTCCACAGAGCTAATTTTTAAGATATTTATACTTTGATAACATACAGTGCTGTGCAAATCATTTGCGACTGACAACACATAGATTTTCGGTCACTAAAAAAGATGCAAATATAGAACTTGGTATGAGGTTTCATATCATATACGAGTACATAGACGTTTATAAAACAAAAATAAAAAGAAAATACTTCTCTAATACAAAATCAAAACTTAACTTCAATGTAAAAATGTATCGTTGCTGTGCAAATCATTTGCAGCTATTAATTTAAATTAAGAATGAATAACAGAGAAAATAATATTTAATGCAATAACCCCTGTTTTTATAACAGCTGCGCTTTTCCTTGGCATAGATGCAATTATATTATTTATAAATATATTAAATGTCCTGGAAAAAATTTTTAACTGCTGCAAAAAATTCTTCCGGTTTCTTCTCCTAGAGATTCTCGATTGGATTTAGAAAAAAAGTTGTGGAAATAATAGTATTGGTAGAAAAAGTAGCAGACATTGGTTGTAGAAATACACGTTTATTATCTTAACCACACAATTCATACTAATATTGGGTCATGTAAAAAGTATCCGCGGTTTTTGGACAAATCTGGTAATATTTACATTTGTGTAATTCGTCGCTAGTGTCAAAAGTTACATTGATTTGAAAATGAGTGAAATACAATATCTGAAAAATACGCTATGTGATGCTTTATTACAAAGAAAACGTAAAACCGCTGCAAAAACATGAGAAAAATGTGTGCGGTTTACGGTGAGGTTGCTGTGAGAGACCTCCGAACCCAGGAGTGGTTTGCTCGCTTTCATTCCCGAAATTTCTATATCAAAGATGCACTGAAATTCACTGAAAAAGACGATGCAATTTTGCATCTGGTGGAGCTGGATCGACAAGCATGCTGTGAGGAGATAGCGGAGGCACTACACATCACCCACATGACAGATTTGTGGGTACCAACCGCGAATACATTTTATATGACCCAATATTTAAGTAATTTTAATAGCAGTTATATCATGTAGAATGCAGATAGGAATATAATGGAAAAAAAATTATAATATTATCATAGATGTAGCTGTGGCCAGTAAAGAGTTTGCCATCAAAAACTAATATTCATTAAAATTGTAGGTATAGGTATATAGGATCTTTTGATTTGGATGAAAACTACTGACTTTTATTCTGGGTTTATATGAGTTTGACAAAAGAGGTTTCGCTGTAATAAGCAAAAAAGCTTACATTTTCGGCACAACCGATTTATTGACTTGTAATATTTTATTATATTCGTTTGAAATTTGACAGTTTTTGTGAATAGATTTTATTAAAATCAAAAATTTATTATTTTTCAGTTGTTGTCAAAGCGTCAATATCATACGAGTCCTCAGAGCTATCCCCCGCATTACCCGAAACGGCAACTAAACCAAAAAGAAAAAATTATAATAAAAAAGTTGAAAAGGCTGAAGCATCGATTCGACACAAAAAGGAAAATCTTAAAAACGTTGCGATTCGAAAATTTATCGTTGATCCCGAAAATCGTTGCTTTTGTGTGTGGGAGTGTGCTTGCCATTGCATTCCAAAACTAGAAACACATGTGGACTTTAATGTTTGCAAAAAATTATCATTTCAAGAAGAGATACAGGCCGGACTTCATCTTAATACTCAATTTGGTAGTCCTGAGGATGATATAAGTATGAGCGATGTTGAGTATGCTAGTGTGGACATAGAAGAAGACAGTGGCCGAATTTGTGGCTTTGTAATATATGCCTTAATACTTCTGTTGTTTATGCTGCTCTTGGGTATGATCTTATATGTTAATGAACTAAAGTCAAACATTCTATGTCCAGTCTAAGAAAGACGAGCATCTTATGCTTCATACATAACTCGACTGTGTTGCCAGGTTCCCCCCGGCTGGAAATATCAATTCTCTGGGTTCTGACCTCCCGAAATGTACTAATTTCTCTTAGTTCCCGATATTATGGTAGTTATACTAGTTAACTAATTAAGTTAGTTAACTAGTTAACTAATTACCATTATCATTTTTCATATAAATTTGTCCTCTGAACACGAAAATCGCACTTGGAATATTTTTTTTTCCTTTCTAGATGTAGCGTCATAGATATATTTATCTTGAGTTGCAATCGATCAACCGTGTTAATTAAAAAACTTAATTAAAGACTATTGTGTAGCTAACAACTTTTTCTCACATTGTTTACTGATCGACTCAGTGGTCCAGGTCTAGTCATTCGAAGTATGTTAAAAATGCCTCTATTTCTCGCCACGCGTTCCTGTTTTTCAATAGACATATCTCCAAAAATGCATTTTTTAAATTCTCACTTCTATTTTTTCTCCAAAGAATCTATAAAACTCAGACTGAATTAAATATGAAATATAACCTAAGTACCACAAGAATCTTTTAGATATCGCAAAGAAGCAAAGGATTCCAAAATTTCAGATTCAAGGGTAAAGTACATTTTGCACAAGTGCGTCAAAGATGTGCATTAAAAAATAAGTCAATAATGGTCGAACTCAGGGCTCGGACTACTACTACTACTATTTTAAAATCTACTGTCCCTCCCCTTGAGCTAAAATGTTCTACGATTTTTAACATTACATGAAAATTGTTTACACAAACCAGATAAGTTTTCATGAAGAGTTCAATGCACAAATGGCTTGACTTGTTTGTATATAAACTCTAGTTACCTTAAATTTTACATAATCGCATTTGTAAGAACTTGATATTAAATTATGGTCACATTTAGCAAATACTTTTAGTATTTAAGTGTGTTCGAAATGTTTCTAAAATCTGTATTTAAAGACATTTCTCTCTGACGATTTCCCCTATGAAAAACCACCAGATCTAGGGCGAAAACCCCCATCCTGGCAGCACTGAACTCAACAAAAACATTCATACATATCTATGAACATACAATGTTTGTGGTGTAATGCCCTGGTTATAATTGACGTGAGGTGAAGTAACGTGAAATAATGAAATGTCACTTAATTTTCTCTTGTACGCAAAAGTAATAGAAGCAGTTGTAATAAACTGAAGTACCTACGTTACGTTACGAAACTTTGACAGCTGAAATTTTAAAATTCAAAAGGTAAAAAATGTGAAAAACACTTAAAAGCTGCATTTATTAAAAAAAATGTGTTAGTGTTTCTAACATGTATTACGAGTTCGATATACGCTTGAAAAACGTTGGGTAATACTAAAAAATTTACACTTTTCTACCGAAAGTGTAAGAAAATTACGTTCAAAATTCGGTAGAAGAGATGCGCTTTTCACGCAATTGTGAATCAAATTGTGAAACAAGTTTGTGAAACTGGATCTTTATTGGACAAAACAACACGAGGAAGATGTTTTACAGTGAAGGGTGTGCGCCTCCGCACAATGAAAGCTGATTATTTGTGTCTATTTTAAAAGATGTGATTCTGGTTCTAACAAATTGGCGCGCCGTGTCACACAAGCCGTGCAACAATCGATGTTTTGTATGCGAAGTTCGATAATCTCGTTATTAGTCGTTTTGGTGATGTGCATTGGCCTCGCAGTTGCGATTTGAGTTCGTTGGACTATTATTTGTGGGGAGCCGTTAAAGATAAGTGTTACGCTAACCATCCAGCAACGATTGAGGCTCTTAAGGACGAAATTGGTACAGCCAGCAGTCAAGTACACGTCCATACAGTCGAAAATGTACTAAAAAATTGGATTGATAGTTTAGGCTACTGCGAGGCCATCCGAGGAAGTCATTTCAATGAAGTAGGTATTCCATACAACTACAGATATAAAATCATGAGATTTTTATCGATTTAATATAAGTTTGTTTTGCTGTGTTCCAGAGAATGAGAAATACTGAATAGGTTATAATGTTCTTTAAAATCTCTACATATTCCACGAAAAGCATAATTTTGAGTACAGTTTGTTCCGCATGTGCTACAATTAGTTTTAGTTTAATAGGAGTAAAATAACTTGAGCACAAGTTTATTTCGTTTAGCAAATACGAAGATAATAAAATGGCATTCAAAAACTTTATAAAATATTTTATATTCAGCTTATATTCAGCCGGCAGATTAATATATTTTAACGAATGTTTATACAGTGGAAGATTCAAAAGAGGATTTCAACAAAAACCACTCAGTGCAAAAATTTTAAATTGAACCTACTCAATTTTACTTATGTAGCAATTATATTGAGGATTCAATTCTCGAGCTATTCTAAAAACTTAAAAGTTAAAGAGTTTCATCATGATATACAGATGGTTCAAACAAAGTTTCAGTGAAAGCTAAAATGTGCGCATTACAAGTAAAACTTTTATGATATAGGTTGTGACTCGTAATACATGTTAGAAACACAATTTCTCAAAAACCAGTTACCATAGCTAGTTTTTAGATCCACACGAGGAATGAGCACAAACTTCTCTGAATGTGGCCTAGGTTTATAACTGTACTTATATAAACTTGTCAAAACTTGTAAACTTGTAAAGTGACATTTTATTACTTCACGATACGTCACCTCACCCCGATTACAACGCTAGCATAAACCATACATACCATATGCATATTAGACTAGCTTCTGATTTCGAAATTTCGTTGAATTTTCTATGACACTTTTAGAAGGAATCTTTATATTTTGAATTTAGGTAATATAATTTCTACAGCATAGTAATATATGTATGTATTTGTTAGATTTGTCAAACAAGTTTATAGGTTTTTCAGAATATGATTGATTTTAGTGCGGTGAAAGTTTTTTGCTAAAAAAAAAAAATCTGCAAAAACCATTTTGAAAAAGTTTTCCTAACGTTCCTTATTTTTGGGAATTCTCCTAGGAAGTTAAGAATAATATTTGTTTGAGGAAAGATTTAACCTGTTTCAGGCGGCAACTGGTTCCCTTTAACCAAAATCGTCGAAATTTAACCATTGAAACTAGAAAAAATTAAATTGAAAATTTATTAATGTTTAATT
Organism: Palloptera scutellata; assembly: GCA_958295655.1. Lineage (NCBI taxonomy): Eukaryota > Metazoa > Arthropoda > Insecta > Diptera > Pallopteridae > Palloptera > Palloptera scutellata. Next base: position 54,685,154 of record OY282450.1, read on the forward strand.
TGGAAATTATTTCCAAACAAACTTAATGAACGTTAGGTTTAAAGAAGAAGGCACGCTTCATTAAATATACTAAAAAACATTTTTCAATGTAATGAAAAAAACTGACAGATAAGTGAAAAAAAGAATAACAACGAATTCAAGTACGAGTATAGAGAACAGTGTGGTATGTGTCAGGAATACGTACCTACCATTCAGAGAAAATATTTGAATTTCATGTAATTGTGATTTCGGGTACAATTTGAAATTATCAGTAACTTATACAAGACATATGCATTATTGAAACACAAAGAACTACCGTAGCTGGTTCCGAAACGATCGTCTGATCTGCGTGTTCTAAATATATACATACGGCGTTGAAGTACCGCCGCCCGACTATGAGGTGGTCTTAACAGATGGCCTGCCTGCTGAGTTGTGTAAGACCGGAGGCGAAGAGCTCAAAAAACGCATGCATGAGCTTCTACGCAGAATATGGTCGGATGAAAGCATACCAAGTGATTGGAACCTCAACGTACTCTTTCCAATCCATAAGAAAGGTGATTCCACGATCTGGACCAACTACTGTGGGATAAGCCTTCTTAATATTGCATATGTGGTAAGGTTCTATCTAGCGTACTGTTGGAAAGACTGAAGCCCATCGTCAACAAACTGATTGGACTTTGTCAGTGTGGCTTCAGGCCTGGTAAATCCACCATCGACCAGATATTCAGACGACGCTAAATCCTGGAAAACATCCAAGAAAAACAGGTCGACACCCATCATCTATTTGTCGATTATAAAGCCACCTTCGCCAGCACGATTAGGGATCACTTGTACGCCGCAATGCCTGATTTTGGTATCCCTGCTAAGCTCATTCGTTTTTGCAAAATGACAGGCCGACCTCTCCACGCCACTTGGTACCAAAATACGTTTCAGACAAGGTGACAAGGTCCCTGGCACTATCTTCTACAAGAGTCTCATGCTGCTAGCATACGCTGATGATATTGACATCATTGAAAAAAACGCTGGAGCAGTCAGTGCAGCATTCTCTAACCTGGAAAGGGAGTCTCGTCGAGTGGGTCGAGTAGTGAACGAGGACAAAAAGAAATACCTTGTGTCAACAAACAAAGAGTCACCGCTTCTTGGACATAATGTCACTGTTGACATTCATGTACAAAACAGCCTCCGTGGGCTGTTGTGCCATTAAAAGTAAAGTAAGTAACAAGTGTTACTACGGCTCCGTAGGCAATATGCGTGGACGACGTGTATAGAATTAGATGGTACGATGAGCGGTACACCGACTCTGACATAGTCAAGCGTATAAAAATCCAGCGGCTTCGCTGGCTGGGTCATGTTGAGCGAATGGAAAAGCGAAAGCGCTCCGGCTAGAAGGGTGTTTTATTCGAACCACGGTGGAGGAACACGCAGAAGAGGACGTCCTAATCTCCTTTATATATACATAACATTGTTGTTATCTCTGACAAACTTAGCGTCAGTTTAAATAGGTACATTAAAGGAAATGTCGTTTGAATCGCTATTGCATGTAAGAAATCAATATATTATAGTAAGAAATCAATAAACCAATACATTATTTATTCTGAGATCTATTGAAGCCTTTCGGAGGTAATGCAACTCCATATTTTGTACATGTGGTTATGGCATAGGCGAGAACACATGCAGCACTCATGCGTTGATCAGAAGAGGCCAATACCACCTTTTCCGCAGACGCGTATTTGGTAATTGTTCATTGTGTTATCGAAATGATCTACCCCACCCATTCGTTTGTTGTAAGCCTACAACGCATTTTGCATTTCGACTATTTATTCTTGCCATCCTTCCGGTTCGTGGTTGGAAGCAACGGTGACGACGGAATTGTCATTCCATCATGACGCTGCATTTAGGCAGCCATAACGAACGAAAGAATCTTCAATCGTTCTTCAATAGTTTTGCGTTGAACATTGTGTTCACTAAAAAATGTTCAGGAATAATGTTCAGAACGAATGAAAAAATCTTCGTACGCGATGATCAAACTGAGTTCGATCTTTTTTTCCGAATCCAGTGTTGCTGTTGTTGCGTAATTTAAAAATGAAGTAAAGAAGAAAAAACAACTAGAAACGAGTAAAAAAAATGATGTATAATACAATTCAATACTGACAACATATAGTATGCTCTTTTTCTGTGCATTTTACTAAAAAAATGTAAAGCGATGTTTGGGAACGTTATAATTTCCTATCTACGCCGGGCGAGCGAACAAGATGGCTGATAATGTTTGTATCTTATGTTCAGTCGGTGTAATTGGTTTCGCGAAAGAAATTTTGTTACTACAAGTTGTACCCCTAGGAATGCAGAGAATTGTTTTGATTGGAAGGAAGATTGATAGGTGGGAGGGAGATGGAGGGAGAATGGGAGAGGGAATGCATTCTTCATTCATTAATATTTTTGTCGAAATCAAAAGTCAATGTACCTCAGGGTTGATAAATCAGGCTTTCGATTTTGTGCAAGATGTTTAAAAAAACACAACATAATTTTCTCCCAATTTTTTTAACAGAAAATATTGTTGTAAGTAAGTAAACATACATTTAATTATCGACTTTTAAGTAAATTTTACTGTTCCAGTTAAAAACTGTAAGTATTCAGCTAAAATGTACGACCAGGTTAATAGAGAACTTCAAACTATGCAGCTAATGAATTGTAAATTTAGTTACATTAAAAAGCTGATATGTACTTACATACAAAAACACAAATATAAATGGCTAGGCAATTGTTAAATCTAAATATATACTATATGTAAGTATGTATATAATAGATGTTATTAAATAAGTATAAGTATTTTTACAAATGTGCCATATTTTAAGAATCTAAGTTTGTAAATACAGTGATATTGATATTCGAATAGTTCGCCACTATATTTGAGATCATAGGATATACTGATTATATTTTTTTATTGTTGCATTATAGCTAAAACTTTCAGATGATTTGATAAAATCCTTTGTTTTTATTAAAGAAGCAACGGTGTTCAGTTGTACAGGTCCTACGCTTAAATAGTTACTAAGTACTAAAATCTGAAAGGAAAAAATTCGTTCAACGTTTGCAGAGGAATTTGGAATACACAGGCTCCTCAAGTTCGTTTTTTATTAATTTGTTTAAATTTGAAAATTGTTTTTCCTAGCTTTGAGTAATAGTAAAGTATAAAAAATTAAAGCAGTGCTTCATTTTCAACGCAATTGTACCAAAACTATCGTTGTGGGCCCGTGTACTTTTTGGTTTCTAATTGCGCCAAAAGAGCGAAACTGTTCCAAAAATATCATCACTGATGTACCTCGTTCAGTGTACAATTCAATTGGCGTCATTTCTCTGCGAATGCATGAAGAAATGTTGAATTGAGATGTAAATGTCCGATTTCAGATAAACCACATATAACATATGTCGATAAAACTGCAAACTACCGTATTTGTTGTGGTGGGTGTTGATATGATTTTCCGGCTTATCTATGCAAAATTTTAAAGTGACTTAAGTGAGTGAATTTAAAGTGCGTTTTCGCACCATTAGCCTGAAATGGGTTAATTAAAATAAAAATGCAGTTCTCGTATGTTTAATCTAATCAGTTTCTCGCAACAAAAACTAGAAATTTTAAATTTTTCTTTTTGACTTTATTTAATTTTTACTTTTACCAACTTAGGGCCTCAAAAATTTTAATTTTATTACCTTTGTGGAAAATGACAAAACAATCGTTTTTCGCAAAAAGAAAACTCGTAAGGAAAAGTACGGTATGCTTTCGTATCTTAAATTTAAAGTATCTTAAGTTTTTAGCTTGCACAGTTTACAACTTATCTTATCCCACCAGGAAATGTATGATATTCACTTTAAATTTGTTTAAAAGGATTTTAGTTTCCGGTTAGTAACTACTAGTTATTGGTTTTCATAGCTATTGGCAGAAATAATGCAAATTGTGTTTAAAGAAAATGGGTTTTTAAATGATCATAATATAATATAAATAAATTAAATATATATTTTCGATGGATATTATTTGGTAGAAAACCCTCCTTTAATAAAAAAAATAGGAAACCTGAACCAGCGCGCGCAGTTCAGAGGCGATTGGCGAAGCTTTATCGAGGCCGACAAGATCGACTATCGGTTTTAGTGCCAGCTAATTAAGTAAGTAGAATATTGCCTCGATATCGTTTTTACCAATTTTAGATGAAAATATCTTGAAAACTGATGTGATACGATATTTTCAAGTTCAGATTTGAACATTAATAGCCGAAAATTGTTGTGTGTTGCTTGCTGATATTAGAACTTAACATTTGTTCCAATTAGAACTGCTTATTTTCATATTCAGGTGAAGTCCCACTGGGCCAATAAATAAGACCTTGTACAATATAATATATTCACATTTATGGAAATATTTTTAATTGCAGGTTTACTTAAAGCCATTTTCGGAAGGATTTGTAGCAGACGAATCGATCGCTGCGGATTTGATTTTATCCAGCCTGGGCGGGGATATGAAGAAACATCAAGGTGTGTAATAGTATACTGCGTTTCCTCATTTTCCATATTTCGCTAAGTTGTACTGAATACACATTAACTTATATTCCTAGAAATCAAATATTATATTGGGATCTACAAGCCTTTTTGCTTGAAACACACACATTTTACTGTAAATATCCTTTAAAAGGGGCAAGCCCGTTAACTGAATACTGCCATCCACTTATATTATTTCTGATGCTTTTGCGTCGTCTTTGTTTTTCTTTTGGAAAAATAACGTGTGAGTCGATAAATGATGGTCGCCGCGGCGTAGTTGGTAGGGAAAAAATCACCACCTCTTGGCAGTCGCAAATCTCTAAGAATTACATTTGCTTAAGAAAAAGCTTTTCTTTTCGCCGTTCGGCTTCAGCATAAAACTGTAGGTCCCTTCCATTCGTCTACAAATATAACACGCTCAACATTAATGGATACGAGAAGCACAGCCTAATCCTTTCATGAGCAGTTGTGCCATTAAAAGAAGAAGAAGAGTCGATAAAAGGCAAAATCAAACCAATTTGATCCTTTTTGGCGGTAACTTACAAAACTTTTAAACGTAAACGGAAAGTATCTCTTGATTTCAAGTTATGAAAAAATAATGGGGAAAACTTGCTTACATATACATATCATGAAAAAAATTTTACAAAAACAAAATGGAAGATTCAATATGGCGGTTGATTTATCGAAAGACCCGATCAACACAAAATTGGGTATTCAGAGGTTTTTTACACTGCTGACCATGAGTCTGTTATTAAAATAGCTATCCACAGGTTTTGTGTTTGCTATTGTAACATTGTTCTTCTGTTATTTATGAAGTCTTATTACTGTATCATTATAGCGGAAAAATAATTTTAAAAAATTGTGTGCGGTAATGGAAAGTAGTAAAAAAGTTTACTTCTTCAGAACGTTTGTGTTTTGGGTTTTCAGGTTAGCTTAATTTTGATCGTGTGCATTTCCAATGCATGGAATGCTCTCTGCAAAATAATACTCAAAGCATACGAATTTATGTGCTACATAATTATACTTAAAATCTTACCATCATCATCATTATAATAATCATCATAAAAATATTCAGGTTGTCTCCATCTCAACCGGTGGAAAATTTGCCACTAGCCGGTCTGAGAACTCGCTAATATTATGAGGTTGACTAGAAAATTGGGAAATCTCGTCTATGTTTTGTTGTTCTGATGCGAGTTTTTTCTTTTCATTGAGGAAAGATTTTCAGGCAAATTTTCTTTTTCGTTGAGAAGCAGAATTCGGAGGACTTTCATCGGGACTCAATGAGATGAGTGTGGATGCAATTATTGGCTCTAATGAACTCATTTGCCATTCATGCTATCTCTCGAATGTAAAAACGATTCTAAAGAAGTAAACTTTAAAAATTCAGACTAAAATTTGCCATACACTACACATACATATATAAGACAATGTATCTGTCGAATTTTCATTGATTTCATGGATTATGTGGTCGCTGTGGCGTAGTAGATAGTGCGTTGGACTACCACAGATTGTCTGTGGTTTGAATCTCGGCACAGGCAAAATGAAAAAGGAGGAAAAACAATTTTTCTACACAGCACCTCCTCTTGGCAGGCAATGGCAAACCTACAAGAGTAAAAATTGCCTATGAAAAGCTTTTCACTTCGCCCTTCCACTCATGTGGATGCAACGACTTCGCATCGTACTCTTGTTTGATCGTATTCGATATGTTAAATGTACACGATTTTTATAAACTGCTGTATTCAAATGAGACTGTTCGAATGACGACGATGCAATAACTTCGTTCGTATAGTACGCATCAGATGAAAATCGAACTTGTTTGACTTTTCAAATCAGTCGTGTGCGACATTTTTAGAATTGCAAAAGCGAAAGTGTTAGTGTAACAAAAGAGATAAAAATGTGAAGGTAAAATATTTTCAAATAGAGAATGAGTAAAAATCGCTTGATGCAGCCCGTCAGGACAATCCTGCGATACACACCTTTAGGACAAAGTGTAACATGCAGAACGTAGAATTCAAATTTATTGAATATTTACACTGTCTAATTATGGACACTTCATAAATTTTATGTTTAAGGATAAGATCGGAAAAAATCTGTGAAACAAAAACAAAAAATCTAAAATAAAAAACCCAGTTGTAACAGTCTATACTTAAGTATTTGGCGGTAGCTACACAACCACCGTTGTTCAATTATAAAAACGAACGTTCTTATGGAGACAATTATTTGTGGTTATGACACGACCACAATTGCGGCTGCCGCCAATTTAAATCTACATATGTATATCTACTCTGAAAGCAACAAGAGGGAGAAGAAAATCTGTTTGGTTGTGAAGAGAGATATTTGAGTTTGTGCTGCAGCTGTCGCTTTCATTGTTATCCAGTAGCTGACTACACGGCGACATGTGTTCGTGTAGCTAAAAAATATGCATTTATCGGGTTTTACATGCTTGCTGCTCATATTAAGTGTACATATGTGTTTTCAGATGTCGCCGATTCTTCGTAAACACTTTCTTTTTTATTGTGTTCCCATTTGTATTTTGGTGCAAGTGTTTTACCCCATCCGAAGAAGATCTCTTGATAGCCAGCACTGAATGGCAATGCTCAATGGCACAGGAAAGCCCATCGATTGCTTCTGAAAATGAATTCTATAAAAATAATCAGTCTAGTAGAAATAGTGATTACAGTGAAGACGAGGACGTCCTTTTAGCCCAGGTGGAATAAATATTGCGCATACCATATAATATTGAGATAAGTAAAATTCAATGGTTTGTTATTATAGCACATTGACCGACACTCTAAAGGAAGCCGTAAATCAAAAAGCAGCCGGGGATCCAGAACCAATCATAAATCAAAAAATAGTAAATCTCGAGAACGTCTAGGAGGTGGTCATGACGTACATGGTATTGGTAATCGATTGACTGATTTATCATTGGCCTTTCATGATGGAGTGTTCGATGATGATGATGACGAGGATGAGGAAGTCAACACCAAGTTCATACTGAAGGCTTTGGTGGATAGTAGGGAATCTCTTAAGAAATTGGTAAGAAGTTTTCTTCCTAATAATGTCTACAGTAATGGTAACACTAACAACAATGGAGGTAAATTATATACAATCTTTTACTTTAAGAATTTAAAAAATATGACTGAATCTTAACATATATCTTCCCTGTTCAGAATTTTAAAAATATAACTCTGAATCCTAACATCTATCTTCCTTATTCAGAAGAAATTATTTCAATAATAGTTTCCGAACAATAGTCATGAAAACTTTTTAAATACACCTCGGAGTCCCCATTACAAGAATTAACCTATTCTAAAGAAGCTTAGTGTAAATTTAGTAAGAATCCATTATGAAAAATACCGAAAGCTCTCGGGTGCGGCCGAACTTTGTATGTGTATGTGTGTAGGGTACCCTCTTTAGAATTACTTTCAATATCACTGTGTGAAAATTTCATTTGCAATTAGAACATATGGTGCATATTATTACGATTGAACTTAGTCTAGATTTAGAGTTTCTATCGCTTTACAATATGCTTTTAAATTGGTTTTAAAACATTTATATATTTTACATTCTATAAGTATAGGCAATGCATTATTGTTTTTAAAATTTTAAATTCTGTAGGAAGCTTATTCCAAATAAGTGCGTTAATACAGATAAAAGAACTTTCTCTGTAATGCGCAGTGCGGTGAAACACCGCACTTGCGGTTCTGGTGAACACCCGAACTGGTGGCATGAGCTTGCGCTTCTCAGAAGAATATCTACAGTGAAAATAACGATAAAACAGAGAGACGCAAATCACGTTTCGACGATGTTCCGAGGAGTCAATAGAGTGGGAAACTCTACTGCCTCCTATTAGCTTTATCGCTCGATGTTGGATATGGTCCATGTGCTCCAGCTGCGCAATGTCCATAGATGCGCATTAAACTTTAGGTTTTATATAGGTGGTGTAGATCATGCGGTGATCAGTCGGAGTGAAATATTTTATACGCCGCCTAAAAAAGCCGAGACACTTGGCTGCTTCTTTTGCACGACAAGACTGTGGTTGTTCCAAAGAAAATCACATTGGATGGACATGCCCAGAACATCAAGAGTCGCTGTCTTGGGAAACTCGTTTGTGAGATAACATTGAACTCAACCCTATTCGTGAGTTCCCTCTCGGAGATTGACTGGAGATCTTTACTGAATGAGTCAATCATGTAGAACTGTTTATATCATCGAAAGTTTTACTAAGTATTATAGTATAGAAAGTTTTATTTTTATATTTAAAAACAAAATATTGTATTCATTCAGTTTATGGAATATTTTGTTAGAATTAGTTAAATGAAAAATTAAGAACAACGACAACTCTACGGTCTCTCGTCGCTACTCTTTGGTTGCTGCCACGACGACACCACTCGGATTTTGAGTGATGACTCCTACGACGACTGCAACTTATGTACAACTTCGGCAACTTATCACAACTGACTCTCTGACCGCTTAACACCACTTTACATTCATAACACGTATTTTCCTCTCAATCTCCAAAGAGTTAAGGCATTTTGAACAGGTATATGAATGAGAAGAAAGTGCTGTGATATGCGAACGAGTAAATGGGATTCTTCGTTAATGGCAGGTCATTAATGTAGACAAAGAAAAGGGTAGGAGAGAGGACCGAACCCTGCGGCACTCCAGCATTAATGGCAAGATCTTCCGAAACAATGCCGTCTATTTCAGCACGGATAGAGTGGCCGCTTAGAAAGCTTTGCTCTCACCTAAGTCATTAACACTATGGTACCAGTGCTCGGTGAGGATTTCGACGGAAACCATATTGGCAAACACAAAGACGGACATGGCTCAATCGATTCGCCTATTCACGTTAATCATTTATATACGAGTATACAATATATACTAGCTGGGCTTCATTGATTCATTGCTCGGCACATGCAAAATCCTTTTTTGACATATTCCTTTATTATTTGTTTTGACTTCATAAACGCCAAATTAGGTCATGTTTATATTCAGATTTTGCTCGGCGAACACCATGCAATTGTTGTTGCCCGAACACGAAGATAGAGCTTTTGCTCACAGCTTTTATGTACACCGAGCACGCCGAGTATTTAGGGTGTCATTTATTAGTTATTCTAAAAAAAAGAACAAACATGTAAAACTATTGAAGAAAAATAATATTATAATCATAGTTTTTCAATTATATTATTAGTTTTTTGGTATAGTATTAAAAAAAACTGAATTTCGACCAAAAGCAACTCTGTAATGAACTTCAATGTAACCACTACACCGAGCACGAGAAAAAAATATGATGAGTTTGTCGAACAACGAACACCAGTATAACCAGCACCTTAGGCATTCTTTGTACCATTAGCAAAAAAAAACATACTTTGGATTTATAAAAATTATAAAATCAAAAAACAATTTTACTCTCCTCAATAAAAACTTTACATTTCTCTTTATCTCTCTCGGGCACACACCACTATGGTCTAGTGCAGCTATGCCCAATGTCAATGTATGCAATTTCTGCGATTGTGTTGGATACGCGTAAAAGCTTTTTTTATATTGATACTTCGGCAAACAATACGTTACAAAAGTAATGATACACATTTTAAGAGGAAAGTATTGGTTCATCGTAGTTTTTAAAACAAATGAGATCAGAAACATGGAGATCGGTCATGGTCATTCTATGTCGGTATTTTCTTAATGATATTTTCATGGAAGAAAATGCTGACTCACAATTATACGTAGATCCGAGCATAAAATATAATTTATATACTTATGTAGGTTTTGAGCTTATGATACTTATCATCTCTTATTTGCCTACCAAAATTTAAACTTGTTTCTAAGTGAATTAGAAATTCATTTCTCATTCGTCCTAATTATTCCTGGAGCTCAATTTTTTGTTCTTGTATGCGAAAAATAAGATGGTAATTGTGCAAATCTATACTATTTTTTATAAATCTATCTACTATCAAAATCCTTAAATCTGAGATTACAATTTTGTAAAATAGGTTTCTATTGATTTTGAATATTATTCCATTTTGTTAAATTCTTTATGTTAATGAAATATATGTGATGTTATTGGTCTTAATTTCCTTCAAAAATATTTGAAATTTTTTTTCAAAATTAGTTATGGTTTGTACTAAATGAAAATTTTTTGTTCTAATTTTTACAGGAAGCAGTGAGTTTAATTCGTTAATTAATTGTAAAAAAAATCAAAAGTAAAATCTGTCTTTTTAAAAGCTGAAATAACAATAGACGTCTGGACACATATTCTGTTAAAAAAGGAAAACTATTACTTCTTTTCTCAAATTAAATAATCTATGCAGGCATTTCCCTCTACTAAGCCAACTTATTTTAGTTCGTTAAGAATGGATTTAAGCTTCCTGTGGTTGAGAGCATTATGGACAACCTTTATTTTACTAATAATTTTTACTGCGATGTCCATTGCGTTACTTACTTACTTAGCTGGCGCTACAACCGATGATCGGTCTTGGCCGCCTCCACAAAGCTCCGCCAGTCACTTCTGCTATGCGCGCGCTGGCGCCAGTTGATAAGGCCAAGTGCAGTCAGGTTGCCCTGCACCTGGTCTTTCCAACGGAGATTAGGACGTCCCCTTCTGCCTGTTCCTCCACCGTGGTTCGAATAAAACACCCTTCTAGCCGGAGCGCTTTCTTCCAACATGACCCAGCCAGCGAAGCCGCTGGAGTTTTATACGCTTGACTATGTCAGTGTCGGCGTACAGCTCATACAGCTCATCGTTCATCTTATTCGATACACGTCGTCCACGCATACTGGACCGTAGATCTTACGGAGTATCTTCCTCTCGAACGCTCCTAACAGCCTCTCATCATTGATGGTCAATGTCCACGTCTCTGCGCCATACATTAGGACGGGAAGGATGAGGGACTTATAGAGCGTTATTTTCGTCGGTCGAGAGAGGGCTCTACTTCTCAATTGCCTACTGAGCCCGTAGTAACACCTGTTGGCAAGAGTTAGTCTCCGCTTGATCTCAAGGCTGACATTATTGTTGGTGTTTATGCTGGATCCTAGATAAACGAAATCCTTGACGACTTCAAAAGTGTAGTTGTCAACAGTGACATTTTGTCCAAGACGTCGTGACTCTTTGTTTGTTAACACAAGGTATTTCGTTTTGTCCTCGTTCACCACTAGTCCATTGCGTTATTCAAACACAATTCTTTCGCAAAAAGTGCTTGTTGGCTAATAATGCAATGGAATGTTGGCATATTTATGTTTCTTTTTGTGCATATTGAACTTAATTTGTTGATATCAATAATGCCTGATATTCTAATGCCTCCAATGGTTTTTTAAAAAAATGCCATCATCAAAAGGGCGACAACGCTTAGATAGCGGAAGCGAAACAATAAAAGAAGCCTTTTCTACAGACATTTACTCAATATTACTATTTTCTTTATTATTATTTTTTATTTAAATCACAATTTAAAATATGTCCTTGATCTCATTCAATAATGTATGTGTAAAAGCATTTAAGCTCCATATGTGTACATGTGAAACCACAAAAGTTATTTTCGCCCCCGAGCTCAAGGGCTGTGCATAGCGGGTTTAATGTATTTAATTTACATATTCATACTTAATATGTAAATTAGGCTGTGTCTCCTCATACGGAGGGGAAAAATTTAGTTCGACACCACCTACTTTCGGTTGGTGCGCTTTATGGGCCGGTGGAATCATTGGTCCATATATATATATATTTCTTCTAAAATGATGATAGTCAGAACGTTACAGCCAACGGTGAGAGGTACGGATATATGATATATACTTACTTTTTCGTGCCTCAATTGGAAGGCATTAATGTTGTAGGCATTTGTCTGCAACGGGACTGCGCCACATGCAGTAAACTTTCAAAATAGGCGGGTCGCGTTCACCTTTTCTTGGTAACCCACTGTAAAATACATGGATCATGTACATGAATATCACTTTATATCAAAATTTGTGAGGGAAAGTGGGATATGTAATATGTATAATATAGAAAATATGTATGTATGTATATCAATTCCACGGAACAAAATATATTTACAAAAATGCATTTATTAATATTAAAATGCATTTTACGGATAAAGTATTGAGTTTAGACATATAACCGAATTTAAATGTAAAATTCATTGAGAAATGTTAGAGCCCTTTCTGACCAAACATTTATGGTATCAAGATTTGATTTTATAAATTAGAAGAAGAAAACGCATAACAGTGGGCGTTACGAGCAGCCGTTACTCGATCAAAACCAGTACACCCTGTACACAGAGTCTGTAGGGTATAAAAAGTAATAAGCGAACGAATAATAATTTAGAAGCATTTCAAAAATAAATGAATACCTCAAGACTCTGAGCTTATATCTACTTACTATATATGTATATATGTAGGTATTTTTTCCAAATTTACTTATTTATCAGTGTTGGTAGATTCTTTTTCAGAAATCCCAACGCTGCCCAAAAAATATCTACTTCTGCCTAAGCTCACAAAAAATGTTCACTACAATTTTATTATCTTTAATGAAGAGTTTAATGAAGAGTTTTCAACCCAACAGTGATTTTCTGAGAACTGTATGTATATAAGTATATTTAGACATTTGAATACGTGTAAACATTAAATTTACTATATATCGTTTTATTTTCTCGATAAATTGTTGCATTTTTTCTGCAAAAAAATATTGCCACATGAGCGGGGAAAATTGCAACATTTTTACAGTCTATTAATCAGCTGATCGTTGGAGACGAAACAAATCCAAATTATAAATGGTCCACCATCTGCTTTCGACACTGGGAGGGCAACATTTTTGTTTAGAAAAGGAAGTGAAATCGAATGGTTACGGTAAAATAGTATAAACTCATGTTCAGAGTTTTTTTTTGATTAGCTCATAAAATAATTGTTTAAAATTATATAAAATACTTACTTTCCGCCTCGATAAACTAGCAAAATTAAACAGAAACAGCTGATTTTCTGAAATGTCACGTGACAAATAGGTATCACAGAAATCAAAATTCACAGACCTCTATGTTATGTACATTGAGTTACGCCAAGTTTCTATAATCAGAAATAGAATTTCCAATTATTTGTGGAATTTTGACACGAAAGAAAAGACAAACCTTATATGCAATATTAAGAAGGCTTATCCCACGGTAGTTGGCGCAGATCGTGGAATCACCTTTCTTATGGATTGGGCAGAGTACGCTGAGGTTCCAATCACTTGGCATGCTTTCATCTGACCATATTCTGCATAGAAGTTCATGCATTCGTTTTTTGAGCTCTTCGCCTCCGGTCTTAAACAGCTCTGCAGGCAGGCCATCTGCACCTGCAGCCTTATTTTTTTTCAGCCGAGCAATGGCTGTTAAGACCTCCTCATAGTCAGGCGGCTGTACTTCAACGCCGTCAGTGATTGGGGTTTCCGGAGTGGATTCCGCAGTGGCGGGATTATTGCCGTCATTGCCATTAAGCATCTGCGAAAAGTGCTCCCTCCATAATCGCATTATGCCCTGAACATCTGTCACCAGATTTCCGTCTTCATCCTTGCAGGAAGAGGCCCCGGTCTTCAAACCATCAGCCAGACGTCTTATTCTTTCAAAGAAATTTCGGACCTCGTTCCTGTCCCGCAACATTTCGATATCATTGACCTCGCGTCTTTCTTCATCTCTTTTCTTGCGCTTGAAAAGACATTTCTCCTCCCTCCTCAACTCTCCGTATCGCTCCTTAGCAGCTCGCGTTGCGACTGACTGCACGGTGGCTCTGTAAACAGCATTTTTTGCTTCAGCAGCATCGCGACACTCTTGGTCGTACCACATATTTCTCCGTCGACGGTGGTAGCCTTGGCATTAAAGTCGCCTACAATGCTCATAAGTTTTGTCGAGGAGCTCGTAGTAGTCATCGTTGGTTGCTTTTGGAGCAACCCTGTCCCGTCCATCGCACTTCCTGTACAGCGGTGATGTCAGCTCTATAATTTTTGAGGACATCCACCAGCTGAATAGAGGCACCTTCCGTGTAAAGGGTTCGGACATTCCACGTGTATATCCGTAAATCGTTGTCCTTCGGGCGTTTACGGGAGTCGTCAACATAAGGGGGGCTCCATTTCCGAGGCATCATTTGAGGATTCATTGGGGAATATTTTAACGTGGTGGGTTCCAAGCCCGACGTACAACCATTCATTCAAGGCCATGGAGAAGCGCGCCGCACACATTAGTTAGCTGACTGACGGTTGTCAGATCGCTATCCAGGGGACGCCACGAGGAGGCTGTGTGTCGCTTTAGATATAGAAGCGCAACGATAGAACGTAACAGTCTTCACGAACTTTAGCTTGTGTCCTACGCCCCCAGGCCCCCTTGGACAGGGTAGTTAGTAATTTAAAGATTAATCTAGGTAACCAAATACTATCGAAAGCTTTTCCAAATCTATTAAATAAGCTCCGGAGTACAGTTTCTTACCACATTTAAGTTCCACTTTATGTTTAAGACTAGTAATAAATTAACTACATGAATTGTTGAGTGCTTATCGTTAGTTATTTTATTTGTTTTGCAGAATTCAACAATATTATTATTGATACATACATATTTAAAAAATTTTACTAATGTTTGGGAGCAAGCTTATAACACCCAGATTTTTAGGGTTCCTCGCAACTTTATCTTCATGGCAAAATAGTCACCTTTACTAGTTTGCATGCGGTCGCTGTGGCATAGTGGCAGTGCGTTGGACTGTTACGCAGTGTCCGTGGATCGAATCTCGGCATAGGCAAAATCAAAAAGTAGAAACAAAAAAATTACTGCACAGCAGGCAATAGCCTGCAGATGTGACCGCCGATGGATGCTGTCCAATCGTTTTAATCGAACCTGGTGTCAATGTCAATGTGACTTATTATCGGGAAGATAATGGACGTTCCAACAAGACTTGGCATCGTCTCATAAAGCTCGTGTGAACCAATAATGCTTAAAAAACCTTGTTCCACACTTCATTTTGTCCACACAATGGCTTTCGAATTCGCTAGATGCAATTCCGATGGACTATTCCATCTGGGCCATTTTGGAGAGCAAGGTGAGGACTAAAAAATATGCCAGTATGGATGGGCTGAAGAAATCCATTGTACGGGAATGGGCCAAAATACCGCAAGATCATATTCGTGCAGCATGAAACTAATTTTTTAATCGGTGTGGCCACCTTAGTCAAGGCAAAAGGTGGCCACACCGAGCTAAAGTGAATGGATTCTAAAATGTTTATTATTTGAACACATTTTTGCAATTTAAATCAATAAAAAATAAGTAAACAATATGGTCGTTGAATAGGTAACAGTTCAATCGCCTAACCCTGTATTACATTGTTTGTAAAGGATTTATATTTTTAATTAATTTTTATCAATATAACGGTACCTTTCCCGTTCTTCTAGTGGAGCCACTTCTATCTTTACGAATTATCTGGAAATCTTTGAAATGAATTTTGTGTCCTAAATTAAGTTTTTTTTTTTCATTTAATAAGTAGTACTAAGTCTCGGTTAAATTTAGTAATAAAATATACTTGGTGAAACTAAGAAGTTTACATCAATTTCAATAATGTTTAAATTTTTTTGAATTGGTTTCAGTTAAATTTGTTTAAAAATACTTTAAATGCCAAGAAAAGAGAAAATAACATCGATTTTAGTTGTTTGTACTGGTAACTTGAAAAGTTTCTAGCCTGACACATACCTAGATAGCACTAGTGGAGCAGTGAATTTATGTTCAATGTATGATTTCATCTTTCGTATGAGCACGTGTAAAGTTTCAAATCAATCTGGCAAGCCATTCTTTGTTTAACAGCTGCTTGAAGTTGACGTGTCACAGTGTTTTTTAAAATTGAAAAATTTTAAAAATGGTCCTGTTATATGTATTTATTTAAAAAAGGTTTATCTGGACAAGAAATCCATACCGATATGGTAAAAATTATTTTTTCTACTTTTTGATTTTGCCTGTGCCGAGATTCGAACCCCGGACACTCTACGCAGCAGTCCAACACACTACCACTACGCCACAGCGACCACAGTATAAAATTGGATTGTTGAATTTAAACATGATCGTACAAGTATTGAAGATGAAACACACACTGCACGTCCAAAAAGTGCTTCGACACCAGAAATCATTGTGAAAATCCAAGTCTATGTGTGAAATATGTGATACCACAGGTATCTCAGAGGAACCAGTAAACCACATTTTACCTGAAAAACTACATATAAAAAAGCTGTTGAGAAAAGTAGTGCCGCATATGTTAGCAATTCAACGAAAACTCGATCTAAAACGAATTTCTCAGTGCAATTTGGAAAGTTTTAAGCAGAATAAAATGGATTTTAAGCATTGTTTCATAACAGTGGTTGCGATTTGGGTCTACCATCATGATTCTTAATTGCAACAGCGACGTGTACTCCCAGTGACTACACCCTGTTCCGAAACCTGAAACAGTTTCTTCGTGGAAAGCATTTTTCGTCGAATGAAGAAGCTATAGCAGCCGTAGAGGCATACATTGCAGACCTTCCGGAGTCGTACTTTAATGATGGGATTGATTTATTGGAGGAGCGCTGGACTAAGTATATTGAACTATTAGGAGATTATACTGAATAAAAAACTAAAACTCAAACCCAAATAACTGTGTTTTCATATTTAGGGTAGAAACTTTTCAAGTAACCTGTATATAAAATTGTTTTTGGAAATTAATTATTTGGTCATTATTATTTAATTAATATTATTCAAACTCTGTTTATTAGGAATTTGTTTTGCATGGGCTTGGCTCTCTTTTCTTAGTATGTTTACGAAGTTGTAAATTAGAAAATTGATTGTTTCTATTTTGTGAAAATGTTTGTTTTTTGGCTTTAATTTTTCGCGTCCCTTGTATGAGGCTGGTTGATCATATTTATTGCTCAAAATGCAAAACAGTTTTTGGTACATCGGACGTAGTGCCTTGGCACTTTCTGCATTCAGGGATTTCAGTCCGTTTTATTCAGTGGTTCCCATTGCACACAACGGTAAAGAACTCCCATAATCGATTTTAGTTGGTTAATATTGCTGTCTCAACTTATTTGTATACGAAAAATTGGTAGGCTGTGACCATCTTTAATTTATTTTTTTTTGTTGGAAATTGGCTAACTATAATAAATTTTAAATTTCCTTTTCTTATTTACTAAGCTCATCATAAGTATATGCAACTAGTGTCAGTGCTTGCACTGAATATTATAAAATTTTGCGAAGCGTCTGTCACTCATGACGATACCTCAAGAATGATACAGCGAAACCTTTCTTTAATTATATACATACTACTTATTATGAATGTCATAAAGTAAAAGTGTACTAAAGTATTATAAGTATTTCCTTGGTGAAATAGACCACTTGCAAAATTATTCGCAATATGCCTGATTAAAAATCGCAAAATGGTTCAGTAAAAATCGAGTTTGTAGAGCGAACGAAGAATACAAATGCAATTATTATTCACATTTTTTCCGTATTCAGCCTACTAGTCCAGCCTTTTTAGATCAAAAACATTCTCAGTGAGCGTTAATTACTTAATTTCGTGAGCTTAATATGGTTTCACATTGCAATAGATTCAAGTTCTGCTCTTATTTTTCTAGCCAAATGATTTTTAGCTTACTTAAATTAAACTAAGCAATTGATGACTCTGAAAAATGTTGGTAACATGATATCATGAAGTATCATCAAGTGTAGGTATTGTGTACATTCGTTAAGTTTTTAATAAAGATATCAAAATTTTCCAATTGGAACAGGAAAACTAAATATGATACAACATTTTTTCACCCATTGTAAAAGGACACACCTACATATTTACATCGAAATGAACCTCAATAATTTGCAGCAAATGCAGTTTGTCTCATAAGATTTGTATATTTGTTTAATATCTATTTTAACTATGGTTTTATGATTATCATGATTGTCTACCCAGCCATTTTTGTTATGAAAACCAATTTCAAAATAATTACTAAAATTCCGTGATTGATCTTATAAATAAAGATGTAACATTAATGAATATTTTAGCTACGAGATCCATCAAATCAGCAAATTAATATCGCTGAAGGGGATACTTCAAGACTGAAAGAAGCTGATGAATTCGTACGGGTACTTAAAGCTGCACAAATTGTTTATCGATCATTTGATACTCCAGTCGGAAATGCACGAAATATACCATACGGAATAAAGTACTGCGTTCAGGGCTACTTTTTACCATCATTGGGAGCTGAATACGAGTTTGTGAATTACAACCCCATGACACAATATCGCTGTATATCAACAGATGTGAGCTTCTATCATTGGCCCTCAGTAAAAGAAAATAAGATCGATATTATGACAGTTTTTTTTTACGTTTTTCCATGTCAAAATGCGTCAAAAGCTAACAATTGTATTGAATTTAAAATCGACTTTATTTTCTCCATTACGAAAGGCCATTGTTATTGTACTTTCGTTAAATAATTGTATTACATTACCTCTCCAACAAAGGGGAGATTTGTTGAAATTTTACGGCCACCAGTAATGCTCTGTCCCAAAGAATTCTCACGAACTTATGCGAACAAAGTAGAAGTATTGGAGGCAAGAGATCTTTATTTGCAACCGCCATCATGTATGCCATGCATTAACATATCCACAGCGACGACAGTTGCTACGTCTGTAGCGAAGCTGGCATCTGAGCATAACTATTACAAATACAGAATGCAGCCTCTACTCGCGCTTAAAGACAAACCGCATTCTTCGGTTAATGCATGTCCATCACAAGAATTAATGCTTCCCTTAGAAGAGGACGAAACGCTAACAGAAGAAAATTTTACTTATTCCATTGATCTTGAAGGTCAGGATCCACTCGACGACAAGTTATTTGCTGCCATTGATGGCGAGTCTATACCGATTATTGAAGACATATCTGAGGAAGTCTTTGGCAATGGATCTCATGATGTTATTGAGGAATCTTTGTCAATTGCCGACGACCCTTGCTCTGGTATCAGAAAATACAAATGTGATACAATATATGAATGAAGGAGGGGAGTAAATATGTATATAAAATATTTTAATAAATTTTTATACATATATACCCATTGTTAAAATTCAATATTTTTTTGATATAACTTGTTGAATTAGATTTTATTTTTAATATTTAAATAAAACAATTTGCTTATATGTCTTGGAGTGGTTAAAATGAAATGAAGTGAAATAGAAGTAACAGATTATTCTTTCGAACGATCTTCGAAAAAAATATAACTTAAAAATAAAATAGTAGCTTATTTTCGAGCATTTAAGAGATAGCATTGAACATTGGCTAAGACAAAAAAGAAATCGGACTTCGGTTTTAATTTAGTTTGCTGAAAATAAATTTTATATAACTGTGAATTTAGAATAACAAGTACTAGTAGATCGACATACTTACTTACTTACTTTAATGGCACAACAGCCCATGGAGGACCTAGGCCGAGCTTTTCGCATCTACTCATGTTGTGCGTGTTATAGCAATTTTTACTCTGGTAGGTTTGCCATTGCCTGCCAAGTGGTGCCGTGTAGAAAAATTATTTCTTCTACTTTTTGATTTTGCCTATGCCTATGCCGAGACTCGAACCCCATACACTCTGCGTATCAGTCCAAAGAACTACCACTACGCCACAGCGACCATACAGGGAACTTTTATAGCCACCCCTCATGGCATCGCTTTTTGAGAAAATGGGATAAATATGGTGGAAGATGTAGGAGATATTTATTTTCTTTTTTAAAACGTTACTTTTATAACATTTTTACTAACTTTTGGCAAACAAGGTAATTTTTGAAAATTTAAGTTCGGATTCACAATCAGCTCATTGATATTATTGCCAGCAACATATTTGCGTTCTGAACACATTTTGTCACTTCCTCTTGATACTAAAATTTTTCTTATACTGGAACTTCATTTATGGACAGTCAAATTGGGTTGAAAATCTATTTATTTATACTGATGGGATTCAAGTATGGTTTTAATCGAGTACAATCGATTAAAGCAAAAAAGAATACATCAAGATTAAAAGTATTTTTAATCGAGTGTACTCGTTTCCCGAGTAAGACTATTAATTAAATTTAACAATACTATACGTCAATATACCTGTAAATAATGTCACTTTTAAATTTGGAATTGAGAATAGAAACACGCAAAAAAGCTGTTATTTGACAACATTTCAGTATTTCGTCTTATGTATGGTATAAATTAGATCTTTATTTAGTGAAAATTACTATAGTAACATTACATTAAAACAAACGTAAAATTAATTTGATTTCACTCCAGTAAATTGCTTCACTCAATTTACTCGCAACTCGAGTACAACTCGATTAATATTAAATAATATTCAATTAGTCGAGTAAAAAAGGTTCATTCAAGTTCGATCACTAGTTTTATATTGGGGGTGGTACGTTAAAAAATACATTTCGTTTGCCGGATATCTGTTTTCTTTTAACTTTCTGTTTAGCTCTTATACGATTCTGATTATGAAATAAAACTCAATTTTTGAAATTAAATATAGCCCCAAAATTATGAAAATGACCCTCAGGGCGAAAAATTTATGGCCCGAATGTTAAAAAGTATATTCTTATAATGAAAAAGGAGCCGACAAACCATATTTAGATTAGTTTTGCAATTAAGGGTAGCCCAAACCATCTAATGAGGAACCATATGACTTTGTTTTCTGTGGCGTTTGCCACAACATGCGAGTGTGGTTTACTTGCCTTGCAAACATTTCAAAATATGATTTGTCGGCAATTTAAACCTATTACGGGCTTGTTTAGAAGATAACAGCGAAAACTCAAACTGCCATATGCATTTACATCAATCAATGAGCCAATAAGAGATTGGTATTTAGCAGGATCAACTCGTTTGCAGCCGTTATTGTAGCATTTACCTTGATATTTAGGCTCCAACGGCGTTGCCACTGGTCGACAAATTTCCATTTGGTACTGTTGTAAAAGTTGCCTTATTTGTGTACGTTCGTATTGCGCCTGTAGAACCTTTCTTTTCAACCTCCATGCTGAGAAAATAGTTTACTTCGCCTTTATCTACAGCATCAACTACCTTAGAAATTTTGCACTTAATCAGGTTAAGTTCATCTTCGTATATAGGCAAGGCTCGCTTTTACATTGAACAAAGCCAATGTTTTTGAGAATCGAATCTATCTTTTGGTTCCACTGGCGTCCAGATTGCTTAAAAGCATAAAGTGATTTCTTTAAATTTAAGACGCAATGTGGTGAGTTTTTGTCATCAAATTCTTTTCGTTGTGCCATGTAAATGTCATCGCTAAACTCGCTGTGAAAATAGGCAGTAGATACATCCATTTGATGCACATACAATTCAAATTCGAGCAAAAACAATTCGTATGGTTTCATACCGCACTACAGGCGAAAAAGTTTCAGTGTAATTGACAACATACGTTTGTAAACAGCCCTTTGCCACTAATCTGGCCTTAAATCTCTCTACACGTCCATTCTTATTTGTGTTTAGCGAGAATAACCATTTGGATCCAATAGCTTTTTGTCTCTGTAGCAGCTCTGTAGGCTCCTAAGTATAATTTGCTAAAAGTGGTTGATACTCACTTTGCATTGCGTACCGCCAGCTATCTGCATACTCGCCTCTTAATGCTTCGGTGACAGTCTCAGGGATTTCAATGTCTTCTGCTTGCATTAAATTTATCACGTTGTACCGCTTGCGCGGTCTGCCTAGTTCACCTGTTCGTAAAAGCTTTGGTCGACCAGGTCCAATTCTGTTTAAGGGCTCTTCTTCTGCCTTTTCATTTTTTGAATCGTCTTATATCTTTTCAGCCTCCTTCCATTCCTCGCTCGAATTCAAACTACTTGCATTTTCTTCTTTAATGATGACATCGATGCTCTCGTTCTTTGTACGTGGTTCAACAAAGTAGACGCCACGGCTTATAATAATTTTAAGCGTTCCTATATTCATCAAATGATATGCCTTCGACTCGTCAGAATATCCGTCCATCAAAGACGAGTACTCCTTTTTTAGGCTTTTGCTAAAAGTGCCATTGTCACTGTGCAAGATTTTAATCTTTTTATCAGTTTGCCGCTCTACATTGGTTTTAAATTCACGAAACTTATCAAAAACTTCGCTCTTTGTTTTGATAAAGTACACAAACACGTGTCGTCATTTGTCGTCGATAAATATTAAAAAGTACCGGCTCCCACCATTCTATATTTGGTTTATCGGGCCGCATACGTCGGTATGCACTATGCCAAGTACATCGTTAGCACGTTTCTCTGAATGTGGAAATAGTTTAACGGTGCACTTGCTTTTCATGCAGTCAATGTCATCAGAACTTGACGTTAAGAGAAATGTTTTTGGGTTCCTTTTTAACCAAAAAAAAACACAAGTTATTTTTTTGGTTTTATAAAACTTTATTAATTGATTGAGTTGTGAATTAAAACTAAACTTTTAATAATGTAAATTCTTATACTTATAACTTAAAATTGCTTAGAACTAAAAATGTTTAATTGTATAAAAAAAATAAGAATAAAGAAAACAAAATTAGTCGGAATTTTGTTTTCCGGTTGTTCGATGTGAAGAAATTTAAGTAATTGAATGAACTTTGTCAAAACTGTGTAGTATGCAATTTTAATTATTAAGAATTTGGTAAATAAATTATTTGGGTTGTTTTGAACTGTGTAGTGTGCAATTTTAATTATTAGGAATTTTGTAAATATTTGGGTTGCTTTAAACTGTGAAGTGTGCAACTTAAATTATTAAGAATTTTGTAAATAAATTGTTTTAGGTTGTTTTAAAGTATATGCATTTGTATATATGTATGAACATATATACAAATATGTATAAAGTGGTTGTATAATGTGTTATATTATTGTTTTATTATGTGTAATCGTAACTCCCCCATCCTTAGAATGAGGCTCCGACGAAATATTGTAAACATTAATTTTTCTTTTGTATACAAAAAATGTTAATATAATAATAATAATAACAATAATTACATTTATTCCGTTACTTGTTATGTTTAATATTTTGTTAGTTTTATGTTTAAAATCTATATTTTTAAAATTGTTTTCGTAACTTAATTGTTTTATATAGAGATCTTCCAGTTTTAAATCTATAAATGTTTTGTTTTCTTTAATGTCGGTGATTAAATGAGATAATATTACATTTTCTTTGATATTTAATTTATCGTTATAATACGTTTTATTTTCTATTGTTACATTACAATTTTCGAATTTTAAGATAAATGTCCCGGAAAATTTTCCATAGTTCTCATGAATGCAATTTTCTGTTAAGTTACCGAAAAAATTTTTAAATAAAAGAAAGCCTTGTTTTATTTCTTTAATTTCTAAGAAATCAAATTTTCTTAATGTACATTTGGCTTCATTGTTATGAACAATATTTTCAATGCAAGGGTCACTAAATGTTTTGAGGTTTTTAGCTAAATTATTTATTATGTCAATATGGAAAATATTAAGGTTTTTATCAAGAAGTATTTGGTTTTCTTTAAGGTATAGTGATTTATTTTGTATGTTAGGAATTGGTTCGAAGGTAATTTTAGAAAGGGAATTGGAGGAATATTTTGGTATAGAAAGCATGATTGAAATAGTGTCTTCAAGATATATCACGTTAATTTTGATATTAGTGTAAGACTCAAAGTCATCAATGAGTTGCAACTCTCGTTGATCTAGAATGTCCGTTGGAATGATACCTAATTTGCTGGTGAATATCACCTGACCAATGTCGTCTACGTGATTCCTCAGAAGAGTTATATCGTTATCAATTTGATATATGTGTTTTAGAAAAGTTACTTCATCTTCTAGTGTTGATATTTTATTTTGAATTTCATTTCGAAATTTGTTTATATATCTCGCAACAATGGCTTGTTGCTTGTTAACATGCATTGTAGTGTTTTTTATTTGGGAGGACAGAGTTTCGCTTATTTGGACAAATGAGTTTATTTCTATTGAATTATTTTGCATGCCTTTTGCTAGGAAATCAAGAGCGTTATTAATTTCTTTTTCGTCTTCGCTGTCTAAGTTTCCAGTTATAAATTTAATTCCTTTACCAAGTGCGTTAATAAGACCTCGTTTTTTCCTAAAATGGGGAGATAAATTGTTTATTTTGACTTTAAGTAAAACAAAATCATTTTTTATTGTATCCAGCAATGGTTTTGTATCTGAAATTGACCCGTCCAATAGTTTTATATTCTTCTCTATTATTTCAATAGAGTGGTGGTATTGTGTTAAGTTGATGAAGTGAAATACCCTGTGGTAGTGATCAATAGTCCTTATATCATTTTCCTCTTTTATCGGTATGTATCCATTGTTGTTTGTAAGGTCTTGGATATATAATTTTTGTGCGTTCAGAAGATGCAAAATTGAAGTTGATAGTAGTATTAGTATAGATTTCATCTGAAAATAAATAGTTATACAATTTATGTAATTTCTAATGTATTAATGGTTTGGTTTTCGGTATTTTGATGTTTCTTTTTTCTTTTAATGTGGGACTTATAGTATTTATGTCCCGTGTTTGTAATAACATGATCATTATCAAGTTCGGAGACTACTATTTTGCGGAATTTAGAGTGGTTTTTACCTCCTCTTTCATCTCTTAAGTAAACAGGTCCTGTTTGAATATCTACGTTTTCTCGGTTTGCATTAAGTTTATTTATACTATTTTCTTTAGCTTTCATAATAGATTCTTTGATTGATTTGTAGTCATCTTGACTGATAATTCCATTCCTGAAATCAACTGGTTTTCTTTTGGTTGTGGAATGGATAGTATTATTATAAAACATAATAATTTTATAAATTTTTTCTTCGACTGATTCTGTATCTCTGTTGGGATCGTGTTTTAAGATTCTTAGGTGTTCATTGATTGTATTATGCAAGCGCTCTACATCCGAGTTTGAAGTATGATTATTGTTTGAAGTGTAGTGAACTTCAATGTTTTGTTCCCTAAGGAATTCCAAAAGGGGAAGTGCTTTGAAGCCTAGTTCGTTGTCAATGATTAATTTTTTTATATTCCCAACCGATGCCAAATATTGTGTTAAGGCGATTTTGAATTCGATCCACGATCTGTTTTTTATTTTGATTGCCTGTGCGTATTTGGAGAATTTGTCGATAAATGTAAGGAATAGGGTTTTTTCTAAGCTATAAAATACGTCCGCATGGACTATTTCTCCTGGTTTCTCCGGTG
The DNA here is from genome assembly GCA_958295655.1 of Palloptera scutellata. Classification (NCBI taxonomy): domain Eukaryota; kingdom Metazoa; phylum Arthropoda; class Insecta; order Diptera; family Pallopteridae; genus Palloptera; species Palloptera scutellata. The sequence continues at coordinate 54,710,825 of OY282450.1, forward strand.
TTTCTGTAATTTGGAATTTTTGCTTAATAGGATGTCTGTCGTATTTTTCTTTGTTGCATATTTCACAATTATTTATCAATTGTGTTACCCGTAATTTTAATTGTGGGTGGTATATTTCTGTTTTTAATTCTGCAAAGTTTTCGTTAATACCCCTGTGATTATTTTTCTTATGTTCCTTTTCTATTTTCTCTGTTAGAATATTTTCATCTAAGATGTCTTCTAATACTTTTTTACATATTAAGACTCTAAATCTGTCGTTGGCTTCAAAATATTTGTTTAATACTTCTTTAAATTGTTCTGCAATAGTTTCGTCGTTAATTAGCACTGCATTTACTCTGTCGGGATTAAAATGATTTTTTAAAATTGTTATGAGGGTTGATTCGTCAAACTTTTTAGCTGATATTGTTTTCCTGTTATTTTTAAATATTTTCTCGTTTTTTATTTTCAGTGATCCGGATGTTGTTTTAGTAATAATAATTTGTTGTTTGTAAAAATTCAAAGGGTTGGTTGTTTCAATAATTAAACTATTATTTGTAGATGTTGAAGTATTATTTCCTTCGTTCAGATTTATTTCGACTCTAGATAGCGCATCGGCATTTCCATTTAAGATTCCTTTTTTGTATTTGATCTCGTAATCGTATTCTTCTAACCGTAACCTCCATCGTATAAGTTTTGAATTAGGTTCCTTAATGGAAAATAACCAAGTTAGGGGTCTATGGTCAGTTTCAATTAAGAATCTTCTTCCAAATAAGTATGGTCTTAATTGTTGTGTTGCCCATACTATCGCTAACAGTTCTTTCTCGATGGTACTGTAATTCTGTTCGTGGTCATTAAGTGTTCTACTTGCGTAGCAAACTGGGTGTCCGTCTTGGGATAACACTGCACCTATCGCGAAATTACTTGCATCTGTTTGTAAAGTGAATTTTTTATTAAAGTCGGGGTATATAAGAACAGGAGAATTTACTAATAAGATTTTTAATGTTTTGAAACTTTCGATGTATTCCGGATCATTAATATCAATACTAGTATCCTTCTTTAGATATTTAGTCATTGGCCTTGCAATTTTTGAATAGTCTTTTATAAATTTTCTATAGTATCCTGCTAATCCGAGGAACTGCTTGATTTCTTTTATTTTATGTATATATTTTTTTTGTTAATCCTTTTTTTCTAAAAAAAAATTTTATATTCACAGTCGAAAATTAAGTATGTTTATCATTTTGATTTTACACGGACAGCGTAATTTTCCTTTTTTTTTATTTTTACTTGGTCAAGGGATATGACCACTTCACAACACAAAACAAAGTTAATTTATTGTTTTGTTGTAAGTTAAACAAAATTATTTTTCGTTTTACAAGTCACAACACAAAACAAAGTTAATTTATTGTTTTGTTTTAATTTAAGCAAAATTATTTTATTGCTTTTTAATTCACAACATGAAACAAAATTAATTTATTGTTTCAATCCTTTTTTTTTCTTTTAAAACAAAAGTAATTTATTGTTTTAAAGTTCGTAGTCAAAGACAAAATTAATTTATTGTTTTGATTCTACGCGAATAAGGTAACTTTTACACTTTCACTTAGTCAAAGGATATGACTACTTTTATTCACTAATTGTCAAAGGATATGACAGTTTTTTTTTCACTGATGGTCAAAGGATATGACCATTTTTTTTTCACTGATTTAAAGGAATTGGTATTAATATACCTATCCCATCCTCGTCGCCAGAAATGTTTTTGGGTTCCTTTTTAACCAAAAAAAAACACAAGTTATTTTTTTGGTTTTATAAAACTTTATTAATTGATTGAGTTGTGAATTAAAACTAAACTTTTAATAATGTAAATTCTTATACTTATAACTTAAAATTGCTTAGAACTAAAAATGTTTAATTGTATAAAAAAAATAAGAATAAAGAAAACAAAATTAGTCGGAATTTTGTTTTCCGGTTGTTCGATGTGAAGAAATTTAAGTAATTGAATGAACTTTGTCAAAACTGTGTAGTATGCAATTTTAATAATTAAGAATTTGGTAAATAAATTATTTGGGTTGTTTTGAACTGTGTAGTGTGCAATTTTAATTATTAGGAATTTTGTAAATATTTGGGTTGCTTTAAACTGTGAAGTGTGCAACTTAAATTATTAAGAATTTTGTAAATAAATTGTTTTAGGTTGTTTTAAAGTATATGCATTTGTATATATGTATGAACATATATACAAATATGTATAAAGTGGTTGTATAATGTGTTATATTATTGTTTTATTATGTGTAATCGTAACTGTTAAGACCCAGAACCATGTCTTTCTTGACTATGTCGTTCACGCTAGCACAGTTCATATGGCCATAGCGATTATGCCATGCAACAGCACGTTCATTACATGTACAAAATATGTGGTTAGAGGTTGCATCGAAAAGAAATAGGTCTCCGACCTTATTTGCTTGAAAAATAATATCACCACTACAGTTTTTAACTCTTGCCGATCTCGATGTAAATTCCACAGAGTAATTATTTACCACTGCTTTCCCAACGGAGATAAAATTGCATCTCAAACCTGGTACAAAAAGAACGTCATTCAGCGTCGTTCAGCATTACGCGAACTTTTACGATGCCTTCAGCTTTTACAGTTTTGTTGTTTGCCATGCGAATGTTTTCGTCGTATGCTTCGAATGCTTCAAACATTTCTCGGTTGCTGCATAGATGTGATAAAGCGGCGCTGTCGATGCACCATGTATTGCTGTTGAGAGTATTTGAGTTTGAAACTGAGAGCGCAGAGAACGATACCTGCCTTTGTTCTCTCTTTTTCTCCTTTTCTTTGCACTGCGCTGCGTAATGTCCGTTTCGACAACACTTATAGCAATTGAAACAACACTTATAGCTTGCGCATAACTGTTTTGTTGCTCTTGTTGTCGTTGGTAGAGCGTTTTCTCGAAGAATTATGACTTTTACCGTTGTTCGTTCGAATCATAAACGCTTCAGCGCTGCTTTCTGCGTTGCCGAGCTCCTGATGTACAAAAAAGCTTTTCATTTGAAAACTAAACGAGTCATAATTTTTCAGCCACACAAGCTTTTCGCAAAATATCAACTTTCAATTAACACAGTTTAGGTTAGCACTTGGATGACTGGGCCCATAAACTATTGAATTTTTCCGAACAAGATAAAAATAACGAGCTTTAAATTTTAGCGTCTTGCTTCAACGACGGTGTATTCGAGAGTGCAAAGCATAAAGAAACAAAAGAAATTCACAAAATACGAAGTGAAGAAAGTGTTGTCAACATGTGAGGTGCATGGTTTCATATTTTAGTACATTAATTCCAACATAGAGATATTTAAACTATTATTTTTTTTACACCACCCTAATGTGCATGTACGAGTACTCGTATGAATATTTATACCTACATAACTCATCGAATTCAACAAACTTTAAATTGTAAATTATTGTTGAATCATTGTTAATTCTTCCGGATACGCGAATGTCAAACCCACATTGAATGCATACATAGAGAATCACTTTCCCTGGCGATGAGTGGTTCGCGTATACATACGCATACATAACTTACTATAAATGCATGAGTATGTATGTACTGTCATCCCCAGGTAATTGCGTCCACAAATTACCTATTATAATGAAGCAGATAATATTAATAGTGTGAATACTGATGTAAAACAGTACTTCACTTCGAAGAAACGTTTTCAGTTGATTGATCAAAAGTCAACCGCAAAATCTCAAAACAATGTCAAAATCAACTGACGAAAGCAGTTTGATTTGAATCGTATTATTCGAAATTATTTTCAATAACTAAATAAAGCCAATCATAGTTTCTTCAAAATAATTCGAAATCCCAATTTTAAACTTTCAAATGGCACTTTGAACTGAAAATCAGCAATATGAAATTTAAAAATTATACTAAAATTTTCTTTCTTTAAGATCTAAAAAATTAATGACCATTTCGAGCGTAACGTTGAGTTATTGATCTGTGATATGAGCAGTGCGTGCAGGTGTCTACCGAATCAAAACGCAGCGTTGAGTTCTATCTTCAATACATTGTTTACGTTATGCTACGACGTCAAGATCGGACTTTTAGATGAAGAGAAGCTTTCCAATTTTTATACAAAATGGGCTGACCCGGCAAACGTTGTTTCGCCTTCAAATTTAAAAATGTTTGTGCATTTTTTGATGAAAATTAAAATACATTTTTATTGTACCGTAAAAGAATGAAAACAATATTTTTTGTTTATTGTAATGCCAATGAGTGAACAATGTTTTTTGTTTAATTATTCTCGAAGTAAATAAATAAATCTGCTGGCTTCCCGACATGGGAACATGTCGTGGGAGAAACAAATGTTTTCGAGGTCCAAACCACTATTTGTAATAATTGCCCTTGAGATTTGTTTATGGTTATGCCAACCTAATCGAAAAATGCAATAGTTTGAACTTCATCGGTCATAGGAATTCTTGGAAGCAAAACATGTTCTCCTTTAAATTTCACGTTAGGAATTGTGTCCTCAATGACATTGGGCATTATTTTTTTAATAACTAACCTGGTTCCATTACATAGCCTCGGAGTATTGAAATTGGTAGCAAAATTATTGGAGAATCAACTTTCAACTTTAATAAATGTGGTAGTAGACGGAGCACATCAAATGAATTTCAAATTCAGTTGGACCTTTTGACTGCTTAATTTTTTCGACAATACTACACATAGATTTGAAGGAAACCGTTTCGGAATTAATCATATCCTGAATAATAACATGGATATCGTCCACATCAATATTTTCTGCGGCTAAAATAGCGCTTTCACTTAACCAATCGTGATTATGACAGTATTGGTACATACAAATATTTTACTTACTTAGCTGGCACTACAACCGATGATCGGTCTTAGCCGCCTCTATAAAGCTTCACCAGTCGCCTCTGCTATGTGCGCTCTGACAACAGTTGATAAGGCCAAGCGCAGTCAAGTCGCCCTGTATCTGGTGTTTCCAACGGAGTGTAGGACGTCCACTTCTGCATGTTCCTCCACCGTGACTCGAATAAAACACCCTGCTAGCCGGAGCGCATTCTTCCATTCGCCACCCTTTACTCTAACAAAAATATACTCTATAAAATCGTTAAAGAATTTTCCAAATTAAAAACATAAACAAAACAAAATTATTAAATACTTATATTAAAAACAAATGAATGCAAAACTTTCTAATGCGAAAGCATTTCTAATTTTACCGCGACCTGCGTTATTTGTACTTTTTCTGTCCAATATTAAATTAAATTGCCGGTATATTATTTCTTTATTTTTCCAAAGCCCCATTCTGAAGAGAAAACTCACATTATATTTTTTCTAACATGGGAGAAAAACTCCCATTAGAATAATTTACCTATTCTCGCCACATGAGATATCGGGAATATTTTAAAGTTTATTCCCAAAAATTTTCTTTGGGAATTTGGCGCTATTTCGCTATTTTAGCAATGCTGAAAAATTTATGTATATTTTTTAAACTAATGTACAATTTTTTAACTGTTAAAAAAAATTATTATTTGGTCTAAAAGGGTGGAGATTTGGAATAGGAATATTTAGAATAGGGCTGATTAGTTCTGAAGTCACTACATTGAAGTGAACTTTAAAATGTGTGTCAAATTACGACAAATTAGCCGAGAATCACTGTAAAAGTATTCATGTGTAAGATTCAGTATTTCAACCTTTAAAATACGAAACAAAAGCGCTACCATCAGCCATACGTGAAAATGACAAAAGAAAAGTACTAATAAGTACACCGGTTGCGATATTTATAAACAGGTTCCTCACGTTATTCACTTAAAAACCGTGCTCTAGAGCCGCTCCATTATAAACAAACGCTATCAATTTCAAATATCAAAACAAATTTCATATACAGAGAATGATTAAGTATAGTAAAAAACAGACATTCTCATTCACAAAAATATTTTCAAAGACTTGATGAAAATCATTTAGCTACTACGACCAATATTTCTTCAAAAAAAAAAATGCGTTGCTGCATGCGAGCATGCCTAAAGCTATGAAAACAAAAGTATTTTAGATCGAAAGGAACAAAAAAAAACAAAAAAACAAACGTAAATCACATCGCGCCTTCTTGAATATTCAATAAGGTGTTATGGCACGTTGATTGTGGTAAAAGGCCTGAAAATTTAAAAACTACACATTAATAATACAAATCTGAATAAGAGCGTTGAGACTGCGAGACGCGTGGACCTTGTTACATAAATACATTTATATACATATGTATATGGAATTAGTATTTTGAATGTCTGTATGTTCACATGTACATAGGTACATATAGCTACAGTGGCACAAAAAAGACTACATACCTATTTGCTAAAGCTAGTTATGTAATGAGCATGAATTAAATGCCAGTGTCTCAGTTCATCCTGAAACGGCTAGAAGTGTGCTGAGATGTTACTGTTTTCATAGTCAGTGAAGTGAACAAAACAAAGCGTATATACTTATTTTGCCAAAGACTTCAAAGACACACGGCTATAAAACATAGCGACAACAAACAATGTTAAAGCAGCGATACTAAATGATACCCCGCAGTGAATTGTGCTATAAACATAATACTTACTATATGTATGTACTAGGGACCTCCCTAGCTAATTTTGATGTCACTGATTGGCATGTTATTTAAGAACTTTCAATTTTAGGTTTTGGCCAGCATTTCGCCCTAGTGAAATACTTAATGCAAAAATGTGTACAATCGATTACAAAAAACATTAGTATTTAGGATAAAAAGTAAAATATTTTAATAGTTTGTTAAGACTTTAATACTGTCTTGAATATAATATATATAATATTTTGAAATTAATAAGTTTGGTAATACCGTGATAGGATATGTTACAATAATTCGATAAGGTTTGGTGATATCGTGATAGACTTAAATAATATAGACGCTCAAATTTAAATGATTTATGATTCTTTTTAAATGATTTTCTTATACACTTGTTATTAAGTACACTTCAAGTTAGAGTAAAACATTTGGCTGATTTTTGTGAGTACTTTGATTAATGAAAAAAGCTAGTTTTGTGTCAATTTTAAGTTTTTTATTTGCTCCAAATATAGAGAGCATTTGGAATTCATCAAGGTAATTCATTGTCTGTGGTCGCTGTGGCGGTGGTAGTGCGTTGGACTGCTACGTTGAGTGCCCGGGGTTCGAATCTCGGCACAGGCAAAATCAAAAAGTAAAAAAAAAAAATTAATTTTCTACACGGCACCACCTCTTGGCAGGCAATGGCAAACCTACAAGAGTAAAAATTGCTATGAAAAGCTTTTCACTTCGCCGTTCGGATTCGGCATTAAACTGTAGGTCCCTTCCGTTCATGTACAAATATAACACGCACAACATGAGTGGATGCGAAAAGCTCGGCCTAGGCCCTCCATGGGCTGTTGTGTCATTAAAAGTAAGTAAAGTAAAGTAAAGTAATTCATTGTCTGTAAACCAAAAAAAGTAAAATTTTCAGATCTTCCACGCTAGTCTCAACGACCCAAGATCGGTAAGGAAAATTGTCTCTTTTTGTAAACTTGCCTTATTCACATCTGCAATCAAAATTTGAGTACGGCAATGTCGTCATGATTTATTTTTCATAATTTCCAATTTTGAATTACTTTTAATGGCACAACAGCGTATGGAGGGCCTAGGCCAAGCTTTTCGCATCCACTCATGTTGTGCGTGTTATATTTGTACATGAATGGAAGGAACCTACAGTTTAATGCCGAATCCGAACGGCGAAGTGAAAAGCTTTTCAAAAAGCATTTTAAATTATGGAAAATAATTCTGCTGACTTTTAGCTTTAATAAAACTTCGAATACATGAAATACTGATGTAAATTTTGATAATTGCTAATATCTTACTCTTAGAATTAAAGACTTTGCAGCTCATACTTATACTGCAAAAGTTGGAAAAATAATTAATGCATAATGTTAAGAAATATGGAAAATATTAAGGGATTAATATTTTATTTACTCTTTTCATAACGAAAATTTTATTTATACAACACTATTTTCATCAGCTTCGAACTTTTTTTCATTACAAACTTTAACAATTTACTGTTAAAAACATTTAAGAGTTATGACTCTGTTATGGTTGCATATTTCAATATTTTCCTTTTCTGTTTCAGACGTGATTCCTCAAGCAGTTTTACAAAAATTCCCAGTTTAAAAAGTATCACGATATTGCATACATACATTTATCACGAATTAACCTGAGTTTATACTAAGTATAGGTAATATTTTTGCAATAACAATTTAGAGTATATATGGACGGCTGTATACTAAAATTTCATGAAAATAGTGTTGAAAATAGTGTTGAAAATAGTTTTGATAGTGTTGATAACAGTGTTGCTGAAATAAATAGAAAGAAATTATTCTCAAAGGCGCGAAATAAAAGAAAAACCATTAAAAAATGATTAAATTAAATACCACAATAGCATCAGGCACTTGATGAACAGGCAGTCTGTCGCAGACATTGGATCAGTGCGGAAAATATAGCGCACACAAAAGCCTGCTTTAACCCTGCAAGGCAACTCCCTGATATCTATGTGATATTTCTGATTAAGTAACCCGAAGTAATTATTGCCCCTTTGTAGGAACAATGGCCCCCCATTGACTTTGAATAATACTAATGAATAATTCAGGGATGAATTATTTAGATGAAAGATCCGATTCGAAGGATCATGATTAATTCCATTGATGAATTATTGAAATTGAAAGATTAGAATTAAAACACAAGGAAATCGTGTTTAATATTTACAATATTATTTTACTGGTCGTTACTCTCAATTGAGCGTAATAATAATACACATAATAAATAATAAAATTATTAAAAAGAAAATAAAATTGTTATTGGCAACATTTGTGCTACTATAGGTGTAGGCATGGTCCAATTTTTTAATACATGTAGCTTTATGTAAGTATATAATAAATATCCAGATATAAAATATTGTTGTTCTATCTTATGTATTTAAAACAAGAGTTAAAGCTAATTTTTAGTCATTGTATTAAACTGTCCTAAAACGCCTATGTGCCAAATTTTGTTGCTTTATGGACATTTTTTTGCATGCTTGTCCACAGCTTGTATGGAGTCATGACACTGTGAGACGTGGATGAGGCCGTCTGCAGAACAAGGCACATAGCCTGCATGTATTGCCCAAAACTAGTTTTGACACGGGGAGAAGTAGACTTTTCTGTGCTACTGTATGTATGTATTTATGTGAGTGAGTATGTCTGTTCCCAGTTAACGGAGTTTGCTATTTTTAAACCCGATGAAAGTAAATAAAACGATGATAAACAATATTATTAAACAAAATAAAAAGTGATATATGTAATTTTGCAGTTTGTGAATTTAAATTTTATATGCTAATTATGTTGAACTGCGGTTAGGTAATCGATTTGAAAGAAGTTTGGCTTTCATATTTTCAAATTATTATTTTTCGCTTGGGGTGATGCTTTTATTAGGTCAGTAAGCGTAAACATTTTATTGCTGGCTGGCATAATACAAAAATTTGTGATTATTTTGAGATATACAAATGTAAATTTTATTTTTCTGTGGTGTTTTTTCCTTTTTCAAAATGGTTGGGTAAAGCGAGACAACATCAAAATTGGATCTATATATGTAATTGGCATAAAAACCAACTTAAATCTGTTATGTTTGTTTAAGATACATCGGCAAATTAATGAAATAATAGTATCAAAATCATTCTCCTTTCACTTGTCAGAGTCTCAGAATTTACCACTTTTTTTTTAACTCTTATCTTCCTAACTAAACTTTCAACTTTTTCAGAAAAATTTATTTATCTATTTTTATTTACTGGTCTACAATCATTCGATTTCGATAAATCAGTAAGAAAACTTTAGTAGGGATAGGTATTTCCTCGACAATTATCATAATTGTAGTTCCAAAAAGAAAAGCACTAATTTGGTACGAAAAGCACCAAATTGGCACCAACTTGTTTCGGGACCTTTGTTTATTTCTTTCTTTCATCTGAATAAAAAGTTCGAATGCTCTTTACTAAATTAGAGTTACATTCGATATATGAAGCTTTTAGCGGAAGAAGGGGCTATATACCGATCCACTTATCAGTTTAGATATGTTATACTGAGCAAATGTGTTTCTCATTTGCGATTAATTTTATGTTTAGCAAATATTTGCACATTTAATGGAGATAGTCAGACGTTATTGAGCATACAAATTCGAAATTTGTGAGTAAATATGTACATTTCTCTCCAGCGTTTCATATGGTAACATTTGGATGCTAACCCAAATTTTCAAATTCCCCGAACTGAAGCGAAAAATTACACGATTGCACTTGGAATTCCCCGACCCACATCAAATTATTGCCCACCGATTCCTCATACTTAATTAATTTGCTTTTTATTATGTTAAAAAAAATTATGTTTCAAGGTTAAAAAAGTTTCCAGAATAACTACATAGAGATACGACAAACTTCAACTTCATCTCACGAGCATAAGTTCTTTGCATATGAAATAGAATTACCTTTGATTTGAATTATGGTTGACAGAAATCTTAAGACGCATTCATATTTAAATTTTTTTTTAAATAAATAAAAAAAATATTCTCATAAAGCTTGGCCAACCAAAATTCAAGCTAGGTTACTGGGTACATACGAGTAGTAAAATGGCAATGTCGGTCCACGCTTAGGTCTCGCCGCCACGAGATTTTTACATAAACATCTTTTCGGAGTTCTGTCGAACAGAAGCAGCCCAAATTGATTAAAAATCAATTTAGCTTGGGCGAACACATTTTTTGTTGTTGCCCGAACATGAAAAAGAGCTTTTACTCGCTCTCACAGCGAACACGATATGCTGGGTGAAATGTACACCGAGCATGCCGAGTATTCAGGGTGTCAATGAGTTATTCTACAAAAAAAGAACAAACATGTATGTAAAATAGAAGGAAAACATGCAAACCTGTTCATCATTATTTTTATATGCAGAAAAGCGTAGTTGCGAATTTTTTTGGTTTTTAAAAGTGAATAGTAAATATATTATTTATAAAACTACTGAATTTCGACAAAAAGCAACTCTGTACCGAACACCAATGTAACCACTACACCCAGCACGAGAGTAAAATTTGATGTGTTCGTCGAACAGGGAACACCAGTATAACCAGCAGCTAAGCGAGGCAGAGTCTTCTTTTTCTCTTAATTTGTTTTTATCAAAATACAAGTACATTTTGCTTTTGCACATAAAAGCGAGAGAAAATACGCAGATATTCTCGCGAACAAATACTAAATTTTTTAATAAATAATACTTCGAAATCACCTCACGAATAAAGCTTGCACAGCATTCTTGTGTCGTGTATAAGTTATTTACGCAAATTCACATGTTTACGGAGTTATTATACAAACACTTCACATAACTGGAGAGCATTTGATCCCTGATTTGGCGTTTCTTTTATCATTTTTTTGTTGGGACGTACAAAAGGGTCTCCAACGTACTGACGAGTCAGTAAAAATTTTTATTGGGTCACGTCAGGTTTCATGTATATATATGTACATACTTATATTCGTAAATCTTGGTTTTTTGAAAATTTAATAAGGTAAGTGGGTGGTTCAATGGAGGCAAATTTTTTGACAAAGAATACGCCATTTGGTAAGCTGGCTGTGTGAAATAGTGGACAACCTTTTATATGTTCTTATAGTCTTTGAGTGTGTTTATTGATGCTGTACGCATTTATTTAAGGATTTATGGTAAAATATCCTAGTCAGATTATTTATTTTGTTTATTAATCCTAGATTCGTGTTTAGGGTACTGGATTCCCCGACCGATTTTCAAAAGCGAATTAAAAGCTTTTCCTCGTCAGTACCATTATATTTTCTATCCGTTTTTCGGTTATCTATTATTAGCTAAGTATGTACTACTGTGGGCAAAAAGTAGTAAGACGTTTTAATTTAAATTTCGCGCGGAAACCCGTTCATCAAAATATTATTTTTTTAAGGTTGGTATGACTGTCGGTGACATCTGTGCCAAATGTCACATCAAAATAATCATTAGTGTTTAGTATACGCTTGTCTTTCTGAAGTACAAAAACTGCATTCGGCGATTTTCACAATGAGTGAAATTATTCAACAAAGAAGTTCCATTAAATTTTGTGTGCGGAATCAAATTTCTGGTGCCGAAACGTTCAGCAAAAGGCCTTCGGTGATAATTGTATGTCGCGAGCAAGTGTTTTTGATTGGTACAAATTGTTCAAAGATGGTCGAGAACGCGTCCAGGGCGGCCATCAACATCAACTGATGATCAAATCAAGGAATTGGTGCTCGAGAATCGACGATTAACAGTCAGAGACCTTACTGGCATCGTTGGAATATCGGAAGGATCAGTGAAAACCATTTTAAAACATCATTTGGGCCTAAGAAGAGTGAATGCACGATTGGTTCCAAAATCACTGCATTGGTTTTACGAGACCATTTTGCCAAAAATTCGACTGATATCGTTCCGCAACCACCCTATTCGCCTGACCGTGTGATTAGCACCGTGTGACTTTTGGCTATTTTCTAAACTCAAAAAACCGCTTCGTGGACACCGTTACCGTTTTGAGTCAATTGAAGACATTAAACATGAATCGCTAAGGCTATTCCGGAAATTGACTTTAACAACTGTTTCGAGAATTGGAAAAACCGTTGGTACAAGTGTATTGGGGCCGGGGGGGATTACTTTGAAGGGGACGAAATAGATTTGGAAGAATGAATAAAATAATTTGAAATTATGAACAAAGTCTTACTACTTTTTGCCCACAGTAGGACCTAAGTAACACGAACTCTAAATCAAATATTTTTTGTTGGGCTGAGTGATAAAGAACTTGAGGTGACACAACCTCTCTGCGTGTATGGGGAGATACAATATGCCTGAACTTTTTTCAATTTTGTGGAAACTGTGTGTAATTTTTGGGCCAAAGAACAAATTATGAGAGAATTTTGAATTTGAATTTTCTCCTACTCTGGAGTCCCCTATATGGACTGTCCTATTTGGTTGAAAATTAGAGTAACGGGGTTTTTTAAGCCATGGAATCCATTTTTAAACTTATATTTTAACATATTATTCCTGAGGAGGGACCGGAGCACAAATTAGTATAAATTTGACAAAGGTAAAGGTGGTGCGTTAAAAAAAATACTCAGGCGTCTATTATGTAGCCTCTCTTCTCAAAAAGTGCTGTTGAGTGGGGTTACAACTTCGGTCCACTCTAATAAATATAGGCAAATTTCCAGATCCGCACAATTCAGAAGATACGATTTAAATGGCCAAGTGGTCGCAGTGGCGTAGTTGGTGGTGCCCTGGCCTGCTACGCAGGATTCCAGGATTCGGATTCCGCATACAACTGCAGGTCCTTTCCACTTACATATCTACAAAATTACCACGCACAACATTAGTGAATGCGAAAAGCTCCCACCAGGTCCTCCATGGGATGTTGTGCCTTATTGGCATGCTTTTTTATTATTAGCAAAGGTCTCTTTTTTCCTCTAGGTGTTAAAAAAAAACAAAAATTACATTTAGGGCCTTTTTAAACGATGATAATGTGTGCTTTTTTATTTTAAACCTGCTTTGAGAACGACGATGAGAAAGAAAGTTAAAACACAACATTTCTGCTCTTCTTAATTACCCATTCGAGCTTAAAAATTATTTTGTTGCTGAAGTGAGAGTGCTCATCTACAAAAAAGCGTGAACGTCACAGATTTTGGGTATTTTATTGTGTTTATAATTTGTTTATATGTAAGTATGTAATTTTTACGGCTGTTGCTTTTGTTGATATTTCCGAATTTCTGAATTCAATGCATACGTGAATGGTGTGGATGCGAGTTATGTGAGTTTTAAATTGTTATTGTGAGCGAACGTATCTACTACATTTGTTCGTCGACAGAAATTGAGACGGATACATAACACAGCCGAAGAGAGTGTATGTATGTATATTATTGATGACGGCATAACACAGCCAGTATAAATAGTATTGAATGATTGGAAAGGCGATCATTCCGTAGTATTCACTCACATAACTGACGCATTTATCCCATAAACCATAAGCATAACTAACTGACACATCCTCCACAATGTGGTCTCTTCTCATAACTTTCACTTTTTGTGTCATTGCGTTAGCTGCACCACCACAAGGATACAAATTTAACGAAGCTGTTCCAATTATAGAACGTGGGAACCTCAATGGATTCAAACCCAACACTTTTAACGGATTACCTTGCACGCACGCATCTTATCACATTGGAGATACTGCGGGTTCTGCAGCTCTAATTCAATCGCAGTTCACTGGGAGAATAGTCAACCATCAGCATCACCACAATAATGAGCATAACTTGGAGACAGCTGCTAGTGGCATTAATTCTCAAACACAAGCTGTAACTGTTAACAGCCATCTTGCTGTTGGCGATAGTGGATCCGCTGCTTCCTCAGTTTCTGGAGCAGCACAAGATTTTCACGCTGGGATTGGTTATACGCAAAGCGGGATCCCATCGTTTTCGCAACAACTCCCACCACTACCTCAACAACATCCACCACTACCGCAGCCACAATTACCAATACAACCCTTCAACTCGGGTCACCAGAGCCAGCAAGTTATTTCCGGTCAAACTCAGGGATATTCATATAATCAAGGCTCTACATCCCAAGCCAATCACATTCATCATCACTACGGAGCTCCCCGACCGGGTCCACAAATTCATATACCTTCGCCAGCACATGTATTGCCATCAGCGCCCTTAAATTCAGCATATCAGTATGCTCCAGGATATGCCGGATCACAAACACATTTTACTGCAGCAAATCACGGTCCGCAACAATTTAATGGTGGGCAATCATACCGGCCTAATGTCGGACCAAGTGGGAATTTTGGCGTACCTCTGCCAATTCAACATTTCCAAAACGGCAATCATTTCACTGGTAATAACTACCAACAAGCATCTGGCGCGTACGCTGGTTCATTTAGCCACAGTGCCCATGCAACTCAGGCAGGACCAACATTTAGTGGTAGTCAGTCTTCAGGTATTTTCAATGCAGCCTCTTCTGATGCTTTAAAAGGACAATTGGGTCACGTTATAAGAGAAACTTTTGCCAATGCACCGTTAGATCCGACTGTTGAGAAGCATATTTACGTGCATGTTCCTCCAGAAGATCTTGAAGACAATGGAAGTAAACACTCTGGTGGTCAAGTATCGCCACAAGCTCAGCCAAAAAAACACTACAAAATAATCTTCATTAAAGCACCGACAGTAGCTACCCCAAACTATGCACAGTTGGCGGCAGCTGCTGCCCCACAATCGGAGGAGAAAACTTTAGTCTACGTTTTGGTGAAGAAACCGGATGAACCATCGCTTGAAGAAATTCAACAGATTCAACAGTCTGCTTTTAAAACGAGTAAGCCAGAAGTATACTTCATCAAATATAAAACTCGCAAAGAGAATGAAATTCAAGGGCCCGTGTACACGGGTAGCACGCAATACAGCTCAGGAGCTGCACCGCCTGATTCGAATCAACCAAATGGTAGCTATGCCATCGATCCCACCAACGACATTGATATCAGGTTAGGTGGAGGTGAAAGTGGTTCCGCCATAAACACATCAAACTCCTACTCATCGTCATCTTCATCATCGTCATCTTCATCATCGTCATCTTCATTATCGTCATCTTCAATTGAAAATGGACCACAGCACGAATTATACGGAGTGCCATTGGAGTAATAAAAATAATGAGTCACAACAAAAAAAAACTCATTATTACTCAACACAAGTGATTTGTAAACTTAAGTCTTTCTTATTAATTGTTATTATTTATTTATGGTTACTTACAATCTCAGAAAATACTTGTCATAATATCAATTATTTATAAATATACGCACATATGTAGTAAGTACATTTTATACGAATACTACATCGTGTACGATACGATATATTTCAATGATTTCCCTGCAAAAATGAGAAGTCTCACAAATTGCCTAGTCTATCACCTAGATAAAAACGAGCTAGTTGAGATACTAGCTCGAAACTAATGCGGGATGATTCACTTTGAAGGCTGCTTAGACTTTTCTGCTTGTGTACGCAACAACAAAGAACAAGTAGTCCGATTTTTTTTTAGTTTTTGTTCTATTTTTTGCTCGTACCTATAGAAGTAGAAACATTTATAATGAATTCTGAAAATATTAAATTTTTTGCTATACTAATTTGTCTTTGAAATAATTTAGTCCGCAACTATTTAATTTTAAACTAGTTTGATACTATATCAAAACATACCAGCTCAAAAGATATCGAGAATACAATTGTTTTTTCGTAGAACATTAGTGTGGAAAAAATCCTGTATGTTGCGTGTAAATGAGAACGAGGAACGCACTATGTGATTTTTTTTAACTACAAATTAACTAGCTTTTGAGTCAGTTGGTTGAGCAGCAGGGTTATTACTTCGATTTTTATTTTATATGCCATACATATTTACATACATGAATATGAATGTATGTATGCACAGTGTAGCGCGTAGTGATATTTTTTTTCTTGACAAGCAAAAAGTAAAATTTAATGTCAAATTCTGACTTTGAACCCGCAAAAATTCGTAGAAGTTTCCACTGTAATAAAAAAAATATATATAAAACAGTCGAAAATTTTACTCTCGCAGACACAAAAGCTTTAGGGCAGTGATGCCAACTTTTTAGAACTAAAAATAACTTTATGACATAACAAACGGGTAAAAAGCACTAAATTTAAATAAAAAACGATAAGAAGGGCACTGCGTGAGTAAATAAATATGGTAAAAATACCATAAGAACCCTTTCATTTTTTTCTATGTAGTATTTCTAACAAGAAAAATCTAATTTTTTAACATTTTTTTACCACAGTTGCTACCTGAGTTGATAAATACGACAATATATGTAATTTAAAACTAGTACAGTTTTTATGTATGGATATTAAAAGTTTTATTTATGTTTGTTTATAAAACGTACAATAGTATTAAAAACAAAATTAAAAAACAATTTCATTTTCCATTTATATGAAAATATTTTTTAAATAAGTAGTATCGTGATGGGCATGGGAAAAGATATATATGTTTTTTTTTCGATGCAATGCATCGAGGGTCTACATCCATAATGCAAATAATTATTCAGTGGACTCATATAAACTCGCAAATGCCTCATAAGCTTATAAGTGTCAAAATTTGTATGAATTGTTTACGAATCTACACGAATCCGTCTATTATTTTTTTGTTTTATTAAACATATTTCTTCATAATTTTTTATAATTGAGAGCTAATAATTAAGAACTTAGTTAGTAGATAAAGTAAGAGAAAATCTTTTCATAAAGGAAGGAATTGAGTTCGAATTTTTATATATAGAATGTACATTTTAGATATATGTATTTACCAAATATATGTACATATCTATGTACATATATACATATATATATATATATGAAAAAAGCTACATCTGATTTTTTATTGAGTTTTTTGTGATTAGTTTTTAATTGATAAAAAGAAGATATAATCGATAAGGTTGGAATACAATTTAAGAATAAGTACATACGTGGAATTTTTAAACATTTGCGAAATACATATTTGTAGCCATTTGACAAACAACCTCTTTTCACATACGAGGTCTCATCTTCTCTACTAAATTGTACTCGCTCTTGCTTTTTCAGCTCTGTATCCCCAGTCTTTTTATTTAAGAGTTATAGCTTAAACATACGAGGTATGCGGAAAGAAGTTGTTTTGTCAAAATACCATAATATGTATGTACTTACTTCACTGATATTGTGAATTATTTTGTGCTTTAACTTCCCTGAGTTGATTAGTATCGCCATATCATCAGTATGAGGCCAAAATGAGTCCGTATTTGGAAGCTTATGTGGAGAGCACCTGGAAAATTGGACCACTCTAAAATCAGCCAAAATAAATTGTTTCTTATAACTTTGGTATTGTATATTCTTGACTTGTATATTCTTACACTTCATTCTTTTTCGAATTCATATTTCACTATGCAATGAGTACAAATCCAAATTTGTCTGCAAGGGGTACCCACACTAGTGGTAATCCTCCCGCTGGTACGCCAGCGGCTTGGCCGAAGGATGTGCAGGGCCAAAACTCATTACTACCTAAGACCGGGGCGTCCTGGGGTCCCGGAGGAAGCAAGTTACCAGAGGATGAGGGCACATTGACAATGTCAATGGAGGGCCCACTCTTGGAGGATACGGAGGACATACTAATGTGACGATCGGAGGCTACTGTAAAGGCCGTTGAACATGTGGCACTTGATAATCCGATGACGCCTTATAGATAAACTAAAGTACAGAGCGAACCTCTGACAACGGTCAAACCTGTTGCGAGCCAGGGGGCATTGGTAAAGAGACTGTTGGTACTGAAGTTTCACGTGCAGGTGTGGGTTTGTCTAACAGACAACTCAAAAGAAGGAGACAGAAGGAGAGAAAACCTGCAGCGCAAGCGATGGCAAGTCCTTAAATTCTGCCAACTTCAACACCTGTGATGACTACAGGGAAGCGTAACAGAACGGGCGATGACTTGTCTGTTTTGGCACACTCTTCTGAGGCCAACCAGGGGTCTGTGCAGTCGGTTGTGAAGAGCAACAAGATAAAGGAGAGGAAGATCCACGGACCGAAATCGGACGTGTCTTCGAGCTCGACACAGCAGTCTGTATGCCAGCCTGATCCTTCAAAAGAGAAGGTTGAAGGACCTCAAAACTCACCGGTAGGACCGGTACCTCTGGTACCACCTTTTCGAAGGTGGCCGCCGAAGCTATGACGGTTGGGATTCGCACCGGCATAGGGAATGGTCGGTTGTCTCAAGGGCAACAGGACTATTACGACACCTACCTTTGGAAGGCTATCGTGGAGTCGAAAGACAAACTGACTTTTGAGGGGAAGAGTGTTGAGGATGGCATCGTCAAGGTGCAATGCTCTAACGCTTTTTCCCGAGCTTGGCTGGAAGAAGTTGTAGCTAAGATGCCAGAATGTGAGAAGGGTAAGTTCGAATTATCGGACTTACCAAGACGCAGACTGGTCAGAGGGTCCGTTTGGATACCGCAAGTATCTGTGATCAAAACCGAGGTCTGGATACGAGTCAATGATATATATATACCAAGGATGTCTCGGCTTCTACCAAAGAAGCTGGTTTACACCTTGTGGTAGGTATAGACGTGGACTCGTTGAAGGTACTGTATTCGATTCGGTGGAGGGAATCAGCAAGACTGTGTAGGGTTCTGTAGAAAAACCAAACAGTTAATCTTGATTCTCTTCGCATGCTTGATGTTACTTTTACCACTTCCAGATCAGAGACCTATAACACACTCCTAGCGACCCACTTTCCGGGAAGCAGGATTATACCCACTACGGTGAGTAGTGGTGGGGTCAATGGTACGAGTGGTAGAACCACCAGGCTCAATTGGTATTCTGCGTCGGAAGTAGTGACAGAAGAGGCAATAAAGTTCTGTTTCTCCTCTTTTGAAAACTATAAGTCCCCAGGACCTGGTAAAGTTTACCCGATAATACTAAAAAGAGGTGGAGACGGACTGATAGGAGCCTTTAAAAAGATCTTTACGGCCTGTCTTGCCCATGCCTTCATACCATTTCTTTGGCGACAAGTCAGAGCAGCCTTTATTCCTAAACCAGGGAAGTATGATTACACACTGACTAAAAGTTTCAGGGCGATTAGCATGACCTCTTTCATGCTAAAAAGCTTTGAACGAATGGTAGAGAAGCACATTCGGGCAAAGGTACTGCCAGTGTGCCCTCTCAGTAATAACCAACATGCCTACCAGGGAGGAAAATCCTGCGAGTCAGCGTTGCATGATCTTGTAAGCAAGATAGAAGCAGGACTGGAAGCGGACAAGTACACTCTGGGGGTCTTTGTGGATATTAAGGGGGCTTTTGACAACGCTGTCTTTGACTCTATGTGCTCAGCTGCAAGAAGGCATGGAGTGAGTGAAAACTTGACTAGATGGATCTACTCTATGCTCTCCGAGAGACTGCTAACCCTTGGCGAGGGCGACGATTCGGTCACGGCGGAGGTTAGACAGGGCTGTCAGCAAGGTGGTGTTCTCTCTCCTCTGTTGTGGTGCTTCGTTGTTGACTAATTACTAACGGAAATGCCAGATCTCTGATTTCACGTCCAAACGTATGCGGATGACGTCTGTGCACTCATATCTGGTAAATCCTTGCGGATGGTCTGTATTAAACTGCAGACAATACTGGACAAAATTTATGAGTGGTGCACTGGCCCGGATACTTCTGGCAATCCTAGTAAAACGACTCTTGTTTTATTTAGTAGGAACTATGGTTAAATCCTCAGTCTTGGCGCTGAACAGGCTACAAAGAAGCGTATGCATTACGTGACATCTTTAACACCATGCTTGACTTGCTCCCACTGGACATACAGATCCAACAAGAAGCGATGAAGGCGACATGTCGGCTATACTCTCATGGGTATTGGTTCGATAACAGAACTTCGGGTCATAGAGAAATCTTCAAAAGGTTGTCAGAGCAATATGCATTGCTACTGGCCCCGAAAGATTGCCTCATACCCGTGGTTACTTTCGGAAGAAAATATGAAGTTAGCTTCCCGAAGCGTGAACAATGGAGCAATCCAGAGGTCGTGCTGGAGAATCTGACGGATATCTTCTTCACTTCTTTTCAAAAAGTATTTATTTATTCATCAACAACTATCTTGTCCCCTTCAAAGTAATCCCCCTCAGATATAATACACTTATGCCAGCGATTTTTCCAAACCTCGAAACACTTCTGAAACGCGCTTTTTGGTATCGCCAACAGCTCCTGTTTCGATTTTTCTTTTATCTCCTCAATCGTAGCAAAACGCTTTCCTTTCATCGGTGTCTTCAGTTTTGGGAATAGGAGAAAGTCAGCGGGGGCCAAGACCGGTGAATACGGTGGTTGAGGCATGATAACGGTTTTGTTTTTGGCCAAAAACTTACGCACAAGCGACGTTGTTTTTGCTAAAATTTAGCAATTTTGGAACAATCTTCGCTGCCGCACGTTTCATGCCTAAAACATCCGTAAAAATTGCTTGGCATGAGCCGAACGATATGCCAACATCATCAGCAACCTCTCTGATAGTGATTCGACGATTATCCAAAATCATTTTCTTGTTGACGTGCTCGGGCGACCAGGACGAGCATCGTCATTGGCATCTTCTCGGCCTTCCTTAAACCGGTTATACCACAATTGAACTTGTGTTCTGCTCATAGTAGACTCGCCAAAGGCCACAGTCAACATTTCAAATGTCCTTGCGCATTTAATTTCATTTTTTACACAAAACTGAATACAGTTTCTTTGATCCATTTTTTCGAATAGTAAAAAGTCGAAGAGCACACCAAAACACGACTAACCTTTTTATCTGTCAAAAACAAACTGACAATCCAAAATGGTTGGTATTGCCAACATATATAACAGAAATGTGTACCAACATAACAGAAAAAAAAAATGCGAAAATCGAACATACGTAAGTCACGAAATTTGAAAATAACGGTTATTTTTTGATCACACCTCGTATATGTTGGCAACTACATAAACACAAAGTTGGTCAAATATACAAAACAAATTTTATTCTGCTTACGTTCACGAGTTTTTGAAATAATATGCTTACATTAAAGAACACTCAGTTGAGTGTGTGCGTGTTTTGATCACTCTGCGCACTCTAAAAATGTTTTAAGCTTATTCGAAAAGTAACTACTGTTTAAAATTTACATTTTGAGCTTTCAAATTGCACTTAAATATTTCCAAATTTTTAGTTCTCACCTTGCTAAAACATCACGTAAACATACATGCTTGTTCAGAAGGTACACTTGCCATGGAAATTACAATCTCGCAGGTCCAAATATATTTTTCAGACACTACAGGTGACCAAACTTTTGTAAAAAACATATGGAAAAACTGGCAAATTTCAAAGAAAATTTTTTTTCCAAAATGTTTAAATTTAGCTTTCATGAAAATGATATTAATAAACTAGGATTAGATAATTTATTATTTAATATTAAATTTTTTACTAGAATAGTAGCAGTCGAAATAAAACACATCTATTACACTTTTTTTCATAATAACTCTCAAACAATATCTAAACAAATATCTAAAATATCTAAAACTGTAGCCAAAGTAGGTTTTAATAAATAACATTTGATAATCAAAAAATTGCTCCTTTTGTATACGGTATACCATGAAAACTATATAAAATTAGGTAGTATGGATAAGTATACTCCCACTGATACACCGACACACGTATATCATCTTTTTCAATTTGTTTCCCAAAACCGTAGTCAAAACCTAGGACACAAGCTAAAGTTCGTGACAGCATCTGCAACTGTCACGTTCTATCCCCTGGAGAGCGATCTGACAACCGTCAGATGTTAGGCGAGATGGGCAAGGAGAGTCTCTTTGGACCGACGATCGGAAAATTCAGTCTCCACGACGAAGCCCCCGACAACGGTATAAGATTGATCGACTTCGCCGCCGAACGAAACATAACAGTTAGTAGCACCAGATTCCAACATAAAGATAGCCTTAAGGTCCCATGGCTGTCCCCTGATCAAAACACACGAAACCAGATTGATCACGTTCTGATCGACGGAAGGCACGCTTCCAATGTACTAGACGTACGCACAATACGTGGTGCAAACATCGACGGCAATAATCCCGCCACAGCGGAATCTACTCCGGAAGCCCAAATCACTGACGGCGTTGAAGAACCACCGCCCGACTATGAGGAGGTCTTAACAGCCATCACTCGGCTGAAAAACAATAAGGCTGTAGGTGTAGATAGCACATCATGGTCGACACCCATCATCTATTCGTCGATTATAAAGCCGCCTTCGACAGCACGAATAGGGAACATTTGTACGCCGGAATGTCTGATTTTGGTATCCCTGCAAAGCTCATTCGTCTTTGCAAAATGACACTGACCAACACCACAAGCGCAGTGAAAATTGGGACAGACTCCAATCCATTTGGTACCAAAAGAGGTTTCAGACAAAGTGACTCCCTATCGAGCGACTTCTTTAAGCTTATGCTGGAGAAAATAATTCGAGATGCGAACATCGACATCTCTGGCACTATTTTCTACAGAGTGTCACGCCACTAGCATACGCTGATGATATTGACATCATTGGCACCAACGCGCGAGTAGTCAGTGCAGCATTCTCCAATCTGGAAAGGGATTCTCGTCGAGTGGGTCGAGTGGTAAACGAGCACAAAACGAAATACCATATCTTGTGTCAATAAACAAAGAGTCACAAAATGTCACTGTTGACTATTATACTTTTGAAGGTTTTCGTTTAACTAGGATCCAGCATTAACACCAACAATAATATTAGCCTTGGGATCAAGCGGGGATTAACTCTTACCAACAGGTGTTACTACGGGCTCCGTAGGCAACGTACGAGAGTAACGCTCTATAATTCCCTTATCCCTCCCGTCCTTACATTGACCATCAATGATAAGAGGATGTCAGGAGCGTTCGAGAGGAAGATACTCCATAAGATCCAATATGGTCCAATAGCGTGGACGACGTGTGTCGAATAATATGGAACGATGAGCTGCATGAGTTGTACGCCGCCACTGACATAGTCAGTGACAAACGCATAAAAATCCAGTAGCTTCGCTGGCTGGGTCATGTCGAGCGAATGGAAGAAAGCGTTCCGGCTAGAAGGGTGTTTTATTCGAGCCATGATGCAGGAGCACGCAGAAGAGGACGTCCCAATCTCCATTGGAAAGACCAGGTACAGGGCAACCTGACTACACTTGGCCTTATCAACTGGTGCCAGCACGCGCATAGCAGAGGCGACAGGCGAAGCTTTGTAGAGGCGGCCAAGACCGATCATCGGTTGTAGTGCCAGACGTAAAACGCGACAATGCTCTAATTTTAAGTCAATCAAACATTTCCGGTCATGAAAATATTAACTTAAGTAGTAAATAAAGCCGTAAGTTTTATTTTAAATTTTTTACACATTTCTGCTTTTTCCACAATTTTATCGAAAGTTTCAATATACATATCTATATACATATGTATGTATAATTATGTAACCTGCAGTAAAATTGCGAGCAAATTCTCTATTTCGCCAGTCCAAAACTAGTTCCAAAGTAAGTGTGTAAATTTTAGGTGGTTTCCGTTGCGTGGTTGTAGTGCGCTGGTCTGAAATGCAGAGTGTCCAGGTTTCAAATCTCGGCATATTCAAAAGTCAAAAAGTAGAATCTACGAATCTACAAGAATAAAACATGCCTGAGAAAAGTTTTTCCCTTCGCCGTTAGGATACGGTATAAAACGTATGTTCCTTCCATTCATATAAAACTATATCACGCACAACATGAGTGGATTCGTAAAGCTCGGCCTAGGCCTTCCATGGGCTGTTGTGCCAGTAAAAGAAAAGAAAGAACTGTGTAAAATTAACGTAATCGAATAAAAAACTGGCGAAATGGTACTAATAAAATCCGGATGTCATCATTTGCTCAGGGGTGGCATATGTCCATACCATATATATAAACTCAATACTTTATCGGTCAAATGTACTTTTTTTGTTCCCTGTGCAATTTTTTTTTGTAAGTATTTTTTGTTTCGTGGTTTTGAAAGACTCTCTTTTCTAATTTACTTTCTTTTTCTTTATCTCACTTTCTTCTCACAAATTTATTTTTAAATTTTATTAATTTCTTCCAAATTGGACATATTTTATTTTCATATTCATCAGAGATCTTTGTACAATTTCAAAATTCATATAAGTGAAAAATATTGTAAAGTAGATCAGAATTACAAGACAATATTTTTTGTCTGAATAGAATTATTAATGTGGTTGATCACTGCATTAGTTTTCCACCACTTTAAAAACTAGATGTTGCATAACTATTTGAAAAACTAATAATTTTAGTGGGGAGCTATTAAATCTTGACATTGTGACAAATGTTGGCTACTGCGGAATACATAAATGTGTGCGTATGCACATATGTAGTAAAAGAAAACAAATAATTTTGAAGATTATTTAGGCCGGCTCGCTAAAATAAGTTAAATCTTTATTCGATATACATTCATTAGACATCGTTAACAGGTTTCAATTTATTTTTTGCTACTTCATCAATGCTATTCGTAAACGTAGGCAACTAAAAGCATTTTACAACAATGCGCTTACTTTTTGGGCAAAGTCTGGTAACATTTATTTTTTTCAAATTGTAGACAAAAGTTACAAACATAAGTAAATTTTCAGGTATTTGTTTGACTTTTTTCTTTCCAAATAAAACTTTTTCTTGAAATTTATTGCAATTTATTTTCACACAAGAACCAGATGATAAAAATTCAATAGCTGATAATTTGCAATTTTTAACGTTTTTACCCGAAGAAGATCAAGACAATTACTCTCTCATTGTCGCACTCATTTGTAAGTTTTCCGAGTACCTTGTTGTAGTACGGGAACGGACCCAATGTTAGCGAAAATAAATTAGACCCTCAATGTTTGACACTGTAAAATGAAAATTGATCCAAAATCTACATAGCGCCAATGCACGACGGTCTGAACATCCCTTGCGAATAGAATAGTTAGAACGAGTATAATTATTACACAATTCTACATATGTATTCGATGGTCAATGGCCATGAACTACGATTATCTCACGATGATCGGCACAAAAAAATCCTAACGTCAATCACTTTCCATTCCCGAAAAGTGTCATTTTGTTGCACTGTGTAATTCATATCTTTGAATTTCAATATGCCATTTAGCAGGTAAATTCAATAGAAAAAATAAATACATATGTACATATAAATGACTATCACACGATTTGAATCTTTTATTGCTGCTCGCGATCAAAGCAGAGGCACTATTTCCTAATGATTATTAATGGTGTAAGTTGCCTAAACTTAAGCTATTGTAGGGCGATTTCGAAGCAGATGTTGAATTTAAAGTGTTTTGTGTGAATATGAGTAACTATTGAAGAGAAATGTCATCATTTGCCGAGATAAGTCGATATTTGCGCACGAGATCAGGTCGCAAGCGATGCGACCGCTGCTGTTTGGCAGGTGATATAAATAAGATATTACGAGTGCGTGCGCGATCAGTTTGTCGGTTTGTCAGTGCAAATTAGTCAGTGTCAGTAGTCATTGTCGGTCAGTGTACAAAGAGAAGGAACATTGCTCTTGCATCGCACTGGTCTATACATATCATATCGATTGCTTCAATAAAGAATTTGACTCCAACGCAATAGGACGATGAAAGTGTTTTCAATAGCAGTGATTTTTTGGTGGTGCGTCATAATAGCATCAGGGCAGAGTGAAAGGACTGGTCCGTTATACGATTTTAAAGTTTCGAAATCTCTAGAAATAGAAGCAAAGACTGGTAAATTAGAGGATGACATACCAACCAATTTAGTGAAAAGTATGCCTCAGCAAAGATCCCTCGACTTGCAAGGGCGCATCTTAAACAATGTTCAACATTTACAAGACTCACAAGGTGCTGACAGTTTTTATTTGGCACAAAAAATGCAAAATGAAATCAGAATATCATCGGAGCAGGCCCAGCCAGAAATAGTTCAATTGCAAGTACCCACTGGTGCAAATGAAAAGATGATTGTGTTACGACTGCCACCACAGCAGTATCCATTTCATCCTCAATTGAATCAATATCAGATTCCACCGAGAAAACATTACAAAATAGTTTTGGTTCGCAGTCCACCGGCACCTACTCTCCCACCGCATCCAGTGCTGCCCCAAATCGAAGAGAAAACTTTAATATACGTTTTGGTGAAGAAACCCGACGAACCAACAGCCATGGAATTAGAGGAAATAAAAATGGCTCACCAGGATTCGATTAAGTTTAACAAACCCGAAGTGTTTTTCATCCAGTACAAGGCTGGCGATATGCAACAGCCACAACTTCCCAACGAACAAAATATCAGTAACGCTCCAGCTCCCATTAACTTTGTGGGACCAACAAATCAACAACAATCTCAGCCTAATGAGATTTCTAACAAACAACAGACGTCTATTAATGACATTATACGCAGACAAATTCATCAGGGAAATAACAATAATGGTGGTGATAACTCACACGCCGTAGCCAGGGTGTGATCGAGTACACAGAACACTCCCACAGAGCTGAACGGACTTTATGGCTAATGACGAAAAGCAGCTACTTTAATACAAAATCTACTTACATATATGTACAGTTCACTATTTCTGAGATCAGTCATATACAAATATACCTATGCTTCGACTAAGTGCAAATAATAACTAAAAACTACTTACATGTAATGATAAACTAGCTTCAGAGTAGATCAATTCGTAATTTGAGCCAAATTAATTGATATTCTAAGTTTTATCTTGCGATTTCCATTATTTTTCCGTTGTGTTAAAATATTGCAAATAACTTTTTCAATAGGATTATAATTTCAACACCACAACGGTGATTGCCGCAAAGGGCCCTAGACACGCGCTTGGCAATTGAAGATACAGTTATCTGATTAGATTCTGACGCAGGATCACGGTTATCCACCAAAAATGTGCTAAACAAAATTTTTGTGCGAGCGATACGAAATGGTATACTTAAATAGTACATATTAAAAATGTTGTTGTTGTTTTATTTTTGACAATTTTTTTTCTTGTTACAGTTACATTTTCGTTAGAAGTAATAATAGAAATAATAGTTGAAAAATGTTAGGAAAGTAAATAAAAAAAATACCCTGGGCACGAATACATATCATATCGATTGCTTCAATAAAGTATTTGACTCCAACGCAATAGGACGATGAAAGTGTTTTCATAAGTTGCCATAATAGCATCAGGACAAAGTGAAAGGACTGGTCCGTTATACGATTTTAAAGTTGCGAAATCTCTAGAAATAGAAGCAAAGACTGGTCAATTAGAGGATGACATACCAACCAATTTAGTGAAAAGTATGCCTCGGCAAAGATCCCTCGACTTGCAAGGGCGCATCTTAAACAATTTTCAACATTTTCAAACGCTTCAAACGCTTGAAATAATTTTTGGCTATGGGCCCCAGCTACTCCACCGTTATTCGGTCCCATTCTCGACGCAACGACTGTTTCGGAGACTGAAAATTTTCGTGACATGATTTTCATATCACAGTCTCTGGCCTCAAAAATGAACCATACGCTGTAATCCATCGGACTGAGATCCGGCGTATATGGTGGCCATTTTTGAAATGTGATAAAATCAAGAAAATGACCCTGCACCATTCTTGTGTCGATTTGGCTCTCTGAGTTGACCAGCTTCAGTCATTTGGTTTTACGCGCTTGTTCAACAGTAAACAGCTTTTCATCTGTGAAAACGATATTTTCCCATCCAATTCCTGCGGCCCGACGCTTAGCCTAGTTCGAGACCGATGCACCCGCTCTTGAACGATTTTGCGATTCCTGGGAATATTGACGGTAGGTTTTCTGCCTTTTCCTTTACGATCACCTCCATGACCCAGTTCTTTACACCTTAAACTGCACGATAAACTTACGAACGAGCAATGCGAAGCTGCCGCGCATTTCGTGTGCACACGGAATTTTACAGAATGTTTTTGGATATTCCGATAAAGGGAAGTACCTTCTAAAATTTAACAAAAATGCAGAAACATATTTTGACATTTCTTCCGGACTTTCTCTCCTAAAATACGTAAATTTTCAGTTTCCCTAATTTTTAAAATATTTAACTACACTAGCTGACCCGGCGAACTTCGTACCACCTAAAATTGATTTGATTGTAACTCTTCTCCCAATCTACTTTCTATTTCAAATTCATTGTGATCAGTAATATTAACCGCACTGTGTACTGCTTGCGGTTTGAGTTTCGTTTAGCTTGAGACCACACACTTGCAACGACTGTCCTTGAACTTTGTTCATCGTCATGGCGACATTGAGTCGAACGGGGAAGTGAATGTGCTTGAACTCGAAAGGCAAGTCAGTAGGTATCATTAGAATCACGAAATGGGTAATTCCTCGCTTTTGAACTTGCCTTTGAGTATCGTCGCTTGAATGACATTGTCCTTCAGCTGCTTCACTGCCAATCTGGTTCCATTGCACAGCTTCGTTTAATTTATATTGCGCAGCATAATGATGACTGAGCCAAATTTCATTTGCAAGTAGTGTAGTGGTAGATCGGGTAGATCCAATGAATTTAAAAATTCAGCTTTGGACGAATGTAAATTGATAGAGATGTTGCTCTGAATGATGAAATTGACATCGCCAACGTACTTGTTCTTGGCAGCTAAAATCGCTCGCTTACTCAGCCAATCGTGATTCAAGTAATTGCGGCCGATGTTCGGGAACACTTTAGTAATAAGCTCTTTCTTCCACGATGTGAATTGGCAAAAATTCGGCTGGAAATGAGGTCAGTCAACAGATCAAGCGGTATTTGGCCGTTACCAATTGAAAACAATTGTTCGGAGAATTCATCGGCTAATTGATCGTTTTGTAGCGCGACTCGCATATTGGTTTTCAACTGCAGATTTTTCAATATGCTCGACAGGAGCCAAGTTATACCATTTTTAAGTATTGAATCGTATGGGCGGTGCCACGGCCCTTTATCCAACCATATGTTACAAACATATTTCACGTCTTTGTTTTATACATATACAAATTGATAATTAAGGATTTACACACGCCGAGATTTTCACGATGGCATTTTGTTTGTTGGCAAAAGAGGCAAGACGAAAGGACAAAGATTCTGCCTCGGCCATACCGAAGAGAGAGAAATGAGAGAAATTAAAAATATGAGCGTAAAAGTCTCGGCGTGTGAAATGACTGCTTTTCTACAATGCTTATATTAAGAAACGGTAATTGGTGATGCTCTTTTGTTATAGCGGCTCCGTTTTATACGACGCTGGACTTCATGCAAGCTCTTGCGTTATTTTTGACACAAAATACACATGAAACAAAAACTATATTATATAAGTACGTATGTCAGAAATAAGGCGCGAAAGACAGAATACGTACTACTGTGGGCAAAAAGTAGTAAGACGTTTTAATTTAAATTTCGCGCGGAAACCCATTCATCAAAATATTATTTTTTTAAGGTTGGTATGACTGTCGGTGACATCTGTGCCAAATGTCACATCAAAATAATCATTAGTGTTTAGTATACGCTTGTCTTTCTGAAGTACAAAAAGTGCATTCGGCGATTTTCACAATGAGTGAAATTATTCAACAAAGAAGTTCCATTAAATTTTGTGTGCGGAATCAAATTTCTGGTGCCGAAACGTTCAGCAAAAGGCCTTCGGTGATAATTGTATGTCGCGAGCAAGTGTTTTTGATTGGTACAAATTGTTCAAAGATGGTCGAGAACGCGTTGACGACGAACCACGTCCAGGGCGGCCATCAACATCAACTGATGATCAACACGTCAATAAAATCAAGGAATTGGTGCTCGAGAATCGACGATTAACAGTCAGAGACCTTACTGGCATCGTTGGAATAACGGAAGGATCAGTGAAAACCATTTTAAAACATAATTTGGGCCTAAGAAGAGTGAATGCACGATTGGTTCCAAAATCTCTGCATTGGTTTTACGAGACCATTTTGCCAAAAATTCGACTGATATCGTTCCGCAACCAACCTACCACCCTATTCGCCTGACCGTGTGATTAGCACCGTGTGACTTTTGGCTATTTTCTAAACTCAAAAAACCGCTTCGTGGACACTGTTACCGTTTTGAGTCAATTGAAGACATTAAACATGAATCGCTAAGCGCATTGAAGGCTATTCCGGAAATTGACTTTAACAACTGTTTCGAGAATTGGAAAAAACGTTGGCACAAGTGTATTGGGGCCGGGGGCGATTACTTTGAAGGGGACGAAATAGATTTGGAAGAATGAATAAAAATATTTGAAATTATGAACAAAGTCTTACTAATTTTTGCCCACAGTACATGCTAGTCTATTCCCCTTGCCGCTCATCTCTCTCGCCTACAAAGAAAGTCAGGCTGCCTGAATATAGGCGTCATATAAAAGCAGTTAATGCAGAATTTAAGGCCTTTCAAGCTTTGATAAAAAAAAATAACACCAAAGGTTCCCCTAATAAACTATGGTATGAACCATGGCACCAGAACTAACTTTCAGGAGGATCCAGGAGGAAAAAACTAAAATTTAATTTTGGGGTATTCTTCGTTGGTGTATTCCTTTAAAATTACATCAAAAATTGTTTATGTATTTTGTAAAATGTAAAGTGTAAATAATCCAATACCAATATAAGCTATCCAATTGCATCCATCGATATTTTCTGAGGCAGCGACATTAGTGAACTTTTAGAGGACGAAGTACAAAATACAAAAAAGAATAGAAAAGAGTATTTAGGTAAAGGAGGTAAATACATGCAAAGAGAGGTAAACTGCGATATAAATCAAGTTGTTGTGCTTTGCATAAAGTTTATTTAGTGGCTAGTTCTACTACCACTTGTTTTTATAGTGTTAAGACAAGGCCGAGCTTTTCGCAACCATTAATTTTGTGCGAGTTACATTTGTCCATGAATGGAAGAGACCTACAGTTATCCATATACCATATAACATATACAACGGTTAATTGAAAAGCTTTATACTCTTGAAGTTTTCCATTCTCTATTGTTTCGAGCTTTGAATGCATGCACCCTACGTAACATTCCAGCTAAAACTAAGGACAATATTTTGAATCAAAATAAAATATTTTTCCTAACAGAAATGGAATATACACAGAAGGGTAGAAAGTATTAATTGAATTCCATTGCTAAGAAGTATATTTCAGCAACTTATGGCTACTGCGCAGGACTGATTATTTCGTACTTTTTTCTTAAGGAACAAGGACTTTCCCTTAGATAAGATAAAAACCTTTTTCACTTTCATACTATGCTTCCCACAAATGCCGTTTCAAACATTTTGTTTGTATGGGAGATGCAACGCTCTAAGGCTACATTCTACAGTGATTTGATTCCATAGCGGCAGACACGGTATTCTGGAATTGGTTAAATGTTGACACAAATTGTCAATGCAATAGCAATTTGGTTTGAAATCTTATCTTCTTAATTGCTCATAAAATTTTAATATAAAGAAATAATATAAGAAATAATATTTTTCTTATATGGGCACCGTTTTGCTGTGAAGGAAAAGTTCTGATATTATCATATCAACAAAATTAATGCGCAGATGTATTTGGATTGGATGCATCTCCGTGGCATTCTCTCCGCCAATGTTTACAAGAATGGATGTTTACAACATTTACATTTTTCAGAAAACGAAGAAAAAAAAAAATATTTTCGATAAATTTTACGACGACGTTGAAGAACTGGATTTAAATTTTTTTTCGTACAGACTTGTGAAAGCTTTTTCTATCTGATTCTATGTCAGGATGAATGGCAAAAGCCTGTTGTGTTATCTATTTAATATTATGGTAATACCTATAAATAACAAAAATGAATGATTGGAAATATGTAAATAATTTTTTCAATATGATTGCGTGAAAAAATTTTTGCTAAAATTTTCGCAGAGAAACTGATTGAGTAACTTCACAAGTTGGATCACGAACTTTCTAAGCGGCCGCTTATAAGTATTATACGTGTTGTGATAGACGGCATTGTTTGGGAAGGTCGTGCCATTAATGCTGGAGTGCCGCAGGGTTCGGTCCTCTCCCTACCCTTTTTCTTGCCGTCATTAATGGTCTTCTGTCATTAACGAAGAATCCCATTTACTCGTTTGCAGATAACAGCACCATTTCTCATTCATATACCTGTTGAAAACGCCCTAACTCTTTGGAGATTGAGAGGAAAATACATGTTATGAATGACTCACTCAATAAAGACCTTCAGTCAATCTGCAAGTGGGGTCTCACGAATAGAGTTGAATTCAATATGCATAAGAGACAATGTTGTCTGTTATCTCACAAACGAGTTTCCCAACTCACCGTTAACCACCTAGATATGGGGAGACAGCGACTCTTGATGTTCTGGGTATGTCCATCCAATGTGATGTTCGTTGGAATAAACACATTTTTGACGTGTCGAAAGAAGCAGCTTTCTTATGGAGTGTAAAAAATTTTTCACTCCGACTGATCTCCGCATGATCTACACCTTACGCCCTAAATTGGAGTTTAATTCGCACCTATGGGCAGGAGCTTCACCAACGTGTGTTCACCAGAACAACACGAACAGCAAGCGGAACTCAGCCATTCCACGTAGACACGGTGTTCCACGGAGAAAGTTCTTTTGTCTGTCGTACCGCGCTTATTTAGAATAAGCTCCCTACAAATATTTTTCTTGATTATTATTATGACCCTTGCAAATTTAAAACAAACGCTCATAACTACTTCTCCCTCCTTCTTCCTCCTTCTTCCTCCCTCCTTCTTCCTCCCTCCTTCTTCCTCCCACCTATCAATGCTCTGCATTCATAAGGGTATCCCCTGTGTGCTAACTGCATCAAAAACAAAACAAAAAAAACAAATGCACCCAGACTATATGGTGTAGCCGAAATCCATAAAGAAGGCACCCTCAGACCAATCGCTCCATCAAATGGCGAAATATTGGTATCACTCGATGTGACATCATTATTCACCAACATACCACAACAATTAGCCAAAAAAATCATCGTGGACAAGAGGGAGGCCATTGAAACAGACACAAAGATTCCGAAAAGACAATTTAAAAACATTACAAATTTTTGCCTGATGAACAACAAATACTTCCATTCAACAACACAACATACAGCCAAAACTACGGCATGCCAATGAGGGATCAATTATCTCCAACTACCGCGGACATACTTAGTACTTGACAAACTACTAGATGACGCAATCAACGAGCTCATACATAAATCTATACAATAAAACATATTTCAAAATACGTAGACGACGTACTAGCCGTGATAACAAGACAAGATTTGGATTTAATACTCAACACACTAAACAAACAACATAAAAGACTACGATTTACAGTAGAATTGGAACAAAACAATAAAATCCCATAATTTTACGCTGAGCTAATTTAATTGGTACACAATACACACATGAAGACTGTAAAAAGGTATACCTATGGTATGGTTATGGTATAAGGACAACAGAAAGTGGTTTCGGCACACGAATAGTGGAACACAAAGCGGACGTGAGAAATAAAAAGACAAGAA
Organism: Palloptera scutellata; assembly: GCA_958295655.1. Taxonomy (NCBI): domain Eukaryota; kingdom Metazoa; phylum Arthropoda; class Insecta; order Diptera; family Pallopteridae; genus Palloptera; species Palloptera scutellata. The sequence goes on from OY282450.1 coordinate 54,744,925, forward strand.
CGGCGCTAGCGCAACACACAGATATGGAAAATACAGAGAGAAAGAGAATGACACTCGAAACACTAAGAATTCAACAGAAAACGAACACAGCAATAAATCACAAAGAGGACTATGGCACATAGACAACACACACCAAATATACACGGCAGCCATTCGATGTAGGAAGAGGACTGAAAATTAGAAAGTAAGATAAAGTTGACAGATGTTGTGAATGCTTCAAGTACGTATATCATGATGTTTTTACTTATTTATATTATATAGGTATATGCCGAAACGCGTAGAAGAAAATGAAGATTAAAGCGTTTGGTTTCGCCTTAAAAACGATCAAGTAAACACAAATTCGGAAAAAGTTGTTCTCGCTCGGGGCATGTACAATTTACATTTCTATTTAATTTAATGAGCAAACCAAGTTACGATTTCAGTGGAAAAATGATTTATTGATAGAGGGTACAATTTTACTAATTTTGTTTTCTTTTTATATTTCTGCATTTCTGAATGAAATTCATTCATTTAGTTCATTAGTTCATTAGTTCATTTGGCAAATGGTTTTTTATGTGAATATGAATGAAAAACACAGGCAACCACAAAAATATATTTGAAAACGCCAGATTATGTATTGTGCTCTGGCATTACAGTGCGATAGGAGCACATAAACAATAAACACAACTACACCAAATTGTTGACCTCAGTACCATATAATCAGTATGCCGCAGTAAATAATTTCAAAATGATGAGATTTCATTTTAAATGGGGAAACGTTTTATTTAGTAGTAATCCCTAAAAGTATACAAGCATTTTTCAAATTCACGCGATGTTCTACAATTAACAGTAAAACCTCCAGATTCGATAACCCAGCTTAGCATTTAATGAATTATAAATAAAGTCAAATAAAATGTGCTTCTAAAATGAGTGCTTCCAAAATATTAATTGTACTTTTTACCCACGCATAAACAACTGTTAATTGTACTTTGTCTACCATCCGTCATTCTTGTTCAATAAATTGTGTGCATTGTAGATTTAAATTAATAATTGGCTGTGATGTAGAACAGTGATGGGCAAAGAGCGTACGGAGCTTCTCTCAAAAACAAAAAATTTAATATGGAATGATCAAGGGGCTATCCACTATGATGTAGAGCGAACATTTTTGTTGCACAAAATCTGTATTATTTATTATTGTTTTAGTTAGTAAGCTGACAAATAAATTTTCCCTCATTTTATTTACATGACTGTGACAGGCAAAAAAATTTTTGTTTTGTTCATGTTTCTGTTTTATTTATTTTCTTTTTATTAAATTTTCAGTCTTTATTGAGACAAATAGAAAAAATTCCCGAATGCCGATTTTACCCAATTCCGAATTTAACCTCTTCCTGACAATAACAAATGTTGCACCAATGTCGGTTGGGTTTGGTTAAGTTTTACTCGAGTTATCGTGTCCATATTGAAGTTTCGAACCTACTAAGGTCATGCGGAGGTAAACTTTCAATTAAATAGAACACCCAAATCTAGAAACTATGGTAAAATTTTTACATTTTGAACTAAACGAAATATTTCTGACGCATTTAAATGGTAAACGCAAGCGTAATTCAATCAACAGGGGATTACTGTATGCACTATGTTTGGGAAAGGTGTGTTTGTATCTAAGATAACAAGAAATTGGTAACCATTTTACGTGTATACGATAAAAATTCCTAAGGTGGCGTTGTTAGTAGTGAGTTGGCCTGCTATGCAGAGTTTTCGAGATTCAAATCTGAGTGCAGGCAAAATCAAAAAGAAGAAAAATATTTTTTCTACACAGCACCACCTCTTGGCAGGCAATGGTAAACATACAAGAGTAAAAATTGCTTATGAAAAGCTTTTCACTTCGCCGCTCGGATTCGTCATAAAACTGTAGGTCCCTCCCATTCGCGTACAAATATAACACGCACGACATTAATGGATACGAGAAGCTCGGCCTAGGTTCTTCATAGGCTGAGAAAAATCACATAAAAAGTGGAAAATACAAAAACTATTTTTCATCAACTTTGAGAAATCTAGACTAAGGTTTGCCTACCACATATTAATACTTTCAAAATACATACATAGATAGAACATCCATCATAAATTGATGAATTGATGATCATTAATGAATAAAATTAATAGTAGCGGGCCTAAGTTAGTGCCCTGCGTAATACCATCAACATAGCAAACCCTTTAGGAAGATAGGGCTTCAGCCACTGCAGAAATGTGGATACCTAGACTTGAAAGTTTTACAATTCGGCTATTAAGAGCAATAGTGTCAAAAGCTTTTGAAAAATCGGAATAAATTGTTTCAATCTGATATCCATTTTGAAATGCTGATATACAGTAAGGACTGATAATCCGTTTTACTGCATAAAAAGTTTCTCCTTAACAATTTTTTCCAGAAGTTTTGCAGTTGTTCCATATATTGAAAGATTCACTTGATAGCTAGGTAGCTTGAAGAGTTATTTCATATTATGCATAGCGGCAAGCAAATACTAAAGCATACTTAGTTATGATACATTTCTAATTTTAGAGATGATAGCAAACTGATACTACCATTTATGGTATATCATCATCTTTCGCTACCAACAAGGCACCGAAATCAATTGAGGGTTTTATATGATTAATTTATTTGGATTAAGTTAAATTTGATTTAAAAAATGAGCAAAAAGATCAGTAGTATCAGAAACGACATCAGTGAATATGACATTATATGTATGTCATTCAAGAAGCAGGCTCGCTTAGATCGAACGAAATTCCAAAACGATTTAGAATGTAACTTTAAATCATTCGCAAATAATATACGTTGATTATAAACAAATTTATCTAAGACATGAAACTTCCTCATAAAATTCTCGTATTGAATTTTATATTCAGTGTTATTGGTTGTTTTATAGAGCTTCTCTAATTATCCAGCTTTTTCAAGTTAACAGGTGTATAATCACAGGGATTGAAATTAATAAAACTGTTATTGTAAGAAAGTTCAATAAAATTGTAAAATTACACATATAAAATTAAAGGAACATGATGCATATCGGAAGAAGAATTAGGAAATGAGAATTTTACAAGCTTATAATTATTTCTGAGAAACACAAATTCTAATATTCGCATTGTTTTCTTATTTTACTTTGTCTCTTTTGTATATATTCCTATTTCTTAACTGCCAATTAATTTCTGCAAATATTCCCCGCAATTTCGGCAATTCCCTACAACCTGGCATCCCTGGTTCATACAACCGTTTGGTTTTGTCAAGCCTGCGTGTGTAACATGACGTATTATAATAGTATCCCACAATGCAATGAATATCAATTCCATACTACATCTTCAGCTATTAAGGGAAATGCTTCAAACTAACCAATTGAAGTCGCTGAATCTTTACTAAAAATGACAAATATCCTATTCAGTGACCTACGGGTTAGACACAGGAAGCACTAATTTTGTTACCAGAAAGAAGAAAAAATATCTTTTTGTCGGACAGTGTTATCACATCGTAACACCGTAACAAAAAGCATTATCTTAAACTATTTATTTACAAGCTTTACTTACTTTTGATGGCACAACAGCCCATGGAGGGCCTAGGCCGAGCTTTTCGCATCCACTCATGTTGTGCGTGTTATATTTATACATGAATGGAAGGGACTTACAGTTTAAAGCCGAATCCGAACGGCGAAGTGAAAAGCTTTTCATAGCAATTTTTACTCTTGTAGGTTTGCCATTGCCTGACAAGAGGTGGTGCCGTGTAGAAAATTATTTTTTTTACTTTTTGATTTTGCCTGTGCCGAGATTCGAACCCCGGACACTCTGCGTAGCAGTCCAACGCACTACCACTACGCTACAGCGACCACAAGCATTTAGAGTTCTTTGTTACCAAACTTATTGGTCTCTTTTGGCTATAAAAGGCTTCAGGTAAAAGTTAAAGCCATGAATGTTTTTATATCAATTAATTTGTCCACGCTAAACAAATGGCGCTTCAAACTTGTAATTGGTACACATATATAGGATTCGTCTAACCATTTTCTTATAGATGGATCTTGCCATTATCAATGAATATGGAAGTACTTGCGCCTACCTTCGAAATTTATGTTTGTAACCGCCAAAAACTGGATTTCGTTGCAACAAACATGTTGCACAGTTGGATGTATTTCCTGCTCGAAGCATGTATGACTAGTAGACCTGACAGCAAGCAAACCGCCACTAACAACCCAGTAAGTAACTGAACTCAGTTTCTTTGTTCCGTTTCGTTTTCCAGTTTATTTATATTTTTTGTTACAATCAACACACACAGTGTACCCCTATGAATGCAGAGCATTGTAGTGATTGGCAGGAAGATTGATAGGTGGGAGGAAGAAGGAGGTAGAATGAGAGAGGGAATGCAATCACAGGACACCGATAAACAGATAGACAGCCGTTGTGTGAACGTATTTACCACAATAAACTTTTTTTTTGTTTTTTTTAGTTTATCAATGTCGACTATGACCGCATGTAGCACCAAAGGCAGAACTTTTCGCAATCACTCATATTGAGCGTGTTATATTTGTAGATGAATGAAAGGGACTTACAGTTTTATGCCGAATCCGAACGGCTAAGTGAAAAGCTTTTCATTGGCAATTTTTACTCTTGTAGGCTTGCCATTTCCTGCCAAGAGGTGGTGCCGTGTAGAAAAATGTTTTTTTTACTATTTTTTATTTTGCCTGTGCTGAGATTCGAACCGCGGACACTCTGCGTAATAGTCCAACGCACTACCACTACGCTACAGCGACTTTCAAGTTTTATTTTTTAACACATACATTTTGATAGATACTTAATTAAAATGAGTTTTAATATCAATCGAATTTTAAAATCTAAAGGAAAACAGGTATAGGCACACCTATACCATTTACCTATGGTAAATGAAGATATTGGAAGTTGTGCAAATTCCAAGGAACCCAGGGTAGTGAAAATTACAGTTTTAAAAGTACATATGTACCAAGTTAATAGCCCAGAACCCAAAAATACTGAATACTATATAATACTATACAAAAATGTTCCATTCTCAAATCAAAATAGCCGCTTGGTTTTTAGAAAATAATATAAATATAATAAACTATTCGTTGTTACAAATATTACCAGAAAAAATGTAGTTAACTAAATACATACATACATTTCAAAGTCGAAAAGGATCGCAATTTCTATTCTACTTTATCGGTAATTATTACCAACTAAAATAACGAGTTTATCGTTTCTTTTAAAGGTGAAAACTTCATGTAGAAAATGGCTGAAGAAATACTCAAGAAATTTTCTTGTGCCATATTTTCTTGAGTATCCAGCTCTGGTCTATGAAGTACCCAGTGGTCGTCGTGGCGTTTAATAGTGTAATAATAATAATAATAATAATAGGGTTCGAATCTCGGTAGCCAAAAAATGGAAAATATAAGAAATACAAATTTTTTCTAAACCGAACCATTTTTGAAGGCTACCACAAACCTTCAATTTGGCAACAACACCGTTACCTGCGGGGTGTTAGTAGCACGCTCAGTAGGTAAAATGTGATTTTTTTTTATAATGGACATATATAGTAACTTATAACATACTATATATGAAGTCAATGTATTGAATATATATAAAATAGGCTTGAGTTAAAAATTAAAACCGCTTTTATAATATAAAATGCATTTTCCATTTAATAATTTTATGTAAAAAAAGTGGTCGCTGTGGCGTAGTGGTAGTGCGTTGGACTGCTGCGCAGAGTGTCCGGGATTCGAATCTCGGCACAAGCAAAATCAAAAAGTAGAAAAAAATAATGGCAGGCAATGGCAAACCTACAAGAGTAAAAATTGCTATGAAAAGCTTTTCACTTCGCCGTTCGGATTCGGCATTAAACTGTAGGTCCCTTTTATTCATATACAAATATAAGACGCACAACATGAGTGGATGCGAAAAAGCTCTGCCTAGGTCCTCCATGGGCTGTTGCGCAATTAAAAGTAAAGTAAAAAAAGTAAATTAGAAAATTAAAATATTTCGTTTTCATTCAGTGAAAATTACGTTTAGTATAAAATATTACATTTTTTGGTATAATATCAACACTTACTCGTATAATAAAAATAAAAGAATTCACGATAATATATGTATGTATTTCTTGAAGAAAAGTGACAGCTGACACGTCAAAAGTAAGTATATATTTAAAATAGAAGAAATACATAAATAAAAGAAATAAATGCATCGTACACGACGCTTTCACCCTCAATTCTGACGAGGTTGCTACTATTGTTTTAACGCTCGTTAACGATAAATTGCTGGCTGGGAAACTATTTCTATAACTTGTATGTACCAGTGCGGAGCCATGAGAGCTGTTACCAGCATAGTTATGGAGTATTTTACAACATTTTGTGATTCAATGAGCCAGTCGAACGTGCAACGCGAACGAGTGAAGATCGTGTCGGGGTCGTTTGTTTTCACTGTGATTCTTAGTGCGGTACACATGCAAACTGTTATACTCGGTCATCTCATTTTCTTTATCTCAGCGTGAGTGTTTGGTGGTTTCTCTCTCTGTTTTGTGTTCGCCATGGAAAAAATGGTTCATTGCAGAAAACTGTTCGAGCGTTTCTTGTGCAATATGTACCATACATATATGGTATATCGCTGCCTTAATTTTGCAAACGCGCTAACATAAATTTGTCAAAATCGAGTTTTTGATGGATTATGATTAAGAGTATCCATCTGCAGTTTAGCATAAGATTTTCCAGCCATAGCCATGCACCAAAAACGTATGTGTTTTTTAATAGTAAATTTCAATAATTTTAAAACAATACTGAAATAATTGCAGTTTCAAAATGTTATTTGCTTCTTCTGAAAAATGACTGTTATGGCTTTTGCAAATTAAGGAGCGATATGTACATAGAAAACATATTTGTGTGTGTTTGCATGCATACACCAACGAACACACAAATCTCTCTTTGGATTATGTTTACTTTCTCTGTATAGATCTGCGTTATTATAAATACATATGTATATTGTATTGTCAGAAACGTATTAATAAATTTACACATCCGTAGCATAAGTGCGAACTGTAAGAGTAAGTCTCAATAATTATTGGGTGAATGTTGTTGTCGCAATCGCTGTGTAAATTAAACACATTATAAATGTATAAACTTTAGTTTAAAAAGAGTATGCGATTTGGAATAACATAGAGCAACGTAAAAATATGTGAAAGAACATACTCGTACGATGTAATCCACCATCAACTTCCGATTGTAACAAAAATACGGCGTAGAAACACTATTCAACTTGAAGATCACTTCGGTGTATGCAAGATATGCACGATGCCCATGCATAAATGCATGCATATGCACATAAGTAGTCCATAAAATTCGAGACAACACATTTTCTTTCAAATTGCTTAAAATTCATATTGTATCTAATACATAAATATCTAAATTTCATTCAAATCCGATGATGGGATACGGTTGCAATACTCTGATTATATTTTGTTGCATGGTGTAACGCTGTCAATTTGTATTTCTCCAGCGTTAAACTATTATTAGACTGAAAGTTGAGCAAGTACAAGCACAATGCAATATCATGGAATTGCGATCATCATGAGTATAGATTTCTCCGTATACCAGTTAGAGTTCGGCGGAGTACGAGTATACACAAAACTTGAAGATGAAAGTATAAAATAAGTTGCAATATACAAAATTAAACGAAATTTATTTAATTAACTACAAATTTGTTGTGTTTCACCGTCATTGTTTAAGAATTCAAGTGAATTAAAATATTATTATGGCATACGCCTTAATTGGTGGTAATTGGTAGCCCCCCGCTAGTATGTTGTAAGAAAAAAGAAAAGAAAAAACAAAAAAGATTTCCAATGTTAAGTTTGTGTGCTTGAGTGTGTGCTTGAGCGAGTGTCGCATCGACGATCTTCTGTCTACTGTTGTGTGTCATTGCCTCTTGCTCTTATATATGTACATACTCAAATGTACACCGACCCTCGATTATCACGTTACTTGATATCCGTGGCTTGTGAATTAATAAAATTTTGTTGTACTTCGTATTTTATAGGATCTAATCCTGGTACTTGTGGTCGCCGTGGCGTAATTGGTAGTGTGTTGGGCTGCTGCGCAGAGCGCCCGGGTTCATGTATCGGTACAGACAATAATTAAGAAGTAGGAAAGACAGTTTTTCTACACGGTACCACCACTTGGAAGGCAATAGTAAATCTCCAAGTGTAAAAATTTCCTAAGAAGGGCTCTTCACTTTGGTGCTTGGAAACGGCATAATCGAAAAACTCGGGCTAGGCCCTCCATGGGCTGCTTTGTCATTAAATAAGAAAATAAAGATTTGGTACTTACTACTGTCATATAAATTAATAAATTCATATAGTTCTACCCGTTGCTGTTATACACATATACATATATATGTATAGGTATTATGTATGTATTTGGGCATCCCATATCTATACCTATGCAAAACTAGTTTGACAACAATTCTGCCTTATTTTGTGCAGTTATTACGGACATTTTTACAACTTTAAGCTGAGTGACACGAACGTCGTCTGATCTGCCTGTTCATTAAAATTGTTATTGCCTTTGGTAATATCGTTCATTAAGCTTGGATTAAAAATGAAACAAGCCAATATTCTGGCTAGACCGTTGAACCGATTCTCATTTTTTATACATGTTATTTTAATAGATCTATCTATATCTACTGAGCCTTGTTTTGCACGATTTGACATGGAATATGTCGCGCGTCTAAAGCGAGTGATGGTTGTAATCTCATATGTACAACTAGACACACATACATATGCATGTATGTATGTTGCACGCTTGTGATTGAAGTTTTCACTTCCTTTGATTTGTTTTGTCTTATGTTATCATATTTGGATCCATAAACGCAGTATTCAAGTACATAAGAATCTTTAAAAGGAAATGTAAACGGTGGTTTATTTTTTACTGGTGATATGCATATCCATACATATGTATGTAGTATTTATGTGTGTATAGTATGCAAGTATGTTTGCTCGTGCATTCGCGAGCAGCGAGCAAAATTGAAGCTGCTTATCTGTTGTGGTTCTCTCACGAACCCGGTTTCGATTTCTTTGCTATAAAACTGTGAAAGCAAAACGAACTCGAATAGTAGTTCGGAGTCTTCTTGTGTACGTACACAAAGTTTTTAATATACCATTTCATTACTGAATTCAAATCACTGTAGGTAAGTCAAGAAGTATATGAGATATGATCATTGACGTAATTATAATTTCTTCTTTGAGACTGGCCTTCAGAGTTCAATCCTAGAATAATACTTTATTTAGACAGCTTGAAATACTAACCACTAGTCGCTCGTTTGCTGCAAGACTCAAGACTCAACTCAAAATATATAAATTTCGAAAAAAAAACACATTTCAACTTATCAATTTACCTATCTCACGTAAAGGGTTCAGAAGACACAGTTATGATTTTTATACTTAAAATAAAGCACACCTTTATTTCGCAATTTATATCAGTTTTTCACTAAGTCAGATTTTTCTCTTCTTTTAAACCAGATGAAACTGAACAGAATACTCACTTTGTAATAAAAACCAATATAAATTTCTAATTTGGTGATATGTTAAAATTGTTATCTTCTTGCTCCTGAACTATTAAGGTATAAACACAATTGCAGCGACTTGGTATAACAGCGTACGCGTATAAAATAGAAATGGTTTTAATTCGACATAATTACATCGAGCGTGTTATAGGCTGGCGCCGCAACTCATGGTCCCATTTCATATGAGTATATGAGTTCTTAAACGGACAGCGTGTATCGTAAATCGATATTGCCGATTTCGGTGATTTGGATCATTCTCGCAATTTTAGAGAAAATCGTGTCGGTGTTTTTCGTAGAAATTTTGTTGGGACTGGCCTGAAAGCACGGACAACTAACTAATAATGCTAACCAAGAAAATTTGAGGATATACCATAAGAACAAGAACTTTTTTCTTTGTTATCCTCATGGTTCGCGTTCAGTGGTCACTCAAACAATCGCCAAAGAGTCATTTTTTTTATGTACTTCGTGAGAAAGTTAAACTGAGGACTTTAGAACAAAAATTACAAATGTAATTTAGCGGAAACAAATTTTAATTGTTGTACATAAGATTCCTCGAAGATATGTGATTACCTTTGGAGATGCCGTTTTGTTTTTCTTGAAACTTAAGTATTTTGTAGACATATGAATATGGGCTAAGCAGTGAGAACGTCAGACTAGGCTATTCAAGGGTTTATATTTTTGCTTAACTTTTTATCCTTAGATATCAATAAAATCTTATCAAAATATCAGATAGTGTTAGCATTTTTTAGAAAGTTCCAACATTTTATTTTCGATAAGAATATTTGTTAAAAATTATTTCTGTATAGTTTGTGAATGCTGACTTTAACGGTTTTTGATATATCTTGAATCACAAAACTTACTTTATCGAGATCCAACTTGAAGATATGCAAAATTTATTGGGACAGAGAAAACTCGAAAACGCAATTAGCACGAATTGTTGTGAGAACAAGGTAAAAAATTGTCGAGTGTTTTGTAATTGTGACTTAACAAGGGAGCTTTTCACGAGCAATGACAAGCCCCGTGCATTGGTATATAACTGGTAACTAATTTAATATAAAAAATATTCATCAATTATTTAAAAAAAATAAAGGTCTACTTGAACTAAATTCTTTGTGGCTAGGTATGGAATTCATTCAATATGAGAGACTTATAGAGCGTGATTTTCATCGGTCGATAAAGAGCTTCTCAATTGCCTACTGAGCCCGTAGTAACACCTGTTGCCAAGGGTTAATACCCGCTTGATCCCAAGGCTGACATTATTGTTGGTGTTAATGCTGGATCCTAGATATACGGAATCCTTGACGACTTCAAAAGTATAGTTGTCAACAGTGAAATTTTGTCCAAGACGCCGTGACTCTTTGTTTGTTGACACAAGGTATTTCGTTTTGTCCTCGTTCATCACTAGACCCATTCTACGAGATTACCTTTCCAGTTTGGATGCTGCACTGACTGCTCGCGCGTTGGTGCCAATGATCTCAATATAATATGCGTATGCTATCAGCATGACGCTCTTATTATTTTCTACAGCATAAGGTTAAAGAAGCCGTACGATAGGGAATTACCTTGTCTGAAAATCTTTTGGTATCAAATGGCGCAGAGAGGTCTGTCCCAATTTTCACTGCGCTGGTGGTGTTGGTCAGTGTCATTTTGCAAAGACAAATGAGTTTTGCAGGGATACCAAAACCAGACATTGCAGCTTACAAGAGATCCCTAATCGTACTGTAGAAGGGTTTATAATCAACGAATAAAAAAAATTCGGAATTGCTGAAACTGGAAAATCGTGATTTTATGTAAAATTTGGCAAAAACATTTAACAGGCACAAAAACGAATACCAGATAACTATTCTTATGTAAAATAAGCCGCTGAATCGAATAGTATACTCAGTTGATAAATTTAAAACCAAAGCGACCCATACCGCCTAAAGTGACGTTTTGGTACATTTTATCATTAATTTCAAAATTCCATAGTTAGGATCCTCCAGATAGTGGTGACTATTTAAAATTTAGACAGCAATATGAAATGTGTGGAAAGAATTCCCTCTTCTGGCAACACAGCCTACCAATAGCACAACAGTCTGATTGCATATAAACCGCCCTTACGGTCCATAATTAACCGCTATTGTCATACTAAGTATATTTTTATATTCTTTGCGTAATTCTTTTAAAGTACCAACCAAATACGGAAAATTTCTGAGGTGAAAATGAAGAACAGGTTAAATACACTTAATTAAACCTGTTAATTTTAAGTAGAAATATAGAAACTGTAGTAATATTTCAGAATACTCTATGTAGACAGTCAGGTCAAAAACTATTCTTGAAATAATATGTATATAAAGGGTGGTTCATTTAACATTTGGAATTTGAACTACTAAACAATTTTAGTGTGACAACTCTAATGTAATTCGTATTGTGACAGAAAATTCGTTTTATATTTACGATTAAGGAATGAGATAACAATGTACGCTTGAACCGCGTTGAGAAATACTAAAAATTTACTTGCCAAATGGTGAAGCTTCTATCGAAAGTGTAAGAAAATAACGTTCAAAATGCGGTAGAAGAGAAGTGCCTTCCGCTCAATTTGCAGATCAATTTGGAAACGTGTGCGTAAAACTGGATCCCATATTGGATAAAACAACATGTTCTCGTACTACAGTACCCACTAACGAAAAAATTGGTGCTGTTGCTCAGAATCACAATTTGCCATCATTCTCAGGAATTGAACATTTAACGCACTTCTTTGTTGTGAATTTTGCATAAAGACCTGGGTATGAAGCCAAAGTTCAATTGATAGAACAGTTGAAGCCACATGATCATCCGTAACAATTTCGGTTCGGTAATTGGGTTCTGAAGCGTTTGAAAGAAGATGAGCATTTTTACCAGCATAAAATCGTATTTTCTGACGAAGCTTTCTTTTACCTCGGTGGTTACGTTAATAAGCGAAATTATCAAATCTTGGGCACATAAAAACCATGCGCGACTGTTGAGAAGCCAATCAATCCTCAACGAGTAACTGTTTGGTGTGGTTTTTGCATCGGCGGTATCATTGTGCCATTTTTCTTTGAAAATGAGGAAGGAAGATGCGTTACAGTGAATAATAGCTGATTATTTGTGGTCTATTTTAGAAGATATGGCCTCAAACACCATTTGGTTGCAACAGGATGGATCGCCGTGTCTCACAAGTCGTGCAACAATCGATATTTTGCGTAGGAAGTTTGTAAATTATGTTATTACCCCTTTTGGTGATGTACAATGGCCACGCAGTTGCGATTTTACTCCGTTGGACTATTATTTGTGGGGAGCTGTTAAAGACAAGTATTACGCTAACCATCCAGCAACTATTAAGGCTTTAAGGTCGAAATTGGAGCAGCCATCGTCAAGTAAAATACGGCTCGGTATAGTCGAAAATGTACTGAAAAATTTAGTTGATCGTATGGGCTATTGCTAGGCCAGCCGAGGAAGTCGTTTGAATAAAATAGTGCTCCGCAAATAATCGAAAAGATTGCACTTTGGAATATTAAAAACCACACTGAAAAAAAATTATTCGTTTCTTATTTACGCCAAAATCAATTCAAACTCAAATTCAAATTATAAATAAATGGACCCCCCTGTATAATTTTTCCATTACTTACTTACTTTACTTTACTTACTTTTAATGGCACAACAGCCCATGGAGGGCCTAGGCCGAGCTTTTTCGCATCCACTCATGTTGTGCGTGTTATATTTGTACATGAATGGAAGGGACCTACAGTTTAAGGCCGAATCCGAACGGCGAAGTGAAAAGCTTTTCATAGCAATTTATACTCTTGTAGGTTTGCCATTGCCTGCCAAGAGGTGGTGCCGTGTAGAAAAATTATTTTTTCTACTTTTTTTTTTTTTTTATTTTGCCTGTGCCGAGATTCGAACCCCGGACATTCTGCGTAGCAGCCCAACACACTACCACTACGCCACAGCGACCACTCCATTTTTTTAGATTTTTAAAATACTGAATTATTTTCATTTCAGATTCAATATTTTGCTAAAGAAGTAATTGCCCACAGTTCGAAGAACTTATTATTTGTGAAGATGTCAAAAACATGTCACAATTGCGAAAATCGTCTTCCTTCCGTTCAAGGATACCAGTAAGACGTAGACAACAAGCACAGCGTCGCCTTTTCAGACCACGTTTTGGTATCGAAGAAGATTCGGAATATTCTTATTATGCTGATCATAGTTTTAAACTGAGAACGAATAAAAGTTACGCTTTCGAAAACCAACAAAGAAGTAATAGTCAAAAACATCTTCCTTTTAGTCAAAATAAAACAAATTGCTCCTGTTGCACAAGTGATAGACTATATTCATCATCATATTCTAGTGGTGATGAAAGCAGTGAATCGGAGATTCTACATCAGGAAAGTACTCACTATACTAAATATGGCAAACTTTCAGGCTTTCGGCAATAAAATAGATGTTACAATTTTTGTTAGCCTAATTGCTTTCTCGTATTTTACATACTATATGTGTACCATATATACTTGTACGTATATTTATTAACAGAAACTATCGATTTAGAGATGAATCTGAACAGCAAAATGAAAGCGTTATAAAATCATTTATGTACCTTAAATAAAAAAAAAATACTAAGGAAACAATCAAAATTCAATTAAAATTAAATTAAAATTAATTAACTATAATTTACAGACATCTAAGAAACATTATTCCAGCATACCTGCAGATGACTTGATGTATGTTTCCACAGATGCGATATCGCTGGACGGATTATTAGATGCTGTAAGCTGTGGCAGTAATTTCTCAAGCCCCCCATCTCCAGTTCAATATCAAAGTATAGCTAATATTGGAATTTGGTTTTTCGGTGAATTTTTCACAAAATTCTATTATTTCTAACTTCCAGATGTTCAATGCCCATTGTCAATACGAGGCACATCATATGAATCCCTAGAAAAATATAACATCCCATTGGAAAATTTTGCACTTGTTGATGATTTAACACAAATAAAAAATACAATTACATCAAGTGTATCGCAAACAAATTGTGAGTATTTCATGCTTTTTACATGTTGGATGAGGGTACTGCTTTTACTATTCATTGTCTTGCAAAATAAGGTTGTTAACGGCCACAGCGACTGAATCACTATTGCCAGATTAGAGCAAATTTACCAAATATTTGAAAATTGAAAGTGAAAAAATTTACATAAAGAACAATGCTTTTTTCTAATATTGGCCTAGGCCAAGCTTTTCGTATCCACTCATGTTGTGCGTGTTATATGGTATTATATTTGATTATGAGTTGGAATGGACCCTCAGTTCTTTTTCCGAAACCGAACGGCGAAGGGAAAAGCATAGGCAATTTTTACTCTTGCAGGTTTTTGCCATTGCCTGCCAAGAGGTGGTGCCGTGTAGAAATTTTTTTTCGAATTTTTGATTTTGCCTGTGCCCAGTTTTGAACCCCGGACACTGTGTGTAGCATGCCAACACACTACCAACTACGCCACTGCCCCCAGTCAATAAGTATGCATTAACGTTAAATTTAATTAATTTACTACTCTTCTAGGTAACGGCGAAAATCGTAAAAAATTAGTTGATTATTGTAATGTACCACATAGAACTATGTCATCCGACGGCACAATAGAAACAAATGTTGCTGATGAACTCAAGCATGGCTACAGTGAAAAACATAAGCAATTAAGCGATTGGTATTACATAAAATCAAAAAATGCCGTGGTCGAAAAGAGCAAGAAATTGCATAATGTAAAGGAAAACATCAATACTCCTTTCGATATTTCGAATATTCCGCATAAGTGCAATGAAATTACGGAAAGAGTAAGACAAAAACCAAATTTAGTGTTTTCCAATCAAGCACAATCGCTTCCTCGACCGTCTTCAAGAGCTTCGGGCTGCGTGC
Organism: Palloptera scutellata; assembly: GCA_958295655.1. Classification (NCBI taxonomy): domain Eukaryota; kingdom Metazoa; phylum Arthropoda; class Insecta; order Diptera; family Pallopteridae; genus Palloptera; species Palloptera scutellata. Next base: position 54,760,388 of record OY282450.1, read on the forward strand.
CAAAAAAGTCAATCAAGTGGAACAATTTTAATATCACATCAAGAACTGCAGACACGACAACAGACATCGACGGCGCCTCTGATAATCCGAGTGATATTATTAAACAGGCAATAGGAGGGAGAGAAAGAAGCGTGGGTAGTACTGAACCACATAATTACGAAATTAACACATCATTGCCTCGCGAATATTCGAATACTAATCGTGATAAAATTATAAGTCCTCCATATTGTGAACCACCCGATTATAACAAGTGTCATAATTGGCTAATTGATTCCAATGATTCCACGCAACATCAAACACCGTCATCACAATGCAATACAACGGAAATGTGTACTGCAAGAAAAATGAATGTTAAGCAACTGAAAGAACAATATCAGCAGCAGCAGCAAACTAAGCAGCAGGCCCTATACGTTAATGCAAGTGCTGCCAGCCACATCGAGCATAGGACAAATAATAAAAATAAAGTCGGATTGCAATTAAGACACTGGGAAAATATTGGCAACAGCAGCAGCCAGCAAAAAGCTAATGATTGCCTGATATTGTTGTCTTGTCAACAGCAAAAGCAGCAGCAACCACACAAATCACTGCAAAATAATTGCGGTAATTGTAACTCGAACAATAGCGCTGATGAAAACATCACATTCACATGCACCAAGAATAGCAGTGACGGAATTAAAAGACAATACGAAAATGTGGAGAATAATCTTCAACAGCAGCAACATCCAGATAGTCCGTTGCATGTCATACCAACACCCATTCACCATTCCACCCACCAGGAGCATCATCCATTAATGCGTAATATGCAAAAATCACCTACACATCAGGAATTGGATACAGGTATAAATGGAACTTCACCCATAGCTTCGACACGGCGTTTCGTGGCACCACTTACAGCCACACCGCGTCCCGCTCTTAGGTCGAAGCTTATACAAAAGCGACCAAACGATATAAGTTGCAGCAGCTTCGAACAATTGAATATTGTTGGTATACCTATGAATACCAATATAAATCCAGGATTTGATCATAATTCCGAAATAGGGGTTCAAAGTCTAAAACTGTCACCAATAGACAAAGACCATTTGATATCAGGGGATGGTGATGATAATTTGGCTGTTTTAAAGGCTAACAACAAATTTTGTAGTATAAATACGGCCACAATTCAGCACCAAAGATGTAACTTCGATGCGATTAAAGACGACGGTGATGAATTCCAATGCGGTACAGCAACACGGCTGTCCGATGCATGTGTTGAACACACAGTATTGTCGTTTGAGACACTAACTCAGCAAAAAGAACGGCAAGTGCAAATGCAGCTGCAACAAAATCCATTAACACGACAACTTTTTGGCGTAGTTCAAGACGATGTAAGTCATATTCATAAGCTATATAATTTTTAAAAATTTTTAGAGAGATAAAGATAAAAAGGAAGATTTCGACGCATTATGCTCTACAGGGCAAATCTGTCCTGATTGTCAATGCGAAAAGAGGTGTTTTTCTGAAGTCGCAGCGAGCACATATTTCAAAATATTCGTATGCTTGAGTGTGATTTGTATTTATTTCTATAAAAGCTCAAAATGCAATGAAAAATTACTGCCAATGCTGGCGTATTAACACTAACGCACTCACAGTTTTTCACAAAAACCTTACATTTTTTTCATTCATTCATTGACTATTCCTTAGCATAGTCAATTTGGATCAGAATGAAGCTACAATCGATTTGCCATAATTTTTGACGTTTCTGCCAACTGTGATGAAGAAACAAATTGAAAGAGAGAAGAAAGTGTTTGCTTTTACACGACGGACTGCTTTTTAGAAATAAACTGTCATAATAATTGGCAGGACGGACGCCTACGTCACTTAGACAATATTTCAGTTTTTTGACAGGTAATACGGATTCTTGTTTGACGTGCCAGCATTGACCAGCATTGTAGACGCACGGAATCATGGTTCATAATAGTAATTCTATACATTAAGTAATTTCAAATTATTACAATGCAATGCAGCTTTGCATTATTTTATTTAGGCATTCTGCGAGAAGGAGTTACGTTGTTAGTAATTATTGGTAAAATTTGCCGTTTTTTCAACATGTGACAATAGCACCTGTCATACAAATAAAATATTGGAAACGATGTGAATGGGGAACCTTAGTAACGAAGACAACCGTCAATGCTGGGGTAGTAATTATTTGGCAAAATGTGGTTACTTTTGAACAAGTGGACAAGTCATTTCATTTGGAAAACATTTCTGTTGTTGTAATTTTTTATATTACCCAAACTTTGCCAGGTCCGTACAGCAAAGCTGATGACCTAATGAACGAGTGCACTAAAGGCAATTCAAAAATTGTATTTTGTAAAACGTAAAATTTCAAGAAGGAGTAAAATAAATAAAAATCAAGATTTCGTACTTTATCTAAACCTAACGGTTTAGATAATAACTTGTAATTTTTCATCCGATTTTGGCTCTTTGAACTTAAATTTACGTAATTTAATCGTTTTTATGATGATAAACAAACCAACAAAATAAGATATACCATAAACGAGATATGTGCATGTACATATTTAGTATGTTTTAGTGGAATAATATATTTACCACATAAACTTTCCACGTAAATTTTATATGTTTCTATTGATTCTAAATCAATCAAAAAGACGAACTTTCACTCATAAAGCAATGCAAAAGATATTTCAGTTTCAGGCAAATCAAAAGATATGCAATATTTTTACACTACAACATTTCGCATTTCAAATATGAAGAGAGATTAACCAAAGATGACTTCAACCTGTCTATTTTGTAACAGATACCTAGATTCTAGGGCCTCGCATCTTCAATGCGGTGCCGTATTATGCCAAACAATGTTTTAGTTATTTCTTATTTTTAATAGCTGGGCTTCATTGTTTTGTCTACATAAACGTAAGACTCTACGTTAGCAGAAAAAATATTTTGAATTAATAAAATAAAAGTATTATTCTCCTCAAGGAGGAACACATAAAACTTTATGACTTGCATTCAAAATTTACAGACACTTCCTATTATTTCACTCGGCTACACACCACTGTGGTCTACTGTGATCATATTGATAATCCATGTAATATGGTATCATGTCATATCAACAACAAAAACTGTGTGAGGGTAAAGTGAGCTAGACACAAATGAGAAAAAAACATAGCGTATTTTCAATGATGTAATGTAATTATATAAAAAAAACATATTCTGTTGGAAATAACTTGTGCATATTTTTAGGATGCCATGGAAAAAACATGTGGCACAACCATAGCGTTGAGCAATGTATGTAGTAAATTATAACGAAAAACTTCAGCATACTTTTAGCGTTGAGTGAAATTACTAAAAATTTTCGAATACTTCTCGATAAGAAGTTTCACTTCAAAAAAGTTTGTGGGTCTGCTCCATTCACCTCCTCCCGCCCATGCAAGAAGCAGAGAGAATAATTGGATTCTAAGGTACATATGTACATTAGAGCCAGTCGGTCCCCATACAAAAAGAGAGTATGAAAAAACCACCCCCTATCTGAAAGCTTATGTTGAGAGTATTTCAAAACAATTTTTTTTTGGACCACCCTAAAGCCGCCTTGTTCAAGTGATGATGATGCAGAAAAGGATCACGAAGTACCAGATGTCGATCACAAGCACTGAATAGATAACAATAAATATTGAATATATTAATTGGCTTAATTAATTTCATTTGTTTTTGGTTTGAGCTACAACAAAAAATCGAAATTATTTAAGTACTTAAAAAAAGAATTGCACCAAAATTAAGGCAGCTATAACTTTTTCGTTTATTAACCTAATGGTTAGCAAAATTTAATAATTTTCTGAGAGCTTAAAATTTTAGGAAAAAAAATTGCCTTTGGGGGTTACAACTCTGAGTACGCGATTTAACTATTACAAATTACTTCGGAGATGAATAACACCTAAGAAGAAAATGTAGCAATCGTTGAGCCTTTTACAACAATATATCATTTATAATCATCAACTGCCAAAGTTATAAACAAAAATTCATTTTAGCGGTTTTTATGGTGGTCCAAAATAAAAAATTGTTTTGAAATACTCTCAACAGAGAGCTTTCAGAGAGGAGGTGGTTTTTTGGGGGTTTTTTTGTGACCCGCTCTAATGTACATAACAGAGACAAACTACTTTGAGTAAACTTAGTTCTTGTAATGAAATATCGTAATCGCGCGTAAACTTCAACGTATCGATGAATTCATAACATTAATAATGTGTACTTGTACAATTTGTATTAAAAAATTGTAATGCGTAACAGTTTGACACGGCTGGCAGAACATAAACACAAGTAGGTATAAGCTTTTCTCTTCCTGTGTAACTATATAATGGTTTTTTTCATGGCCAACTTGCACACGTAATCCACAATTAAAATACTACATAGTATGCTACTGAACGAGGTCACCTCTGTTGACCGCATATTTTGGTCGAATGCAATTCTCGAGTAGGATACTTACACACCGATTTGCGAAATGATTAAAGTGAAAGGACAGAGGAATAATCATGATTGAACATATCACAAAAGGCATCTCTTGAGATTATTTCAGTTTTTCTATTCATTAATTTTTCGTTAAGTTCCCCCATTTGTGATTTAAACATGCGCATTATTTATGCTGTACACATGTTGTACATATAATATGTACATCTTACAGATGTTCTGGTTCATTTACCGGCATCGGCATATATAATAATTTAACAAGAGAAAAAACTAGACAGTGACACAAATAAAGGGTATTTTTTTTAAGAAAATGAAAAAAACACAGACATTTTACAAACGTGACTGAAATATTTATTTGGATCGATAAATCAATTTATGCCATTTACTTTTTAAATATAATTTCACTTAAATGTTGCCCAGGGCTACGCTTCACGTGGACCATTCTGAAGGTCCAATTTTGGCACATTTTTCACACATTTCGGCCGGAATCTTACCAATGACGCTTTCAATGTTGGCTTCCAAAGCAGTAATCGTGTGTGTTTGCCTGGTCCCTATAGACAAGAGACAACATAGCTCCACAAAAAATAGTCTAACGGGGTCAAATCACACGATCTTGGTTGCCAATTGACTGCACCAAAACGTGAGATTAACTACTCACCAAATTCACTTCGTCTCTCAATTGATGCATGGTTTCGCGTGCAGTGTGGCATATGCACCGTCCTGTTGGAGCCACATGTCAGCCGACACAATTCTTGCATTTTCGGCAAACTAAAAGTCTGTTATCATCGAACGGTACCTTTCTCCATTGCCCGTAACGTTGCGTCCTTCATCGTCTTTGAAGAAGTACAGCCCAATGATGCCGCCTAGCCATAAACTGCACCAAACAGTGCATTTTTCGGGATGCATTGGTAGCTGCTGAATTGCCTATGGCTGGTCTTCACTCCAAATACGGCAATTCTGCTTATTCGCGTATCCATTGAGCCAAAAATGAACATCGTCGCTGAAGACAATTTTGGGATAACACACATTTTTCACAGCTCGAATTTTGATAATAAATTTCAATAATTTGCGAACATTGTCTATTCATGATGAAATGGCAATCTAAACTGGGCATTTTTTACTTTGACACATGTGAAGATTCACGCGTGAACTGTCAGAAATATAAACGTCGAATACCAAGTAGCAAAAAAATCACTCACTAAACTTACTAAACTTTTCCATGCGAAAGCTACAACCTTTCGCATGGAAAATTATATAATAAGCATTGTTAATATAAATATCTACATTTCAATACGTTCAATTTTAACTTAAGCAAACATGCTGTATTCATTTTATTTAGAATCCATTATCCTACGGTCATATCTCCTTCCTCCTAATGCCGGTTCAAAACATCGGCTTTATTGCAAACACATTTCCCTTCATTAAGAGAATCTCTTCTCTTTCCATTTAACACACTCACTGTTATACTTACAAACTTCTTTCGTTCAATTTGCACATTAACTTTTGGTATACATCCTTGGCACTTTTTACTAGTATTTCAGTTTATCTTTCGAGCTCATGCAATTCAATTCGGTAGCATCTCTACGGCGTGCATTCCTTTTCTGTCCTACTGAAAGTATCTTTTCTTTTCCTTCTACAGTGTTAAGATTAAATCATACCTACATAAAGTGAATAAATTTATGGTTGGTCAGTGATGAAAGCAAACTATTTAATTCTACTGAAATTAGTTATTAATAAACTGGACTGCGTAAGATGGCAGAAAGGCACAGAATAATTTTCTAAATTAGTGATTGTGTTAAATGTTGAATGAAATGATGATGTCAAAATATAGCCGCATTATACATACATAGTTCCTTCCAAAACACTTGTGTAATTTCATATACTCGATGCAATTCGGATTTGCTAAAAAAATTTATCTGCCATATGTTATATTGCTACATTTCGTTACAGAAAAAGCTTAGTAAATATTTGTAATATGTAGTTAACTACCATCAGAAAAAATGTTTGTACCTCGACAGCGTCGTGCATCGCAGCATGAAATGATGTATTGAATTCCATATACAGACTCTTCGCGTCCATTTCCGAATCCATTGATAAATATACAATTGATAAAAATACAAATATTTTGATGGTATGCACTTGTGTATACCTACGCAAGTTTGCAAAATCATAATTAGATCCATTTTTTTTATTAAAAAAGTCACAAATAAATTCGTACTTTAACCAAACTTAAGGTACTTTCACGACACTCATTTCTTATGGTATTAAAATATAGTAAAATAACTTTACACCGCATCTCTCATACCTGGCAACGGCAAACTACTTGGATTCCACTTACAATAGCAGGTCCCTTCTATTCGTAAACAAATATAACATACTCAATATGAAATACATTTTATGAATGTATCTGAATAGCTCGGTCTAGGCACTCAATGGTGCCATTATACCAAGTATACTTTAAAAAATTTAATTTCCAGTTAACTCTCTTGACGTAACTTTCCCCATAAATCTTCGCTCAAGATGTAAGGTGGGCTGTTGCTAATCGGTAGCAGTATGTTCATTATTGTGCCTCTATAGTGGCTCTAAAACTGAATTTGGAGTAGGTGCAACATTCTTTGAGCCTACTATTATTGTAATACAAAAAAAATCTTGCAAACTTCTCGACAATTGTAGTTTTTTTTTAAGTTGAAATAGAGGCAATATATATGACATCTGAAAGTCCCGTGGGCAGCGTAAGCAAATTAACTACGAATAATTATTTATTCACACAGTCAACCCGCTGTGAAGGCCTTGAAAAGTCATACTATAAAGTCTCAATCGGTAATAAAATGAGTTAAAATGAGGGTAGAGACCCGTAACTTCTGACGATCACTCTGTTGCTATTACAGCCCTACAAACATATTCCATGCCATTGTTTAACTTTGCCATATACTAGCTAGGACTGGATTAAAAACGTTAGGGAACGCGTTCTTTCTTTGCCTAAAAGGCATAACCAGTATAGACTTAGCTCTTTTAAGAAAATGTGCACTTACTACGGGTACTTACTACTGGAAACAGTGATGGATGTAGCTCGAATTTCCTGCCTCTTGGACTCTAGAGAGTTCGTGGTAACACTATGGGCTTACGGGTATATGTGAGGCATTTGCTACCACTTCTATCCTAGGCCAGTAGTAATATCAAAAATAAGTGAAAACAAATGATCCATGTGGCACGTGTTCATAATGTTTGTTATTGAGCAGCTCGTTGTAAACATTATCCGACATTCTCGAATGCTATCAGGTCTGAGTTCCCATCATACATAATTTCTCCTACTAAATTAATAAAATTATGTTGTATTACACCGTTAGAACTAGTGTTACGTGTTACGATACTAGTACTCATTAAAAGTATCGAGCATAAATATCGATGCTAATGGAATATTTTAACAAAAGTATTGATATCTACTCGTATGCATTTAACAGAAAATAGAGTTTAAGTTTATACAGGGTGCACCATTTATAATTTGAAATTTGATTTTGTTGTAAATAAGAAACGAATAATTTTTTTTCAATCTGGTTTTTATTATTCGGAAGTATAATCCTTCCGGTTAATTATGGACCACTATTTCATTCAATGACTTCCTCTGCTGACCTTGCAGTATGGGCTATATGTCAACCCAATTTTTCAGTACATCATCGACTGTATGCAGCTGTACTTGACCGATTGTCCCACCATTTTCGTCCTTAAAGCATAAATAGTTTCTTGATGGTTAGTGTTCTAGCATATTCTGAGCAAGAGCAGCAATTTTTCGGTTGCGCGCACTGTATTAGTACGAGATCGTGTGGTTTTATCCAATTAAGATCCAGTTTCACGCACACGTTTCGCAAATTGATCCACAAATTGCGTGGAAGGTGCAATGTAATTTTACACTGTCGGTAGAAATACAAATAAATTTTTGAAATTTCGCAACTTTGTTCAAACGAATATCGCCAATCCATTTCGTTTACCGCAAATAGAAAACATATTTCCCGTCATAATACTAATGATATCAGTGTTGTCGCACTTCAAATAAACAGTAGTCCAAATTCCAAATGTTAGATAGACTACCCTGTTCTTACATTTACTTTACTTTTACTTTTAATGGCACAACAGCCCATGGAGGGCCTAGGCCAAGCTTTTCGCATCCACTCATGTTGTGCGTGTTATATTTGTACATGAATGGAAGGGACCTACAGTTTAATGCCGAATCCGAACGGCGAAGTGAAAAGCTTTTCATAGCAATTTTTACTCTTGTAGGTTTTCCATTGCCTGCCAAGAGGTGGTGCCGTGTAGAAAAATTATTTTTTCTACTTTTTGATTTTGCCTGTGCCGAGATTCGAACCCCGGACACTCTGCGTATCAGTCTAACGCAGTACCACTAAGCCACAGCGACCACTTCACCAGAAATACTCATGTTATTTAATATTGATTAAATACTTATTTAAAAGTATCGAGTACAGAAAGTACATACTTAGTGATCGATATTTACTCTTAGTTACACGTATCTACTAGGCCCTCCATGGGCTGTTGTGCCATTAAAAGTAAGTAAGTACAGGTATCGACGTAACACTAGTTCGAAATGATTTACACACGTGAGAAATGCCAAAAGATTCTGGAAGAAGAAAGTGCTAAAATAATATACCTATCCGTGTTTTGCCACTTTGATAGAATAATTTCAACTTATCTCGAACACGAAGTTCTCCATTTAGTTTAGCGAATTTAAATTACTTATTACCATTGAAATTCAAGTTTTTTCATTCATTTAATAAACTAAAACATGAATACCTTTTGCGAATAGATCATAGAAAATGGACTTACATATCTGTGACAACATGACAGTAACTTAAGTCGACATAAGGGAAAATTGAGCTATAATGTTGTTAATATTGCCACTTCCCATTCTCTGCCTTATCCGCATTTTAAAAGAAAGTTTAACATTATCAATAATCCCTTTTGCTTCAACGGTCATACATGGCATCGACTTAAAATTGCGAGTAACTTAAAACTACATTTTTAGACATAAGCTACTCTGTCAAAGTGCCTCATAATACATCTTTATTAATTAATGCAGTAAATATTATTTGTTGGTAATATGAAATTATTTACATGTAGTAAAATATGTATCCTTGCTGGAATAGATTGCTCAGTAGAATTTCTTCACTCTTCTTCAGAGACTGAACTAAATTCGAAGAAATGGTGCCAATTATTTGGTTTGATAAAGCGTATAGTTTTACCTAGCGACACGGAGATGACATTACCGGTTTCATACTTGTACACCTGCGCATAGATTACGACGTCTACAATTACAGTACATGCAAATTCAATGTGATACTATGTATATGTAAATATTTTCCTTAAAGAATTACATGAACAAATTATGTCACATCGCTATATAAAATAAATTAATAAATGTATTTTCAATATATGCACATGCAAAAGTTAAAGAATATTAAAATATTAAAGTCCCAAACAAAGACAGTAATTAATTCTTTGCGAAATCAGTAAATAAATGTTGGTAAATAAAATGGTAAAGCAAATATAATTTGAAGAAGTATGTAAAATAATTGGAGAATTAGTGTAGCAAAACTGACTCCAATATAGGTTGCCCGCAATCTGTGCTGGGTTGCCCCAGAGGGGAACCATCAGCACCTAAAACTCCGAAGACTCCGGTGTGGCCTCTTGAGCCCGAACTTCCGCTTGAATCACAATGGGCTGACGGTGTTACGGAAGGGTATTGGGACCAAGGAGGTCCATGGGTATGTTTTTAATTTCTTTCAAAAACATTCATTAAACTTGGTTCTAAATTTTATTCATATTTACGAAAATGTCGGTATTCAATTCGGAGCTGTACCAATCCAAACTTTTATTTTAAATTAAAATTTAATTAAAAAGAGTGGCTAGTATATTTTCAATGCGGTTTACTATATATGAATCTTTATGAATCCTTTGGATTTGGGTTAAAAGAAATAATGCAATTTAAATTCTAGATTTCAAATCAAACTTTGTTTTAAGATTTCGTATGAGTGTTAATACTTTCCAAAAAGGCCTGAAATTAGAAATAAAATAAATAATTAGATTAAATTCGCTGGCCTTCTGGCACGGTAATTTGGCATGTTTTGGAAATAAGCCAATCATATATTTATATTTTAATTCTGATAATAAGAAAAATACATCTTTTTTCCTGGTTTTATTATAAAATATAACGTTTCAGATTTTTCAACCGAAAACAACATTATATAGACAAGATTGTGAAATTTCTGGATCCTACGCATCACTGGAATGCCCCTCACCACCAGGCCCTCCAATTTGTCTACCAGAATCACAGAGAGACCCTCAGGTATTCAAAGCTTACCAGCCGAAATTAAATCAAAGTTAATATTTTATTTTTCAAATGCTATTTAGGCTCGATTGAGTAATTACTTGCGAAATCTGTATCAAGAACTTGCTTTCAAAGAGCCCCTAATACCAACATGGGCTATACATATTCCTCCGGGAACGTTGTGTTCAGCACGTTTAGAACCTGACCTTAGATTAAATTCAAATTCTCATGGTTTTAGTGACTCTGTAACTGTGGATCAACTATTGGTATCATTGCAGGTTTGTAATATTTAATAAACACTAACATGATAAAAGTATTCACATATTAATTTACTACTTATAATTCAATTTCTGGTACTTTAGACTAAAGATGGAAGTTTTCTTGAGGCGCCACGACGCTGTTTAATTGAATGCCCACCATGGGCATCCCGAGATAGTCTTTGCTTGAGGATTTTGCATGCTTGGGCCAAAGAACCTCCTTGGCCACAGAAAGGCACACCTGTTGCTCTTACATTGTTTATTCCACTACGAGAATTAAAACGAAGTTTCTCTAATTATGTTGAAAAGGTATAGCACGCATATTTATATACATACACACATACATAGCTACATATGTTATATATAGAAGGTTATTCTACTCCCATGTGCAAAGATTGGCACTATAGACGCAGGTTCAGAAAATCATAGATCAGTAAAGCAATTCTATTCTCATACGTTTTAACCATTTCCTGCTGATATATGTATGAAGCTGCTAAACATTAGCAAGAACATAGGCTGAGTTCCAATATGCAAAAAAATGTTCCGATGCGGTAACTATACTGTTTGAAAGCCATATTGCAATGCAAATCTGTTCCTTTCCATAAATTTAGCTTTTCATAAGTTTGACGTTTTGGAAACGATACACAGAACTTTTTTTTCTTTTTTTTACTGTAAAACTTCTTAATAGCGCTAATAAAATATTAAATATGTATAAAAGAAATAAGACAATAAGATATCAGAATTTGAATAATTAGTCACTTTTCTAAGGACGCCGTTTTACGAATACCAAGCCCATGTATTAACTAAATTTTCGATGTTTGCTCAGGCGATGCGCATCGAATATATTTAGGGTGCATTTTGAAACTGTTGTTCATCTATACTTATTCCCCCCAAAAAATTTAAAATTGTGGGCCACACTCCTTATCGTCTCTGAAAATCGTAGTGCATGCATTAAAACGCCTCCCGCAAAATATTTTATTTTATTATTTTTATGTGAGGTTTTATTTGGGCATAATAAGCCTAAAGAAAAGTAGAAAAGGCTATTTTAGAGGTTTCTTCAGAAAGACACAGCTCCAGAGCAATTATCGCTTTTACTTTTACTTTTTGATGGCACAACAGCCCATGGAGGGCCTAGGCCGAGCTTTTCGCATCCACTCATGTTGTGCGTGTTATATTTGTACATGAATGGAAGGGACCTACAGTTTAAAGCCGAATCCGAACGGCGAAGGAAAAGCTTTTCATAGCAATTTTTACTCCTGTAGGTTTGCCATTGCCTGCCAAGAGGTGGTGCCGTGTAGAATAATTATTTTTTCTACTTTTTTTTTGATTTTGCCTGTGCCGAGATTCGAACCCCGGACACTCTGCGTAGCAGTCCAACGCACTACCACTACGCCACAGCGACCACTTATCGCTAGCCGAGCAATTATCGCTAGAGCCATAAAATAAACTGATGTTAATAGTTCGGAGGGTACAGAAAAACATTTTTTATAGTTAGTTTGAGTCGCTTTACTGTACATATATGTATGTATATTCATAGATATGTATAAAACTGTTTGAAATCACTATGTTATTATAAATTTTGAAATTTAAAACATATTTTGAAGGAACTTTTACCGAAAGGGCATTTGAATCCATTTGCCAGCGGCACAGGAGGGTTCACAACTGCTTGGAATTCATTAGAAGCTCTTGGTCCCAAACTTTTGATAATTCTGGATGGATACTGCAGTCAAAAAGTTGGTAATAGTGTTGCAAATGGCTTGGCAACGCAAAGAAAATGCAAACCTGGTGCATTTATTGGCAGCGGAACTGGAAAGCACCATTACCCATCAGACGTTTATGATCTTTTTGACGGAAAACTATTCCCGGAAGCTCGGGTTATTATGACCACATACACTACAAGCTGTATAGAGCTGATACCATTGGTGCAAAGGCATCTAGTTTACGAGGGCTTAACATGGGGCAGATCGGTATCAATTTTGGATGGGGGTCAATGGAGTGGGCCATCTAGACTGCTCGATACAATTCATGAAAGTGTTCATTTGAGGAACGCTGTTCGTACTCCACTCGGATGCTTAGCAATAGCAACAATATACCATACATCGAACAATGATTTGCCAGTGGAGGAGCTGGATGTTACCGATTCTATTCTACATTGCGTTGCACCAGATGCATCCGCTGCAATCATATCAGAATTAGGAAGACTTGCTTTATTTTGTCTTAAAATGAAGCGAACTCTGATATCAATGGCAGAAGTGAAGATGTATTGCTCGGCCCCTGATAACATATTGGGCTGTTTAGATAAAAATTTTCTATATGGAAAATCAGCCAAAAAGAAAGCTGAGTATGTGTTCAATGCAATATGTCCAGGTATGATAGAATTATTGGCTGCAAATTATATTGCTTCATTAGCATCTCGTCCCGGTCTGTTAGCAGCCGAAATAACTGGCATGGCTATAGGCGACGAAGTGGAACCGGAACTACTAAAGGTGTTGAAATTTGCAATGAATCTTTTGGGCGAACAGGCTCATACACTATTATCCAGACTTACACCGTTGTGGTTAACACCACAAATTGTTTTTAGTCTGGCATTATCTGGTGGTCACAATGAACCTAATTTAGCTGCACTTTGTGATATTCTGGGCATATCTAAACATCCGCCAATATCTCCACTTGAGACCAAACCGCTTTGGGTACAAGTACGTTCTGTGCCCACTGATTTGATGGGTTGGGGAATGGCACTCAAAAGTCCCACTTGCACACTTAAAAATCTGGAAGTGATTTATCAGCTGGAAAAGCAAAACCTTTTGGAATCCCGGAAAGCTATAGATATATTCTTAGAGTCCATTGCTCTAAATGAAAGTGTTTCAACCTTGCGTTTATCTTCCCTTATCGAAATGGATGTTAAGGACTCGGAAATTAGTTATTTAGCTACTTGTGTATCGAAGTTGCTCCTTAAACCTAGATTAGAGAACTTTGAAATCGTTTTGACTCTGATAGAAGAAGATCCGCCTATGCTTAAGCTGCAAGCAGTCATTGCAGCTCTTAGTAGAACGATTCCTCGCCAAACTAAACTGGTTTCGCTGTTATTGGACGTGGGTTTGAGTACATCTCAGTTGGTCCAATTATGTTGCGCACTAGAGAAATGTCCTAATATAACACGTTTATCATTACCACATCTACGATGCGAACGAGGAGCAATATCGGCTCTCTCAGCCCTTTTAAGCGCAAGACCAATAAGCTTTCTTTCTTTACCATCTTGTTGGGGTGCACGAGATGATCCACCCTCATCCAGTGGAGTTAGCATGGGTGAGCAAATATAGTTGCCTACTATTTTAAAATGCGATATAATTATATAAATTTGTGTATAAAATATTTGCAGGGTCCGGAAGCGGCAGTAGCACTGGCACATCGTGTCTTTTAAAGCAAGGATCTTTACCAGGTGTTCCTTCGCCAAGATCATATCCACCTGGAATTTTCTCTTCTCTTCCTCGAGGTGTTTTTCTGCCACCATCATCTCTCGGAAGATCAGCAACTCTTCCCCGACAGCCCATTGAACCAGCGGTTGAGAAAAGATCCTGTGATTCCGTGGTATCTAAAATCTGGTACCCAACACCCACTTGTGATGGTGGTCCACACAATTCTGGCACATTACATGATCTTTTCGTGGCAATCCGAGATTCATATTCTAAGTTGCATGGTCTGGATTTGAGCAAAGCGCAATTATCACTTGAAGACTCAATGTGTCTTGGAGAAACTGTAAGAATATCAAGTACAATGCACACATTGAAACTGGAAGGGTGCTCACGTATAAGTGAAATTCTTCCATCCATATTGGGAGCTAGTGAGTCTCCATGTTTACAGATGCTTAGTGTAAGCTCACAGCGATTGAATCTCGAGGACTCAGTTATCGCAATGTGTGCCAGAGCATTATCTAGTTGCACCACTTTACGTTTATTAAGTCTTGATGGATGGAGCTTTCGAATAGAGGTACGACTATATATGGAAATTTTTTTTAATCTCTCCTTTCAACTTATTGTTTTTCAGCATATACAAACTCTTTCTATATTGAGAGCATTTTTGTCACTCACTTCCATACGAGAATTAAGCCTGTCTAACTGCCGTCTGCAGACGAACCTTATAAGAACAGATGCTAAGGAAACACAAAAATTTGAATCTAAATCGGTGGTAGTTCTTAAATTGTCGGGTGCCCAAATAACGTTACCAGATCTAAACGTATTGCGTGGCCCTCAGTTGCTACAGTACATACGAGGTTTTCCATGCTTACGAGAATTGGACTTATCATCACCAGCACGATCGGGAATAGATAGTACCCACTCCTCACCACTTATTTTAGACGATAAGTGTATAATGCAGTTTTTCAATAATCTACATTCCTATTTTGGGTAAATATATTTACACATAAAATGTTTAGCCTTGAAATATGAAACTTTCTTCTTATTTAGTCTTTTAAACACACTAAAAATATGCAACTGGATTATTCATTTCGATGACTTCTCAAAAACACTAAAAACAATTGGTAAGGCAATGCGCAACAGTTCAATTAGCCATTTGAAATTGGATGGTATTTCGGTCTTGGACCGGCCAAAGAAACAAAGAAGTGAAGCATCATTTATACATTGTTTCATAACTTCCTTGCCGCATCTCAGATGGCTGGGTATTAGCTTAGCGGGTAAGAGAGAAGAGCAAATCACTGCAATCGGAAACGCTGTACTTGATTTAAAAGGATCAGAAATCGAAATAAAGTAAGTCAAAAGGGTAAAACAAAAAATAGTTCATCCACATCGTGAGACAGTCACAGACTTTGCCTTGTGACTTCTGTTCCAAGTTTCGTACAGCTATAGTTTGAGCTTAATTTACGGCGAAACTATTAAGCGAAGCAAGGAAATTGTCGTATACTTATTGCTCAGAAAGTACTATTTTTAGAATTAATTGCTAATGTAATCCGGACTTAATTTTATGACGGTGTTAGAGTTGAACTTAAATATTGTTAGATTTGTGAAAAATGTGATAGATTTTGAGAAAATACATCAAATTATGGCTTTATATAATTAAATAAATCGAAGTAAGAGAAATAAAACAGAGGCATTGCATTAACTCAGCTGTTAATAGTTTGTGGAGTTGAACTTCTCTAAAATATTGCATCTAATATTAACATGGAACCCTGTGAATACTCTGTCTGAATTTGGCAACTAGAAAAAAGAATGTAGGATATAAAAGATGGAAATAGTATATAGATAGGGTCGATTAGGGACCATAGGTGTTAGAATAAAAGAGAACTAAATTATAAGAAAAATGTTTTCCTCAATTGTGGAAAAGTCCCATCTGATGTAAACAAAAAAAGAAGAAAAACACAAGTTTTTCCTGGAACAACAAAAATTCAATATAACTGCTTAATAATGGAAAGTTCAGCTTTTCCTAAATTTGTTTGATAAAACTTGCTGTATAACTCTTTAGACAGCTAAGTTGTGCAGCTTTTATTCAATCTGGACTTATACGGCAAATATGCTATATAATTTAATGAGGCACTTTCAAAAAATAAAACACAGAAAAATGTTTTTAATATCTATGAAATTGGCTTTATTTTGTTAATGTGTAATTATAATTTCGGGCATGTGGCAGCCGCGAGCATTCTTGGCGCGTAAATAGCATAATCTGGAGGTAAAATTTATAGACAAGTTGAATCTCGTAAGCACATAAACCAAGATATTTACGCAAAATTTTACATAAAGTGGGTGGACACAACGAGCTTAATTGTTGAGCACGATGATAATCCACAAGCCATTCTCGAAAACCATCACATTCATAAAATGTCATCGTTTGTTGCGCTTTATGGGCCGTTCGAATCATTGCTCCATATGTGTTCAAAAAAGATGATGGTGAGAACGTTACAGTCAACGGTACAGAGACTTGATTACTACCTGCTTCGTGCCTCAATTGGAAGGCATAATGTTGCAGACATGTGCCACACAGTGCACAATTAATTTACTGAAAGAAACAAAGGCGAATGATTAATTCCACGAAAAGGGTCTGTTAACTGTCCGCCTCATCCATGTGATTTGACGCCATTAGATTATTTGCTTCGGGGATATG